>JAZDUA010000546.1:160000-760000 GCA_038098605.1 Gryllus longicercus | reverse complement strand
CCGCCCCCGCCTCCGCCTCCACCTCCGCCTCCACCTCCACCTCCACCTCCGCCTCGGCATCCACCTCCGCCTCGGCATCCACCTCCACCTCCACCTCCGCCTCCGCCCCCGCCTCCGCCTCCACCTCCGCGTCCACCTCCACCTCCACCTCCGCCTCCGCATCCGCCTCCACCTCCGCCTCCACCTCCACCTCCACCTCCGCCACCGCCTCCGCCTCCGCCTCCACCTCCGACTCCACCTCCACCTGCACCTTCACCTCCGCCTCCGCCTCGGCATCCACCTCCGCCTCGGCATCCACCTCCACCTCCACCTCCGCCTCCGCTCCGCCTCCGCCTCCGCCTCCACCTCCGCCTCCACCTCCACCTCCGCCACCGCCTCCGCCTCCACCTCCGACTCCACCTCCGTCTCCACCTCCACCTCCGCCTCCGCTTCCGCCTCCGCCTTGGCCTCCACCTCCGACTCCACCTCCACCTCCGCCTCCGCCTCCGCCTCCGCCTTGGCCTCCGCCGCCACCGCCGCAGCGCACTCCGTGTGCGTGGGCCGCAGCCCCGCGCCGCTCTCCAACACTGCGCCACAGCGATCGGCAAAACGAGCAGGCTTGTTCTTTTTCGCTTACATCTCGAAACGCTCCTCCAAACTCTTCCTCGACCTCCTCCTCTGCGCATTGTCTGTCTACTTTGTTTTCGAAATTCTTTTTCCCCTCTCTTGTCTTTCTTTTTTCTTTTTAGCACGAGTTTACTCCAACATTACACCGCTCACCAACAATAATTCTAAGAAGGAGAATTTATTGCTTTTGTCTCTTTTTATAACTTTGTTCTGTCATCTAGTGAGACCTTGCAATTTGATGTATTACATTTCATATAAATAGCGGTTTATCATAAAAGTGATAATCTGCACATCGATGTAATAAATATTTCCTGCTGTATTTGGACCACAGATGTCTTTCTGTGTTACTTGATTACGTATTTTATATGTTAGAAACGAAAAAATATAAAAGTAAATTTAATTGTTTGTTTTACAAAGGAAGATCACCCAAAAGCTGGAACACTTATCGACGTTTGAAATCACACATGCAACGGGTATACGATGATGATGTGAATAGAATAAGCTGTTTTGGACTTCGAGAATCAGACCTTATGTTCCGCCCGAGATCTGTTTCCCCAAGTTCTGAGCCCAGACCTTCATCGAGTCTCCTACGGTCGGACTACTGCCAATCGCTTCCTTCACAATCGTGCATTCATCCAACTTCGTGGCGTGAACCTTCATTTTTTTCTTTCAGAATCCCAGTACATAAAGGGGTTGAATTCCGTGATTTCAACATTTATTATTCGGTTGACTTTGTTTTTATGACTTTCATTTCACTCTCTTCTACCATCTGCTTTGGTTTATTGAAGTCTGCTCATGTTTCTATCGCCTATGTTTACGTAGACGTTTCATTGATTTATGTGTCCTGGCCTCAGTTCCCCGTTTCAAAGATGCGATTCATCATATTCGAATAGCGTGAAGGCAAAATCCAGGTTTAAGAGGGGACGCCTATTTTGAGGCTCTGGCAACCGCCTTCAGCCATCAGCACTCAGCTCCATGACAACCTACGATTTCTGCAGGTGGAGCGGGGAAAACATCAATGCAATGAAGTGGGCCAGATTCAGAGAAATATTTTTCAGGGAGGGAGCTGATAAGGAAATGAAAGTATATGGTGATCAAGACGCGTCATTTTCACCCACTGATTAATTTCAATTATTAAAATAAATATAGTAAACGTATTAAACATTTGTCATTACGTACTTCAAATATAACTATAATTATTTAGGCATCCCAAATTTCCTAGTGTTTCTAAAATTTCATCATTTCTTTTAAGGATGAGGAATGCTTTTCGTATTTTCTCCCATCGAGAATCAGACATAAACATAATCGTGCTTAATAAGTTCTAATCAAAGTCAATCTAAGTCACCCGATGTTATATTAGTCTGCTATCAAAGCTGCATAAAGCTACAGATTGTCGATTTGAATCATAGCTGAATCATCATATTTTTTACAATAGCTTAATATCTGAAATGACTCGAATAGACACAGGCTATTAATATAAAATTTCCTTTTTATATTATGGTGGACGTTTGAAAACTTCTCGTGTATGTCTTTCAAAGTTAGTAAGCATCACAGGTTTAAATCTACTACTAATGACTACGAAGACATTATTCTCAGTAGAATGTAGTTGGAATAATGTGAACAAATTTGTTTAATTTGTTGCATCCAATAGTGGACGTTATATAAATTATTCATCTCACTGATGACTCATTATGTGTGTATAATTTTTGCCTTTCTTGAATATTTGATACATTTTCGGTCAAATGAAAATCTTGAGAAGAATAAATAAATTTTCAGCAGGGACATTTATCTGGGAGCCCACGTCTCCATAGATTTTCGTTTCTGAAATATCAACACCCACGTGAACTATTAATATTGCGCCAAATAATCTCATAGATCAGTGAATGCGACAGTGCGACTGACGAGGAATATGTTATTGGTATTTGTAGCGTTTGATGCGTAATTTGATTTATTCTGCACACACCAGAGCATTTCATATAATATATTCACTGTAGCAGATGCACGCAACTGTGATTGGTACAGAATTTATTTTATTGTTATAGTTAGCTGTAAACTATATATATGAGGAGCATTTTTTTCTCTTTGTGATTAAAAATGATGCGTTAAATGGAAAATTAATAATTGACTTTGTCAATAATTATAAGAAAATTCATTTTGGTTGAAAATGTTGATGAATCGTCTCTAAATTCCGACAATATTTGAAAACGAAACAAATTAAAGCAGAATAACGTTTTAAGGTATTTTAATATAAATGAATATGCACGTAGTTCCTTTACAACGAACCAATAAATTAAGACCGCACCCATAGTAGTTTAAGAAGTTAAAATTATTGGAGCAAATTTTAATATTTTCATCTGTAGTTACCGATTACGAAGGCCATTGCTCTCGCTATGAATCGTCCTTGAAACCTAACTTACGGGAATTAAACATAAATAACTAGTTTAAAGCAATTGTCGTAAATACTACACACTTGTGGATATAAATAAATCATCCTATATTACAGAAAATGTTCCAAAAATTATTTTCAATTACAGATATAAATATATGATTACTCAAAACCTTGAACCACATTATTGCATATTTGTACTATATCATATATGAAAAAATATTAAGAACCAAACAATATTATCTCCCAGAATTTGCTCATCTAATTTCTGACGCTGTCCTAATGGTTAGGAAGTTTAATCAAAACTTGCGAGAAACTTGGGAGCTGAAATGAAGAATACAGTTTCGTAGCCCCTTCCAGAAGACGACTTCGTCCGTCTCTTCCCCGTGTCATCAGCGCCCGAAAGTTTCCAGAGGGGGGGCGTCCCTCTGGCCCCTGAGGCCCCAATTCTGAAGCGCTTGCACCTACGGCGTCACTGACAATCTGCCGCTAGGGGCGCGGCGACAGTTTCCTTATTCGAAGTGGCAACATTCATTTTTTATGTGTAAGATTCGTCATTAACACTAATACAATGATAATCAAAATGAGAAAAGAAATATCCAAGGATCATTGTAAGTTAATATGATTCTTGGACTGATTATTTCATTTCCGGGCACGTCAGGTGCTATGATCATTAGTCTTGTTAGTGTAGTGCATGTTTTTTATCACGGGAGGTGGCGGTGTTCTTTACCAGCTGAATGGTGAGATCCGGCGCTGACCTGCCTGTCAGCTAGAGGGGCTTTCCTCAACCAGTATACCCCACCATCTGTCATCGCTCCAGCCGTGACTCGTTCTAAGCTCCCGACGTACGGTAGTGTAATGCGTATGACAGTAAGTGTGCGTCAGTTACGGTTGAGGATAAGTCATGAAAGAGGAAGGAACGATGGCGCGCTGCCCGTGGCCCATGGCCCATTTGCTAGTATACTGATCCAGAATTCACCTGATATAGATTCGAGAAATCACGGAAACCTATGGATCAGAGCAGCCGGGTGCCAGAATTCTCCTCCTTACAGCAACTGAATTCGATCTCGCTATCTATCTGCGGTCGAACTTTCTGCTTCCGTCGTGACTTGAACCCTAGAATCTCCCAGACAGAAGCTCTGCACTGATACCCGTTGATGTTTTGGCGTTTTGTGCCACACAAAATGACTTAATCATGTGCACTAAATTAATTTTAATGATCCATGCAACAGGACGCTATTATCGTATTACCAGTTTCGATACGTTTTTTGCAAGTACATATAGTAAAAGAAGTGTTTGGCAAATATCCAACGGTATTCTCCACCATTGTTCCTGCAACATCCCATTGAATTCACAGCGTGCAAAGCCACTCCATTTTCTCTCTTTTACTTTTCTCCAACAGTCAAATCCGGAACGTGGCAGATATTTTTATACGTGAGCGGAGAATTAAAAATCAATTAATATATTTTTAAGTACAGTGAGTTTGAAGAGGTTCATTTATGAAGATGTAGTATTAACAATTAGGTACTGCACAACGGTCAAATAAGTCTGCATGCCAAGTTAACACTATTGAAAATCTAAAAAAAAAGGGCAATTGTTTCGATTTAGCGCCGCGCTGCTATTGAAGGCAAGTGGACGAAGAGCCCAGCCCATGCCAGAGTTTGTGATACAATGCGATTAATTTAGGATGAAGGAGAGAGGGCTCCTTGCGGCTCCCTCTCGTCGCCCGCCCTCCCCCGCACGCCATCGGCGCCGGCGCCTCCGGAGCCCAGGCCTCCTTCCCCCTTCCCCTCCCCTCCCCTCCCCTCCCCTCCCCTCCCCGCCTCACCACTGTCGGCTCCTGCGGGCGCATGAATAGCAGATCAGCGAGTTACCGCGCCGATTACCACGTGCCCGCCCTCCGTCCCTGCCGCCGCCCTCGCCGCCACGTGCCACCGGTACATTTATAAATCATGGTCGTAGATGGAACCACCCGGGATACGGTTGCTCTGCGAAGACCGTCCGCCAACCACACACCCAACTATTCAGCAAACCAGCCAACCAACGAATCATCTAGCAAACTACCTAACTACTCGTTTAGCGTATTAATCAACCATCCACCCAGCAAACCAACCACCTACTCAGCAAAGCAACAAAATACCGGCCCAGTAAACCAACCGACTACCCACCAAACCAACCACAAAATCAATCCTTCCAACAAACCAATCAACAATCCATCCAGAAAACACGCCAACCTACCAACCTTCTACCCAACAAATCAACCGCCAATCCTCCCAGCAAACCTACCAACCACACGCACATACACACACAACAAACCACTCAGCCATACAGCAAATCACCAACCCATACAGCAAACCACCCACCCACACAGCAATCGGTTCCCAGAAAACCAGAAGGTTCTAAAACTAATATCTGCTAATATATTTCTGAAACTCAATACAATAAACATTGTGTCCTAAGCTTTGAAACATAATTATATCTCAATATGAAATACAGCTACTCGTATACTTATCTTCGGAATTTTCCTTTCTGGAATCCATCACAATGTCTACTCTTAACAAGCTGATTTATAAAATTGCCAAATCCGATGTTTCTTGGCAGAATCCGTTTGAGGGGAAATATTAATTTGGAGGACGCGCGAAATGAGATTGGCGAACGCTAATGGAAATTAGGCGCAGGCGTTGAATTCATGAATATGCAGATGCCTTTAAGGTTGCTGCTATTTACATTAATTGAGAAATCAGGAACACTGGGAAGGAAAAGAAGGACTCAGCGTTTACGTTGCTGCTAAAAGCATCATAAAAATTTGTTCATGTTATTAAGTGGAAATAAGAACGCCACTCCGAAAATAACTGGCATTTTTTTAATATCCTGACCGATGTAAAAAATAATAACCTATCTTTGTGAACAGTGGCGCACAGGAGGGGGCGTGCTTAAGGGATCAGCATCTCCCCCCCCCCCAACAGAAGCCAATGATACGTATTCAAAAAGATATCATTTACTACATTTCTATACCAACGGAATTCATACAATATATCAATTGTTAACGTTATACTAATTGACAGTAAGTCAACAAATAAAAATACATTTTATAGTAGCATAAATGAACAATTCTTTATCAATAACATCAAGTTGGCTGGACATGTAGCCCTCTCCCACATACATTCCTGGATACGCCTCTGTGTGTGAATATAAAATCATGCTTTTTAATTGCTTTTATAATGTACTGTTTTATTTAGAATATTCAAGTTATTTCATTGTCAATATTGCAATAAAACAGTCACAATAAAACAGTTGTAGAGTATAATATACATTAACTCGATTTTAATTTAGTATGTTTATTTTCTTTGTTTTCCAATTAATTTTATTTTAATTTTCGTTGAAATGAGTTTACATAAATTGTGTCGATATCATTATCCTACATTCTGTCTATATCAATACGAAGCATACCATACCTTAATTCATTCAGCCTTATATTGTGTCCATGTTAAAATCACACCATAGCATACCTTACCATACCATACCATACCATTCATACATATTACATTTGAAATTGAGAGATTTATGAAAGGGGAGATATACAACACTCCTTTTCATGGAATATAAAATTTCTTAGCAATGTTGTGTGACAAATGTGACTAAATAAATGAATTTGAGAGGTTTCCATCCCTTCCTTGAATCTGAGTGTCCCAAATTGACAAACCTGCGTTCGTCTTTTCCGTGACAGGAAGTGTTCTTTCCTCACTTTCTCACAACCACAAAATCATTCAATGATATGGGGACACTTCACTTAATGATGATGATGATGATGATGCAAATCATATTCCGATTAAACGTTTGTGAGAAGAAAAATAATTATTTTTTTATTCCCGTTTCCCGATAATTGAGGCGCTTGAACTGGTATGATCAAACATTTTTACCACGTGTCTAGTATTAACAACTTACAATTTTCAAACATTAACTGATTCATATAACTATACATATTAATACTGTATTATCAATATTGCTATTGGTAATCATTTATTTGTTCTTTTGACATCGCAAGGCATGATAACGTCTTGGTATCGACAGACGGTTCTTTATTACATAAACTATGTCTCTTCGATCACACAAATAACGTGTTCATTTTTCGGGACCTGTGGGAGGTTGGCGTTGGGGGACTGGTGGGAGGGTGGATGCCTTAGGAAAGTGAAGTGCGGCTTCCTCTACGCTCTTCCGTCATTGCAGCTTCGTGCCCACCTCCGCCCCCACCCCTTTCTGCGCCCTCTCACCCTCCGCCTCTTCCGCTCTCACCGTCCACACCTCCGATACCGTCTCCACTCCACCTCCTCCGCTCCCAGTCTCCTCCAATGTTGCCACCACCGCCTCGTCAACCACCACCGCCTCCCCTCCTTTGCCCCCCGCATTCCCCGCTGTATCCGTCCCCGCCTCCTCCGCGGCCGCCGCCCCGCCCTCGCCTCGTCTACCGCCGTCATTGTGCGCGCACTTTGAGGTCGCCCCGCCGTCGGCTCGACGGCCATTCGCTCGCCTTCGGAGGCCTTTCGCCGCTCGCCACGTTGCGGGGCGGGGCGGGGCGGGGAGGGGAGGGGGGCGGGGGGGGGCTTCCGCTGCGCGGCGCCCGCAGCGGCCTTCGTGGCCGCACAGTTCCGCTTCAAAGCGTCTTCGCCTCCCCGCCCCGCCCCGCCCCGCACCGCACCGCCCCGCACCGCACCGCCCCGCACCGCACCGCCCCGCACCGCCCCGCACCGCACCTCCCCCACCCGGCCCCCTCCCCGCCCCCGCCAGCAGCCGCCGTCGTCGGCTGCGCCCACTGCCCGCCGCCCCGGGTCGCCCGCCACGCGCCGCGCCGCGCCGCGCCGCCCAGGACATAACAGCCTGCAAACACTCCCCGGGCGACGGGCGCGCCCCGCGCGGCACTCTACGGCCCCCGCGCTTTACATGCGAAGACACACCGTACCAGAGACGTCTCGCAGCCGCGGCCCCGCCCGGCGCGTTGCCTCCGCCCGGCAGATACACACGAGTGGGCGAGATGGGCGGGGAGCAGGTTATTTCCAGAGGCCCGGGTGCCCGACCTGCATGCGGCCAGGTGTATTTTTAGGTGTCAAACGCAAAATAATATTTAAAATGTCCATAGAAATTATAGGCGATTATTTTTCTAGACATTTCTTCAGGGAACAGTCGAGAATGACACTGTTCACTAAAGGGAGTATAGAAGTACTCACTGAGGCGGCAATTGATGAGAATCTGGTGTGGTGGTCGGCATGCTTTCTGCGATACTTGACCGTGGAAAACGGCCGGCTATCTGATTCGGCCGTACTTCAGGGAAACAGAGCTCCCTCCTTCAGGAGGAGAATTGTCTTAGAGGGAAGTTCAGGAACATTTGTAGCGTAGAAATAATTCTGGGGGTCTAATTTTCTTGAAAACTGTCTTATATTTTGTTTGGATTCTTTATTTCACACCATTATATGTTAATAGACCGTGTACTATCATCACGTGGAAATGCAGCTATACTTTTAAAAACTCAGATACACATGTTCAAATCATTTGCAGTTACACGTTTCGGGAATGTATTTTATTCCAGTCCTCTTGGTTTATTTTCTTCATATTAATATACGTAATGCAAACCGATTCTTCAACGAAGATGAGGTTGTTTAAGTCATACGAAGGGAACCATCACCTTGACAAGCTGACCGTTTGGCACGCAAAGCATATATTAATATGGAGAAAAACACCTTATGAAGAGAACAAAATACATTTCCGAAACGTTGACCAACTATAAAGGTTCTGAACGCTTGAGTGTTAAAAACTGGTATATTACAATGTGATGAAAATTGTCTGTCTACAAACATAAGAATGTGAATTTAGGAAATCAAATAAGAATAGTAATTTTTTAAGGTTAGTGAAACGGCATAGAACGACCATGGCATTCAGCAAAAAATGTAATTTACTGTTCGGATTGGGAATTACATTTTCCCCATAGGTCATACACAGTTCTTATCTGTTCAAAAACTTTCTGTTCGACCCTACTCCCCACGCTTATTTTATATTGAATATTGGAGATTCATTGAACTAAGATACAGATGTTATTGCAGAGAATATGAAGATATTGCGCGTAGTTTCAACTATCTGTCCGACCCTACTCACTAAAAGTTTTATTAGATCATTATTTTTCAAGCGTTTCAAATCATTTCTAGAATTGTAATTTCACTTGGCGCACATTGCGATATTTTTGAGATGATCAATAGCCAGGAAATAGGCAACGAAATAGAATGGAAAGAAAATATAACCGTAAGTCTCTTCTCTGATGAAACTGCAAATTCTGATCACAGAAGAAAACAATGTGATCCCCGGCCAATTGAGAGAAATATCTTGAAGACTTGCGCGCAAACACTCAAAGAACAGGGAGAGGTGACTCGAGCCAGAAAATGATACGATTAAATCAAAGTAATGTTGATACACACCGATATTAGCGTCAAAAAGAAGCGTGAATTGTAGATTCCTTGATCTTCGGCGAGAATTGGCCAAGCACTACTCTACGACTTTTGATAAAGAGAATAGGGATTTTGTCGTTGTTGCGCGAAATCTTTCGGGAAGCAGTCGTAAGATTGAAAGAAATCTTTATAACATTGACCATGACACCATCAAATTTTGAACACTTGATTTATATCCATTGTTCACACCGTGAAATGCAATGAATTCAGTTCATAAAATTAGCGCGATCAAATTAACTAAATGGTAAGGTCGTGATCGTGGTAATATTATAAACTGAAGTATATTCTACGTCGTGTTTCATATAGAATACGCTCCCTTTTTCAGTGTCGAGACGCAAGTGTCAAATATAAATCAAATGTAACACATGAAGATTCATGTGACGTAGTCTGTGTAATTAACACTCGGTGTCAGCACCGTTTGTGAATAAGCTGAGGAAGAAAAACGTCAAAAAAATATAATCCGAAATGAATGCCTCTGGAAACTGAAGATGACAAATTTTTACGAGAATTGAAAATGCGTGCACTCGTAACTTTGAAAATTATATTTCTATCAAATGTAAGTACAAACTAGCTAAACCCTTGCAATCACATCACACTGCAGGGAGAGCAGAGAAAAAAGTACAAATATTTTACATTTTTACTTATGGACAATCGAAAACAAAAAAAAATATTATTTCGTATCGCTCAGTACTTATTCTCTTTCATAAATGAAACTAGAGAGGTTTTCAAATTCGAAAACAATAAAATCACCATTCACGTGAACATAGATTTAAATATATTTCTGAAAATGTATTTAAAATTTGTTATACTTGTACGTGTATGTTGAAGTGAACAATGGTAAAGAAATGCTGGTAACCACATTAAAGAAAAACGTAACGTATCACATATAATTACGAAGACTGAGCACTTTTTGTTAATGAACACACATGTCAGACAATTGATGGACATTGCATTTGAATACACTCACTATTCCTTTCATTTAAAAACACTGTTTCAACCTAAAAAAGCGTGTTATTTCCTCTTCGTCTGCTGTTAACTCACACTGACTTCTTGCTCGAAGCAGATATCATTGGATAGATTAATTACAACTCGTTAATGAAATAATGAACAAATGACGGAAGATATGCATTCATTCTATTAATTGCAAGATATTATTACACCTTAGTATTTGTTGTATAAAATTGGTTAATAAAAGGAAGTGATAACATATAGCACCCTCTTTCACTTTCATTTAAAGCAAAAATCACGAACTTCTGTTGAGTATAAATCTCAAACTTCCTTCTAAACGAAAACCCTCAGTGTTTTAAATGTAAAGATTTATACAAAAATAAAACAGTTAAATGTTATGGTGTGGTTGCAAGTTTCTCATCGGAGGGAAAGCTGAAATATTCACCACTTTCGAAAGCAGGTTCTCTCACTTTACTTCACACACTACAATTCACACTTGCGGACTTCTAAACCCAATATCACGATGGTCAGAGCTGTACTTCGTACTCTGTAGTACGTAGAATCTCCGCAGAAAATTCAGTACTCTTGCTAATAGGCAAAGCGAAATTTACGTTGTCCGTCATTTCTCTCCAACAAATTTAACGTATGTGATTTAACATTATGTGAAGTCTCAGCTTCCGCGGACAGAGTCATTCGAATGTTCTCAGCTCTTGGGGAGACTGCGTAGTCCTGGCGCGACTGCATCATAGGCTGTTAATCACGACCAGTAAGTACTAGGCATACAAGCCAGGCTGACTATAAAGCAATTCAACGCAGAGAAACGTCACGAGGTTGGCAAGCAGACTTCGTGCGGCGTCGCCCGGAAAGCGGATAGATCCAATTTAAGTGATTTAATTAACTTGACTAACACTATATTATGAAACAAAGATGTAATTGTGAGAATTAATGCACGACTATAATATTTATTTACGAAGTAACTATCCTAAGACCTCTTATTACAATACTAGATATGATAATTATTACTCGAGACCATTAGGTCGAGAATGGTTCTAACAGCACTCACTATGAAACTGATCTCAGTTTCGTGAAGAACGACACTGAATCATAAAAATTGATGAAAGAGTTTTAGGGATTACGATTCTGAATTAATTCTACCTTTCCAAGGTGGTGATTTGCGTCATTTGGAGACCGGCTATGATAGCGGAGTGGTCGCATTGTCGTTGCCTCTGTAGCGACGCCTACCTGGCGATTTTTGGCGTTAACCCCCACGACGGTAGCAGAATAGCACGGACGATATTCAAGAATATCTGGAGAAAAACAAGAGCTCTGATTAGTAATTTTCCATGGTTTCTCCCACATACACCTGGCGAATACTGAAGCAGTCTGAGCGCGATCTTTCCTTCCCCATCCTCGTGCGCTCCTCTTCCCTCGCAAATACACGAACACATATTTACCAGCGCTACACAACCACATATAGTGCGAGACAAGGCGGGAGCTTACAGCTTTTACTTCTGCGGTGGTTCCCCCACTGGGGGAGGTGCCTGGAAGGGAAAAACCCAGTAAATCCACGTTTATGTCGACGTCAGACCCACATTCAAGCAAGGGAGGGACGCTACGACATCCAGAGATAACACATGCATCACACTTACGGGACTAATGACCACAATAGTTAGTAAATACGACCACAATAAACACTAAACCACCAATCAATCCCCATACAACGCGTTTTATGTTCTCGATGTGAGCCGGCCTCCATCAGCGGGAGTCACTTGTAAGTGCTAGAAGCGCCCTCTTGCTCGCTGCCGCTGGCGCCGCAGGGTCGATACGCTTATGCCCCGCGCGCGGCACGTAGTGTGGGTGCGTGGGTGTGTGGGGGAGTGGGAGCGGGGCGGCGGGGCCGCGCATTCTCCGTTTCGCCGCGGTTCCTGAAAAAGCCATTTATTTCCCTCCGCGCCGCCAGGCAGCGCGGCGCGCGTGCGGAGGCTTTTAGGACGCGCTGACTGCGTCCGCCCCCGTGCGAAAGCCGCTGCGCCCCGAAGCAACAGGAAGGACCCGCGGAGCTCCCCCCTCTCTCTGTCTCTGTCGCGCTCTCCCTCTCTCTCGCTCTCCCTCTCTTGCTCTCCCTCTCTCGCTCTCCCTCTCTCGCTCTCCCTCTCTCGCTCTCCCTCTCTCGCTCTCCCTCTCTCGCTCTCCCTCTCTCTCGCTCTCCCTCTCTTGCTCTCCCTCTCTCGCTCTCCCTCTCTCGCTCTCCCTCTCTCGCTCTCCCTCTCTCGCTCTCCCTCTCTCTCTCTCCCTCTCTCTCCCTCTCTCTCCCTCTCTCTCCCTCTCTCTCCCTCTCTCTCCCTCTCTCTCCCTCTCTCTCCCTCTCTCTCCCTCTCTCTCCCTCTCTCTCCCTCTCTCTCCCTCTCTCTCCCTCTCTCTCCCTCTCTCTCCCTCTCTCTCCCACCCTCTCCTTCTCTCTTCCTCTCTCTCGCTCTCTCTGTCCCTCTCTCTCGCTCTCCCTCCCTCTCGCTCTCCCTCCCTCTCGCTCTCCCTCTCTCTCGCTCTCCCTCTCTCTCGCTCTCCCTCTCTCTCGCTCTCCCTCTCTCTCGCTCTCCCTCTCCCTCTATCTCGCTCTCCCTCTATCTCGCTCTCCCTCTCTCTCGCTCTCCCTCTCTCTCGCTCTCCCTCTCTCTCGCTCTCCCTCTCTCTCGCTCTCTCTCTCTCTCTCTCGCTCTCCCTCTCTCGCTCTCCCTCCCTCTCGTTCTCGCTCTCCCTCCCTCTGGCACTCGCTCTCCCTCCCTCTCGCTCTCCCTCTCTTTCGCGCGCGAAACTTCCAAATTACTATTAGGGCATCAACTCTTAGAGGAGGGATATTGTTCTTTAATTGTGCAAATGTGCTTATTAACAGAGCTTAATAAATGTTTCAAAGTCTTTCTGAAGAGACGTCAGCAAACAGCAGACACAGTTCGAAAACCAAATCACTAAAAAATGGTCCTATCGTTCAGTTCAGTTAAGAAACAAAAGCTGGACTCTTATAAATGACGCTCATCTACCCCTGAAAGTTCCACACGATTCCCTTGCTGCTAATATATGGGAAATTCGTTTCTTCACGTCATATATGACTCCAGAAATATGTGTATGTTTCCAGGGTATTTCCTCTTAAACACTATAATATCCTGTAACCAGTAAGAATTTATCATTTCTGATAAAGCTTCAAAACTTCGTCACAGCCTATTTTTTCTCAATTCAGATTTTTAAAACGCGTGTAATGACTTTATGGTAAGCTTGTGCCAGTCTACCAATAATAAGATTGCACTGTAAATAATATCAGTATTTCAGATGTCCTTAGTGATCCGACGCAGTAATATGGGGTGGGAACGATAACGCACTCAACTGTTGAGTGTCATCTCATGTATAATGTGTTTATGAAGTAAAGTGCTGGCAAACTGATTTGTTTTGACTACCAGACCAAATTATCGACATTCCTTGAGTGTTATTTATAATCATGTTATTGTTTATTGATTGCATTCAGCAATCGCATGCGAGATGAAAATATTACCACCGCTCTTTCTACTCAGGTGTAACTGACAAGCTCACAGAAATTCAATACTGCGTACAAATATCATGCATGTATAGACGGCTGACCTTTCTGGCTACCGAGTAATGTGTGTGTGTGAGAATTCCATTTGCAATACTATAGCGTGTTACAGTCTCACAATATTACAAATGTACAATAATGTATTATTTAATTCCGGATGAATGAATTTGTAAAAAACATCCTGGCAAAAAGGCATTTGTTTACAAAAGAAGCTAATTATTAACTCTTGATAACAATTATCAACACACTGAATTACTGATACTACAACATTACTTACTTTCTCGTGTTATCTGTAAAGAGTACGTAAAATTACAATACCAGCCCTGCAAAATATTCGCACATTTAAACTTAATCACAAAAGGTTTTTGCGGTCAGCAACGAGTTACTTCACTTGAGGATCACCTAATAGGATCACCTAATTTATTCAACACAAATGTATGCGCGTGTTACCACACAGGAAAAGAAATATTCCTTGAGTCAGATTTCAACTCCAGCGCGTAGGTTTCCGGTTCAAGGCGTCGTCCTTTCAAGACATCGCCACGATTATTCGGCATTTTAGAGACCTCCGTGCTTAAGAAGTCCGCTTCTTTAATTTTTGAACCCTCAAGAACTTAAATGAAAATCCGACTTTTATCAAATTTATTAGCGTAACGTCGTCTATTTGAAAACATTTTAAGAAACAATTTTGAGTGATTTTTTACAACATTTTGAAAATATCTTAAAGGCATCCTACGAAGTGGTTCAAAAAATCACCTCGTGTTCGGCCAGATCGATTGGGGAACATCCAGTGCTGTTTACGGTTGAAACGCTAGTGTTGTTCCCTGACTGACAGATGGACACACCGACACGTTTTTTATAAAAGGACTTTTTCGGACCTTCACTTAGGGTTGGCCTCATTGCCCAAACGCATGGCTTTGCGAGTGTTCCCAATCCGCAAAAATATGTGACCGTGTATTTCCGTACATATATCACATGGATGATTGGCAGCATTGCATCCCAATCTATGTATTCCAACAAGGCAACATTTCTTCTGATTCATCACTTTACTTTTGTCGGCAACATGCGGTAAATACATTCATCGTCTGAGACTTCAAACCAACGTATATGAGTAAGTTAAGTATTCTAATCACCTGAATATAGTCGATATAACATCGATGTCTATCAAATTTGCAGACCTGACCTCACAATGTGAGAATAATAGTGAAGACTATTCATAGTAACATTCAGAGATAAGCAAACACCATTCAGACACCTCAGCTTACGTTGTATCAGGAGGTTTCCAACAAGGTGAAATAGTCACTCAATGTGAGCAAACATTGCAATGCAACTTGTATTACCATAATCGTATCGGCGCAGACATTTGATCGTAGCGTTTTGTGTTCGAAAGCAGAAATTGCGCCATTGAATATTATGACCACAAATGGTGGCTGAACACGTGACATTTAAGCAAACAAGGCCACGAGGATGAGAGCGATGAACCAAATGTAATCTGTATGTCCGTCCCTGATGTTAACAAACATTACTTCTCAAACATCCGAAAGACTAATTTCAAGAAGCTATTCACAATATTGGAAATTAATTGGGTAATGGAAGTAAAAGTGAAAGTTGCAGAAGCAACAAAAATTAATTCCATGTTTTGAGAAATGTAACGTTGACACAGTTGGCGAAGCAATGAAAACTAGAATGATAGAATGGGTACAAAAATACAGTAAAATATCGTGAATGTCTTTCATCCCTGACGTTCCATGTGGAATACTAGCATATCATGAAGTAACGGGACATTTTCGTGAGCAGTTCATTTTTTCCGTCTTCCATTCTCCTTAATATTTATTAACACTTCATTCACTTACCCGACCTCCTTGCTGCTGTTTTGAGTGAAAAGGCGGATGGGTCGTCTCTGTAAATGAAAAGTCCACTGTAGTTGAAAAGCGCAAACAGGTCACACCAATGGAGAGAACTTTTCTGAGTAGCCTCTTCAGAACACTTTTAGAGTCTGTCCTTGGACCAATTTCATTACGAATCCCTTCGTGTCCGCCATTTTTTCTTCTAAGCTCTTTCAGCCACGTTACTACCTCACGATAGTGGCATGTTAAAATTATTACCTCTTTCACATTTGGTTGTTCGAAAATATTGAAGATGTTAATGTCAAAATTCTATGTGGGGAATTTTTAAGTAGTGTTTGTTTTCACCTCATGCTGTTTACCTACCACATCTTGTATCTATTTTATTTGTTTAATGGTACAAAATAAGATATATGGCATTTTTTTAGCGAAAAACCTATATTCAGTGTATTATAATAATAAAGGAAGTTGGCGATTTGTTTTGATCGATTGATAAAAAGGAAACTAGCGTCTCCGAAATATCGCTAATTGTACCCTTAGATCGTACAACATGTAGATCGCGGAATAATCACGGAAAAGGTGTCGCTCTCGACGGAAATTATTTTGTAAATTTAAAAATAAATCCATTACATATGATTGTCACGCCGTTTTAATTTTAAATTTTTTCATGAAAAATAGATGTGAATAAATAGGTAATGATTATAAATTTAAAAGCTCCAGTTCGTTAAATAAATTTATTTTTATTAGTTTTTAATTGTATGAAATTATTTACATTAATTGCAGGTAATTATTTACATTAATGACGCATTTTACAAATCATCGCATGTAAATGTATTCCACATCCCGGAGAGAACGTTGGTAACAAAATGGTAGATAATAGTTTATCAAATATAATTATTTGTCAATGTTGCTCATCTTTCAATAACGTATTTTTCCTTACAAAAGCGATTAAGAAAATATATTCATCGCCTGACGTTGGTTGAACTATTTAGGAAAATGCACTCTCTGAATATGTTAGATAACTTAGATTACAAAATACAGTTAACTTAGCTAAAAGACAAAATGCATGATTTCCATTAGTACGTCGATACTCAATGTCGTTTTCGAAGCAATTAGGATTCTCTTAATGATAAACATTTTAAAAGATACCAATCGCTTTGGAATTCCGAGAGAGTTTTTATTGGGTTGACAATAAATATCTAAATGTTACGCAACATGATCATTCAGGTTTGAAATAGTTAATTGACTTCTTTTGCCGCAGCATCGGGAGACGATGTCCTGCACTGAATCCAATTTGCCTCGCTAACACTGAAACGAACTTTTCTTACGAACGCTACTGAAGTCCGCGGTTTGACGCATCTGTGGTTTGTAAAATAATCCTTGACACAATCCCATTCTTTTCTACCGAGGTCTAACATTCGTTAACTAGACGATTCTTATTACATTGGCATCTAGCGACGGTATCGGTACAACGTCTAAAGTCGTGCATGAGAGAGAAAGAGAGAGAGAGAGAGAGAGAGAGAGAGAGACGTTCGCAATCCCCACGTCGGCTGCGATAGCTCAGCGATAACGTAGAGCGACAGGCAGATCCAGATTTCGGACGTATCCAGAATCCAGACGAAGACGTATTTTTGACACTAGGTCCATTTGAACCCGAGTGTGGAGAAGAATTATAGTGTCCGGATCCACTGATAGGCAGTTTAATCGGGACTAATGACCACCGAAGTTAACGCGCCAGGAAAGAGGCTGGTTCACGCCTGCTGAGGTCGGTGCACCCTATAGACAACGATGACAGATTCGGTACAACTTCTCGCGCATGGTTGAGAGCGGTTCACAATCTCTTTAGATGGCGCGATAGCTCAGTTCCCTTAAAAGCTTATTGACTGGGAGATCCTGGGGTTCGTGTACCAACAAATTTTCCACGTTAGGCCGAATTAAATCTCTGTCTTGAGGAAAATTCTAGTAGCCGGTTCCACTGATCGCTTGTTTAATCTGGACTAACGATCAGCGAAGTTGATTTGCCAGTGCTCAGTGGCTCACTCCTCCTGAGATCGAACATTCGCTCATGCCCTTGGCCACGAGCGATGGCTCCGCCGCGACTTCGAGGTGCATGTAGGAGGAAACGGCCCAACAGGCGCCGTGGAAAATCCCCGCGCCCCTCGGCGCTCGCGAGGGGAGGCGGCGGCAACGGGGGCGGCAGCAACGGGGACGGCGGCGACGGGGGCGGCGGCAGCGCGGACGGCGGCGACGGGGGCGACGGCGGCGGGGGCGGCGGCGGCGGGGGCGGCGGCGACGGGGGCGGCGGCGACGGCGGAGGCGGCAAAGGGGCGGCGGCGACGGGGGCGGCGGCGACAGGGGCGGTGGCGACGGAGGCGGCGGCGACGGGGGCGACGGGGGCGACAGTGGCGGCGGCGGCGCGGGAAAAAAGAGGCGGCGAGAGGGCGAGGGAACGCGAGGCGCGGCCGCCTTCATTGCTTCGCCGTAAAGTGTTTTAATTCGGAACCTTTGGACAGGGGTGCGGAAACTACGGCCCAAGGGCATATGTGGCTTTCTGGATTCGCACGTTCAGTTGTCACTCTACTTAAAACACTAAGGGGTTTCGTGTAGAAAGCTAGTTGAGTTTTCTACTCATTCAAATTTCTTAATTTTATGCTTGAAATGAGAGGTAATGGGCGCCAGATGTGTTAATTTAGCTTGCTAGTATTCATCAATCATCAGTTTTAGAGTATAAATACAAAGTTTTAATAGTCGTAAATTAATAGGATGAACGCTTATCTGCCATAATTTTCACATTATTTTGTTCTTCGAGTTGGAATCAATCGTAATTTTGTCACTGTCTTCTGTCTTATTTTTTAACTACTCGTACTAGGTGTCTGACTTCTTGTGATTCTTTGCAACACAATTTTCATCTTCAGTGTGTTTGAACAATCACATTGTGTGATCCGCTTACTGGTTCATTTGCCTCAAGTGCGTGCTTCCGAGGCATTGCTTCAAGAACAGGCAAAGTGCACAGAACTCTTGGATGCTTGGTTTAATTCAAATAAATATATTGAAACCAAAATTATTTTCATTTATCCTAAAATACAGGTTAATTTTATTTGAGACAAAAACAATAGGGACTGGAAGACAAGAAACATATTTAAAATTCTTGGCTTTATCAGTCACGTTTGAATTTCTCCGTAGGTTCGGTCAAATTTTGTGAGGTTTCCGTTAGTGTAATTTATATGTTGTAACCACCCTGAGTTGTGTTTAGGGCTGCTCATTTGGTAAGTCATGGCCCACCGCTTGTCTGCTAGCCGCCAGTGTGGCCCGATGCTTTTTGAGTCAGCCTGTGAAAGGCAATTGGAGGGGGCCCGCCTGGGTGCAACCCGCTCTAGTCTAAAATGCCAAGTGTTTTGATTCACCACGAACAGTCTGGCCACAATTCTTCCATTTGACCATTCCTAGGTAGATGGTGCACGTAGTAGCCGATCTACAGAAGGGATGAGGGATCCACCTAATAGATAAGAGAAGGATAATCCACCTAAGTCAAGAATCTTAATACATATATGTGTATGTGTGTGTGTGTGTGGATGTATGTTCGTTGGGTGTTAATGGAACCATTTATCGATTCAGATATTTCTTTTCTTATCATGATCCATCACGTTAAAATCAAGATGCTTCTACGGAAAAGGGTGTTCATGCAGTGTAGAGGAAGGTCACAACATGTTGGCAGAATTGCCAGCCACCACGACAAAGACGCGGCTTGGTCCGGAGAGCCTACACAATACAACTTCCGGCTGCGGAAATCTACACAATCATAAAGAAAAGTGTTCCAAAAATGGTAATACATTTGGTAAAAACGGGCACCCCAAAATCCTCTGAGCTGACATTAATGGTGCAAACGTTTTCCGACATGGTGGTCGAAAGGACACAGTAGCCACAAAAATGTGGAAAGGTATCAGATAGTTTGATTGAAATAAAACTGAATCAAGAATAAGAAGAAAATAAAAGCGTGTTTCTTTTTTCTCCTTTGTGACTTTTTTCTCCACTTCGTTTAACGTGTACAGAACACTGACATTGCGGATCAGGATAAGTTGTCTCTATTAGCAAAACAGGCAGATGTATATTTTGTCGAATACGAGAGACACTTCAATCTGTAGTCTTCCTGCGTAGCGCTTCATTTTCTAGATGAATGAAATGTTTTGCAGAAAAAATGTTTCAATGTCTCACAAAGCACCTCTTCTCCGGCCCGTCTCGAATCATCATACGGCTTTCTTGAGTATTTCTAAGGGTAGTTCAGTCAAATATTAAAATAAATTAAAAACAACAGTGAACGGAAGAAACTAAAGAAATATTGAGTTTTAACTTTGAAAATTTTCAATAAATAGAAATATCCAATATTTAGATGTTCACAATTTATTTTAAATATCTAAATAAAACAAATCAAATTGATCGTAGCGAAACGAAAATTAAATTAGAACTAGAGGGGATTTCTGAGGAAGCTCCTTTTTGGCTGCAGATAAATAGAAGCTGGCTTCCATCAAAGGTTCGCTACCCCTGCCGTAGGTCATGGACTCGGGTGTCTCCCTTGTGAAGCAAATAAGGGCGATAAGAGAGCACCCTCGAGCCCTTTTGCAGCGCTGAATCTCCAGCACGTATTCAGCAATAGGCTTCCGCCGGCCCCTCCAGCCTCCTCCGTCGCCCCGCCCCGCCAACTGCCTCCAACCCCACCCCCGACCCCAAGTGCCCCACCCCCAGCAGGCACGCAGTGCTCCGTACGCACCCCGTTCCCCAAACGCTCTCCCGTCCCCTTCAGAGCGCTCGCAGGGCTCCTTACCCCCCCTTACCCCTCTCAACCCCCCTCCCTATCCCCACTGCTGCTCCAGCGGTTATGGGCGCCCCTCGCGCACGCACGCAGCCGGGTCGCCCCGTGAGGCGCTGCCCCCCCCCCGCCCCCTCGGCCCCCTCATGCGTGACGCACCCCCTCGGCCACGGGCGGTGACGCAGCGCTCGTCGAGATTAGCTGCGCGCGCAGGGGGGGGCTGCGCGGGGCCCTTCCGGGGCGCCGCCGCCGCGCGATTGCTCTGCGCCCCCTCGCACGCGACCCCCCGCGATCCCCCCGTCCCCCCTCGCGATGCCAGGCGACCCCCTGCACCGCCTCTCGAGCGCCCGAGCGGAAAGCAAAAGGTCTGCGCGGCATGACGTAATGCACTGCTCCGCCACCTTCTCCTACTGGCGACGCCGCCGTGTAAAAAGCGCTCGGGACAACTCCACGCTTGCTGTGGTATTACGCCTGCTGGACTAACCTGCCTCCGCTCTTCCACGTCGGAAAATGTAACCTAAAAGTGGCTCATCCCATTCGGTATTCCGTCGAGTACATAGCGACCGCTAGTCGAGTCCCGAGTAGTGTGGATGGGTTGCTTCCTATAGAGCGATGTTTATAAGAATAGACCGTTTTGACAACTAGTGCTTGCAACTGACTGAATGTTCTGCGGTCGTTGTGTTCTTCAGCCTATTCGACTCATCTTTCTTCTGTGGCATCGTGGAATTAAGCACAGACAATTTAAAAGTATATACAGATTTATTTACAGAATTTACAAATGCCTGGACTTCCCCGTATTTCCAGACCGCCAGCCGCAATCGTACCATCCTGTGCACGGAAGGCCCAAGTGCAAGATCGCGCCACTTGTGACCTTCGTCACCCGTGCAACGCACGAATACGCACCAGCCTGGACGTGAATTTTGCGCAAAGCGCGAGATTTTTCAAGAATAAAACCCGCCGGCGTGAGTTAAATTCGCCGGCCCAATTTATACTCGCCGGCTCGTCCCCACGTGACCACCGTTGGGCGTGGGAGCGACGTTTACTGTCACCTGACACGTACTGCGATACAAGTCTGCGTCTACCTGGCTCTAAAAATATCTACCACCCACAACGCCGTACTTGCTAGCTACAGTTCTCAGGCATGAGAGGCTTCCGCATCCTACTCCCACCCGGGGCAGCCAACGTGACGCTACACTTTACTCGTTCGTTTGCTAACTTGTAAATGGCTTCGATGCTTCCTTTTGTGATTTTCTCGTCCGACGAAAATACAGTTCGCCACCACAAATAAATTAAATTAGGAAGTGCAGTCCTACTGTGCTCTTCTCTACAAATTCTCTTTTATACACACACACACACACACACACACACACACACACACACACACATATATATATATATATATATATATATATATATATATATATATATATATATATATATATATATATATATATATAAATTACATTGATTTTACCTCTTTTGTGATGAGTATTATGTTGATTTGAACTAATTTAACGGAAATTATTTTTTATATTATTACACAGTTGTGAACCATGAGAAGCCATGAAGTATTAACGGAGGCATAAACAAACATGAACACTCGACGAAGAGGCGAGGCTGAGCAGCTGTCGCAGTGGAGGGATACTACTCTGAATTTCATGCGATGTTCACTTGTTTAGCAAACTGTCATTTTGGCCCATCCTTTGGCGGATTCTTCTATAAAGCGGGTTTGGGTGCCCGACTTTCCGACGCGGCTCAAGCTGTGGTTTCCTTTTCTCTCTTTTAAGCACTCTATTGTGCGGTGCTTCCGGAACCTTCTAGGGAATTGCGTGTGAAGCTAGTATTTATGTGTCTTGTGTGTCTTCTTAGTTACTTAGTAGTTGTATATTCCCTTCGTTTTCTTAACTTGTTTTTGTCTTTGTATGTCTTTATGTGTTCTGTATAAACACTACCACCGAGCGAAAGCTCATTAGCACGAATTAAATTATTAATATTCATCCGACCCCGCTCGTTTCGGCTCTACTTCAGACTCCTTTCTGATAGGCTCAACCCAACGAAAACTGATCTGATCCCGACCCAACCCGACCCGACCCAACCCGACCCGACTCGGCTCGACCCGACTCGTCCCGAACCGACCCGACCCGACCCGACCCGACCCGACCCGACCCGACCAGACCAGACCAGACCAGACCAGACCAGACCAGACCAGACCAGACCAGACCAGACCAGACCAGACCAGACCAGACCAGACCAGACCAGACCAGACCAGACCAGACCAGACCAGACCAGACCAGACCAGACCAGACCAGACCAGACCAGACCAGACCAGACCAGACCAGACCAGACCAGACCAGACCAGACCAGACCAGACCAGACCAGACCAGACCAGACCAGACCAGACCAGACCAGACCAGACCAGACCAGACCAGACCAGACCAGACCAGACCAGACCAGACCAGACCAGACCAGACCAGACCAGACCAGACCAGACCAGACCAGACCAGACCAGACCAGACCAGACCAGACCAGACCAGACCAGACCAGACCAGACCAGACCAGACCAGACCAGACCAGACCAGACCAGACCAGACCAGACCAGACCAGACCAGACCAGACCAGACCAGACCAGACCAGACCAGACCAGACCAGACCAGACCAGACCAGACCAGACCAGACCAGACCAGACCAGACCAGACCAGACCAGACCAGACCAGACCAGACCAGACCAGACCAGACCAGACCAGACCAGACCAGACCAGACCAGACCAGACCAGACCAGACCAGACCAGACCAGACCAGACCAGACGAGACGAGACGAGACGAGACGAGACGAGACGAGACGAGACGAGACGAGACGAGACCCAAACCGTTCTGAGCCCCAACGTGACCCCTGTGTCATTCCTCAATTCCGACCGCGATTCGACATGATCCGGCCGTGACCAAAATTGTTCCGATCCCGGATCTACCCGATCTACCCAAACAGTTTCCATGCGACCCAACCCGACTCTTCCGAATTTCCTTGGAGACTGCTGGCCGATACTGCTAGGCTGCTATCCGATACTGGCCGATTATTGTTGGACCATTATAAGACAAGTGGATGCAACACTGACGAAATCTAGCAGAAAATCATCATTTCGTACTTTCTAGGCAGGTCAGAATGTTTAAATATTTTGTAGTTAGAATGGAAAATATTAAAATATTTGAAACTATGTCTCTCTGAAACCTTGCGTGGAGTAAACCAATATCACATTTGAATTCAGGAGAAAAAATACTATCAGAATCACATATTTTTCTGAGACAAAAAAGTTTTTTTGTTCTCTAATGTAATTAGTAGGCTCCCAATAAGATCGAATCGTTGCATTATATATCCTATTGTATCTTGGGTCTTTCTGTTAACATTATTGAAACTTTCAAGCAGTTCTTTTGCCGTTTATCCCTGATAGTTGAACATTTTAGAAAATCTTACGATTTTTTATCTCTAAGTTTGGATTGCCTATTTGAGATGAGTTCTTAGACTGCTGATGAGTTCAGAGATAAAGTGGTTCTGTTACTTGTTCAGGCATTCCAAATCCAACGAATGACCACTCTAGCGTTTGTTATCTACCATTTTGGAGGGTCAATTATAAAGCCAACATAAGACAATGTTCCATTTAGTGTTACAAATATGCTCTAAATATTCATGCATTAATTTCTGCATCATTCTGAATAGTAATCGAAATTAAACCCATTTACAGCACGGGAGATCGAGCTGCTCAGTAATTCGATTGTTTCATCCCATTCTCTACTAGAAAAAACGCAAAAAAAAAAATGACCAAATATATCTCATATTAAGACACCCACTGTAGACGGTAGTCAATGCTAGTAATGTAGAAGAAACGAAGGAGAATGCACGAGATAAAAAAGGTTTTTAAAGGATGCTAAAAGAAGCAAAAGGAAGACGAATAAGTAGAAGAGGCAGCAGAGGGAAAGAAGAGGCGGGAAAAAAAAAGAATGAAAAAGGAGCTACCGAGCGCATCAATGACTTCTCTTTCATTAGTTCGGTATTGTCCATTTGGCTCGCGCTCCGCCGTCGCCGCCCCCGCCCGCCGCCCTCATCGCCGCCCGCGCCCGCGCCCCGAGGCCAGCCGCGCAATTAGGGACGGGGCGGCGCTGGGTGGCGAGGGGCGACAAATGGGCGCGCCCCTGGCGGCGCTGCCAAGTACCTGCGCAGCGGAGGACCATCGCTCGAGGCGGCGCCTGACGACCGATGCCCATCGCCCAATGCCTAACGCCCTCGTCGCCGGGCGAGGGGCAAGTCACGCTCACAGAAGTGGATTCGAACCAGTGACGGCCTCGTTGCTGCTCCAATAGTGGGGTGGTAATAACTGAAACCAGTTGATTTATGTTGTGGTTTAAATCTATTTTAAAAACCTTGATTTAAATCAACGAAACTTTCCCACTAATGTGTCCAAATTGTGCCGTTTTTACGACCTGACAAAATATCTATTAACAGAATGCAAAAATTAATTATTTACAAAAGTTGAGAATAACAAATTAGAAAAACTAATTTAAATATGAAAGTAGCTACATTTATGAATGAAATGTTACGCGCGGAGTAATTTACAACATACTACAGCAGCCTTCAACACTATTCGCCCAAGTGCTGCCCGACCTGGCATGGGCCCCATTCACTCCGTTCCGTTTGGAGGAAGTCTTATTTGACCATTAGCATCCGTGTTGAGCTATTCAAGCGATTTGATTGAGCAGAGGACATAAGACGCGCTTAGCAGATTTAGACTGAGCCCGCGCTGCCTGGCTTTCACTCCGAGAGAAAGGAGCGTCCCACGTCCAAATGCGAGCTGCCGCAGTCGTTGGGTGCGGGCGCGGGCGTGGGGAAGGGGGCGGGGGGGGGGGCGGTGGGAACGAGACCGTTGACGGGCGCGGGGGCGGGGGGCAGGTTTGAGGACGGGGGCCGAGGCGCGAGAGGGGACGATGGCGCCCGCGGGGTAGGGCGGCCACAGGCGCGGGGCGGAAGCGGGCGCGGCGGCGGACGCGAGCGCGGGGCTGAGGTGGGCGGGAAGCTAAGGTAGCAGCGGGAGCGGGGCGGGAGCGGGGCGGCGGAGCGGGGTGGGAGCGGGGCGGGAGCGGGGCGGGAGCGGGGGCGGGAGCGGGGCGGGAGCGGGGCGGGGAGCGGGGCGGGAGCGGGGCGGGAGCGGGGGCGGGAGCGGGGCGGGAGCGGGGCGGGAGCGAGGCGGGAGCGGGGCGGGAGCGGGGGCGGGAGCGGGGCGGGAGCGGGGCGGGAGCGGGGCGGGAGCGGGGCGGGAGCGGGGCGGGAGCGGGGCGGGAGCGGGGCGGGCACGGGGCTGCCGCGGGGGCGGGGCGCGTGGCGGAGGCGAGCGCAGAAGCGGACGCGAGCGCGGGAGCGGGGCGGGCGCGGGGCGGATGCGGAGACAGGAGAACGGGCGCAGGGCCAGCGCGGGCGTGGGCGTGCACGTGGGCGCGGGCGCGGGGGGCGGGCGGGCATTCGTGTGCATGGGCGCGGGGGTGGACGTCACGTTTGCTTCTCGCGCGCGGCTTTCATTAGCCTCCTCAATATGCGCGGCGCGTAGAAAATGGGCGGCACCTGATGTGCGACGCAAATACGCCCGCGCCCGCCCTCATTAGCCTGATGGATGGATGGACGGGGCGGAGCGTGGCTGGACGGAATGGGGGGGGGGAGATATGAGCGGAGAGGAGCGGCGCCAGGAGACGTGGAGTGACGCGGGTCGGGGAAAGGCGACGCGCAGCGGAGCGGGGCGGGGGGAGCGTGGGGCAAGGTGGAGTGGCGCAGAGCGGGCTGGAGCGAGAGGAAGAGGAGACAGGGCAAGGCGGAGCAGGGCGAAATAAAGCGGGGCGAGGCGGGGATAGGCGGGTCGGGGCGGAGGAGGAATCGTCATTAAGAAGGGACGAGAAGCAATGCGAGTGCCAACACCCCACCTGATTACTGCTACCTGTAAGCGAAACATTTATATCCTGGGTTCTTTTAATTGGTAATACCTTGTGTTCATATCATGGAAAATTATCATTTTCCTTCATTATTTTTTAATATCGATATATTACAAGAAAACAACGAATCGGTTTGAAGTGTAGCTGCTCTATCTAAGCAAAGAAAACAGCATGAATTTGATTCCTATTTTATTCAATAGTGTTTATGCTTTTTCAATCAGGTACAATCATTCATCCTTTCACGATTTATAATGCATGTATACGTGTATACCTGGAGTATGTATACCTGGAGCTGGAATCATGGAAGACATTTCAAAGGCTGAAGATTTTGATATATTCACGAATGCCTACATGAGTGATAGGAAAGAAAGTACCCAGTCTCATCGCTGTGAAGAGTGCCTTGTTAAGTGATCCAAATACGTGAAAACCGAAAACGGGAATAAAATTACTTTTCTGATGCATTGATGCATTCATTTTTCCTCTAATATACCTTATAATCATATATTTCCTCCATATACCTCTAATATATGTATCATTTCAATTTTTAGAAATATCTGATAAAATTACAATTAAGTAATAATAATCTTTCAGCAGGAGGTTTATTTTTCAGACTTGTACGCGGGGTTATCCGTACTACAACTCTCTAAGAACTCTTCTTTATTGTTTTGCTAATCGAAATTGACCTTTAATACTAAGAGGTACCTTTTATTCATTGACATAAAAATTAACATGAGAGGTTTTATTGGTTACTATGCTCAATTGTAACTCGGTCTAGCTGGGTAAGTTAGATCAATGTGGCGTTTAAATATATTGTCATTGAATTTAGTTTAACTCTAATGTAAATAACGTATTAGAGGAATTATTATACATTATTTATTCAATTATTCATAATAATAGAGAAATAGTGGCTACTTGGGTTTAAATTCTTTGAAAGTTGGTTAGAGCTCAGTGTTCGGCTTGTTTGTAATCTTAATGTAAATGTTTCCTCGTTTCTCGAGTGTTTTTGCTTCTTTTATTTCGATCAAAGGAAAGTAACGACAGGTATTGACGCATGAGAGACAGCCAGGAGCAAGAAACTAGTTTATTATACAAATTCAAGCTGTATCCATATTTTTAGTGCTTAGCGGTCTGTGTTGCTTTAGTGTTTGTATGCAACGCGTCATTTATCCATTCGTTGCAGGATGAAACTGTCAGGGTTGTCAAAATGTCAAAATCAGACTTACACGACCGGGATATATTTCCCTGCACCCAAAGGTGCAAAACTAACCCTATCCCCGTCATATGTTGAAACCCCTGGTGGAACGAGAGGCAGAGTATTGAGAGAATGCTGGAAACCTGCGTCATGCTCTAATACCCTTTATCCGTCTTCGCTCGTACTGCAAACCCCTCGCCCACCCCACACGCTCGCCTTCGCAACACCCTCCTGTCTGCCTCTTACTCCCTCTCCACTGACCGTCGCTGCGACCTCTTTGTCGCTCACGATCGACTCGCAGCTGTGCCCGCTTCCTCCCAGATCAGTCTCCTCTTCCACCATCCCCGCTTCCAAACCGCTGTCGCACCCCGCCTTCCCCTCCCCCTCCCCGCTCTTCGTCAGCCTCGCATCCCCGCCATCACGAGTCCTGTCCGGTCAATGCACCGCCCTTCTCCATTCTTGCACCAACCCACCTCCGCCCTTACAACACCCTCGGATCAGCCTCATGCATCGCTCCGACCACTCGGCCCTTCCCGATCGACTCGCCCTTGTCCCCGCTTCCGCTCAGTTCAGTTCCAGATCTCGACATCCCCGCCTCCACACCGCTTCCGCAATCCGCCACGCCTTCCTTCTTTCTCCGCTTCACTTCGATTACACTCCGCGTCAGTCCTACTCTGCAGCCTATGAACCCCTTTCCCCCGGTCTGCACCCGTCCCGTCCCCTCTCCGCACCACTACTACTTGTCTGACCTCTTTCCCGTTTCCGATCGACTGCCACCGCTTCCTCCCAGTCCAATACTGGTGTCGCCATTCCCTCCTTCACACCGCCCACCGCGTTTCGCCCCCGCCATCACCCTGTCTGCGTTCATCCGTCGCCTCGTTTCGCCCTCATCCCCGCGTCGTAGCTTCTTCACTCCAGCCAATGCACCGCCCTGTCCCCGCTCCTCCACCCACATCGCCTTCCCGCGCCGCTTCCTTCTCCGGTTCCGGTCAGTTCGGTCCCCGACCACCGCCGCTCCTACCCGCACACCTTCTACGCGCTCGGCCCCTGCCCGTCCCCGCCTCCGCTCCGCCCCCGCCGCGGCCCCCGCTCCGCTGCGCAGATCGCCTCATTCCAAGATCGAACACCTGCGCTTCCTGTTTACATTTTTACATTAGCCGCGGCGGCCGCCGCCGCTTCGCCGCATTCGGCCAAATTGAAATCCGAAACCCCCTCCCACTCCCACTCCCGGGGCAGTAACGAGCGCTCGAGCGGCGCTGGAGTGGGGGGGGGGGTGCGGTTGCACTCGCCAGGGCAGGAGTTTGCGCGCACTGCAACGCGCCAACGAGAGGCAGCGAGGATTAGGGCAGGAAGGGCGATCAGACGGCCGAACTAGACTGTTTTATACGCTTAATTCGTTTCCAGAGAAAACAAAGTTGGGGATAGTGTAGTGAATGTTTTGCCCGTCTTCAAGTACAATGTCAATTCTGTACAAATCAAGTTCAAATCTGCAGTAAGTTTGTTTTTCAAGAACTCTTTCTACTTCGACATGGTAGACCGACTTGCACGGGGGATCGTGGATAGTGGCTGACGATTACGCCTTCCACTCCTCTGCCCCAGTTCACCAGTCCATCTACGTGGAGTTTGTAGTACACAAAACGATTGATTTATCGATTGTTTTATCGATTGATTTATTGTTTCTGGCTACGACAGCTGCTGTCATTAGTCCTGTTAGTGGAGAATTTTGTTTAACCCGGGAGGTGGCAGTCTTTTGCCCCAATCCTGGATGGTAAGATCCCGCGCCGATGTACACGCTCAGCTTGCGGAAGATTTCTCCCACACGTATCTCCAAAAGAGGCAAGCTTCAGCCTGTCGACACGTGTGATTGTGTAGTGCGTATAAGCGTTTGGGTAAATAAGGGGAGAGGATAAGACAAGGAAGTAGAGGGAAAGATCGCCGCAGTTTGTGGCTTGTTTGTTAGGGCACTGCTCCGCTATTTGTCCGGTATTGATCGGAGAAAGTACGGAAAACTACCGATCAGTCACCGGCCGCTAGACAAAGCGAACAGGCAGATTTCCTAGCTATACTTTCGTCTCCTCTGTCTCTCATTCCATCATCGTTCATCATATCATTATCACTATAAATATTCTTTGATCATCGCTCATGAGTCTCAATAATCTTGGTGAATGTCTCTGACATAAATAAATAAATCGACTGAAATGACAGTAAGATTGTTATTTTCACAGGTCATCAAACTTCTGACGCTTCTAAACAAACGCACCGTTTTAAATATAAAGTGGGATGCAAAACAAAAAAAAAACAGGATAGAAACAAGAAATTTCATGAAATTATCAACAATAACAAATATGTGATGTACCCTCGCAAAACATAACGGACTTAACCTCACACCCACGTAATTCAATCCACAAACTAAGATCCTGACAGTGACAGTTAATTGGGAATATGTAAGCCATTGTTTTCGTAAGTCATCTGGTTGAGCTCGTTGTCGCGTGACCGAAAGCTCAACAAAAAAAGTATCCTGCGAGCAACAAGCAACTCGTGATCGACTGTTATTTTGTTGACCACTGTATATAAAAACTAGATTATCACTTTAATTAGTTGTCAAACCTCTTTTATATAATTACTGTGAATTTATATATAATTTCTACCGCACAAAATATATATCATCTGGTGTTATTCTGTATACAACACGATTTATAGCAGTTCATGCAGAGTGGATTTATAAAGATCTACAGAATACTTTACTGTTCGACGGAAAAGTAAAACAGCGGAGAGGTTTGGCAGTGGCAACGGCAGTCGAAAGCCTGTGTTGGAACGAGACGGAACATTGGTTGGATGAAAATGATTATATTCCACATTCAACCTACGGAAAGATCTCAAAAGCAGCAATAACTGAAAGATCGTGAATTAAAAAAATAATCCACATTTACTAATGTACAAAAAGGCCGTTGTAAAAGCCAAAATACTGTTCGTTTCACCGCCTGCACTCGCGTTTCACCAGAATTAATTCCAAAATAAAACAGCTCCATTCACTGGAGGATTTTCCTTAATGAACGTCATAAAAGGCTGTATTTATTGGTGCTTTTTATAAAATGGGAAAGTGTATATCGTCAGATACATACTAAGTGAATGCAAGACGACTGTAATAATCAATATTTGTCTAGACAGAGGGTTTTAACTACTACATGGTTACGTTAAAAATTCGTAAATAAATAGTGTCTACCATGAAGACTTGAGGTATTCACTTTTTTGTGAGGAAACAGGAACAATATGGGCATATGTCATTAGAGACGTAGTCAATTACTCTAATGAGATAACACAAATCAAAAATGGGGAGGAGTGTCTAAATTACATTGAAAGGAGTAAGTTTTGATCGATATATGAAAGACAATAAGTTTGATTTTTGCTCAAGATATGTATTAGCGGACGTGTTTAGTAGAGAAATATCATCCATTACAACTCATCAGAATGGTGTGGATTCAAGCAGCTCATTTCTTCTGAAACAAAATTAGAAAAGGAATGAAAATCGACACGTCAGCACAAGGTAGTAGTTTTGCGTGTTAAATGATACATAGAATACCACTTTAGAAATTTAAATCACGGTAAAATTGATAACTCAGAGAATGTTTTTCTAAAAAATACATACGACCGATTTCGTAAATTATTCACCATTATTCTCATCAATGATGGAATAATCGAATGCGTAATTAACATAACTTTTTACAGATCCTGAATTGATAATTTTCTTAGCTAAGTGAAATGCAACGACCAATTATATTAAAATGTAATTGTGCCATTTCTCATCGCTCCATTTGAAAACAGAAATAATAAATTCGTTTTGAACTAAGAATGTTACTTTCTAATTCAAGAAAATATAAAAACAAGTACTTTGGTAGAAATGGCATACAGTATAATGCATGCGTTATATTAATAAATTATTGAAACGTTACATTAATCATTGCGTAAACTGTGCAAAGAGCTGAGCAAAAGCAGGCATATGAGTTGTGACAGGTGTGAAGGGTTTGAGGTTTGGAGCGGTACGTGGCGCTTCGAGCAGAGAGGTGAATCGCAATAAAGGGAGCGAGTACAGAGAAGGGACAGGGCCGGGAACGGAGGCGTGGAGGGGACGGAGCGGGGCGAGGCGGGGCGAGGCGGGGCGAGGCGGGGCGAGGCGGGGCGAGGCGGGGCGAGGCGGGGGCGAGGCGGGGCGAGGCGGGGCGAGGATGGGGCGAGGATGGGGCGAGGATGGGGCGAGGATGGGGCGAGGATGGGGCGAGGATGGGGCGAGGATGGGGCGAGGATGGGGCGAGGATGGGGCGAGGATGGGGCGAGGATGGGGCGAGGATGGGGCGAGGATGGGGCGAGGATGGGGCGAGGATGGGGCGAGGATGGGGCGAGGATGGGGCGAGGATGGGGCGAGGATGGGGCGAGGATGGGGCGAGGATGGGGCGAGGATGGGGCGAGGATGGGCGAGGATGGGGCGAGGATGGGGCGAGGATGGGGCGAGGATGGGGCGAGGATGGGGCGAGGATGGGGCGAGGATGGGGCGGAACGGGGGTGGAGTATTGTCGGAAGTGGCGCAGTGCCGCAGGGACGAAGACGGCGCCTGGCACTAGGACAGGGGCGTGGGCGGGAGGGTGGGCAGAGGCAGAGATGGCGACGACGTGGCGATGGCAGGGATGCGGGAGAGAGCGATGCGAGGACGCGGGCGCTGCTTCAAACTCAATTAGCAGCCACATGCGCGAGCGAGAGGGCGGCAGTCACTCGCCCTACCTGGCAATTGCCAAGCAGCGCAGGTTCACTCACAAACACTAAAATAGGCGTAGGCGTTGGCGCAGGCGCTGGCGCAGGCGACGGCGCAGGCGATGGCGCAGGCGATGGCGCAGGCGATGGCGATGGCGTAGGCGATGGCATGGGCGATGGCGCAGGCGATGGCGATGGCGTAGGCGATGGCACGGGCGATGGCGCAGGCGATGGCGGTGGCGCAGGCGATGGCGATGGCGCAGGTGATGGCGTAGGCGATGTAGTATGAGGAGAGCCACGGGGCATGCGTTCGCCATGGGAGTGGCACGTGACATGACAACTAGCGAATTAGGATGGGAGACACTCTTATTGTACACGTCATTGTAGGGATATTCTGAGGAAACTGGTATAACATGTAGGATGGAAACAGTTCGGGAGACGTTTGCACTCATTTAGAGTGCACCATGTCACGCGATGTCTGTTTTACGACCCGTAGTCATATTATCAATTTTCCCGGAGAGGAAATGAAAAATTATTTAAGATTGTGTATACAATAACGAATTAATAATTCTGTTTTGTTAGATATTTAAAAGTACTTTGTTATATTCGTGTAAAGTACCACAGTTATATTACAGAGGTGAGAAAATAATTGAAGGTTGTTGTTTGGGTGGCCTTGATTGTGCGGAGCTGGGATTCGGCCATGGAACACCAAGTTATTGTTTATGGAATTAATGATTTGTGCGAGTTAAAGAACTTGTAAGTTGTGTAATTTGGATGTAAAGTGTGAGCATTAGTAGTTGAGTGTCAAAACTGGAGAGCGCATGTAAAAATATTTATTTATGCACCAAGGGCGTTTTATGAGTTCTAATGATCGAGCGGCGATAAAATACCCGAAAGCCTTTGACCTGAGAGCTTTTTGAGGCCCGAGAACATTAGAACCAGTTAACGCTGGTGGTACATAGTTATTTTTATTTTTTACCTAATTTTATTAATTAAGATTTACTTATCTACTAATGAACTAGATGTTAACTTGACTCGGCTTGTCTTTTCTTATTTCTCTCCCATAATTCCCTTTCATAATACCCTTCATAAGAAAACATGTAGCATCATTCAACTGTTTTCATATTTCCTTCGTAGCCACGATCCATTTGATCCGGGTATGTTATGTAGTGTATATTGAGCTCGAAATCAAGGCAATAACAAGCTATAACGTATCACTAAAAAATAAAATAATGTATTGAATCCTGAACTTCTTTTGAATTTATTGAAGACAACTCCAAAAAGAACTGAGCTTGCTTAAGAGTTGTGTTTCTTTATTTAAAAAGAAAGATATTCATGCTACTTTTGGTTGGGGTAAGCTATTTAAACATTTAAATGTATTTGCTGGACGAAAAAGTTTATTCTATGGAATATGTTGGGTAGCGTGGACTTGAACAAAAGTTCTGAGAAATGAACCAGCTCCAAACACGAACATGGGAAACATGACTGAAAGAGTTGCTGTAATACGCCTGTGTCTTACATTTTTATTTCAATTCTCGTTTTTTTCTGTCATTTAGAGATTAATACCATAACTAACTCACAAAACACCATAATAGAGCAGGACTTTTCACAGAATTCAACAACCCTTACGTAGTATGAAGTACGGAAGTGTTAGAATGCACTAAAACACAAAAGCCTGTGGTTACGAATTACTTTTTTTATAATCTCCCCTCATGTTTGAAAGCTATTTTCCTTTTCCCATCGGCCAAGAAAAATTGCTGGTGTTTGATGTCGAAACAAAAAATTTACATTTCTTGCGAATGCAATTAAAGGTTTGATTTCCTTAGCCAAATACTAATATTTAAATGAATGCAAATGAGTTTAAGCTCATTTTTGTCCGAACGACGAGCTTTATAAATAAATTGGATATCGGGGGGGGGGGGGCAGCGCGCGAGAATGAGAGAAGAACGAATGGGGCGGCTGGGAGTCCTCGTCCCGAGCACAAAAGGCGCAGGGAACCTGGCCGCCCCGGGCAGTGGAACGCCCAGAAAATCCCGCAGAGCAGGCATTGTAAGTTGTAATTCAAGTCCCCGCGGACAGCAACGGACAGCGCGGCCGCGGGCGGCAGGTAACGTCCCCGCCCCCTTCCCCCACCCCTTCCCTTTCCCCTACACCCCTCCCGCTCGCGGTTCTACGGCGGGAGAACCCGCCCCGCCCCGCTGCGGCCCCCTGGCCCCGCCCCCTCGCCCTCGCCTCGCGCGCGCCCGCCCGCGGTCGCTGCCCATAATGGACTTGCAGCTTCAGCTCCAGTCAATTACTTGGCGAATTCAATTTTGTTCTCTTGGCTAACGGCTCCCGTTCCCGCAGCCGCCGCCGCCGCCGCCATCACCGGCACTCCCCTTTCTCTACGGCCTCGCACCTCCTGCTCGTCCCTGCGCCGCCCGCGTTGCCCACGCCGCCGCACGCAGTCCGTCACCACCCCCGCACCGCCCGCCCACGCGTCATACTCGTTCGTCATGCTACTAGCCCTACTCAGTTCCTCCCTTCCTCATGGTGCCCCCATCATGCCCGTTCGCGCCCCAGAACCTACTTCTTCGATCCTCCCTTCCACACGCTCCCTCATGTTACACGCCTCCCCAACCCCTCCCTCACCTCGATCAGCCGCTTCACTCCCATTCTTGCTGCATCACATCCCCGTCTTTTCCTTCTCGCCCACTCACCTCCTCCTCCGCCTTCGCTCGTCCACGCACCGCCCGCCGCGATCGCCTCTTCGCCTCCCTGCTGCTTCCCCCCCTCCCGATCGAAGGCCTTTCCCGCCCCCGCGCTCCGCTCCTTACCCCCCGGCGCCGCCCTAACGCGCTTTAATTCCCCGCCGCGGCCGCAAAGCGCTCCGAGCGCTGTTCCAATTCCGCCGCTCAACCGCTCAAAATTGCATGTCGTTTTAATTGCACGCGTATTTACCCCATACAAACAATAAATGAGCGCCAGCCCGCTGTCAGCGGAATTTTTCCGCCGCCGCCCGGCCGCCCACCGGTGGGCGCGGATGCGCCGCGCGCCGCTCGTCTTTTGTCACGCGCCAAGCGCTATTCGCCCTCCCACCCTGCGAGCGGCGATAGCGCTAGTTGATGCTCGCGCCTAGGACGGTGATTGGACATTGTTGGTTATTGGAGCGTATTGTTGGTGAGGTTGGTAACTATTGTTGGTGTGTGATTATTGTTGGTGTTGGTCTCTGGTGTCACTCTTTCGTAGTGGCTTCTAGATGTTAATCCTGGAATCACGGCAGAGCAGGTAGAAATAATTTTCAGAACTAATAGGCGGATAGCTTTTTCTCTGACTCTCCCTAGTTCCTTGCATTTCATTGGAATGCTGTTTCAGCATTCATGCTATCGGTATCATTTTCATGTCAAAATCAGTTTTATCAAGCCGTGATATCTATTGCTGAATTTTCATTTTCTTACAGTACCTAACGTGTGTCAGTGCCCGATATTCAGTATAAATGTTTGCAAAGCAGCCAAACCCTTGGTCATCGCAAAAGATAAATTGGATTGAAAATGACAATTCCCTTTAATCAAGTCTTATTTAAGTAATATAATGCTTCTCAAACCACTGGCATCATACTTTTCACAATTTTTATGGCAAGCTGTCGCATAATAAACGTATTTCATAAACGTCTATTGTTTTTGTAAGAGATGTGCTTCTGAATTTCACAGGAATAACTCCCTTCCCGCGAGTCATATGGAAGTCGGGTTTGGTAGGTTACAAACTTTTTAAAATAACACAGAAACAATACTCTAAAATGCACATATTCACGCACCATCGTCCTGCAACATAGTACTATAAAGGAGCAAATTTAAACCACGAAGGAAATGATAAAAAAAATCACTGAAAATGAAAAGAAAACGTATATACTCGTAATTGTATCGAGATTAATTCCAATTCCGTTGTCCTTAAATGGGAAAGCACCTACGGACAAATAAATAAACGTAAATTCAATGGAACTTTTATAAAGGAATACAATATAAAATGTATTGTAAAGGAATTTTTACATTTAATCAAACTTCCGTTTTTACGTCCTTTTTATCCTCAACCTCACGAGGGTAATGGTAAGTTCACGATGGCCCATAGACGCCGCTCATCACCCAAATACCTATCATAACTTACCTAATAATTTTTTCGACCTATAAACCCTCTAGTGTGAAACACACTGTACTCAGTAAGGGGTATTTATCTTCAAAAAAATGATTCCCCGTAAAACAGTTTGACGGAAATCAAATATTAATTTGCATGGTAGGGAAACATTTCGACTAAAATAGAACAAAGTTATGAAATCTTTTCTACTGACAAAATATCCAAATTTCATTATAGGGCCCATTTGAACTAATTTAAACTCTAAAATAACCCGTTAAACTTCAAACGACAAAAATTCTTAATGTTTGGTTGAGTAATAAATACTCTGCTAACATAATATTGACGACAACCGACCACAAACACGGGGCACGTTGAACAGCCAGTCATCACATTCCTTCCGTAGAACTCGTCACAGCTATTTCCAGCAAATCTCGACCTTCCCGAGGTCTTCATGGCCCATCCCCCATCAATAAGATTTAATCCCTGAGCCTTTCCCGTTTACTGCACATCAGTTCCCGGTCTTTATTCCCGCTAGCCTTCGGCGCGCACCGGATTACAGTGACGAAAGACGTGCCATATCATCGAATCTCCGAAGCTAGTTCGCGGCGTGTTCCCAATCCTTCCTTATGTACTTCTCTTGGCTCGGAGTGCATTTTCTTTACAGCCCCATAACTCGGGGGCGCATTTCTCCGCAGGCACGCCACGAGTTTCATGTGAGTGGAATTCTTTGGCGTCGACATGCCAAAGAGGCCGCGTTTCAAATAAAAGCGCGTCGTTGTCTTATTACATCGCACGCATAGCGCGATTCCGGCCGTGGGAACGCCCCTCATTTTTCATTCCGGTTTTTACTGGAATCGTCACTCGCTGGTTCTTCGTGCCCCCCCCCCCCCCGCCGACTGGACGTGGTCGCTGACATCCTTGGAGGACATTCTTTTCGATGTACCTCCCGGAATGGCGACAACAGGCGTGTGAATGTTGTGGTCATGGAGAAAACATTGCCAAAAAACGTTTGAATGACTCACAAGCATTCAGCATTTCAGCATATGGCAGATCCTACCTTCTATAAAACGTATGATCTGATATATTCTTAACATATCCATATTCCGCCGGATCCCCCATTGCCTATGATAATTTCCTCGTTAGTATAGATGTAAATGGTACACTTATTCGCAATAAACAAATATTCTCTACACATCAAATACGTTCTCTGCCAAGTATTCCTATTTCACACTAGATCAACATGTTTCCTTCAGTTGGTACGCATTACAACGTCTCAAAATCCTTGTCTCTTTGGCGTAATATGCATTGATGTTTACCAATGCTCGTGAGAGCTTAAGATATAAAAGGGCTTGAGGTCTTTGGAGAATGCGTGGACACTTATCTAGTCACCGAATTTGGTTAACAAACATCTCGTGTATTCATTAATTTCGTGCTTGATAAACATTTCACTCCCTTAGCTCTTCAATCAAGCCAAAACCATTATTTAAAAATATAACAAACTAAATTTTAAGAATAGTTCATTACTAACTTATTACGTGCATAAAGTACACATGTCATTACATTGGTTGATGTCGAATCCGGAACAACAGTAGAAAATGGAGAAGGAGAAGGATGAGATAGGTAGAGATATTGTGGGAGAGGGGCGAAGGTAATGCAGCGTATATTTTACTCGCTTCATACACGTAGTTTCCTTCGGGAAAATTTGGTTGTCGCGAATAGCATAAAAGTTTGCTCAGTTATGTAAAAAACATAAGTATCAAAAAAATATACGAAAATACTTTTAGAACATCTTACCCCATAAATTTGTTTGTAAATAGAATAATAATTAGTTTACAGGAAAGCACTCAATTAGGTAACTCTGCTAAATCCAAATGCATCTAACTTACTGTTACACCGCCTTTCACTAAAAGAACACGTTAATTTTTTACCCTAGGCTTTTCTCCAGCCAACAGCATGTTACCCTCTACATCCCATGGAACCATAATCTCATGGGACACATATACGACCATATTCTAAACAGTGACACATTTGCGGGCTTCTTTAATCTGGGGTCAACAGAACGGGAGGCCCTCCGCGACAACACATACATAAAAGTAGGGGACAAATAACCATGCTCAAGGGGGTACTCGAATCCGCTACACTTCGGACCGAAACGCTGAGCCAGCACACGTTCTAGCCACCTCGGCCAACCGGGCCGAGAACAGCCAGATATAACAACAAAATAACACTACACGACGAAGAGACACACGCAGCACTACCTCTGACTATCCAAAGATTTCCCTCAAAATCCCTAACTTCCCCTCGTGCCCGCCACAGTGGATTTTCCTTTCACACATTTAAGAGTTTCCTTAATTGCTTAATTGATTACTGGGAGAGAAGGCTCGGGGCACCAACTGATGTCACTGCAGTCATTATGACATTGAGGTCCTAGGTTCGAGTCCCGACGTTGGCACGAGTTTCAACCCTAGCTTGTCAGCTAGGTAGAATTCAGTGTCTGTATGGAGGAGAATTCTAGCGACCGACAGCTCTGATTGGTAGTTTTCCGTGGTTTCTCCAATCAATATCAAGCGAATTCCGAACCTGTAACCTAACAAATGGGCCACGAACCGCGCGTGATCTTTCCTTCGTCTTTCCTTCTCCTTACTTATCCCTTACACACACTTGCACTAACAAGCACTACATTGCCAGATATGCCAGGAGACCGCTCGGGAGCTTATAGCTTGTCCTGACTGGGGCCACTGGTGAAAGATACCTGGTTAAGGGAAACCCCGCTAGGCGCCGGTAGGTCGGCGCCGGATCTCACCATATAGCGGGGGAAGACCACTGCCACCACCCGATAAAAATGCACTACACTTACGGGACAAATTACTTTATTTAGTTGAAGCGTTCAGAATCATTAACAATCAATCAATCATGTTAATTGATTGATTGATTGATTGATTGATGTTTCCTGGTACTTTAACTGCTATGGTCATTAGCTCATTTGTATGGAGATTGTTTTACCTCTGGAGGTGCCGGTGATACTTGTCTAGCGGGATGGTGAGATCCGGCACCGATCTACTCGTCGACTTGGGAATTTCCTCCTCCACGTACCTTCCTCCAGAAGGGCCCCACCCCAGGGGCAATCTCTAAGCTACCAACACGTCACCCGACGTCTGGTAGTGTAGATCATATGTGTAAGAGGAGAGAATAGGACGAGAAAGGGGACGGAAAGATCGCGCGCGGACCGTGACCGATTCGAAAGGAAAACAGGTCCGGCATTCGACTGGCATTAATCACGCAAAACTACCGATCAGAGCAGCCGGCAGCCAGAATTCTCCTCGAAACAGTGGCAGAATTCCGCCCAGCAACCTACTAGTATCGAAAATCCTCCACCGTCGGATCTCGAACCCAAAACCTCCCACTCAGTGGCGCTGCAGTCAGCGGTAACGCTGGGTCGGAGCTCAACTGAATCGGTGATTCCTTTCAATTGAACCGCAATCCTACTTCAGCAATTTAACTTCACAAAAAATTGATAAATAACATTAAATCAATTTAAAACAAAGTATTCAAAAGAAAAGCATAGACTTCTTGTGACTTTCAATGATATCGGCTAATAATCCACACAAGTTTCATTTAACTATTTATTGCCGTTCATTACAAAATTTGGCAAACTTCCAAAAGCACTCCTAAACGTGACATACATTAGTTCCCCTTGCCTAGCAAATTAAGTAATTCCATAACCCATACGTAATTTTCTTGCAATTCCTTTCAGTATTGTATACATTAATATACATTTTAATTAAAAAGTTTCAATTAAATATTCTCGTTTACCTGGTAATACAGCGAACACCACGCACTCATCTGCCATAAATACCGGAGTAGAGTTGCGCGGCGATGGTGTAACGGTTAGCGTATCGGACTGTTGTACCGAAGTTGGCGGGTTCAAACCCGATAGAAGCCGTGAATATTTAAGGGCGAAAAAATCCTTCGTACGCCTTCCTTCGGAGGGGAAGTAAAGCCGGCTGTCCCATGTTAGTAGATTTACTTGCATGTAAAGCCTCAAGCGTAAATGACGCCTCTGATCTAAATTCAAAGAGCCTAATTCTCGCCCAAGAAATACCTCCTCTCTCTGCTAGTTGGAGAAAGGAGCGTAGCGAAATTTGCGTGTTCAGACGGAAGAGCAGACCTCATGGCCTGAGACTCGCCACGTGAAATAAGGCATTAATTCAATTCAATACAGTCGCAGACGTGTGCCGGCGCCGGTGACCCTGCTGAGGCAGCCTCGTCCCCGACGACGGCTTGCGCTGCCGGAGGTCGCGCTCTTGGCTGCTGCTGGCAGCCGCCGGGACTCGCTACGTTCCGAACGCGGTGCCCGTTCACACTGTCGCTTTTGTTCTCAGCGCTGTGCCATAATGTTTCTCGAAACAGCGTGTGATAATTATTGGTGGTAATGTGTCTTTGAGTGGGTATTTCATTGATATTTCGCCGCATGGTGACATTCCATCAATCGTTTATATTGTAATTTTACTTTTAATTCGGTAAGTATTTACTCCTGTCAGTTGGAGTATTAATAGTTCATTAATACAGATGGTGGTATGACTTCGTTCAATTCGTTGTACATTCATAGGCTTAAAATTGCAGAGATTTTTTTCGTTACTTGCGGAACGATTTTCCTTGAGAGCGTAGGCTTCCGCGGCCGGATTCAGTATTTATTAGACTGTCCGGGTGATGCTGCGTCCATGGCGAATGTGCCGACGTTTCGGTCGCCATTCTGCGACCTTCCTCATTACGCTCTAGGGCATTACGCCCTGAGGAAGGTCGCAGAATGGCGACCGAAACGTCGGCACCTTCGCCATGGACGCGGCGTCACCCGGACAGCCTCGTAAATATGATTTTACTTGCTTATGCTTGTGGCGTTCGAAGAGACCCAGCTTCTCTAGCCCGTAACAGAACTATTTCATCATGCGCCGACCCTTTTATGAGCTCCAACTGGAAAGCTTTTATGCTTGCGTTTTCTGAACTCTTTGCTTTCTTGGCTGCAGGCCGCGCTCTGTAATGCCCTAGTGACGTCACGGCTGCTTGGACAGGGGCTTGTTCCACACACGCAATAATTACGTAATGTGTGTTAGCCGGAGTTACTGAAGAACATTATAGTGTGTATGTACGTATGTCCAGAGATGGCTACGTAATTGTTATTTAAAAATTAGAAGGAACAGACCAAACCATTTTTGTGATGGCCATGTTCGATACCTAAAGGGATTGAGAAAAGTAATGTAGTGTGAATCGTCGTAGCCGCCACTTGGGATGGCACGGGCACTTTCGTATTGAGTGATAATGAAAAACAGAAGCTCAGAGTTTAAAGCGACCACACTCCACTCTCAGTATGGAATATGGTTTACTAATTTATTCATCTAGTATACGTGTAAAATCCCAATTTCATATGCTAGTCCAGTTTGGTGAAATATAGCCGCTCATTTAACAAAATGACGAAAATAGTACAAAATTTTTTTTTACGAAATATTACCGAAGCTTCATGGTTGACTAAGTTAAATATATATTTAAATGTCCTTAAGTCAAAAAGATTTAGTTTATTGTAAATATATAATAAACTTCAATTTTTTATTTGCTATCTCCAAACTTCTAAATAATTAAATTCATAAATAGACTAACATGTTAGCCCAACACGGCAGAGAAATTCTGAGTGACGGACACTAAAAATTATTTATTTTTCTCTTTGTAATTCATCTCTTTGAAAGGCAGTACTGCCGAACATGCAAAATAAAAAGAAATAAAAATAATTTAAAGCCAGTATTGGGGGAAGAGAACAGATTGGACAAAACGATAACGTATTACTTCTTTTTGGAGAGTGAATTGACGAATGAAGAACGCACAAAGATTTGTGAATGATGTGTATTTTTCTTTATTATATGTTATTTGTACTCATATTTCGTAGCTCGTAAGTCATAAGACATTTACTAATACACACATTAGGTAACATGAGTGAGTTTGCGATGTGGGTTAGAAACTCTTGCACTGATTTGTTTTAAGCAAATCAAAAATGATTTTGCCAAAACAAGTATCTTCTATTTATCGACATATTCAGAGCAAAAAAATACCCCGCCGCGTGTGATGTTTGATTATCTGCAATAAACATTTAATCTGGGGGTCCCCATTTATCGATTTAATCTGCTTAGATTATTCTCTCTTCTGAAACTAAGGGTTGTAGCAAAAAACAACAAAAAATAAGCTCCATGACATGTTCTATGAAAGTGAATTTTATGTATATTTTGTTAAAATAGCGATGCAATTTCATTGCTCGTACATCCACTTATCTTGCATTATTTTAATCTCAATACTGTAATCTCACTATCTCCGTAACACGAATTCTTGTTGCCTGAACGTGCCGGTGTCTCATGGGATCTCGATTACAACCTCTGAAACGAGGCTTACTCACAGCCTTAATCCTTCCTTCCTTTCTCATTTTACAGATTTATTTTGTAATCTCGACAGAATCCATTTAGTAAGCATTTTCAATTTAAGTAAAGCATTTTACACGTCTTATATTTCAGGTTTTTCAGTTGTACTAAAGTCGAACAAATTCTATTTACAAACTTGTTTGCATTCGGTTTGATTTCACCTGATTAATTGTAGTTGTATTTCTTAGCCAAAAATAACAACGCTCAAGAAATGAAGAGAGAGAGTGTGAAAAAGTAAAACGCTCATAGCGTGCGCTATTGCATAGAGCACCCAGAAAAGAAGCAAAGTAGGCGGCGCGGCATAGGCAACAGGGTGGAGATTTATAACTGGGTTGGCAGCCTATGTTCGAGGACTAATTAAAAATCAACAGAGAATTACTGTGGCGTAGCAAGCACAGCGTTTCATTAACAGTAAGTAATTGGTGGACTGGAGTCGTTTATTTTGGCACCTTCTACCAGGACCAAGTTTATATTTTGTGCCTGTAAAAAGTAGACGGTGAATCATCAAATGCAAAAAACTAGGATTCAGTGAGCAATCGAAGTTTCGCATTTTCTAATTTATTTTTTTCTTCAAACTTCAGTAACATAAATCAACTGTAACATTTTCTCAACGTCCTTGAGTCGTTTTTACTTTGTATTTACTTAATAAAAGGTATCTGGGGATAAAAGCTTATATTAAGGTATGACCGATATTGAAGGAGAAATTACTTAAAGTTGATAATATAAAATAGTTACGTGTAGCATATTGAACGTGAACACAAATGAGCAATTCAACATTAGCAGAAATTTTAGAATGGCCTCCGAAATACAATCTAAGGATATTATCTAAACGTGATGGTACCAAGTAGGAGTTTGGGGTGGTTTTGAATATTATGTATTAATTTAGAAAAAAGAGAATCACTTTTTCACAGCGAAGTAGTCAATTTAGGAACATCACGCAAAACTTCTCTATTAAGAATTTTTTTACAATTTCGAATCACAGTTTGGTCAGTATTAGTTGTAATTCAAAATTATTTTCACTCCGTCCACAGCGCATGAGTTCTCGACATACCATTGCTTCTTTCCATTGATGATTTGTATATAGATCACTGGTGGCTCCATTATAACCGCGTTAAACTGTTCCGTTCTTTTTGACTTCCCCTGCCTGTATTTAGAAGCAACCTAAAAAGGGTTTCAAGACTCCCCCCAAGGCCCAAATCCTCGCTTTGGGGATTTTCGCGCGGGCGGCAGGCGGTCGCGCGTGTTGACCGAGCAGGCGGCTTAGGCCGTGGGGCGTGGCGAGGGGGGCAAGGGGGCGGGGCGGGGGCGAGGGGGCGGGGCGGGAACGGCGCACCTGGCGACGCGGGCGGCGCGGCGCCCAGGGTGTCGCGGGCGCCGACACGGGACGACGTTTAGCTGATCCTGTCGCGTGATCGATTGCTCCCGGCGGCGGGGGCGGAGCGGGGGCGGGGGCGGGGAGGCTGGCCCTGAGCCATGCGCCGCCCCCGGCCAGAGCCCCTAATTGAGTTATGGCCGCGCGGCCCTCCGCGCCGCGCCACACGCCCACGCGCGCCGGCGCCGCGCGAAGGAACGGGGTCGCCCCGCCGCTGTTAATATCGCAGCCGCGCGGCCTCCCCCGCGCCCTCGGGCCGCGTGGGCGGCGAGCGAGCGCCTCCGCGAAAGCGTGTGGCCCCTCAAATAGAGACAAATGCACAACGGACGTCGTTAAGAAGTCGTTTTAATAGAGGTGGATCTCTAACTCACATGGTGCTAACAGTAATTGTATAATATGTCTTGCGTTAAGAAATTTAAAATTGATTTGATGAATTATTTGACACTGTTTGTGTCTTGGTAGCTTTCTTGTTACAGAGATTATTATAGTGTTTTATTTGGGAATTGCTCCACTCAAAGTAGTTTCCTTTCTGGGACTGAACATGCGTGACAGGTTTTCATTCTTTGCAAGACAAAAAGCCGCTGTAAATGCAGGGCTACCTCCTTCACTATGCGAGTGATGAAAAAAAGCCCCAGGTGTGAAAGAACCGGTGAAAATATCTTCTGCAGTTTTTAGTAACAGATTTCTTACATGTGTAGATAACGTTCGGGAAATATTCTTCCATTTCAAATCTTTCTTTACGTAAAATCCAGTTCGTTGGTAGTATTTCGTTTTGTGTAACGAAACAAGTCTGTCAAAAATTGAAGGATGCCATAAAACAGTAAAAAACGATTTCGATTGGAAGAGACGTTGACTTCATACTTTTTCTGACGTTCACCGCAGGAAATAATAGACCATAAAAATCTTTACTAGAGAAGTCACCTTTCGAACTCTACTCAAGTCAGACCGTTCAATCGATCGAGCTTAATAATTTGCCTCAAAAACCTTTACTCCTTTTATATCTATTTCAGAAGAGAGAGGACAGCCTCATTTCTCTGAGAACACTTTTCTAAGAAAGCGACCAGCATCACTGCTTTGATCGAGGGACAGGACGACGCGACAGCGTGGAAGGAGTTCCCTGATTGTTGGTGAGATAAGGTCCCACCGCCCCCGCGGTCCGCCCCAGCTGCGGTCCACGGATGGTGCCCCCCGCAGCCACGTCGCCCCACCGCCTACCCCACGCCGGGCAGGCCCATGCCACTTCAGGACACTCACTCCGCTCCGGTGCCCATGCCTCGCCATTGACCACAAGGCCCCCGTCGCTCATCCAACCGCCCAGGCTGTCTTCCACCCACCCCGCCCTACCTTTCAAACGTAGCAACCTACTAGTTTCGACGCTCCACCGCGGCTTGCCCCTATGCCACCCTCCAACCCATGTCGCCGTACTGACCAACCCGCCTCACCACCCACGCCTCTCCATCGCCCAAGCCACCCACCGCTCACACCGCTTCTCACTCGCCGGTTCACCGTCCATGTCATCCAGCTCACCGAACACCCACGCCCAAGCTAGTCACTCCCCCCTCTGTTCTCCACACCCTCACAGCCTCGCTGTCCACTCCGCCCCGATGTCTATGACGCGCTACTGACCACGCCGCCCACCGTTCACACCGCTCCTTCGCTTTGGCCCTCCAACCGCCCAAGCTGTCTTCAGCCCAAGCGTTCCTCTGCCTGTGCTGCCCTACCGTTCACGACACCTTAATGAGCACCTCGCTCAACTACAGACTGCCGCATCTCCCTCCCCTTCCAACCCAATCCGCCGCACTGAGCAACCCGCTCGCCGCCCACGCCTCTCTCCTCACGCCGCTGGTCCAGTATTTATGTCACCCCTCTGACCAAAACGTCCCCTCCGTCCTCACCAATACTGGCCACGCCCACGCCTCATCACGACACCCATCGCCATTCGGTTGACCACGCTGCTCCACTGCCCACGCCACCCTACAACGCTTGACCCCTCCCTTCGCTCAAACGCTCACGCCTCTCCATCGCCCAAGGCGAAGGTCCACTCCTGAAACCGTCTGCTTATGCCTTCCATTTACGTTGACTGCCCACACCACTCCATCGTCAACCCCCTGCTCACACCCCTGCACCTTGGTGCGCTGCTTCACTGCCCTACTGTTCGCATAAAGATTCCACTCCTGAAATCGTCCTGCTTATGCCGTCCCTTCACGTGAATTGACTGCCCACTCCACACCATCGTCAACCCACTGTCCACACCACCACACCTCCCCTGACGCGCTGCTTCGCTGCCCTACTGCTCGCTGCGCTCCCGCGTTCACCTTGCCCCACCGCCCAACGTCACCATTCCCCCTTCCCAACCCACCTGAATGTCCAAACTGACTCCCTGCCCTGCCACCTCGTCATCCAAGCCTCAACAACGCCCCAGTCACGTTCCGCCATCACACTCTGCTCCTCGCAAACTGGCCCATGGACCACACCGCGTCACTGGCCCCAACCCATCACCTCACCGATCCAGGCGCTAGCTTATGGAGCTCCATCATTCAAGCTCTTGCAACACCGCCCCTCCCCAGCTCCCTGCCCACGCCCAACTTCCACCTCCCACGCGGTTTCACAGTCACTTGGGCGTTCTGTCCACCCTGCCTTCCAACTGCATTGTCCCATAACCTCCTCCGTCTTCTCCACCGCCCTCCGGCCCCGCCCCCGCCGCCCCGAGGGCCGCCCGGCGGGCGGAGCGCCCTGCGCCGCAGTGTGGAATGAATGTTTTAGCGCGCGTCATGAGTTGCGACCGGCCGGCCGAGGCGACGGGCGCGTCCGCCCGGCGCGGGCTAATCGAGTCAACAGGGGCTCAAGACGCCTCCGCCCAGGACGCAATCTCGGGGGAGCGGCTGAATATTTCAGGCGGCGGCGGCGGCGGCGACGGACGCGTCGTTCGCCCGGTCGCCCAGGCGCCTGCCCCGGCGGCCGAACGGAGCGCGGCGTCCGAATCGACTCGGCTGGTCTGGGCCCATGCGCTGGGAATCCCCGCGCGGTCAAGCGGCAGCTAATCCTGGAGGTCCTGTCTTGGTGCAGCTAATCCTGGAGGCTGACAGGTGTGATCGATGGGGGAGGGTGAAGTAAGGCGGGTCAGGATTGGTGCTCACATTTCGACTTGGTATTAGGAGTCGTTTATCGACTGCCTTCAGTCTTCCAGTTCCCAACTGGGAAGTCTCTTTTTGAATCATTCTCAGTTGTATAAAACTCCGAGCGGGTAGTCTCGTTTTGCTTAAAACACATGATTTAATATTTATTTCTACCTGTCAGTGAAATATACGAGCTACAATCAAAAGCACATTTCAAATGTCACCCATCTACAAAACGTACTAGGTCTCGAGACCTACGACAGGAACTAAAGTATTGATGTTCTCTGTGGGCGGACCTACTTGTTTCACAAACTAAAAACGTTTAGTTGCTAATAAATCATACATCTCTTACGGATTTTATCTCTCCCGAATGATTACCACTGGTAGCCTTCTAAATAACTCTGTTGTATTTTCGGAATTGTTTTGCCTTCTTCTTGCATCGAATGATACTCCTCCTTTGCTACTGACTTAACGAGCTTTTCCTTGACTTCACTAAAGATAAGTACAAAATTGTGGTGGATGAAGAACTGATGTGCACGATTGGTTTTAGCAGCCGTGGTCTTTCCTTTGTATACTTTAATTTCAGGACCAATATCCGTGGATGTAATATTAGATACTTAGAGAGAGGAGAATTGCCCAATGACGTTGCTTTGTGGTCTCTGTCTGTGAGGTCTTTACTGCAAATACTATAAAGTTCAAATGACTGAATTCCGTGGACAGCGCAGAGAGCAAATGTATTCCACCATCGATGAATACAGAAGCACAATGTGAAGCTGTTGATGAATTGTGGAGCAGTACATAGAGCAGTAGTAGATATTGTTGCTATTACGATGTCCGTGATGCCGATGTGACACCAGGAGGCAAGTAAGGAAGTGGCATCGATGACAGATGAGCGACGACCGGCACGTGGACCAGTGCCCGTTCGACTCCCGATGGGATTTGCGGTTCCCTTTCATATCCGACCATGTGACCTTCCACGTTCACGCTGCAATATGCAGCATCCACTGCGCAAATGTTTTCGCCATCCGAAGTGCATTCGACAGCGTGATGCAAAACCAAACAGCTCGCATTCGAAAACATACACAATGGAGTAACGGCGCAAAATGTTGCAAACACTTTATCAAAACGTATCGGCACAAAGTTACGCTTCGCCCTTATTTCCTGTTGAACAGAATCCTGCGATACGAGCAAAAGAACTACGATGTGAAATAGCAAATGTTGCAATAGTTGCTGTACTTTGTCGCTACTTTTGTTGAGGTGTTTACTTTTCACCAGAAAAGGCTTATGTACATTCTTAAAACAACAATTTCATGTAAATATTACACAAAAATGTTTTGTTCGTTACGAGGAAAGCATACGTACTGCATTCTGCGTAATACATTTCCTGAAAACAGTACAAAATGAACAGTATGTTCTTTTTTCTTAATTCAGAAACTAGGTCAGTGAAAATATCAGTGTGATTTTTCTCGCAATATTTGACAGGTACCCTTAAACTTCCTTTTATTATTACGATAAATAAAGTACGGCTGTTTCACGCACAAGAGTTTGAAGTGAAATTTTCAAAACGAAACAGAAGGTACATCATTAAAATGAACGTTTTTAGTTGGGTACGTACTACAACCAAGACGTTATACGATACATATAATATCAACTGACAAAAGAGATCACATGTATTACTCGCCAAAGATGTTTTGTAGTACCAAGCGGGTAGGGCCCCTCCGACAATTAGGACAACCCAGTTGATTTCAGGATGACCTAAAGGATGCATAGTATTGATGTGACATCTAGATCGTCAATTAAAGTATAAGCAATAATTACGGCGAAAATAATTACGATGATAATCACAATAATTGCATTGTTATTGCGTCCATCACTTATTTATGAGCCTCCAAAAATGTCCCGACCCCTATTATGAAAGGTCCGCACAAACATATTTCCGAACCACAGTGTGCATCAACTGCATAAACAAGATCATCAAGTGGATTAGCAAATGGATCAAGATCGCTCATTGGCCGCGCGTGGAGCGACGCATTAGAGCGGCCATCACGCATTGAGACCCGTGGCGCGGCGGTGGCAGGCGGCCGGACGCCGCGCAGCGGTGCAGACGCTGATGGCGGCCGTGGGGGCGGGGGTGGGGGCGGGGGCGGGCAGCACCGGGCAGACTGCGGCCGCTCTCATCTCCGGCGCGCGGCGGCGGGGGCGGCGGCGGCGGCCGACGAACCGCAGAGGAAGCAATGCGCGGAGCGGCGCCACGGCCAAACGGCGGCGGGGGCGGGGGTGGGGGCGCGCGGATTTCCATGACAATGATCGGCGCAATCGGCGGGGAGGGAGGCGGGGGCGGCGGTCGCGGGCTTCGACCCCATCTCCGGGTGCCTCGCTCCGCCCCCGCGCTCGCGCCGCTTTCCGGGCCATTGCCCCAGCGCGCGGCCGACACTCCATTTCCGAATTTTATACGTGATCTATGATTGTGGCCCCGCGAGCGCGCAAGTGGGCGCGGGCGAACGAGTCGGGAGATAATGCGGCCGCGCGCCGATCATCCCTGACACGCCCACGTACCGCGCACCCACGTACTCGCCCCCCACACACATGCCCCACGTACTCACGCACCGCGCGCCACCTCCCACGCCCACGCCCCCACGTACTCGCCCCACACAGACATGCCTCACGTACACGCGCAGCACTTACCGCTCACAGCCTAGTCTCATATACACTGCCCCACATACACGCCCCACACCCAACCTTGCACCAAAACAAAAGCACACGGAGCTCCGACGATCATGTTGAATGATATAATATTGTGGCGGATATAATAATAATAATAATAATAATAATAATAATAATAATAATAATAATAAGTTGTACCTCGCTAGCTTTTGATCATATCGCACAAAATAACAAGGTGTAGAAAAGTACTAGGTACGATTAGTACTACGATAGTACGATTTTCGATTTCACCTACATATTCACTGTAGGTGAAATTGAAAATCAAAAAAAATATTTTTATGCGTCGTTCATAATTAGTTTCGAAATTTAATGATATAGGGAGGTTTTTACAAATTCTGAAAAAACTGAGTAACAAAACACTGTGAACATAGGCTTAAATGTGTGTTTGAGTATGTGTCTGAAATGTATTTACCAAGAACTGCACATGTATTTTGTAGTGAACTATAGACAAGAAATGTTATTGTACACCATTACTTAAAAATGAAATATATATAACGTATAACGTATAATTATTAATCACTGAATTTTTTGTGAATAGATTCGTGTTGCAGACGATTTCTGGATATTGGGTTTATACAAACTCACTACTGTTTTCATTTAGAAAAACTTCTTCGTTTCTTAAACTACTACCTCTTACTCACATGCTTGGTAGCGCTAATGTCTGATAATGTCTGCGCTAATTCAAAACCATCTTCAATACTTGCAGATGTGCATATAGTTTTTGCTAGATGACGAAATATCGGCTGCTTCCATTGGATCGTTTAAAACTCTCACAAAGAAATAATGAACAAATGGCCGCAAAAAGATGAACGGTGTACAAGCGGCATTCTATGGTTATTAAAAATTAGTGTTTATACCACAAAATCGATTAATAAGAGCGCGTGATAATACTTTTAGAATTCCATAGCTATTATTTTTTATGAAGAAAATTGGACAAGTACAAAGCCTAAACTTTCTCTAAACGAAAACACGTGTTTAAACGGAATGAATTATATTTATTATTAATTATATAATTTCAGGGACTGTGAATTAAATTTAACATGATAAACAACGAAATTATCAAACAAAAGAATTTCTGAAGAAAATACGAGTTTTGCCAACTCACTCGTTATCTTCGTTATCGATTTTATTCTTCGGTAAAGGTGTTATTTGTAATACGAGATCTTGCAATCCTGGTACGTGAGCGCAGATGCATCAGCACGGGAGTATCAGAGCAGGAGCTTTGGGACACCCAGGCACTGTGTGTCTGAATGCACAGTGGTCTCGGCAGGATCAGACCAAACTCTCGGGCTCCAAAGCTAGCGACCCCGGACCTACCAGATTCTAAACTCCAGGTAGAGCCTAGACTTATTCTGGTGCGCGTTTTAAAGCAGTTCCTTCGAAATTGTAGCTACTGACATCCACAAAACTTGAGATTCGAAAATTTCCTGGATCAGACCAAACGCGACACAGACACGTATTTCCTGGGTCGTCGTACTTCAGACTAAATCTCTATTTCTTTGAGTTGAGACGTCGGACTGGATTTTTACATAAAACAGCATCAAATATCATGAATTTATTGAATACAACGTATTGTGAAAATGATGTATAACATTGAAGACCTCTATGATTTTAAATTTTCTTTTGTTGGTCAATTGTTTTTCTTCAGAATAATCATAACAGTTTAATTTCCTTTATTCTTAGCTCCATGCTTTCACTTCCTCTCTCGGTAGTTTGAATTTCCTCTATTTCATGAGTTCTGTATTTGCACCACTCCATGTTCGACCTTTGTGTAGTTGGCCTTTGTCAACTTAGTTTCATCCTAACAATTATATCTTACCCTCCCTCTCTTCCACAGAGAGAGAGAGAAGAGGGAGATGTTCAATTTATCATCCTCACCTTTGAATCCATTAATTGTACATAAATGTCGACAATATAACAACCTCCCGCACCTGTAAACATGTAGTTATAGACATAAATAGTGGCAACTGAACCAAACAGACTCAACGATGGTGTCGTATAAAGCATAATTTACATCGATGGTTGCATGATACAGAAAGTAGGTCTCGTTGTAAGTTTAACTGTCAGCCACGACGTTTTCTATTCTATTTCTGGTGTATTTGAGAGTGAATTGGAAGTTAAGTAGAAAAAATACGTGAGTTTAAGAAATCAATAAAATCTCAGGAGAATTCTCTTGTGAACTTTATTTTTGTAAATGTCAATTAGCATTAACATCAATTTAAGCATTTCGTGTGTACATTTGAGACACACAAACTGTCTCCGGTCTGCTCCTCCAGTCTCTGTGTTTGTGGCGCCTGAAGAGGCAACGGAGCGCAAGGAAACGGGCAGCCGGGAAGGGACAGAAGCCGCTTCGTCTGGTCAGCAGAGGAGCTAAGCGCGTCCCGGCGCCGATGTATCGACCACTCGCCTCGTCTCTTCCCTTGTGCGGCTACCGTTTACGTAACGTTTACGTAAGGCCGTCGGCCGCGGCGGCGGCGGCGAGTCGGAAGTCTTGCTGCTGGAGCGCGAGCCATCGACCGGCGTGGGAAGCGGGGGCGGGGGCGAAGGAAAGGGCGGGGGAGGGGGAGGGGGCGGGGCGGGTCACAAAGCGCCCGACGAGCCGGCCGCGTCGCCTGAACCGGACGCGCTTCCGTCGCCGCCTGGGAACGCCCGCGCCGATCCGTCACGCCCCGCCCCCGCCCCCCCGCCCCCCGCCCCCGCCCCCGCCCCCGCCCCCGCCTCCACCGCCGTGGACCAGGAGACACGCTCTCGCGTGATGCACTCGGTTGTGTAGCTCCGCGCTGTGGAGTCGCTTCTGGGAACTAGCGGCATCGTTCCGAACGCTGCAATACTTTAGAGCCGCACGATACTTCAAAAGAAGACGCTAACGGAGGAGATCGTTTAATTCCCGAAATACACGCGGGGGCTTGCAGCGCTCGATTGCAGCGCTCACGTATCTGAATGCGATGGATAATTTTCTCCTGAGGGGGAGTAATTGAAGACTTGGCAAGGGAAACGAGTACCGTCTTCGTTTACGCAGCGCAGTTGGAATACATAAAGTAGAAATTCTCATTGAAGGTTTTATTTTTCAATTTCCTTCGCGTGAATTCCTTGCTTTGGACTTTTTAAGAGCGAAAATCATAAATAACCACTAAGATATGTGTTGTAATATATTTATGCTTTTGCAGTGGGGGATTCAAATTCTCTAGGTAATGATGATACCAGGCCAATTCGCATCTAGATGTGCATTTTTTTACAGTCGTTCCTAACACATTTGATGAACTGTACATTGCGGTTGTTCAGGGTGATGGTTTTTACAAGCTGAATCAATAAAACCTTTGTTTGGCATAGTGGCTTTCTTAGCGACTGGCAAGCTATTTTATAGACGACATCCAAATAAATAGTAATTTTTGATGAGCCTAAAAGAATTACATTTATTGACATGTCTAAAAATTATTATTTCCATAAACTATATTAGTCGTGAAAATGAAAGAAAATTACTAAAAATGAAGTTTCATTTTTTTATATTGTCACCCCTCTTTTTTACGTGCAAAAATATTAACCGGTACTTAGTGCGACGGTCTACATTTGATAGTTTCTGTGTCGCAACATCCCAGTAAATAATATTATTATTGATCTTATTGCTTATATTCAATTACTTCAGTTGTTCAAAAAGAGTGTTTCGGGAAAGAACATGAGTGTGCCGCTAAAATAATTTAAGGAAAATATGAACACATTAAACTTGTTAGACTCTAAACGACACAACTGTACCAAAACGTTATTTCAATAATCACATTTTGTACGAAAAATGTGAAATATGAATTTGTTGACTATTGCACAAAGGTGAATACAGAGAGAAATTCCATGCAAACACTTCAGATCATCTGCAAAAGAAATTCGCTGCCTTTTTTGTTTTATTTGTTTATTTTATTCGAGCCAATGCTACAAATTTTTGTTTCAATAAGTGCTTTGTTTAAAGTTGAAGTACTATACTTCAATTCAATAGCAGCTTTCGACACTGAAGTCATTATGAAGTCAACTTTGCTTTCTTTTACACAATGGGTGTGCCATAACATTCCCTTCCACGAAAGAGTGTGACGCGAAAAAAAAAGTTTGAGAATCACCGAATAAGTTAACATTAAAATGTCCACCAACATTTTGCGTGTCAACATGCTTTTCATTATGCAATACTTGCTACTGTTTCCAAGAAGCAGATGAGAAATTTCTTAAAAATTATTTTTTTTTAAATTCGTAATTGTAATAACATTGAAAATGGAGGCAGAGAGCCAGTATAATTTGTGAGAAGAGTAGAGGTGCGTATACCTCTGGATAGAGGACAAAAAGCTCATATTATTGTACCAATAATCTCATTTGAGGCCAAAAATGGACATAGTGTTCTATACCTCCGACCCACAGATTTTATTCGTTTGAACGCCCTTCTGCGGGTCTGTGTAAAGTAGTAGTGTGCACACGCGTGCCTCCCTCCTTTCATTTCATTTCCTGCCTCCTCCACCTTCTCGCCCCTTGTCCGCCATGCGTCACTGTCCCTCTTCTCAGGTCCTGCGCGCGAATTACGCCCCCGAAGCGGTGGAATTAAGTGAGTGGATTGCGCTTCGTCAAGGCAGAACTGCAATATCTACCCTGAACGGTGACGCCCCGAACCCTCACTTCTGCAGAAGAGAAACGGCGGACAGGCGACTATTGCTTCGAGCCATCTCCCTGGGACATTATGGACCCTAAGAAAGTCACAAAGACGCTCTGCTGGATTACTCACGTGCCATGGGCAGACAAGTGATGGCTGTCTTCTGGTTGAGAAGAAATAATAATGCGTCAACAGTATTTCTACGGACATGTTTTGGTAGAAGGTATCTCCTGAATTATGGTTTTTGTGACACTACCGGGACATAAGTTATGTTTTTATGGCGTAATCTTTAAAATTACAATTATACATAACAAAGAGAAATTTTGCATATATATATATATATATATATATATATATATATATATATATATATATATATATATATATATATATATATATATACTACGTCTTTATGAAAGTATATCGATGTTAATTTATACAGTTTTTTGACATATAATCTAAGCCTCCCCATACTTATTTTGTCTACACTAATATATGTTTTGTTTTATTGTAACACCAATTTGAGAATAGTACTTTTGTTCCTAGAGTTCCATTTTCTGGGAGCACACCCGAACGGGTGGACTCCCAGCCTATACTCTCTGCGTTCAAGAGGGCAACTGTATCAAGGGCTGCAGATCGACGTATGAAGGCCGATTGCTTTGATTCGTCTTATCAATGCCTGTGACTTTGGGCGGTGTTCTTGTGGCCATTAGTGATCGAAAAGTGATCCATCAAAAAGGTTCACTTGGCGTTCGTAAAGAATCAACCTAATGTTGGTCCAAGCAATCAGACCAACCACTTCCTCATGGTCTTCACCAGACATTATCGTTTTGCGCACACAAAACGGGCCTCCCCTTGAAGCTGTTTACATATGGATGATACGGCAAAAGCTCCGTCTATACTCTAATCGTTGGCCAGAGGGATAACTAACAATTGTTGTTAGCATCGTGTTCAACTATATGTTATCTTTCAACCTCGGAAGAAACATAATGTTCCATAAATGTATTCATTGCTTCTCATTCCACTCTGATAGCAAACCTCAATTAAGTTAAAAATATATATAAGATGTTTGAATTCAATTTCATAATTACATTTTCTAATTAGTCTGTTTATTGTTTTTATCGACTTTTTGTTCAATTGTTTTATTGTTTTCCAAGACCTGCATTGATCAAACTATCTACATTGCTATTGATAAACCTATCTATATCAAACCATTAAAATTCAGAATTAAAAATATGTGAAAAAATTGGGAAAATAAAAAATAACCATTTTTTTTTCAAAATTAACCCACTCTCCTAAATAAAACACTATCTATTAGAAAAGTTAATCTGTTCCTTCTCTAAAGAAATTAAAATTATTCTAAAGTTCTAGTTTTTTTCTGAAAATCGTGCTTTTTACAGAGAATATCAGAAATTTCACAAACCATTATTTATTTATGATACTTTTTGTCGCTCGAAAATGCTCTTGTGAAATTTGTGCTTGTTTTTGAATTGTGCTCGATAAGCTCAAAAGCGAAAAATATTTTCTGTTTTGTGCTTGTTTATATATTTCCGCAATACTCTACTTATTATCATCAATGCTACGAAACAGAGAAACCAAAAGCCACTCTTAACGGCTAGTGCCCGTTTAGTATTTAACGTAATACTGCGTGACCCAACCCCACAAAGTAATGAAAATGTAATCTTAATGGCCGCCGGCCGTTAAGAAATTAACGGCCGCCGGACGTTAAGTAGCCAAGGGGTTTTCAAAATGTTTATTAAACTTGGAAAACTGTTGACAAACAACATAGGTAAAATTCATACACACGATATAAATATCACCTACAAAAACAATTTTCAACTGTTTATTATAGTATTCTTATTTTTAACTTATAATTTATCTTTATAATAAATCTGAATATTGAATGAACAATTATTAATATAATAATAATAATTATTGCTAATTTCTAGTTCTCATTAGAGGTCAAAGTGCTGATGTCAACGTGCTTGAATCACTTGTTTAAGCAACCTCGTCAGTCCTGAAGAGCTGTTTGGAAATTTTAATTAATTTCGATACCGATTTTCAATATATTTGAATGGAAGACCGTCTTTGGATATTGCAAACATTCTTCGTCTTTTTCTTCACTTCCTTTTTTTCGTTGCTCGTGATTTCTACATCACCAATGGCACGACATGTCCTAAAATAACCCAAAATTAGAATAACGTTGTAAGTAGCAATTTGCTCCCAGTAAAAAATGTATAATATATTCTTATGATAAAATCTTGGCCTCCTTGTAACTGTCGCATCTGAATCAACAATCGTATCAATTGGAAATGGAAGATGGCGTTGCACTCCAACATATTATAAGTATTTGGGACAAGGTATTTGTTATTTATAATTTTTTTTCTTACAAGAATATGATATTACGATACGTACTGAACGGCACAGGGCCGATATCACAAATAACATACTTGGTTGGTTATAAACCTCGGCTATCGTCTCGGTTTGCAAACTTGAACCGCGTCTGTTATTTGCTATTTATCGGCCTAATGACGTTAATAACTGTAACAGTCTGCCATCTGTGAAGAAAAATCGAAACAAGTGAATTGCAATTAACAATGGCGTATGAGTACACTTATTCCAGGAAATGATATTTCTTGTTTATTTGTTGTTGTTTTTTCTAATAAGATGGTATTACGGAAAGTATTGAACTCCCGATAACACATATGCACTTAGATGTTTAAAGACCTGGAATATCGCCTTGACAACTTCGTCTGTTGTTTGCTGGAAATCGACGCAATAACGTTAATATCTATAATTATATTAAATTTTGTTATCATTGTATTTATTCATCGTAAAATAAGAAAATGTCTCTTGTAATGTCTGTGCACTTCGACTTCAAGTTTCTCAACCGCTTTCTCGATTATCTCCGCTGTAACTGCTCGTAAACTTGTGTAATAGTCTGTGGTTTCGTTCGAGGACAGTGAAAATCAAATAGGTTTCCTTCTCTAGCCACCGTCGCAATCCCTCATAACTGTTGTTGGCGTTAATAAATCACTCAAAAAAATCTATACAGTAAATGTATTGCGAGAGCCTCCCCCACAAGTTCCTGTTTGGTGTTCGTGGGTAGCGTTCCAGTCTCGCACTGCCCCGCGGGTGAGCGTCCACAGCTGCTGTGTGGGATGGTGTTGCGGACTCCGAAGCAGCACCGCCCCTCACAGGGCGCAGACAGTGCATGTAAGCCGGGCGGCGGACGTAAGACGACACCGCGGCGGGTCGGGGCGGGGCGGGGTGGGGCGAGGCTCGCCGCGGCGGCTGCCCAGCCCCCCCCCCCGCCCGCCCGTCCGCGGCGTCGCCCCGCGGCCGCGTGTACGCGACGGATCGCGGTAATGGACGCAATCGATAAGCAGGTGCACCGCAATTAGGGGCGGCGCATTAGGCGACCGCCGACGCAGCCTCCGCCCCGCCGGCCCCGCCCACGCACGACCGCAGCCCCACGCTCTACACGCACACGCTCCTGCCGACGCAAGGGAAGCTCCCCGTGCTTCCTTCGCTTCCCAGATTACTACGCTCCTCATGCCCCCAACACTGTCATGCCCCCAGCAACTTCTCATGCCCCCAACATTGTGAGACAGTAGGCTCTCTATGCTCCGCACGCCTACTGTCTCACAATGTTTCCAACGGTCTGCATGCCCCCTACGCTCCCCATACCTATTACGCTTCCAATGCCTTCTACCCCCCCTTCCCTCGAACGCTCTACAAGCCCTCTTATACTGCACATGGCTACTGCGTTCCCCTCTCCAACTACACTTCCCATGCTCCAGCGCTCTACACGTCGCCTGCGCTCCACACGCCTAGCACGCTTCCATGCCTCCCACTCTCCTCCCACTCCCCTTCCTATGGTCCTCCACCTTCTTCTGACTTCCGCACCTTCACTACAAATGCCTTCTATTCTCCTCACGACCTTACACCTCTCACCGTCTACGATCTCCACTCCTCTTATGCCCATCAGCCGTGTGCTCCGCAATTCCCCAACGGCTTTCCAGTCCTTCTACTTTCCCAAGGCCTTCTACGCCCTTCACTCTCTCCTCTCGAGTTCCTCTAGCCTCTTACACCCTCCACGCCTTCTACGCTCCACTGCTCCCCCAAGCCTTCTGTGCTTCCCACTGCTACTTCATTTCACACGTTTTCTACGTTCCTCTTATGCTCTTCATATCTCTGCTCCTTACGTCACCGACACATCCGTTTCCCACACGTCCGTCGCTCTCGCGAAATGCCATGTTGAACTCTCTCGACTTCTCGGAACTTTGTTGTTCAACTCTAACAAGAAACTCGTAACTTGTGATTTTATGTGCTCACTAATGAATCTCGCACGACTATTCGACGACTCACTGACTGTTCTGGCTTCATTACCCAACTAACCCTTATGGAAAGTGCAGGGCTTCTCGGCAAGAAAATTAATATGTAAAATTTTGGAGTTCATTTTCAATTTTTTGACGCGTTTTTCGTTTCAATCAAACATGTAAGTATATGAGTTATATCTCACGGTTTATTAGCAAGCACAGATAACTTTTCATGCAAATTGAAAAGAGAAAATAATGAACTTCAACAAGACTTGTAAATGCAATAATTAAATAATATTTTTTTAATTTTCTTGCATTGATTATGCATGCGTATTCTAATGAGTTTTTTTTCTTGGGGTACTGATTTGATGAAGTCACATTGATAAGATCGCAAAGGAAGAAATACAAACCATTACCTTTGCTAAAAATTGATTTTTGCAACGTTTGTTCGTCAGCAATACTCATGTAGCATATGTAGCTGCTCTATGTATGCACGTTTACTTGAGCTTGTGGGGTGTTAGTGGAATTCCCGACATGGAATAAGATCCACAATCTACAGTTTATTTGTCTATGCAAATAGTGTCTTAAAAGAAAGTGAATACTTCTTATATCACACTTTGTCAAAAACGCTCTTTGCTACATTTATTTATAATCCAACCTAGTACAATATAAGAGAGAGGATAGGGACTGCGGATCTCAAGAAAAAATGACACAGCACTTCTCCATCATCCACAACAATTTATAACTCTTTTTACATTAAATAAATAAATTTCTATATTTATTCATTTCATGAAGAGAGGAATTCATCTAATGAGTTTCATTATCATGGAAACGAGCGATTATAGTGTTAGAAGGTGAATGAACATCGTATTGGAATTTATTTGTGTTGTGACATAGTTGAAATATGTTTCTAATTATCTCCGCAATCAAATAGCTACAGATTTTGCGCTTTTGACGTTCACTCCAAGGGCCAAATTTTCTGTTTTAAAGCGGCGACTATAATGGGGTAATTCACTGCGAAAATTATAGCTGTTGCGAGTCGCCATTATTCAGCGGAGACATAAATTATCCTACTCTGAAAACAAACAGTTGCGGAATCATTTCAAAATCTATAAATCATTGCTGCGACCCTGCACCCGTCAGGCAACAGTGTTCTATGGTATTCTTAGTGAAACTGATTTAGTTTCATTGTAACAAACTGTTACCAAAGCACCAAAATCGATGGGCGTTTCACAAAATTTTTAAAAAATGATGCTTATCCAGGACCACATTTCAAATAGGAAATTGATATTTTCAAAAGTACGCATAATCAGAAAGAATTTCAACAATATTTGTATTCATAAAATGGCACGAAGTAAAAAATTAATGTGAAGATATGACGAGAATGAGTCCTTTTGACAAAGACAATATAGTCTACGAATCAGTTGTTCAGTTTTCCCATAGCGATAAAACGTTTCGATTTCCTGTAATATTTTTAAACTTCAATGACTCAGTTAATTGCTGATTAAATAGATTATTGAATTTGTTATTTTAATGTAATAAAATAATTCTGTAATATTGTCGTCAGAAATGATATTTGTTTAAAATTTGTATTATAGTATTTGACGGGCACATGTAACTTGGTGTGGAGGCCTTCCATTATTCTGGACGCAGAAATTCACCCTGTTCGTTCCATCATGTGGTAACATTAAGCCTGCAATAAGACGATGTTTGTGAAGACGTTTTACGCTAAATCTAATCGTTCGTTGCCTTTGAAGTACCCTCTGCGGCTACTTGCTGAGAAGCGGCCGCTCAAGCGAATGGAAGCGTGGAGAGGGCAGCGTCATTAGGGCACTTAGTCGCTGTTAGGGCCTGAGGGCTGCGCCACTGTCTCCAGCGGCACTGGGCCTGCTCGGCCGCCCAAGCGTGCGACGCGACGGGCGAGTGGATGGCGGGGGTGGGCGGGGCGGCGCGGGGCGGGGCGGGGCGGGGCGGGGAGGGCAGGGAGGGGCGGGGCGGGTGGGTCGGGGGGAATGAGACGAGACAGAGCGGGTGGGCAGGGGCGGGACGGGGTCGGGCAGTGAAGGACGATGACGGTGCGGGGCGGGGCGGGGCGGTGCGGTGGCGGGGCAGAGGCGGGGCTGAAGCGGGACGGAGGCGGGGCGGGACATGGCAGCGCGGCGAGGCACGGAGCGGCGCGGGGCGGGGGCGGGGGCGGTGGGCGCAAGGGGGCGAGGAGGCGTCTTCGGGAGATTAGTGGCGGCTCAAGGCACTGGCCCAGCGAAGGTCCGAGCGACTCAGCCGTCCGCCACAGCAGAACGTCGCCCGATCGCATCCCGCAGTCAAGATTTCCTAAGACACTAATCGTCCTCTTAGAAAACACACCCTCCAATTGCCAGTAGTGGGAAAGCTTGACAAACGAAAACTGCTCCCCTCTTAGTGTTATTATTTTTCATATAAAAGTAATGATTTAGTGAAAGGGAAAAATAACAGTGCTATGAAATGATGATGATTGAATTGAAAAAGTAATGTAAAATAAGAAATGAAAAGTAATTCGAACATTGTATTTATTTTCGAACATTTATCTCACAATGTCATGACATTGAGGATGAACATTGTTCCAAAATAGTCTCCGGAAACTCTGTTCGTTGTGTATTCTTATTGATCAGTGCCGAATTTGGAATCGCCCTTCTACGTACAAGTTGGTAGGTATTGGAGAAAGGCTTCAGAGCATATTGATTAGATCAGAGAACAAAACAAATTTCCAAGAAGAGCTTCAAAGGAATATGGTCACTTCTCGTCCTCATTTTACTTCCAAGTTTTATCGCTTCCTAGAAGAACATTTATTACTCCATTTACTGTTGTCGTTGCCCGCAATTACAGCAGCTCATGAAGCATCGATTGAAACCCGGACAGTAGACGTTTCGAGTTTACATTTAGTTTTAAATTTCTTGTTAGAGATGCGTTAGGAAACATTGAAGGATATTTAGTTTGCATCTGAAAATCAAGCATGCATCTTAGAAAATCGACATATATTCGAATATTCGACAATGTGTTGATGATTAACAGTTATCAATCTGTATAAACTTTACTTCACTCTGAGATATCTTTCACAAAATTTATTTTGGTGTATTTTTTGTTCTTGTACCTTTGCTGTAAAAGTTAAGCTCATTGGAGAAAATCTATAAATTATTTAGAAAGCTTGTATCACTTTTTTTTTAAATAATGATGTACTAGGAAACGTTACGTATGCTAGAAATGATTCCATGTAAGTACGCATGGAGAAACAGTTTTGAGGTTTGTGTAGTGTTACGTAGAACCTAATTTGTGTGAAATTGCTTTCATTTGGTTACTTTTTATGGGGTATGTTGAAGTTGATTGGCGACTCGACGTCAGACTTAAAAAGGGTACAAATACCGAAAGTTTCCAAATAAGTGTTTCAATAGGGAGATCAATTGTGTCTAGAAAACATTCATGCGCATGAATCGACCCACGTATATTTCGTATGCAAGAAGGGACAAAATTAAGCCCAAATTATTAGATATAATTCAGAAAATGTCGATAAATCGATTTTGAGTTATCGCGGTTCCACGCAAAGAGTAATGAAAAATCGATATGAAAAGAGGCGTAACTTAAATTAACATCTTAAGAGAAAGCCGTGAAAATGAATGCCTTCGGAGGGTGGATATAGATGAGACGAGATTGGAACGAACACAGTAAATCAGGAATGGACAACAAAAGGCTGATATGAGGCACCAGCCACAATAGATAAGGAGAACTTCTAACTTCTAAGAGACTGGGGCGACGACCTTCAAGGCACCAACCGCGAATGGGGCGGGCGCCTTGGAGCAAGCAGCAGAGCGAAGAGTGCGGCTCCCGGGGCCCAGCGACGGCCCCCGAAGGCCGGCGGGGTCCGAGGCGGCGGGGCGGCCCCGCCGAGGGCGTGCCGCCAGCGGAGTTGGGCGCGAGGCAAGTTGGCGGCGCAAACTCCGCGCGGCGCCAAGCGAATTATGCCCCGCGCCCTGCAGTTGGCGGGTGCGGCGCCGCGCGGCGCGGATGATGTAATTAGGGACGTAGGGGGGCGTGGCGGAGCGGGGCGGGGAGGGGCGGGGCGGAGCGGGGAAGAACGTGGCGAAGCGGGGCGTGGGGAAGGGGGGGAAGCGGGGGTGACAGTAACGCGGGATGTGGCGAGGTTGGGGGAGGGGGCGGCGCGGCGGAGACCAACCCCGAAACACAGGATGAGCCTGCGACCCGCACGCAACTGTTGTACTCGTACTTTAAAATACAATATTAAAAAGTTGTCATTTTGCAAATTTAAAGAACGGGTAAATTGTTTTTTGTTGCAGGAGTTTTATTAGCCCCGTAGAAGTGGTCCTAAAGTGTGAAATTGCATGGAATTGTACAACTTCAAACCATTTGTTATTGTCTTTTTTTGCCGTGAATTAGACACCGGGACCACGGCGAACGTGCAACCCACCGGGGCTCAGTCGTATTTATCGAGGGTAAGTGCACGTGATTTTTTATAGGGGGATCCGCATTTTCATGCTGAATCCGTTTTTACACCCAGAGTTGTTAGCCCTGCTGTATGAGGGGAAATGATAATTATGATGAAGGATGAAACGGACAATCACAAACATACAGAGACACCCACAAACAACCATGCCCGAGGCGGGACTCGAATCCGCGATCTTTTGGTCGAAGACCGCCACGAAACTACTGCCATAACAATCTCGGTTACCCGGATCGGCAATGTTGTCATTATTATTCATGATATATTCTTGAGAAGTCATTTCTGCTATTTATTCGGCTTAGCCGCCATTGATTTGGACTCATATGCTATAGATTCAGTGCAAAGTTTATCTGCATCCCACTCAAAGCAGTAGTCATGAAATAAATAATTCGTTCCGACGATGCCAACATATCACCTGTTTACGCTTCCAAGTGCAGTTCGGCAATGTATCAATACCTCTAGTTAAGGCGCAGCCTCCAAGGAAGCTGTAGCGCACTGCTGGCGTGCCGCAGGGGCCGCTCGGCGGTGGGGCGTCGGGGGCCGGCCATAGCTGGAGCGCCCGGCCGCGAGCAATGCGCCCCCGGCAGGGGCGGTGTGGGCGGGGGCGGGGGCAGCGGGAATGCGATTGGAAATCTGACGCACATAGACGGGCCGCGCACCTGAGGGCGGCGGTTAACCTTCGGCCGCAGCGGAGCGCGAGACGCGCGCCCGCGTGCCAGACGCCGCCCACTGCCCATCGCCCATCGCCCATCGCCCATCGCCCACCGCCCCCGCCCCGGGCGCACAAGGGAATCCGCGCCTCCGGTGCGGGAGGCCACACCTCGGGGAGAAAGCGGTGAGGAGAGGGCGAGGTTAACGAGGGTGGTGAAGGACGTCGGGGGCAAAGGGGGCGTGCCAGCCCAACGAGGGCAGTGAGGGACGCGAGGCGGGCGAAATGGCGTCGTCACCGAAGGTATCCAGAGCGGCGATCCGCGAGAGACACAATGTCCGTAGGAGGGCGGTGGAAATGGTAAAGGGAGGAAGTGTGGCGAGGGGCGGCTGCGGAGGGAACGAGACCCAACGCGAGGCGAAAGCAGCGCGGATCGTGGACATTGGGAGGGTGAAGGCCACGCGCGGGCTGTTGCGGCCGCAGTGGGGGCGGCGGTGGGGGTGGGCTGCGTGCCTTCCATCCGTGCCCACCTCGGCCTCGCTAACATGTGCGAGATTTCCCGGTCGTGCCCATACTCCCGCTCGTCTCCCGGTACAGATCTACCTCTAAAGTGAAATCGAATCGCCCGCCCGTCCAGGAAGTGTAGATAGACCTGAATGAGCGAATACGGCTCACCAGAAGAATGCTAAAAACAATTACGAATGCATATATCTTTTACAATCATTGTTTCAAATTTAGTAAATTCTGTCTTTCAGGGTCATTAAGAATTCCGGCGAAAATTGATCGTTAATAGAGGTGGGCGATTAATCCTATATTTAGGTAACACGAAGGTGCATCACACTTATATGTGATCATTGCTATGAAATATAAACTTCCTTCAAATAATTTTGATTAGCTTGAACTGTAAATATAAACATTTTTTGAGCCCTTATTTGAATAATTTGAAAAAACTGATATTTCTTGCTATTTTCAGTAATGACATGCAAGTTATAATTCTAATATACTTGGAATACTGTATTCAAGAAATGTCATAGAAGCAGACCTGCTTATACTCTCCTGTGTTAGTTTTGGTTCCTTCGTTCTTCTTCCAATTTAACCACGTAGCGAAGGCATCTTATATCCCTATAATCATAATATTGGACTTTTCTTACACTTAAAAAATATTGAATATGTGATTTTTTTAGGGTCATATATAAGAGGGTCATGGGCATTGTTCATATGCACTGGCAAATTTTCAAAGATAGTTTTAAGCTCGTTTTGGTTTACATCACGATATTGTCAACAGAATTCTCAACGACTGCCACTCTTACGTTCTATGTAGCAAAAGTTACGTTTCCACAAATCAATCGTAAATGTGTTAAAATCGGGGAGTGACTTCTTACTTTTCAGTCATCTCGACACGATCATGAACTTTCGGTCGTAAACTCTGTGTTTAATGTTCTTTGGAGCTGTAATACACATCAGGGTTAAAGACAATTAGTGTCTTTCCAATGACGGTTAAATTGTGCAGGTGGCGAGGAGATACACGCCATTTTGTATCCAAAATTTGAATGTGGAGCGATACAAGAGTGTGTGACACATAGCTTTATTATAATTATATTATAAGCTTTTGAACTGAAACTTAAATATGTACGTCAGTAGTAATATCTAGTAGGGCCATTTCGGCGACATTAACATATTTAGAATTTGGGGGATACTTTACATGACGTCTTTGTGACATTTGCAAAATTGTCTGGAAAATGGCTGAATTTTTTTCTCGATTTTTTTTGCTTGAATAGAAGAAAGTGCATTTATAATACTGATGTAATTCTGATTTTCTTTTAAATCTCTGACATATTGAAAATTGCAAAAGCAATTTTATTCTTCCCTTTTACTAATTTATTACTTTACTCCGATTGTTTCCAAATGAAAACAGCTTATAAAATAAGGATTATGACTGTCCAATTAAGATAAGTTTATTAAGTAATATTAACATGGTATAGTATAAAGCAAGATAATTCGCTGAATCGTATTTTCTTGTAATGCTTTTACGATCAAACTATTATACATATAATTATAAGTCTTGTCTATTATTTATTTGTGGTTTATTGTATTTAGTGCAAATTTTTGCTTACTGACGTTGGTGTGACTTACATAACGAAGATTGTTGTGCAACAAGGAATGTGTAATCGCCATCACCACTGTAGACAACTGCATGTAACTTCAAATTAACGTCTCCCCATAACACGTCACACATAGTTTATAACTTTTTCCGACGTAAAAACTAACTAACTAACTAACTAACTAACTAACTAACTAACTAACTAACTAACTAACTAAATAAATAAATAAATAAATAAATAAATAAATAAATAAATAAATAAATAAATAAATAAATAAATAAATAAATAAATAAATAAATAAATAAATAAATAAATAAATAAATAAATAAATAAAAATAAAGGCGCGACGACCATCTTTTCTTTCTAAGGTGACGCACTGTGTTCCGTCCAACATGATGGAACATTACAATATATGAAGCGCTGCCACCTTTGGAAAAAATACTGGCAAGTACGGGCTGGCGCGGGACGCGTGTAATAGAAATCTTCTTACGACCACAAACAAATAGTTTAAAACCAAATAACAATACGAAAGAGAATTGAGAAACTTGTTTAACTTGATTTATTTTCAATAAAAAATAAAAAAAACTGTATGACATATAGGGAAGAATTGTAATCTGCTCACATTTTCTTGAGCTCCAGAACCTTTTCTCCACAATTTTACTATACGTAGTAGAGAGTATAAATAAAAGTACCAACAAAGCGAGGTATGCAGCATTTGAAAACTAGAAATATTTGCTCCCGAATAACAGAAAACTTATTTGCAGCGGTAAATAAGAACAGATTTGATTAGATAGAGTTGCTAATGAAATAGAACCCATACTCTGGCTCTACTCCCACCATTGGCAAAAGAGAGCCCAAGAAAACGTACACATAGTGAAGCTACAATTATGTCCAGAAACAAAATAATGGGCAATGTCAGCAAATTTAAACATTCATTGCCTACTGATCCAGTTATTGAAATAAGAATCGAAGATATTGAAATGTAGTTATCATCATTCCTTCACCAAGTCTGAGTCTGGACTCTGTACATCTACTTCAAAAATAGTAAGCAGATCAATGAAAGCTGTTACTTGCAAAAATGATATGTTGTTATTTTTATAAGACCTATTGATGCAGTTATTCACCAAATGAAGACACAGACACAAGCTCTATTTACAATTTGTTTCTTTACAAGATTTTTTCACTACGTACAGCTCTGGGGTTATGTTCATTATCTGCCTGTATTACATCCACGCACACTGCCCCCGTCCCCTGGCCTGTACCCCTACTCCCAGTGCCACGCTCTCGCAGTGCCACGAGGAATACTCGTCCGCCTTCCGGGCGAGCAGTTGCGTCCGCGATCGAGGCACTCTGACAGCGAAGGTCTTTGCCTCCTGGCCTCTCCGTTCACTTATTTCGACGGTCACGTAATCGCCCCCAGCCCCTCTGAGGGTGACAGTGTCCGCTCAGCCAACATATGCACTCCCATGGGGTGTCACTCTCCACTGCATGTTCTCCCTGCGTCATGGGGGGATGAGGTGGCACGACTGCCGCTCAGTTGGCCCTGTTATGCTCACCTTGGTTCACAACATGTGGCTGACAGCCTTCCAAAGCCCGCAAGCACTTCGGGAGTCTGGCTGCCTACTGGGGACTTTACAATTCTCTAATGACAAATAAAATTAAAATAAAGTTAAACAAAAAACATAATCACGTACAAATAATGTATGATACTAACACACAACGCGTTCACTTTAACAGTTTAATATGCCTCAACAGCATTGTTGTAACTGCTGAAAACATGGCGGACTAATACCGAGAGCGGCCACCAAGAGCGCTGAAACCACAGGGTCAGCCACTCATGTAATATTCCATCTCGCTGGACTCAACGCACTCATGTTACACGATCATGTGGTTTAACTGTTCTATTGTTGCAAGCATAACCTCGTAGGTGGCCAATCACTGTGAATGACTGTCAGCCGAGTCGAGCTCTTTTGTGATTCGTTGTCGGAAATAACGTAACTAGCTCGTTGGTCCGTTTCAAAGCTCTGTGGTCTCGCCGGTCCTTAAACTTTCCTTATCAGCATCCCTACGGGTTCTCGCACGTAAGTTGTTACCGAGCTCCACCGCGAACAGCGGAGGCACAGAGAAAATTCCTTTAGATGATGTGCTTTTCTCCACCGTCACCTGATTACCAAGGATGTTTGTCCTAGATACGTAATTAAGCATTTATATTGGTACGGCACATATTTGTTGTTGCTAATTTTGCTGTTATTGTTATCTGTGTATTGAAAACACATTTTTAGTTTCGAATATTAGTTTATGTAATTTATTTATAATGCTAAGCTTTATTACCCGAGTACCTGTTTTGTATGCAATAAAGCTTCATTATAAACGAGTTGCATACGCTTTTATTATAACAGCATTAGCATTTTATAAGAGATTCAAAGTTAATTTTGCGAAACAACTTGTAACGTCTCCGATATTTGACATCTGTGCGAGAAATCGGTGATCGACTGTTCCATTTGCCGCTATTCTCTTGATCATTCTACTCTCTACGATTGGCTGAATGTGTGATGACGCAATCATTCGTGCCGTAAAATGCTAATAAGTCATCATTTGTGCCATAAAAATCCCTTTTAGGAACGATTTCTTGCAGCAGAAAAGGACGTTGATAATGCTGGTATACAAAATTTGAGCTATCTACTGCACCATATTTCGTGATTTTTTTTCTTAAAATGAAAGGTAGTATAGCGTATATATTATCAGTTGCTCTTATTAGCTAGTTTTATAATTAAAACGCTACATATAATGATATATTAAATTCATAGAATTAAGTGTTATCTACCGTCATTTGTCCATTATGCCATTTTCAAGACCAAATGCAACACCAATTAGGTTGGTTTTGTTTTACGAGTTGCAATCGATCAATCGAAAGTAGTCGCCAGTTCGTTGTTAGGGAGTTTAAGCACGGCATAGTAGCAGCAACAGCGTAGAGCAATCGGCTGTACTTCTGAACCTCTACGCCCAGAAATAATGGAGCTCGCTAATCCGTCGGATTGAGCGAGCCACTTATATTACATGTTAATCAATCAATCATTCGGTCATGCTATATCGAATGTTTTTTGCAACTCAGGCGGCTGAGAATGCCGTAAACAGTATATTCCCAACGCAGTATGTGACGCAACATGAAGGCGGCGGCGATGCTGTGACGGTTAGCGTACCGGACTGTTATACCCAAGCTCGCGGGTTCAAACCCGATCGAAGCCGTGGATTTTTAGGGCGACAAAATCCTTCGTACGCCTTCCTTCGGAGGGGAAGTAAAGCCGGCTGTCCCATGTTCGTAGATTTACTTGCATGTAAAAGATCCTCAAGCCTAAATGACGCCTCTGAGCTAAATTCAAATCGCCTGTTTCTCGCCCAAGAAATACCTCCTTTCTCTGCTAGTTGATGAAAGGAGCGTAGCGAAATTTGCGTGGTGAGACGGAAGAGCGGGCCTGATGGCCCGAGTCTCGCCACGTAAAATAAGGCAAATTCAATTCAATTCAAAGTTAGAGGCATTGATCCGTATGTAGTATAATTATCTATACATACGGTATTAGTTATATATATTGTGGCGTTATGGAATTGTGCAACCCCATAACACCACCGTCTCGTATGTGTGAACACTACGGAGGCAGCGAGGATAGCAGGCGCGGAAAGCAGAGGTTCTTAAACGCGCGGCCTGGTATCCGTTGCCCGTACTAAACGAAGGCGAACTAGCGAGCAACGTTTTCCGTGAAGGGGTGAGAGAGGGGAAGCAGCCCCACCACTGAGAATTTCCCCAGGCGTCGGACGATAAATACGCGAACCCGCAAGCGGAAGCTCTCTTTTTCTTGCCACCACTCGTCGAGTAAGCAGCTCTTCTCTTTGGATTCTCGACCGCCGAGCCAGTAGCATTTTGATCACCGCTCGCCGAGCCAACACTTTCGTTAACATTAGTTTAGATAGTTTGCCGCTGCAACGACTGCTAGATAGGAGTATTCGGCGTCGAACAGACGTTCTAGTCAGTCGTCCGCGAGATAGTGCAGATTCAGTAAAGTGTTTCTTCAATTAACGACACGGGAAGTAAAAGTTACCCGTTGTGAGAGAAGCATTGAAAGTTCTGGTTTAGCAAAGTAGAAGTAGCAACGAGCGAGGAACTTGCACGAGTATTCGGTGAAGTGCAAGGGACATTTTCGCAACGTGGGCGTAGTCAGAGGCGCCGGTAGCAGTCGAGGAAGAAGAAGAGGCCGACTAGGAAGAAGAACGGAAGAGGACCCAAGAAGACAGCGTAGACGGCAGAGGCGAATCCCGTCTCTTACGACGCAGAAGCTGGGACCGAGCGACGTCGACGCAGAGACCAGCGCACGACCATCAAGGCCAAAAGTGGGAAGTCCACGAGGTAACGGTTAGGGCGCGGAAAATAGGTCAAGTTCACGTCGGCAGGGAAAACTAGTATAGGAAAGTGTTAAGAAATTGAGGACACGGGTGGCAACAAATTGCAGTATTTTAGTAGGAGACATTTTGATGCGCTATTGCCTGAATAAAACATTCTACTTATGACATTTATTATTCTGCTATTTTCAGACACACTTAAATTGTAAATGAGAGTAGTGCACTTGCACACATTTTGTTTTTTGCATGTAAAATTTTGAAGCAGGAGATTGTAAATTGAAATTTTGGTTTCATGTGCAATGTAATTAGAATAGCATAAATTTAGATATAATTAATTTTCCAAGGGAATTCCCAGTGTAGATTAGGGTAATTATTTCAGAGTATCAATTTTGGAGTAAATTATATGTGTTCATTCATATGAGTGTGTGTTGTAAAGGTTTCTATTTGTGTTTTGATCATTCTTTGTAAAAGTGTGATTCAATATTCTTGGTTTTTGTCATGAACTGATGCCACTAAAGGTTTATGGGTAAATTATACGCTCGTTTGTGTGCAATTTGTGTGATTTTATTGTGTCAAGGGTTCAAACCTTTCTCGCACCCTGAAGATCCTGCTCCCTAGATTTTTAAGCTGGCTTCACGAGCAAAATCTTGATAACCCGCTTACGGTTCATGCGTGCTGCTGTTGAAGGTGGCAAGTTGTGGGTGTAGGTGGGTTAGTTAGAATATATATATATATATATATATATATATATATATATATATATATATATATATATATATATATATAAAATTATTATACACGCATATTTTCAGACCAGTTAATGCTGAGCATCTAGGTGAACAAATGCAAATCAAACAATGTGACATTATGATAATATAGTGCACACTGTCGCCACAGTTCGAAACTTCTTCCATTTCGCCAAACAACCTCTTTCTCGACTCCATTCGCTATTGATCTCGATAATGCTGCCGCTTGCTGTAACGTTACGCCGTGATTAAACTCCCTAATAAGGCGACCAATATCGACTATTATATGCGCAAGTTTTCGTGAGACCTCATACGGCTATCAGTGGGGAGAATGAGGGATTTGATAACTTCTAACGACTTCCATAGTTTTTTACGTTCTACCAATCACTGCAATATCAGGTGTTTCGTACTCATCGTTATTATTATTATTATTATTATTATTATTATTGTTATTATTATTATTATTATTATTATTATGCCGCGAATTGGCTGTCTTGGACGACGCGGTGAGTACCTGTACTTACCGAGGCTCAGTATTATTTATCCCATGGCAAGTGCATGTGACTCCTTTGGAGGAGCAGCATTAAGCAGAATCCAATTTTTATCCCCCAGGGTTGCTAGTCCTGGGAGGTTGTAAGATGGAATTATGATGATAATGAAGGATGAATGGACGACACGCACAAAGACACCCATGCTTGAGGCAGGATTTGAACCCGCTATTCTTCTGTCCGATATCGCCACAACACTACTGCTTTATCGATCTCGGCTATCTGGACCGGCATTATCATTGTTGTTGTCGTTGTTATTGTTGTTTTTATTATTATTATATTAGTATTATTACCTAGATACGTAATTACTTAAAATACTAGGAGTTTTATTTTAGAAACGAATTTGAACTTTCTACTCAACTAAATTTCCGTTTTTTACATTAAATGAAAGGTAGTGGACCATAAATGTGCTCTTATTAAGATGTTTTATACTACAAATAGTTCATTTTAATAATATCTTAAAATTAATCAAATGAACGCTATTCTGCCATTTGTCGTTATGCCTTTTTCAAGACCAACTACAGTGTATAGTCGGTCTTGATAGTTTTGTTGTGTGATTTGCAATTGATCGAACATATGCAATCCACGTTTCATGAGGATGTATTTAGTGAATCAAAGATAGAGGGAGTTTTGAGTTCGAAGGTCGAATGTTTTTAAACGCAAAGATTTGTGAGGTATAAACACGTAATGTTCAGCAATAGTTTGTCTCATGGGTCCTTTTACAATAAAAATTCAGTATCTATGACAATGTGATGCTTTATGTTTTAAGTTTTATTTATTTACTTATTTACGTCAAAAACAGGTGAATATAAAATGTTCCAATTACATTTTCAGAAACGTGTTTAAATCTTTGTTCACAACAAATAGTAATTATAATGAATTTATCTTCGTATAAATTACAGAGCGTTTTTATGCTGTTAAGTATGAGAGCACTACTAGTCCTCTGTTCTGCAGATTGAGTTCAAATAGCCCATTGCATGACCTTGTGAAGCAAATATTGATTTTATAGACATTTGCATTACCACCTCCTGTGATATTGAGTTGTTCGTTATCTCAAATGCGCAATAGAATTCTCGAAATCATTTTGACTAACGACAATTTAATTCATCCCTCATTCAACTCAAAAACGATGTTATTTTTTCTGCGCAAGAAAAGTTATCAAGAAGTATGAAAAAGATTACTTGAATAAAATTACTTCAAGTATAAATTAATAATAACTGGAAATAAATACATCTTTCTTTAAAACCAGCTCATCTTCAAACTTTTTCGAGAAATTAAAATTTGGAGTGTATAATGATAGAACCAACCTCATTTATATCATCTGCTTTTAATTTTAGTGCCATACGTTATTTATTGCAGAATGTTTAATGGAAATTAATTACTTTGAAATTAAACATTTATTTTTATTACATCGGTATATAATTAAATTCTACATTAGGCAATAAAATCTGACATTTCGTTAATATCAATGTAATGATGATATTCTCTCTTTTTTGTTGCTTTGGCCTGGGTGATTTACAAACAAAATCTAGCAATCTTCCATTTTTTAAAAATTATTCTATTAGAGGTTTTATCTGATTATAATGGTGCTTCAAATCAAAACCAAGTGAGATTATTTTTAAGTCTTATGAAATGTACCTTCATTTAGATAAAATTTAACCCTTGTATGAAAAACTTCTAAGACTTGTTGATTTGAATACATTTCGTTAGGAAGAACTGGAGATTTTAAGGAATGTTAAAAAAATGTTTCACTGTGAATTGATCTACATAGGTAATTTCAAATAGTGCGATATTAAACGCCACCCGGATACTTTAACTTATTTAATTAATTTTTAAAAAATCCTTTTACGTAGCCAATTCCTGCGTCTTGAAATGCCCAGCTACACTACGTTGGTTCGCTCTATTTATACTTCTTATATTGATCCCAGAGCTGTTCGATGTATGTGGGCAGAGAACAACTCCGCACATATGGCAACTCAGCTAGACAGTAAATATATTTTGGAGAATCTACGGATTTCACGACACCCAATGAAATATTCCATTCAAATATAGGTCGCACGGAAACAATGGCGTCGTGTGTTATTATTTATTACATCTTTTGCCAATTTTACCTCTTATGACAAAACAACATTGCTCTACTGAAACGTAAAAATGTAGTACTCTTATTTAAAATTAATGTTTACAATAAATTCCATGAAACACATTCATACCAATATAGCAGCGTACCTGGAAAAGTTTAGTTATCTGTTCTTTGTTATTTACCCATTCATAAAGGAATGACCACAATTATTTACTTTACTTTTTTCTGGAATTATATTAGTCTTGGACCTTGTATATCTTTCAAATAAATATTCTAGGTTGGTGACTTCCCTTTTGCTGCCTTTCGGGCTTCTTGGGCGATGAGAAGACTTTGTCCCCATACCATTTTTCATGCGCTCACTAAAATATGTCGTTCTTCCTCCGCTTACCTACCCATTTCCGAAATCCAAATTTGAAATAGTAAGTTCCCAAAATGCTACTTTTTTTTTACTTCATCGTTCTTTCACGTACTCAGTTCTAACAAACTTGGATAAACTAAATCCTCTTCAAAAATTCTACTTCCGACTAAACCTCACTAGAGCATCATCTGTACACTATCGCTTCCACCTGCGTCCTCCTCTACGCATCGTCTAACAATATATCAGGCGTATTTTTGTTCTGTTCGATAAGTGTCACAGATCTGTCACAAACACGTTTCTTCTTTGTGATATTCACTACACTTACCACTTGTTTTTTTAAATCTTGTTCTATCTCTTTTTTTCAATATTGCATTGTTCAAGGTAAATACATGAAATTAATATTTATGAATTACCACATTATCCAAATGTTTTGCGAATGTAAAGAAGTCTTTAATTTATATATTTTCGATTACCCTCTTGCCTTATACGTGTTTTCTCTATATTATCTACTTGATGTCATTTACAACATAGCTACAATATTTTTTTCTTAATCTACTTTTTATTTCCAAGTCTAAAATATTTATTATATTCATTTTTGAGATGAATATAGTTTATCTTCATAGTATATTATGCCATATATGTGTTCTTCATGCCTGTTCATCATTCACAGTCGCAAATTTGAAAAAAATGTTAAATGTTTCTATATTTTATATTTTCTATATTCTAAAAAAATAAATAGTTTCTATATTTCCTTCAAAATGGAATTGCTTTCCTATATAACTCTCAAATCTTCGTAAATTAATACTCCCCAACTTACCCACCCATTCGCTGAGTGCATGTCCACGTAAACCACCTCACACTAAAACCCAAAGTATCTTCGCGAAGCCCGGGGTTTCGACCCAAGAACCCCGCCCGAAAGGGGGCCCCACCCACTTTCCAACTCGACGCGGACGTCACGGGCGTCGCAGAACGTCCAGCGCGTCGCGATCCGACTTACAACGCCAGCGCTCCGTCCCGTTCCCCCCGCCTCGCCCCGCCCCGCCTCTCCCGGCCCCGCCCCGCGCCGCCTCCGGCGCTTCATTTCGGTTTTATGCACCAACTTCAGCCATTAAAACCGTAAATAATTCCTAAATTAGTTCGTTTGAGTTGCGTAAACTTGGATGCTCCGCCCGCGCATGTGGCGCTCGGCGCGGCGGCTGCCGCAAGCGCGGGGCGGAGGGCGGGGGGGGGGGGGGGGCTGTGACGGGCGGGGTTGAAGCGCCCGCCGGAAGCCGACGTGTGTGTTGCTGCTCGCGCGTAGATCTGCGGCCGGAGACTTTAGTACTTCAGTAGGGCAATTTCACGATTTGTCTGCGCGACGGAACAACACCGCCAGGAAGTTAGAGCATCGCGTCGCGTCGTTGCAATTCTACAGGTCGGCGACAGACACACAACATGCCCTGGGACTTTTTACGCCTCTGGACGATTGCATGCAAGATCAGCGATAATCATGCGAAATGTTCCTACGATTTACTGGTGATGTGTGGTGTTCTACCACAAAGATTTCGGTTAGATATCCCAAATCTACTCATCTTGAGGGGGAGACATATATCTATCTACGGAGTGTGCATAGCCTCTATGATGTTCTTGCTGTCTGTGCAGATATTTATAGGGTGATTCAGTTCCCGTTGCTCGTTCAGGATCAGCTGATAAAGTACACTAAGCAAGTTATTCATAAGTGCAAACGTAAATTGTGAAAACACGATTCAAAAATGTTGAAGAAAACCTTTTTTGTCATTTGTCATTGTTTGCAAAAAAGGTAGACCAAATATTACACTAAATGTTGTTCCCTGTTAATATTATTACCTACTTATCTAACGAATATGAAAAGAGAGCAAAAAATTATTATTTAAGTGCTAATTAGGATAGTTTATCATAATTGCGTATACAGCCAAAATTTCGCATTTTCACCTCGTGTATCAGGGGCTCTAAAAGTTCAAAGTGGCCTCCTCCAGAGTGAACTCAGTGTGCAGCATGACGTCCGTGACGCACACAACATTGTCGGGTTGTGCCTGCATTTCTGCCGCCACCCTTTCATTGCACCGAAGAAGGTCGTCACGATCCTCGACTTCGGTAGCTTAAATGCGGTCTTTCATTAACCCCCAGCTCCAAAAGCGTTGGGAGTACCTAAATTATAAAATTCAGATAGTGGACCCCTGTTAAACGCTCTGTTAAGAGGGGAGGATCGAAGATAAATTCATCTACAATGCTAACAGACACATTTACAGTGAATCGCTCTTGGTGAGCTACACTACGTGAAACATGCAGATTTTCCTCAGCACCCACATGCAAATTGTGCGCATTAATTGCGCCATTTCATGTAAAACAAGCATCATCTGACCAAAGAATAAAATTCCAGGGTTTCTTCGCATTTACGCAGGAAATGCCAAGCGAATTGAAAACGACGTTACAAGTCTCTACTGCGCAAATGCTGCACCCGGGGGAAATGGAGGAGTCGTAATCTCTCCGCATGAATTGTCCGCCAGACGAGGGACTGTGATGCGTTGACCTCGCGCGCTGTTTGCCTGGTGCTCGCTTCCAGGGATACTCAGATAGTATTAGCAATTGATTTCCAGAGAAGTGGCAAGCCCCAATGCGAGGTGAAGCCGCTCGCTCGCTCGCAGTATCCCATGTTAGACGAGATAAGCGCATAGTCCTAAGTTTAACGTAAATTATTTACACATCCAAACGATCGAGTATCCAATTTAGGAAAATTTAATCTGTACATTACATATGAGATAAGATCCCAGTGTATTAGACACGAGAACTGAATCACTCTGTATAGGTGAAAAACGCTTTTCACGAGAACAGCTCTAAACTGTGTAGTCAGGATCATTTGTAAGTGGAGTTATCGTATTTGATTCAGGCATGTCGAAGACCAAAAAAATATTACATGAAAGTTCGTCACATTTCAAAGTATGCAACGAGAATACAAAAGGGAATCAGTAATTTTTAAATCTCACTACCAATGTGGCGCGGTATGTAATTTATGAGTTTCATTTGCATTCTTAGTGTTTCTTTTCAAGGTGTCTTTCAGTTTTCTAGAACGACATCTTGAAATTTCTCCGCTTGAATTGACCTCTTTTCTTAACGAAGTGCTCTAAAGGTTTCTTTAGCCATTCATTAATTGCGATGAGTTGTAGAAACATCTTTTGGATTGTATATTCTCTTCTATTGTGCATTTGCCTAATTGTTTGTGGTAGGGTGTACTTCTAACTTCCATTCGTGGTATTGAAAGTAGGGTTTCAGTTAGTTCCTTTGTATTCGTACAAAAGGTTTGATTATTCTTTTCATTTATATTAACGTTCATTTACTGTACGGCCAAGATGTTCTTGAGGTGAAGTTGAACGGGTTATTGAATTATTTGGAGATACGATAAGAGAAGCAAATTTGTTACCAAACGTTTTTGAATCTCCATTTGACGAGTATCACAGCATTCAAGTTGAAATCATTTGCCTTGATATTGTAATGTGATTTACATTTGTATGCTTTATGATAGGTATAAAAGGTTTCTACATGCCTAAATAGTGCCGATTCTCGTGCTTATTCTACTGTTTATTTTATGAATCTGATTCAAGGGAAACATTTTGTTAAATACGAATGACCTTCTTCATGAACGATTGCAGTAGTTCAATTGTTTTGAAATTGTCGGTGAAGGATAAAACTGATATTCAGTATGTAAGACGAAATGCACTTACAATGAAGAAAAGATACCTACGGTGTCCTTACAGCTGACATCGTTTACCGTTGGAAACCTAATGATCTCAATTTCAATCGTGAATATTATTACGCTTCTACTTCAGTACCTACCGTGTGTGCAAATCTCTCACTAAATACCACATAGTAGCAAACGAAGGTTATTACTAGAATAAGGCGAAAGTTTAGAATTTCGCTTAGAGGTATTATTTACGCTAGAGGTTCAGCAAACATGTTAACATTAGACAACTGGTTTTACTTGCTTCCAAGGGAAGAACTAAAAAGGATTTTTCACTCTTAAAACTGCTTAATGTCGACCGCGTTCGAACCTGCGAACTCGGGTATTACAATCAGATATGCTAAAATCCATGCCGCTACAATGATGCTAACTAAAACTCCTAATATTTCGATCTACGTAATCAATATCGCACCGGCACTCCCAACTATTTGCTAAAAGAGTAGCGCGTGTATTGTTTGGCAAGCGTTAACAACAGGAGGTGGCTCTGTAGGTCTCGGGGCGACAAGAGAGTTCTCGCGTTCCATTCGGGTGAGCAGTGCGGCTGCTTGGGTGCCGTTATCCGCCACCCCGTCACCCCCCCCGCCCCCCGCCGGCTTTGCCGCCGCCGCCGCCGCAGCCACCTCATCCCGTCCGCGGCACATTAGGCTCCGGGCGATCGCGTGGGCTTACGGGGCTGCCCCAAATCGGCGGCGGGCAGAGGTAGGGCGGTTATCGTAACGACTGCTCTGGGGTTTGAATGACACTGCCGGAAGCGGCCCCCCGGCCAGCCCTCCCCTCCCCCTCCATAGCACACCCTCCCCTTCGGCGCTTCCAGAAATCGACAGCGGAAGCCACTTCGTCAATGGCACGGCAGCGGCGCTCGCAGTCACCACGAGCAGGCTGGGAAGTTTCGACTTACGAAGGTATTTACGAGACGGAGAGAGGCAAAAGCCGAGATTTGCGGCGATATTGAGTATAAACGGATCAAGTGAACAACGAAATTATCCAATCACGGACAAGATGTAAGATCTTGAGTTATGTGGACACAAATGCGGGAACGGATGAATTTCTTCCCTTTGGATACACTAAGTGAAATGTACTGCCGCAAAGTGTCATTGATTGTAATACACGAAAGTGCGCATGTGCCAACTTCTTGCTTTGGACTCGCAATTACAGTGGCGTTAGAAGCGTAAACATGAACAGCTAATATGTATGTAGTGCCCAGTAAGCGTCACTGTGGGAAGAGAATGCACTGAAACATAGTAGAAACATTTTTGTTTACTTTCTGAGAATTCCCGAATAACCTTTATGAGTTTATGGATTTGCATGATATAAAAATAGCGCTACAGACACATTTAAGTTTATATATTTATATATTTTAATACATCCAAGACAACATTTTTAAAATTTGAATTATATGTAACAGTCTTAAAATATATTTTATGTATTTGAGACATCAAAAAAATCCTGTTGAATTGCACGTTTCAGGTAGAAGCAACTTATTTCCAGGCTACCACCTAAGTGTTTAGGCTCGAATGAATACGATTAAAAAATATTAAATCGGAGTTTATTGAATCGAGCCCTTTCGTTTAAATCAGTATGGTCCAACATTCGGTTACACGAGTGCCGATCAAACTGTACTGAATGTGTGGGCCAGAAACATTGAAAAAAGAAAGAGAAAAATGTAACTAACTAACCAGTTTAATATATCCTTTATTTTCAATCGAGAAATCAATGAAATGGTTGACAATACTTTTCTGGTACAATTTTATCAATGTCCTCTGTAAGTTCAGCATCGCGAAGTGGATTCCAGTAAAGCACTTGCAATGCTATTTATAATTTTTTATTTAATTTGTTTGATATCAGAAAAAGTACTTTTACACTTATGTGCACCGCCAAATAACAATAACCTTTACTGTATTAGCGATAATTTAAGCAGTTTGAGGAAACATTCTGAAGAAATCAGTTCTCAGAAATGTTCAGGGGCAAAAACACTTATATATATATATATATATATATATATATATATATATATATATATATATATATATATATATATATATATATATAAATCTCGTGTCACAATGTTTGTCCTCAATGGACTCCTAAACCACTTAACCGATTATAATAAAATTCGCACACCATGTGCAGTTCGATCCAACTTGAAAGATAAGATAGTTTAAATCTCAAATTATAGTCGCAATTTTAATTTATTGCTAATTATATATCTATGCATATGATGCATATATCTATGCAACAATGCATATCAATACATTGTTGATATGTATGCTAAGGTCGAAAGCGAACGCTTGCGATTCCTTCGATTCAACCAGGCAAAACTACGATCGGAAGAATATATTCACTTACGAGATGCAGTTGCTGGAAACATCGATGGAAATTTAAATCCCATTGACATCGGTAATGCTTTCATTTTACCATTTCATTCATTCATCAACGTGTATACTTCACTGAAGAAAATGTTCTCCAAAGAGCGTTCGAAGCTCCGAAAACGACTCTAACTGAATTTTTTACATTGTGTCAAAAACCTGATGTTTTTGGCCAATTCGCGAAGACATTGGTGTTTGGTGATGTTCCACGTTATTTCACATGGAACAAATCCAGTAAAAAATGGGAGCCACGGAAACAAGGAAAACCACATCCTTCCATTACAGGCATATTCAAAGCTAAGACATTGGGGAGACTTTACACGGTACATCCAAAGCAACGTGAGTGCTTCTATTTACGTTTGTTATTGGTGAATGTTCCCGGACCAACGTCTTTTGAATTTTTACGAACAGTTAATGGTCGAGTATTCAATACATACCAGGATGCATGTCGTGAACTGCAATTGCTAGAAGACGATAACCATTGGGACTTAACGCTTGCTGATGCTGCGTTGACATCAACACCGAATGACATTCGTCAGTTGTTTGCAATTATTTTGACGACATGTTATCCCTCGCAAGCACAAACTTTGTGGGAAAAATATAAAAATTGTATGACAGAAGACATATTGCACCGAATTAGACAAACAAATCAATGCCAAAACATAGATTATACACCAGAGATGTACAATGAAGCATTGGTCTTGATCGAGGATTTATGTGTTCTTATTTCAAATTTACCACTTAATCATTATGGTATGCCATCACCTAATCGTCCAGCCACCGACTTAGTCAATACCGATTTACAACGAGAAAATCAATATGACCATGAAAGTTTAGCAACAATTATCATGAACAGTGAACCATTACTGACAGCAGAACAAAAAATTATTTATGATCGGATTATGCTGGCTGTTGCTGCTGAACAAGGCGGTTTTTTTTTCTTGGATGCACCCGGTGGAACCGGTAAGACATTTTTAATATCGTTGATTCTTGCCAAAATACGGTCGCAACAAAAAATCGCATTAGCAGTAGCATCGTCAGGCATTGCGGCTACTTTACTGGATGGTGGGCGAACAGCACATTCAACATTCAAGCTGCCATTGGACGTTCATAATAAACCAGATGCAATGTGTAACATCAAAAAGAATAGTGGAATAGCTGCAGTGTTGCGGAAGAGTTCTATAATAATTTGGGATGAGTGCACAATGGCACACAAATATTCACTTGAAGCATTAAACAGAACTATGCAAGATTTAAACAGCAATAATAAACTTTTCGGTGGTGCTATCTTACTTTTGTCTGGTGACTTCCGGCAGACCTTACCGGTTATACCTCGCTCTACTTTCGCGGATGAGATTAATGCATGTTTGAAACAATCATTCTTATGGCGAAGTGTTGAAACACTTCGATTGACCATAAATATGCGAGTACAATTGCAAAATGATCCATCAGCACAAATATTTTCCGAACAACTACTAGATATTGGGAACGGTAAAATAGAACTGCAACCAAATACGCAATGCATTAAACTACCAGACAATTTTTGCACTGTTGTTCAGGATAAAAATGAATTGATTCAGAGTATTTTCCCGGATATACAGAATAATTATTTGAATCATGAATGGCTTAGTCAACGGGCGATTTTGGCAGCCAAAAACGTTCATGTTGACGAAATTAACTTCCAGATACAACAGTTGTTACCAGGCGATATGATGTCTTTTAAATCAATCGATACTGTTGTTGATGAAAATGAAAGTGTAAATTTTCCGATTGAATTTTTAAATTCATTAGATATCCCTGGAATGCCACCACATAATCTTCGATTAAAGATTGGTTCCCCTATTATTCTCCTCCGTAATTTGAATCCACCTCAATTATGTAACGGTACGCGTTTGGTCATCAAAAAGATCACCGGAAACATTCTTGAAGCAACCATTTTGGCTGGGAAGTTTAAAGGAAAAGTGGTCCTGCTGCCACGTATTCCGATGATACCATCAGATTCTACCATACCCTTCAAAAGGCTACAGTTTCCAATTCGTTTAGCTTTCGCCATTTCTATAAATAAATCTCAAGGTCAAACAATGTCCATTTGTGGTTTAGATTTGGAAAATCCATGTTTTTCTCATGGGCAACTATATGTTGCGTGTTCACGTGTTGGGAAACCGTCTAATCTATTTGTGTTAGCTAAAGACAGGTTAACCAAAAACATTGTGCACCGATTGGTGTTAAATTAAATTGAAATTGAAAGTATTTATAATTGAATAGTACTTATATTTGTTATAAAATTAAATGGAAATAATAAATCTGATAAATTTTTATTTTGTACCTATTGATTTCTGCTTAATATCAAGTGTAAGAACATTTTAATTAATTGTGTTCAACGTACTTCCCCTTCAAATCTCAATCCAGTGAATTTGTATACCAACATCAATATTTTCGTCTTTGTTCGTAAATAATTTCATTGTACTAAAGGGTTATAGTAGTAGAAAGTCAAATAAGGAGATCACCATATTTTTTTACAAATACCATCTGTGTGAAAAAGCATAGTGGACTCCGTGACTGATGTTCTCTTATTGTTCCTCTTAGATTGTTTACTATAATGTAATATAACAAAAACTTTAGCCACAGCAACGCGTGGCCGGGTCAGCTAGTATATATATATATATATATATATATATATATATATATATATATAAATATATATATATATATAGAGAGAGAGAGAGAGAGAGAGAGAGAGAGAGAGAGAGAGAGAGAGAGAGAGAGAGAGAGAGAGAGAGAGAATGGGTGTGCCCGAAGACCACAATTTAATATTTGAAAGTCGCGGAGTCCCTCACTGTAGTCTCCATTGGTTGTTGAAAAAATGCAATTTTTGGTTTTAGAGAAACATAATCCAAGAATGGCTGATGATTTATCTTCTGTTTATTGTTATTTAAACTCAAAGCACATAGAAGGGAATACCATTTGTGTTTCAAATGTTTACTCAATATGTTTTATCTAGTAAGAAGGTCAAGTGCCAACAAAGGACTCTTCTAAATAAAACAAAACAAGAGAGGGAGCGCCTGAGTCGTTGCAGCAGAAGGCCGTAAAGGGCGATGAGACTATTATGTTTAGCGCAGCTCGAGAACGCACGCAGGGCGAAGCGGGTCGCGGCAGAGAGCGGTGGATATGGGCGAAGCGGGACGAAGTGAGTGGAAGCGGGATGAAGCGGGTGATGCAAAGGGGTCATGGCAGATTGAGCGATGGAGACGAGGAAGTGGGCGGAAAAAAGGTGGGGATGTTAATGGAGAGCGGATGGAAGGCGTGGTAGAGAAGGACGGGGTGGGATGGTGTGGAGTGGCGGGGGGCGGGGTGGGGCGGGGAAGAGTGGATGGGAAGGCCAGGTACAGAAGGGTGGGGTGGGGTGGGATGGGATGGGGTGGGTTGAGGTGGGGTAGAGCGGGGCGGGGGGAATAGTAAATGGGAAGGCGAGGTAGAGAAGGGTGGGGTGGGATGCTGTGGGGTGGCGTGGGGCGGGGCAGGGGATAGTGGATGGGAAGGTGCGGAAGAGAAGGGAGGAGAGGGGTAGGGTGGAGTGGCGGGGGCGGGGTGGGGCGGGGAAGAGTGGATGGAAAGGCGAGGTACAGAAGGGTGGGTGGGGTGGGATGGGTTGGGTAGAGGTGGGGTGACGCGGGGCGGAGGGGGGAATATTGTGTGATGGGGTGGGGTAGTGTGGGGCGGGGAATAGTGGATGGGAAGGCGAGGAAGAGAAGGGTGGGGTGGGATGGGGCGGAGCTTCGCGCGGAAAGCGGCTTGAGGGCGCAGCTGCGGGGCTGCCCACGGCGAGGGGCAGCGGACAGGGGCTTCCGGATCGCTGCCAGGTCAGGGCCTGCGCCCCGCCCCGCCCCGCCCCGCCCATTGTTCTTCACTTCCTCTTCACCCCCTCCCCCCACCCGTCAACGCGCGGCGTCGCGCACCGCAATTGCGGGTAATTGCATCGATTTTTGGAGCCGCCGAGTGTGTTAAATGGCCGCCTGACCTTAGTACCTGGATGCCGTGACGGCCTTCACTTTCCGAGAGCCTCTGCCGATGTACACCAGAATTAGCTGTGGTAACCAAGCATTGCGTTTCCTAGTTTGTTACCGTAGTAATTCACCAGAGAGCAGCTTTGTAATCGTACTCATTATAACAAGTGCCTTCTGCAAATTACCGAGAATAGCGTCAAGGACGCCATTCTTCAAACCCTTCAGTTTCTATTTACATGCAGGATGTTTGTTAGATTTCGGGACAAGGAAAGAATATCATTTCAATTTCTTTATGAAGCTTACTATTGAAATGTGTTCAAATACAATGTACTAAAAAATCAAGATTCCTGCTTTCACTAAGTATCTGGGTAATCTCCGGCAACTTTTCTTCATGATATCAACGAAACAATTAGCCTTTTTCCAATTCCGTGTGCTGTTCCTTTACTGGACCAAATAACGATACTTTCACCGAATTCACAATTTCAATTTTTCTCCCAAACAAATCAGTTTTATTCAAATGTAGAATGGATTAGAGAAAATACATTAGTGTGACCTTAAAATGTGTTTTCCGTATACGCCTACGCCAAGTGGCAAAGTAATGTTCGTTTCTAAAATTATAAGGATGATAAAGATCTTTTTATGTGACAAAGTGAGGAATGACGCAGGAGATCCGGAAGCAAAGCTGGACCCAATATGGCGGAATAGAGAGCGGTGATGAGGCACATATAAGATGTGTAAGCCAACTGCTAAGCAAAGCGAGGGCTAAATTAAAGAACGTGTTAAGATAATGATTCATTACTCTTTCGGAAAATTGATATACCTACGAAATTCATAGACCTATACACCGAAGATGTTCTTCTCTTTCCTTCATCATTTACTGCTGCTTCTACTCATAATCATTCGCTCTTAACATCCCATCGCTCCCATATGACTCACAACGTATTAACGCTAGACAGTTTTACTCCGTTTAGCGTTTAGTGAAAAGAAATTTGTCCTTACGAACATATTCTACATAGAGTCCTATGTAATGTAGAAAATCATATTTAAGACATAAAAATATCTTTATTTCAGTGGAGGCTTGCCGTTAAATACTAAACATTTGAGAGGAAGAATATTCTAAGTCAAATATATTTCCAAGAGAAATAAGTATTACGTAATGCCTTCCTTCTTCTTTTTACCGCAATATTTTGTCTGGAAATGTTTTACTGGGTGCTCGCCTCAATAAGATACAGATCGTGAGCTACTAGTTTCGAGTTCCGATGAAAGCGAGTTGTCATAATATATACATACTTATAAAAGCACAGGAAAATTTAAGTAAAAATAAGAGTTTTTTATTATACTTAACACAATCATACGTACGTTTTCTTGCTGATTCGTAGTTTCGTTTTTTAACGTTCCTTTTTTCAACTCTTTTAATAACGTTCGTACACAAACAAGAACACAACAGAATATATATTTCAAACCGCAAGATTCATTAAGCAATAAACTTTTGTTGCAATCGTTTGATTTGCCAATTTCTATGCACATCCTTTAATATTTCCGATAGTTTAGGCGGTTCAGGCTATGTCACTGCAGGTACGAGGAGTGTAAAGCCAGCCTTCTCCGATTGACCTTCTCTGCGACATCCTCGGATCATTTCCAGGTTCATGCCCGGGCAGCTCCTTAAACCGCGGCCCACGAGCCGCGAGCGATGCTACCTGCACCCCCTTTTCCCCACCTGAAAATTCGAGAGACAGCTCACCCTCATGACCTCAAAAAATCCAGTAGAGCTCTGAATATGTGCGTGTCAGGCTGTAGCCACATCTTGACACTGAAGAGAAAAAAGAGAAAGGGAAGATGATTACATATTTATTTCACACTAACACTAAATATTGATTTTTGCTCACTTTTATTTTATTTTATTTAAGTTCCTTTGATAATGTTATTCGGTAACATGGTTTTTCCAACGTTAGTTATGATCGCTATTTATATGTTATTATCCCGTCATGATGCCTCATATTTTCTTGGGATATACACTTCTATCCTATTGGTGTACGCACGTTCTTAAGAGCGACAGACTGAGAGAACCGTGGTTCACGCGCTTCGTACCTTCACAATTCTAACGCGCGAGATGGCACGAACGGTGTACGTTGTCTCTGCCGCTACGGCCGCTGCACAGATGTGCCCGTAAAGGCGCACAGTGTGTGTAGTGTGTCTGTTGCATATACGTGATGATGGTATGAGTGGTGTGTGTGGGCAGCTTTCGGCCGCAGCTCTCTCTTAACTTTATTTCGGCGCGGCTTAAAGCGCGCACAATGCGGCGGCGCCCGCGGCCAAGTTCATTATTCGCGCGAAATTGAACTCGTCGGCGCGCGCGCGTTCGTTACGCCGGTCGTTAGCCGTCTCCCGCCAGGCGCAGCGGCGCAGCGCCCGTCTGCGCGCACAAGCCCACGCGCGCCGCCGGCGCAGCCCATCAACTCACGTCACAGCAGGGCCTCAGCATTCGAATCCCGACACTGGCGAGAGTTTCGGCACTACCTAGTTTGCTACGTCGAATTCAACCGCTGTCTGCAGGAGAAATCTAGCGGCCTGCTGCTCTGATCGGGCCTCGATAGTTTGCCGTGGTTTCTTGGAACGGCACTAGGCGAATGCCGGAGCAGTATCCTAAGAAACGGGCCCCGGATAGAATATTTCCTTTCTGACTTGTCCTATCCTTACCCCTTGCTTACACACTCACTTACATGCGGTACACTAACACATGTCCCCGCCACCAATATTTCTCATTGTCACCCAAACACTGGACTCGTCTCGTATGATCAAAATGCATTGTAATAAGACATCGTATTTTAGGGTCTACAAGGACGTTGAGATCAATAACGGTTGATCAGGCGTTTTAGGCTCTAATGAAGTAGTAGAGATGTTTAGGTACTAATGTTGAAGTATACAGTTTTGTCGCTGTAAATATAGTTCCTGTAATATTGATGCCATTAAAAGTGTTTATAATTAGTTTCAAATGCCTACTTCAAAACAGTAAAATATTATAAAAATTAAATAATATAAAAATTCCAAGTTTAGTAATGAAAGGTTAACTATTTATTAAAAAATATTTTACTCATGGAATCCAAACTTGTATGTAAAACTGGTTCGTTTCAATTGTTATCATTCAACTTCTCTGAAATGACACTAAAATAATTGTACTGATTTATCAAATTTGTCCTGTTTTTACCTCACTTCAGGTAGAACTTTAACTGGATAATCAAAACGTGTCAAGGCAGTGTCACGTATGTAGAGTTGTTACAACGAATCCGCGAACACTGTTTGACAAACGTGTGAAGTAAGTTTGATCATATTAAGACCGTTCTACAGTAGTAGATATTGGAAATACCTTCCATATAGGAAGCAATGCCCAAACGCATTCTTGGAAATACCGCCTGTGGTCTGTTTACAGTGTCACAGCCTGCAGGTGTACGATGATCAACATTCCTCACTGTAATTAAAAATTGTTCCATTCCACGCAGTTCCCTAAATTACAATATTTGTTGCAGTAAGATTAATAATTCTTAGTTAATGGCAATTTTTTGGTTTGTTTGGCTTATTTTGTGGTTAGGCGGAAGAGCGGGCCTGATGGCCCGAACCTCGCCATATTAATAAAGACATATTATTATTATTATTATTATTATTATTATTATTATTATTATTGCAAAAAATGTGTGTCTCACTCAGATCCACGAAATTTAACAATAATAGGGTATCGACGAGAATTGTTGTAACTAGAAGAGTCATTAAAAGTCACTATAATTCCTTTGTGTAATAAGCACATAAACTAACGGTCAATTGACGCTTTCTTTTTATACTTCCTCGCTCGAAGCACTGAAAGAGATACTCAAAAATTTGCTATTAAAATGCTCCTTGACAAAGTGTTTCAACTGAAAGATGCTAAAGAACATTCAACCCCAGGGGGCCCAGGGACTCTCAAGAGTACATGGTGATACATTGTGATACTACTGTTACAAACAAAAACTGTAACTTCCCTTGCGATACTGTCTATTTTCTCTCTTATGTTCTAAGATTTTGAAATCTGTAATCAATGAAGAGTAGTTCATTTTTTTAATGTCTATTTGATAAACCCCAATGAACATCTGTTTTCGTTTTATCTTTTGCTGTTGAATAAATGTAGTTATTTGTTATACATTGTAACACCTCCACGCATCTAGACAATACGCGGTTAGCGGCCCGGTTGTAGCTCAGTCGGTGATGGAAGGAATTGTTAATTAGATACAATGGACATTCGAAATAAACACTTTGATTACTGGTGAAAAAACTACTTTTATTCCTGGACAAAGTTGTACCAGGGAAGTTACATTTATAAAATAAAGAAAGGAGAGATTGAATGAAAAGAAAAAAATAAAGATCAAATTAACAGGAAAGCTTACATCTAGGGAAGAGTACAAAATTATTATAACTAAAATTACAATAATAAAAAAATGACCATTCGTTGTGCCTTGGCGCGGCACCGCGTTGACAAAATTCTACAGAGGTGAATAGCCCCCAGTTACATTGCCAGAGAGCTTCGTGTTAAAAGTTCAATGTGCCCGGACACGGGCGCGGCGAAGCTTGTGGGGGCGGCGTGGCCTTCGCTGGAATGTGTTATGGCCTGCACCCTCTCGGGCACGCCCTCCGCCAAGTCGGCTCGCAGCGGCTCGCGGCGTCTGCGCCAGTCTTGCGGCGTCTGGTGACGTCAGCAGGGGGCGGCTGTCTGGCAGCGCCTGGCGGCGTCTCCGGCGGAGCTTGTAGGTAGCCGGGGATATTGCTCACGATCGCAGGTGCGGAGCACACAACAATGTGTTCCTCCGATTCTCATGAGAATTGTTCTCAGGCACAAATTCAGAAAGTTGCGAAATCCTTCAAAGGCGCACTCGCCTCTTTCCGCGACTGGCTCCCACCCCAGAGAAGTTTCTCAACCAAGTTAAAATTTTACAAGTGCCTTCAGAGGCGCACTCGCCTCTCCCCGCGACTGGCTCCCACCCCTAGAGAAGTCTCTCTCGAACTGTAATTTTGTAAGTCAAAAACGCATGAGGTTAACTTTTACCCCCACCCTTTTTCCTCATATGCTCCTGCTCCCTACAATGATCGCGTCGCTATTGGCTAAAGGTGATGGCGTTGTACACTATATTCGGCCAATAGCGACGGGGGGAGCAAAGGAATTTTCCACTCTCTGTGTTTCTGTCGGAATACAGTGTCCCATTGTTCCGTCTCGAAAATAGGCCATGTCTGTGAAGGGCCCCCCTTGGCTACAGAATTATCGTTTTGGGTTTCCCCGTTCACGACGACAGGCGTTCCAAAGATTTTCCAGATGTGGCTGCGTCTGGGCGCTTTTCAATTAACCTTATGACACCGGCCGTTGGGTGGGGTGTCAAAAAAATCCGAAATGGGCCGGGGGGGTCGTGGCTGTTATTAGAAGGGGGGCTGCGCGCGTGACGCCGTATGTTTTTTCTCTCAGTAAAAATTCCTTAGGTCTGGTTTACTTAATTCAATTTGTCTTAAGAATTCTGTACCGCTACAATATATAATATTTATTTGCTTTGGTGAATGTAAGGACTCTGGTAATCGGTTTGAATACTGACATATTTAATGAATTGCATATGAGATTAAATATTTAATGAAACTAATGTTATCTAAAAATCGTATGAATAAAAATACTTTTTTCACAAAATTAGCATAAAATGTGATCATTTCAATGAAGCTCAGCACATATATTTGATGTATACGAATTGCACTGTACTCGTATTCGAGTATACGGAGAAACTAAGTTTTGACACAAAATGAAAATTGAATCTGAATCTAAACCTCGATGTCATAAAAAATAACTTCCCTTGCTGTCTATTTTATGAAATAATAAAACAAAATCTATTGAAAGAAATATTTTTTTATTTTGCGTGCAGCGAGACGTACGAGTTTTCTCTATCCTTTAATCACTGCCGACGTGTAGTGGTGAAAATGTTCACCTTCCACATTGGGTTCCGGAATTCAAATCCCAGTCGATCCATGAGAAATTTTTAATGGACAATCAGGGTTCGCGGGAGATTTATCTCCAATTTCCGTTGCCTCTCTTTCTAGCACATCTTCTTCATTATTATGATCATATTAGCATCAATACCACCTATCATCATCCAACAAAACCATTTATCCCAAGTACGGCTCTATTTAGGTAATGAGGATTATATTAAAGATTTTTGTAAAGTATGTTGTAATCAGAAGTATTTGAAAAAAATAAACAATTCCAATTGTGTTTTTTATTAAAAGTATTTCATCAATAAAACAAGCTGTTCAACATTAGCCTAGCGACTGTCACAACAGTTTTACTTTTTACATTGAATGCCATGGGGCCGCCGCAGCTAAGTACCCCCTGAGTGACTTGAGGCCTCCTCAATGGACTCACCGATCGGAGAAATTCATTGGCTTCTTCTTCGTGACACCGAGAACACTAGTGTAATTGCTCAAATTTCCTGGGAGTCAAACGTAAAACATATCTGCAACCAACATATCTGTAGCCAACATATCTGCAACCAACATATCTGCAACCAACATATCTGCAACCAACATATCTGTAGCCAACAGATTGCTTTCCGTTTTACATCAATGTTGTCTGTTAATTTCAAATAACCTTCTTATTTTTCATGGAATACCGCATCTCTGTTCGGTCTCTGGATGAATCTAATTCGCCGCAATAGTGCAAGCACCTGCAAGAGAATATTTGCCGCACATATCACGCGTTCTCCCACAGCGCTGTGGTTGCGCCCACCGGCAGGTATTGACTCCACCCCCACCCCCACCCCAGAGCCCACGCGCGCTTTGTTCCCGCCTGTTTTTCATAAGTCGACGCTACGATGTTTTCCGTCTGCCGTACGTTCCCATGACAAATGCAGGGAGACCGAAAAAAAACGAAAATAAAATACACCGTGGGTGAGTTGGCATCAAGAGGACATTTGAACTTTATGCCAACAAACAAATGAATCCGACAGAGCGGAAGTGAATGGATTTCGACGTTCAAAAGAGGGATTATTTCATTTCGTCGTTTGTGTAACGGTTGTCATGGAATTGACCCAGCCGCATCTCACGTGCTGCCCCCACTCCCACACCGGTGTATGTATTAATGTCTCGAACGCGCTCAAACGCAATGATCAAACGAAAAAAAACACGTTTATTTGTGCAACAGGGGGAAAATAATATACCTACTGAGAAAGGAAGGAAATTTTGATATTATTTACCTAAATTGCCATGACATTGTTTGTACAAAATTTACTGTTTTCAAAGTAATTCTGGAACCCAAAGGATAACACTACGGTTTGTTACATTTTAGCAGGGTTTACAATGTCATTAAGATATGCCATAATTCTCTTTCAAATCAATAAAAATCCTGAATCTTAGTCACTGATTGAGTTGCGGCAAACTTTTCCTTTGGAGGAAAAGCTTTCTTGAGGGTCCATAAAGGGTATGTGACTGTTAAACCGTCCCAGTCTCGTGTTCACCTGTATTCCAAAGGCTACGTCAAATTTTATCCGGTTTACCACGTCACATGTTCCCGCTCGGAAAATTTTGGCTCTCCGCCCTCCTCACCATCCCTCCGACCCCTCCGTGATTCATCTTTGAGCAAGGGGCCGTCGTTACCTAGCCTGTAGAGAAATGTGTATGGAACAGGGTTACACATACACACACACACATATCCAGGTTGCGAACCTGGAAACCGTGAATGGCCCCCACCTGCCTTTTAACCCCTAGGATGAGCACCTGCGCAATGACATCCTCACCCCTGGAATGTATGCGTAAACCATTGGGTTGGTATCTGGATACCTCGGTTCGTCAAGAAAAGGACAAGCCAGCATATTTGGCTCGTGACATTTTTATTCACCGAGATGTGGTTACGTTCTTATGAGCGGTGAAGCTTTTACAAAGGGTTTGCATCCTCCCTACATTGTTTGCTTGTTTAAATTGTCCGCATTGTAGCGTGGGACGGTTAGGATCATCTCCGTGGAATCGAAGCTATCACTAGTATTTGGAGATGCGAAATATCAAAGAATCGTTGACAAACGTTTATGTTGTAACCAGATATTGTTAATATTTTAAGATCGTTAATTCCCTGTATTGTTTAATTGCACCTCTCAAGTCTTTGTACAAAATTTGAGAGCAATGGTTCAAATGTAATTGTGGAACAAACAAACACGTATACATTCTCAACATTCATTTTATAAATTAACAGTATTTTATTTTATTCATAAAGTTGAAGACGCTTCTTAAAGGCCAAAAATATGCTCCAACAATATCTATTTTTTTCATCTACTCTCCTGCGTCCACTAGATGCTCACAAATGCGCCCTTGGAAGCGCGCCGGCATAACTATTGAATCGAACATATATTACTTAAGTTGGAACAAAATCAAATCAAATAATGCAAACAACGATAAAGATATTTTATCCTCTTGTAAAATAAATTAGTATGATTAATCTTATAATACAATTTTATTTGAGAAGATCTCTGTGTGTTTAAGAGGTCCATAAACGCTTTCTAAACGACTTAGCCATCATCACCCTCTTCTTGTAGTACTCGAGTAACCTGGATCCGTCCGTCTGTGCGTCATCGCGCCCGGTTAAACCGCTTCCTGACCACCAATCTAGATGAATGTGTCATTCGACGCATAATGGTCTGGTGGGGAACTAACGACTTGTTTGCGTATTCCACGAGGTTCTCAGACAGTTTCAAAAATGTATTTTTGCGTTTTTCAGCGCTGCAATCTAGCGGTGGTTGCGAAAACCACTTACCTCAACGCCCTGCTGTGATGCAACTGTGATGTCAACTACATGAATGTGACAGCAATCCCACGTACCCAGGAGATGAATGAAACAGGTCGCTAGAGATTTTCTCGCCCGGACGTCGCTGTTTACAGTGTGAGGTAAAGGCGTGGATCACACAGAAGGAAAAGGTTTATCGACAGTGATGGCAGCTCTTAGGATAATGTATTTATTATTTCATTTTATAATTCTTAATAGATTTTCTGTATTCACTACACCCGAGTATGAAAGAACCACTATAACTGACTTTTTTTCGCGTACAGGCCAACTTGGACCCCGCGTGCATCCTACTTCAGCCTACCTTTATCTGGGAGATCAACATTTCAGCTGAATCCTCGATTTTTATCCCCCCAAGGGTGTTAGCCCTGGGTATATGGATGATGTGATGATGATGATGATAGTGATGGATGAAAGGACGGCACACATATAGACATACTCAAATACACCCATACCCGAAGGACTCGAACCCATGTTCGTCTGGTCCGAGTAAGCACTTCTGGCTTAAGATTCGGCCATCTCGACCGACTACAGCTGATTTATAACACACGAAAAAAGTTTTAAACTGTTTAAAGCATTGGCAACGCTACATTCAGCCAGTAATACGAAATTAGATATCACCCATATCATCACAAGCATGAAATCAACATCTACGTTAAATCGAAATCTTGATTATTGATTGGTTGATTGCGAATTTCTGTCGCCAGCAGCCGAGAAGAGCTGCAATGGGTTGAATGCGAGGGGCAGTGAGCAGCGGGCGGGGGCCGACGAGCCGAGCGCACCCGCATGGGGCCCCTGGCGGATTCGGCCTCTCCAGTGCAGCGCGTCCCGAAGAGGGAGCCCGAGAGCGCGGTGCGCGCGTGTGCGGCCAGGGCTTCGCCGCCCGCATCCTCTCACCTGCTTCCGCCCACGCGGCGGTGTCGCCTTACCTCTCGCCGGCCCGGCCCTCGCTTCCGCCCGCGCCCTTGTGAGGGCTCTCCAGCACGCGAATCGCCCCGCCCGCGCCCCCGCGAAGCCCTTGCCTCGGCGCACGTGGCGCACGCCGCCGACACTCGCCTTCAACTTCCTTAAATGTACAGCTGTCGCGTGGAGCGCTCTTCATCAACGCGCACGCTGAAACAAAAAGGTGTTTTTTGCAAGACCACATACCGGCTGAGGTGGCTCAGGGCATCAACTGATGTCACTACAGGGCTTCTGACCGGGAGGCAGGATTTGCGGCACTAGCTAGAGAGCTAGGGCGAATTCAGCCGCCGGAGGAGAATTCTAGCAGTTGGCTGCGCTGATCAATAATTTTCCGTGGTTTCTCCGATCACCATCAAGCGAATGCTGGAATAGTACCCTCACAAACGGGTCGCGGACCGCGTGTGCCTGTAGCCTTCTTTTTCCAATCTTCACCCCTTATTTACACACATATACAGCTACGTGTAAACCACCATACTTCATGGGAGACCGATCGGGACCTGAGAGCTTGTTCCGGGAGGGGCGGTGCCTCGCTGGATGGGGCAAATCCCGCAACTCGCAATGTAGGGCGGAACCGGATGTCGCCTTCCAGCAGGGTCAGAACACCACCACCTCCCGTGCTAAAAACATCCACTGCGCTCACTGCTTGTAAACCCAATACAATCTATGAAAGTCCACTTAAAATCAGAACAGCAAAATGCTCAAAACGTCTCGAAATATTTCTAAAAAATGTTACTTTTTTACGCTTATTTGCCGCGAAAGCAGAATATCTAATGCTCTAAAACTAATTCCGGGTTTTTGAAATTTTGCTTGCTTGCCGCTGACGTGTATTGAGGCGCAGTAAAGAACGCCTGCACAGTATCAGCAGGCATGAAGGCGAAGCTGTGTCACATCAATCATTAGAGCCTGGAATTTCAGGCATTTATTTTACCTAAAGTAGACATGTATTAAAGGATTAATTCAAGCTTAAATAGGGATGCAAAAGCCTGTAAGCAATGAAAAATACCATTTAAAAGCAATTATTGTAAACAATTGAAAATAAGTAATTAAAATTATATAACTTTAAAATTAACATCAGAATTGACATGAAAGGAAATAATATTTTATTTATCTTATTTTTAATTTGATTGAATGTAATCACTGTATTTATTTTGCACACTCCTATTGAAGATTAATTTTCAGTTTCTCTATTGAAAACTATTTTTAATGGCATTCTGGCCCTTCAGCCAAAGTTATAACCTGAGATCGGGTCTGCGATTGCAGAAAAAGACAAAACTCCATAATGCCATCGAGTTGTTCTGACTTGGAGCTATTTTTACAGCTTGATTTACAACATTGAGAAGAAATAAATAAGAAAATAACAACGGTAAATGAATGAAAGGACAAAATTAGGCAAAATACTAAAAAATAGTTATCAAAAAATAGTTGTCAAAATATTATAAATAGACCAAGAAGCAAAATGAAACTCCAGAAGTGCGGTTAAGGTATTCCTGTAGTCTTAACAGTAATGAAAAGGCATTTTGCGAAACATCCGAACTCTAACGGCCGCCGTTTGTTTGTGAAGCGTGTGCGTGGAAGACGCGTGTGCGTGGAAGACCTTGCAAAATTTCTTCCAGGAGAGTTGGTAGCTTGCGGTGTGGTCTGGTGGCGTGTTGGGGTGGTGTCGCTTCGCTTGCAACCTCGAGTCGGCAGCGTTCGTCAGATGCTTAGAGACATTAGTATAGCACAGATGATCCATTTTGTTCGTGATTAACTTTTCAAACACTTTCAGGTACAGGTAGAACGAGCATGGCACTTTTGGGGTCGATCTACACAAAGCAAATCGGCAACAAACTAGCAAAAAATATTGTTTTCCCTGTATTATTTTTCGAGCGGCAATTTGTTTTCGTGACAATTTGTTGCTAATCGGTAATAAAAAATAGCATTTAAGAAAATATCGGATTAATTTGGTAGTATAGAGTACTGTGTGGACTTAGAGGTGGTCATGAAATATAAAATTACAAGTGCGTGGGGAGACAATAAGAGTGTTTGAATATAAGGAGAAAGAAAGGTACAAGTTTAAACATGACGATGTGGAAAACTGTAATATCAGTAAATATGAATATAATAAGATGTTCCTTAATAAGATGAATAGCTAATAAATGACATATCAAAGAAAGTATTGATTAACATTATCAAAAAGATAAGTATAAAAAATATTTTATAACATTTTGCGAGGAATTCGTTGCGCTAACTCAACGGAGGCACGAAAATAAATGCCATGCCTCGGCACGATACACAACTATTCAATATCACTTCGATATTAGCGGACCAATGCCTGATGTTACGCCCTTCCAATCCACTTTAAATTCTTTGAAAACAAAGAATTTACAAAGTTTATTTTACTTACACATTCCGAACCAAACTTTAAGAATAAATAAGAAATTGCAGGAAAGAATGTTTAAATATTTTTACAGCGGGCATATTTATTAAGACTGCAAAAATCTAGATGGCTCCTTTCCTGTGCAAGATGACTCCTTTTCTGGGTAAGACTGCGTCTTTGAATGTATTTTCCTAAATCAGAAGAATTTGTTTTCCAGTTCACTCCTTTTTAAAGTTTCTCAGTAAACGAGTATTGAAAGGTTATTTTCATAACATGATGTCCCAAAAAACTTAATAAGGATTTATGGTCATACTAATATTTTTCACACATAAAGATCATCACAAATGAAATGGAATTGTGCTATAGCTAACGCTAAGCTTAAGAGTTTAGGCTGAGAAAGATGTTTTCCATAACATCTAAACTTCACACTGTCGCTGGAACACAATTTCCGACCTTCAACCACTTTGTGGCATCCAAAAGAGACCATGGAGAATTGCAGTTCCTTATTATTTTATGTAATTAAATTATTTCCCTGAGAGAAAGGAGACGCTCGTAACCACATAGGTCACACACCAAGCATTGCCTAGATATACAGATAATACATTCACAGAATTTTCTAAAATATGTGTTTAAGAATAAGTTCTTCATTTCTTTTCCAATTCGGCTTATTTAGTCTTTTAAATTGATCCCATGTGATCTATTTATGGAGTAGAGCTTACAAGTTAGGCCACTTTCACTTGTAAACTACAGGAAATTCCCCTTACTTTCTTCGAAACAAGTGTGAAACGCTATTACCCAAGTTACGCAATTAGTGAGATAATTTACAATTAACTAGCAGAGTAGTTAGCATAGTGAAACGAGCCCCAAGGAGGTCAACTATATTTGGATGGACTCAATTTCTCTAGTTAGAGCAGACCTGCTACTGGATTGACTTTTTTAGTTATTTAGTTTTAGAAAAATTTTATTACATTTAATTTAGAGTATGAATATAAGGGTAATGGAGTTGGTTTAAGGTAGACGAAATTTGCCCTTGGGAAGTCTGGAGCGGATTCTCGTTTGTAGGGGGTCGGAAGCTTTAGCTAGATGAAAAATGTTCTGGGCTGGGAAATTAGATAATTTTGCGTAAAACCTATCTGAGATTCTGGCCATAAGTTGGGAGATTGTTGGCAAATTCCTGTATTTATGAAGTTAATTGTTTGAAACACACCATGGGGCATTTACAGCTGTTCTTAAGAATATTAAGGTAACGTACCACATACGTTCCTATTCTACTAGACTGCGCATTTACTGTTACTTGGCAACAAAGTGATGAACCATTCCGCTACGTTCGCGAATGTAGATTTGGGTAATTACACTGAATGGACTGGATGTAGATATTGTGCTATAAGTACTCTGCAGGCATTTTTTCCAAATGGGGAATTGTAAAGCCGAAGCTACCAGAACAACAATATAATGAAGAAAAACAAATGCGTAACTCTGGAGGCCAGATATGCAAATCAGTGACCAAACGAGTGGAGTGTATTGGTAGGTTTAGACAATGATCCACATTTCAGCAAGTTTGACTAGCCTTTGTCAGCTAATGACATTCTCACTTCAATTCCAGTAATTTCATTAATGATAACGTTTCATTGTAGATTTAGACATTCACATCCATTATAAAATATAAACTTTGATAAACTCTCTACACTCTTTAGAAGAATATTAAAACTGAATTCACGCCCTAACAGACATTTTGTGGGCTTCACTTTAACATTTATGTAGCGTGAAATGCGAGTGCCACAATGTGTAGCCGATTTACAAACAAACGTCCATGATACCAATTTTTGAGAGTGGATTTTTATCCACTTAATAAATTATATTAATGTTGATTTTCCGCGGACAACCTATTGGCAACCTCGCTTTGTGGCCAGTGGCGCTGGTCAACGCTGTATCTCCGCTACCTGCCGCCGCCGCCGCCGCGCTGGCAGTTAGCCTTGGAGCAAACCAAATACGTCTGGCCGGCCATTTCTCCGCCGCCGCCGCCACCGCCTGCTGGCTTCTTCGTGGAGGCAGCCGCTTTCTGGAACCTGAGAGGCCGTCCCTTGCAAGTGAACGAACTATTGTGTATTTGAATTTGTGTGTACAAACTGTTTTACTGTGGGAGATGTGCAATCTTTGCCCGATATTTTGAGTTCTGGGATCTTTGTCCTAACTCATAGAGTACATATTAAGTTGAATTATGAATACCGGTAGCAAGAAGCGTTTTGGCAAGAATTGGTAAGAACATTTTCGCTGCCGTGCAATAAAAACTATTTGCAATGGCAAATCAGTTACAGATTTTGGCTATTATCACTAGTGTCCTACTTGACGTTTTCACCTCTCAATTACAGTTTCTAAAATGTTTTTCATAATATCATTCTGGTGTAGGGGCTAAATGATACCAACTAGGAGCGAAAAGAAACTCTTAGGAGTCTTCACGTAAGAGCTTTAACAGTCCGCCGTCCGTTAAATATTTTAACAGATCGCCGTCCATTAAGAGCAATCGAAACAAATTGGTTGTAGCTAGAGATAGCGTATGATTATTCGTATTGCAAGGAAAGTTATTTCTTAAGTGTATGATTTTTTTCTTATAAGAAAGTTGTATTAGGAAAAGTATTGAACGACACACATTTCAGAAACGACAGGATTTCAGAATGAATGGTCTTGTTGGTTGAAATCACTGCACATCACCACAGTTTACAAGCTTGAACCGCTATTTTTGGCTCAATGACATTAAAAACTATCAAGTCACTCTAATTTCAGCGGTGTAAAAACGATAGAAATGTTCTTACTAAAAGTTTTGTTTTTTTACTTTCTAAGTACACTTTATATAAAAATTGTAAGGCATGTGTATTAAAATCATCACAGTTCTACGTTGTATTATCCCAAGCCGCTCGAGGCCACACATTCTACGCCGTCTGGCTTGAAGATCAGGAATGCGACGTAGCAGGATGTTCAAGTATACTGTTGCACTTTTCCTCGGACAAATAATAGAGGGCGATATATGACCAAGGTTGGGTGAATCGCTACCGTGATTGTGAAATTTTCTTGCATATTTTTCTGGGTTATTGCTCTTGCACAAAAGTTCCTTGAATTTAGACAAAAATAGTTAACAAAATTGTTTTAATCTATGTTACTAACTTAACACAGAAGTGACATGAAACATCACTAATTTATCAGAGAAGTGACATTGTAAATATACGACTGAACTAGAGGATCTACACATAAATTATCTAGTGAAACGCTCGGAACTCGTTAAACTATAATCGAAGAATGTGTGAACGTGTCATCGCTAAAAGCCTAAATTTTTAATTAGCCTAAAATATGGTTTCTGTGTTTGCTCACAATACTGAAAATTTCATTTAATTCATTTTACCGAAACTATCAGCAACCTTTAAAGTGACACAGCCTCCGTAAATTAATTAAAAAACTGGTTTTGTTGAGATACAGAAGTATCCATAATGTAAAAACCTGCATGTTTGCATCTGTCGTACAAATGTATCACAATATTACTAGCACATTTCCTCTATAGCAGTTGATTGCTACACAATATCCAATCTTTTGCTTTGACCCCGAAGTCCTGATGGCGGAATTACTGTAGCCGTATTTAAGCGATATTCACATTCTGTAATCAAACATATTGAAACATAAACAGGTGGGAATATTGGCATTTTTAGGAAGCTGTTTCCAAAATAGAGAATCATACAACCTTTGAGGCCACCACAGTAATTTTAATACAAAATCCAATGTTGCGGTGTCATTGGTTTCACATATATCTGCCGTGCTTTTCAAATTGAAAAATTTACGGGTGGAGAGATTTTCCAACTCCTGCGCTACTTCGATATTGAATGTTCAAATGTCAATTTCCTGGTGCATATGCACCTCGTTAAAAATGCATATTAGTTGACACAGCACTGCAGCCAGAGCACCGCGCAACGACCAATTCTTTGCTATTATGGAATATATTTGCGTTTGTAACTTTTGAAAAAATGTTGTTGTTTTGTGTGTCGCGGATCGCATAGCGAAATAGTAGGTGCTTTTGTATTTTGTTTATGCCAATGACTTTTACGCGCGTTGGAATAGTTATTTAGTTATTCGCAGATGTTTGACAATGGCGAGTGCCGCAGAATCAGTTGCTTTGAACGCTAATCACAGATCTAATATTCGAAGTTACTTACATAAAGTCTTTAATTATTACACATGGAAATAATAAGTTGCTGATTTTAGGCTTTGTTATTTATACTATTGTGTGCATGAGACATTTTAAAAATGATATTTTATTATCTTGATTTCTATGTGCATACGAAGAGAAAGCTTAATTACTGTCGCCATAATATTATGCATGTCCACGTGGTCAGACGGTCCAGAGAACGTATACGACGAAAAATGGAGGAAAGTTTCATATGAGAAGAATTATTTCTTGTCATTTGGAGCTGGAGGCGACTTGTTTCTTAATTTTATCCTTTCAGGGGTAGCCATAGTTTAGTTAAATTTCCTTCCAGTCAATAATTTGGAGTCATAATAAAGTTATTTTGCATTTGCTTCACATTTCCTTAGCAGCAATTCTAGATAATTTTAACATGTCCACCTGAACAAGGTTTCTTCGTGTCATCATATATTATTATCGTTTGGAAACTCCTGGTATGTTATTTTTTCGGAGTGTAACGTTCGCAAAAAATCAGCGTAATTGTCTCCAAAAAAACCGACGCAGCAAAAAGGAACGGTGCAGATGGATGGGGATAATAAAGCAACTGAAAATGTGACCTGCGCTTCGAGCGGCATAGTAGTTTATGAGCTCTGACAGCGATGAGCCGGAGCGATACGAGGGCTCCCAACATTATCTGGCTGCAGATGCCACTTCAAAAAGCACTTCGCTTACAATCCATTTCAACTCGTTTGCGATGTTTACGCTAGGTTGTAATTCCAAACCGAAATCCAAACGGCAAATGTCAAATTGCTTCATGTGCGTAATATAAAACTGTCTGAGATGCATCAACATATCAAGTTATATTAAATATCATTATATCAAGTTATGTGAAATGTTATCGCAAGTTTACTAGGTAGTAGGCAAATTGCCGAAAACTTAATTGCTTCGTATATCGTGAATATTCATCCACCACCTTAGAAACCTATTACAATAGAACATTTCGAATGCAGTTTATGCTCATTAAACACTTGGAACATGCGTGGGTAGTTACGGAGTAATCGCTTTAGCCATAATTGCTACTTGATATTGGCTATATTCAACATTAGACAGGACAGAAATTGAATGCCATTCCAGATTTCAACGTTATCACGAAAACATTAAACTTATATAACATACAGCAGGCATGTCAAGCTGCGCTTGCACGAGATGCTTGCCTGTCTTGGAAACCTGGCGCTCCTGCGAGCACGGGCCACTTCCCCTGACTCAGCTCTGCCTTCCCCTCCACATCCGGAAAGGGATGTACACGCGCAAATTGAATTCGAGAATTCAAGCGCAAACGTTGCTACAAGATTCATGGAGAATAAGAATAATGGTTTCATACATAAATATGTTTGCTTGTTTTCTATCAAACAACCGAGATTTGCGTTGTTTACTTGCTTTATTACTTATTATATTATTTTGTTTTTATTTTCTATTTCAATTGTCTTGTATAATCATTTTTACCAAGGTAGGAATATGTTCGAAGGGCGAATTCTTTCTTCTTTCATTGTGTGTAATGATTTTTCAAGTAATTTTTTCAGTTACTTTTTGTAATTAGCAATAATGAGAAGTAAATTAACAAGTATCTATGTTACAATTCTCAGACTTACGGATGGAGAGCAGAACAGCTCTTAACAGAAAATAATCTTTATCCATTACACCTTCTAATCTGAACGTGATAAGTTAATATAATTATTGCACTTTCAATCCTAGCATTATCAGTTGATTATTGACCAATGATTATTTGTTTGGTTTTTATGGATTTCAATTCTTTTAGCTAGCCCAAGCTCATTAATACTGTTTCTTATTTTATATAATATAATTTTATTTATTGTTGCGCATTTTATTTAAAATATTTCATTTTATAAGTGTTGTGCACATTATTGAAAATATAATGTAATTTATCACAAGTATTTGTTTATTTTAATAATTTATCACAAGTATAATTTGACTTATTGTAGTGTGAAGAACTTTTAAACAATTCCGCACTAAATACACGAAAACTAAAATATAAGAATGATTTTGGAAATAATTGTACAACTTTTAAGTGTTGGTTTAATATAGTTACTTCGTTTATTTACTGCATGTGTTTTTCCTCGAGCGGTGACGGTGATCTTCCCCCGCTGGATGGTGTGATCCAGCGCTGACCTACCGTCGGCTAACGGGGTTTCCCTCACCTAGGTATCTCCGGATTGGGGAAAACCCCGCTAGCCGACGATAGGTCGGCGCCGGATCTCGTCATACAGCGAGGGAAAGATCACCGCCACCTCCTGAGCACAACGTGCACTACACTTACGGGATCATTTACACTAGTAGGTGACGAGCCCGGAATCAGTAAAACAATCAATCAATCAACTAGATATCTCCCACCAGCGGAGCATCGCCCCAGCTGGGACAAGCTCTAAGTTCCCGACCGTTCTCCCGGCATGTGTGGTAGTGTAATGCATGTTAGTGTAAGTGTGTGTAAGTAAGGGATGAGTTAAGGAAAAGAAAGGCTCCGACATTCGCCTGGTATTGATTGGAGGAACCGCGGAAAGCTACCGATCAAAGCAGCCGGCCACTAGAATTCTCTTCCAAGCACCGGCTGAATTCGATCTAGCTATGTGTCGAAAATCGTGCCATCGTCGGGACGTGAGCCTAGGACCTCTCAGTCAGAGCCACTGCAGGGATATCGATTGATGCCCTGAGCCATCTCTCTTGGTCCATTACTTCGTTATGAATGCATATCGACCTCTTTACTTTCACGACATTCTACGTACTTACGTAGTAACAAGAAAGTATTTCATTGCTATAGGGGGAATAAATGATTCTTTATTAGAAAACTTCTTTTTGTTGGACTCTGATAACAAAATAGTGGATAAATCATGATCCTGTGGGTATTAAATTACTTACTCTAACACATTGCGTAGTCAGTTTCTACGTTTTGTGGGTCCTAGATACAGAACAAGTTGTGGACAGCAACGCGTCTTGTCCGTCCGTCCGTTCTGAACACTAGCGCATAAATCGTTTAGGCGTCCGATGTTCTTCAAACTTTTATATTCCCAGATCAATGTGACTGAGCACAAGGCCCTGCGAATTAGAAATGGATTCGGCCAAATTAAACAGGAAATATCAATTTTAGAGAATATCGGACGTCTGAATAGTTTTTGATCTAGTATTAATCACAGACAGGCGAACAGACAACCGTCTGGCGACAATAAATGTTCGCTATAAAAAATCCGAAACATGGTGAATTCTGAAAACACAACCTGTTAGAGGAAATAATTTGCTACATACTACGTTCCTCGTGGTTTGTGCACAAATTCACACTTTGCAATATACACTGTCCCTATGGATCCTTCCTAACTGTGACAGTGTTATCTAATTTTTTACACAAAATTTGACTTTTGAATTTCCTCCTCATAAATTTCACTCTTTACTCACGTAGTAAACTACACCGCTGTTTGAAAAATTTTAATTATTATTGAAATAGCTAGTAAGCTTTTGCCTATATGAATCTCAGCAGAATAGAATATTATACATAAGCAAAACTTACACGCACTGATGATTTTAAATCTGAATATATACCGATATAATACACATTTTTTTAAAAGAATTAAATCATTTACAAAAGATTATGCATGAAATATAATGAATTACAATTCGAAGCTATTCCCACAATCAATAATGTAAAATATTTCCTTTGGAAATATACTAAATTCAGTCTAAGAACGTTCTCTTGACCTTCGTTTGAATGTTGTACTTCTCTTCTACGAGTCTGCGAAATGTTCCCTGTACCACCGTAACAGAGCGGCGTGAGCAGGTAACGGGATTCTCTCCCCTCTCTGACTGTTCGGAAAGAAATGTCGAAGCTATCTGCTTGCGGAGCAATCAACGAAAATGTACAATGCTTTTTCCCCCAAAATTCATACAAGGTTGAGGTTGACTCACTTCCTTCGCATAACTTCAGTTTAAGTATTTCTACTGAATAAAATACGCGCATTACACACTCAGTAACATTTATCCATGAGTTTTATTGCTGATTGTCAAAATACTATTTGCACGAAGGCGGGGACGCTTTGAATTCAACGCCTCTGAATTAAAAGCACATTCAAGCACAGCACAGCAAGTGACAACTAACCGTTACGCGACAAACGACCGCCGTGAGAGTAAAATTGTGACCCGATCCAAGGGCGTCAGTTATTACAACCGTAACACCCTAAATTAATCTAAATAAATTAATATAAACCAATTTAAATGACACTAATAAAAGTTTTCACCCGATCCAATTACCTCGGAAGTGAAATGTAACATAATTTACTGTTGAGAAGAGCACGTATAAGAGTGCATTTGAAATATTTTAAACTCGAGAATAAAATTCGCCACAAGAAAGAAACTGAAATTGCGTGTCTCCAACAAAATTTACTCTGCGCGCGTCCTTAAGGCTTAATCAATCTCTTTAGGCGCCGTGCATGGCCGCGTGGGCGGAGCCGACCGTGGCGGGGTGGCGTAGGCGGATGCACGCACGGAGGGGCCAGCACGGAGTGGCCAGCACGGCGGGAGAGGTAATGGGTGACGTGAGGGACGACGGGAGGACGGGATTGAGAGAACGCAGGGTTGAGCTGTGTGAGGGAGCGGCGAAGCGATGCGGGAACAGAGAGGACGGATGGGGACGGAAGTGGCGGTGAAAGAGGGACTGTGTGAGGGTGGGCACAGGTCAGGAGTGGCGCAACGAGGACCAGAGGTAAGGATAATGCGGGCGAAATAGTGCATTGGAGAAAGGTTTAGTGTGGTGACGGTGGCAAGGCAGGCTGGTGTGCTGGGCGGGAGAACGCCCTCCTCAGTAACGGGGAGGTATTACTCGCGCAACTTTTCTTGAACGATGACCTTGCTTCCCCCTCTCTAGCACAATAAAGAGATGAAGGCAAAAGCTCGCAGCAAAGCACTGATGACAACATTCCAAACACATCTTCACTGGCGCGAAATAGAAACCATTTTCTTTTGAGACCAGAACTTCTATCCGTTATTTTCTCCAAAAATCTAAAGAAATGACCGAAGCAGGTACAGATCTATTACACGAGATATCTGGAACACCTGAGAAAGTTAGAACGCAAATTATTAAGAACGTTGCGAAGGCATGACTGATTCTCCAGAGATTGGCATTGCTTTATAAAATCTAGTGGCCGATTTCGTAACTAATATCCCCACTCTACCCGCATTTCTTCAATTCATCGTTCAAGAAAAGTTGCGCGAGTAATACACGAAACGGGACTGTGGGTGGACGACCAGCCTGGCGACGGAGCAAGGCGAGTCGGTCGGCTGGGCAGTGAACGGGCGGAATAATGCAATGGGTGGGGCACTAGGAGGGGTATCGTGCGAGGCGGTGGGCGGGGTTCGGCAGAGAGGTGGCAGGACGGTGGGTGGGGAGGGGATGTGGGCCGAGCGGGGTGAGGAGGAGTGGGGCTGAGCACAGCAGCGGCGGGGCGGAACGGTGGGTGGGGCGGGGCGGAACGATGGGTGGAACGGGCGGGGCGGGCGGAGGCGGGGAAGGGGTTGTGGGCCGGGCGGGGCGAGGAGGGGCGGGGCTGAGCACAGCGGCGGCGGGGAAGAACGGTGGGTGGGGCGGGGCGGGGCGGAATGGTGGGTGGGGCGGGGCGGAACGATGGGTGGAGCGGGCGGGGCGGGCCGAGGCGGGGAAGGGGTTGTGGGCCGGGCGGGGCGAGGAGGGGCGGGGCTGAGCACAGCGGCGGCGGGGAAGAACGGTGGGTGGGGCGGGGCGGGGCGGAATGGTGGGTGGGGCGGGGCGGAACGATGGGTGGAGCGGGCGGGGCGGGCCGAGGCGGGGAAGGGGTTGTGGGCCAGGCGGGGCGAGGAGGAGCCGGGCTGAGCACAGCGGCGGCGGGGAGGATAAACCGGTGCGCTGGGCGGGGCGGAACGGTGGGTGGGGCGGGCGGGGCGGGCGGAGGCGGGGCACGTGCGCGATGGAAAACGCGGCAGAGGCGCGCCGCCGCCTCCATTTCCGGCGCCGCGCGAGACGCGCCCACCTTCCCCTCCTTCCCCCTCCTTCTCCTCTTTCCCCCGCCCGGAACGGCGCTGCTCGAACGCGCGCGCCCCCAAGGTCGCGCAGGGCGAGGGCTCGAAACGGACCGGAGCCCCCGAGCGCGACTTCCGGTCCAGCCCCACCAATGAACGTCGATCCTCCGGTTCGTTTTTATTGTAAATGATATATTTCACTACATGTTTCAATTGGACCTCGTTTATACAAAACAGGGCTGACTTTCATTTTGAAAATATCTGTTTCTGCGCACTGGTCGTCAACAAACATTAATGTTATCTAATGATGTATGTATTAGTATTGAAGTAAATTACACTTGCCTGCAGCACACTAAAACCAAGAGAAAAATCGCTTTTGCTTGTGGCAGTTGATGTAAACAGACAAAACTCTCACACGCATTCTCCGTTTTCTTTGATGGGAGCCTCGTGCTCTTTGAATCGCAGCCATTCAATTAAATGCAATTTAAATGTTAGTAAACTCTTTTTTCTGTCAGCAAGACCTCTTTTTTATCGTTGTAAATGTATATTTTTTGCTTTAGAAAACGATTCGAGGTATTAATTTCACACATTTTTTCCCGCGAATCGGACACCATGGGGTCACGTGCATCCTACCGAAGCTCCGACTTGGGATATAGGGAAGTAGAGTTGTCATCTGCCTGTACGACCACCTAGTGGAGTTGAGAAGTATTCGCTTTTCCTGCAAAATACTTCCTCATGGCTGTTATCTACTTAGCGTGGTGGTTTGTCAAGTTTACGATACCACGCCCTCCAATTCGTCGTGGCAGTGTCACCCTCTGAATAGGGCTTCTTAGATGGTGGCAACCAACACGTGTGATTTGGACTCGCACCTGTATTTCCATTTCCTCTATGTCTGTTGACGTCTATTTGAGAATACCCATCGAAAATGTGGCGATGAAAAATGCGAATGTGGTATGATATGGTAACCGTGAGATTTCGAGAATTGAGGAAAGTTCTTAAAACTGCGTTGAGTCGGTTCGTGAGCTTGGTTTTTAGCGTTCCCTTCAGCTTGTGATGTGATACATCCCTATTGTGTACCAAGGTATTTGTATAATGTTTGCGTTGGCCCCAGAGCGGATATTATCTGTCCTATTATTATTATTATTATTATTATTATTATTATTATTATTATTATTATTATTATTATTATTATTATTATTATTAACTGAATCATAGTGGCATAAATGCATATCATCATCATCATAATCATAGAAATGATTTCAAAACAGCATTCTCCGACACATTCCATCGCCGTAACTTCTCCAGAAGACACAAGACAGCCTATTGACACGGCCCTCGTGCCATTAAACACTCCAGTGAATCATTAAAGCCCATCGTATTTGTTGGATTGAGATTCACGCCAATTTGGCAACGCCGCCGCAGGGCGCTACACAGGGCAGGCGGGCGCGGGTGCGCGACGCGGAGGGCGGGGGCGGGGGCGGGGTGGCGTGGAGCAAGTTCGGGGCGAGCAGCCGACGCCGCGCCGGGTGCCGCGATGTCGGTCAAGCCCCCCCCCCGTCCCAAAGCCGCTTTCGGGTCGCCCACACGGCGCTAACAAGGGGCCGACTGGATCCCTTACATGGGAGAGGACAGCTTCTTCTCGTACAACGCGAGGGGAAAAAGCTCCTAGTGTTGCAGCAGAGTTCTTCATAATTTACGAAGCGAACAGTAACTTGTGTTACTACTCGATTTGGATGCAGAAAAAGACACACATTGTTTTATACGCTTCTGCCTTGTGATAAGAGGCTCTTGACATGGGTCTTGCTTTTATCGCGCAAGAACGAGTTAGCTTTATCGGAGAGACTCTGTTTACTTTTGAAGCCGTAGGCTTCCGCGGCCAGAGTCATGTGCATGATCTTGGCTGTTTACTATTGTTATACAACTGTTCAATATATTTATTTTAAACAGACCCTCAGTTAAAAATGAGCAATTTGGAAAATCGTAATTGAAATTGTTTGTATTTGCATTAGTGGTAATCAATCAGATCTTTAATGAAGAAATTGAAGAGTATCGGAATATTTCGTGCGATATAAAGCACCACAATTTAAAAATTAAAATCTAACTGATGTTGCCTTCATTTTTAATCATTTCTAAAGATTGCTATTTGTTACTTGAATATACCTTTTTAGATATCCAAAGCTAAATCGTACAACAAATGCAAGAAGATTAAAATGGTTGATGTTATGATTAATTAATTTGGTAACGGGAGTTCCCAAATTAATTAATTCAGACATTACATTACTTAGATACAGTCATTTCGAATAAAACGACCCATGATATTGTATTTTGGAGATATCTTATTTCATGATGCTACAACATGTTGCCAGAATCATCAAGTTGGTACTTCTCTCATGAAACATTCAGAGACTCTACACTACCAAACACAACTAGCACTTCGTGGATATTTAATGTTCAAATTCTTCAAGGTATTTCTTCTTCTTCTTCTTCGACGGTTTCTACCCCTTAGAGTTTGCCGTTTTCTATTTCCATAATTCTCGGCCTTCCCATTGACCCTCTTCCAATCCTTTCTCCTACATTACTTCATGTATATATGTCTTCCAGGTTAAACCAGGTCTACCTCTTCTACGTCTTCTTTTAGGTATCCAATTTAAAATTTGTTTTGGCCATCTCTCATTTCGCATCCTCTGGACATGTCCATACCATTGAAGAGCTTTATTTTCTAGTCTTCTGGTTATGGTTGTTTGAACCCCAGCTCTTTCCCACACCACTTCGTTTCTTATTTTATCCAGTCTTGTTATCTGCAAAGATCTTCTCATAAAGTCGAGCTCTACCGACCGTATTCTGTCTCTACGGCGTTTTGTTAACGACTACATTTCTGCTCCATATAATATAATACTTTCCACGATTCTGTGGAATATGTGTCGTTTTGTGTCTTGCCTTAAAACACTATTCCATATAAGGCCATGAAGAGCTTTAATTGCATTCCTCCTCCTTAAGAGCATTTAATTGCAAGTCTAGTAGTTATATCTTCATCAATTTTCCCATCGTCAGTAATTACAGTCCCAAGATATTTAAATTTCGAAACGTTAGCTATCTCGTCATCAGCGATATTAATATTAGAGGCATCTCCTCCTATGCATAAATATTCTGTCTTTTTAAGGTTGATTTTAAGTCCCCATTTTTCGTATTCTTCTTTTAATTTGCGAAGCATATACTCCATATCTTCCCGATCTGCTGCCATAATTACCTGATCATCTGCAAAAAGCAAAGAATGTAAGCACTTGTCATTTATGGGAACTCCCATTTGAGAACATTTCTTGTACCAGGTTTCCAAAGCTTGTTCCATATATATATATATATATATATATATATATATATATATATATATATATATATATATATATATATATATATATATATATATATATATATATATATATATATATATTAAAGAGAAGTGGCGATAAACTACATCCTTGCTTTAACCCTTTGTTAGTTCTAATGCTTCGGGTAATTTTCCTCCCCATTTTAATGCAAGCTTCAGTATTCTGGTACATTTTTGTAACTAAATTAATCCATTTTTCTTGCACTTTCAGTCTTTTCATTGCTGGCCAAATTTTACATCTTGGAACACTGTCGTAGGCCTTTTCCAGGTCAATAAATGTCATATATGTATCTATATTGTGCATTCCATTTTTTCTATTATCTGGCGTAAGCAATGGATGTTATCCAAACATGACCTCCCACTCCTAAAACCACTTTGTTCTTCGCTGAAAGTTATTCCTTTTTCTATTTTTTCCTTTAGAATACTAGCGAATAGCCTAGCTATTGATGGGATGACACTAATTCCTCTGTAATCTTCACAACTAGTTTTGTCACCTTTCTTGTGTATGGAACTGATGTATGACATATTCCATTCCTGCGGGATAACACCGCTAACTTCAATTCTGTTAAAAAGATTTTGGAGGTATTCAATTATACTAGAGCCTCCGTATTTTAAAAGTTCCATTCTAAGGTTTCCTGGTCCTGGAGCTTTATTGTTTTTGGCTCTCGCCAAAGCCCTCTTTACATCAAGCCGACTAATTTCAGGTTCCCATTCTTGCCAATGTGTGCATTCCAAATCTTGTTGGTATTCCACTCTATTTTCTTGCAATAATGTTTCGTAGTAGTCAATCCATTTTGTAGGAGTTATTATTTGTATTTTGTTTCTGTTACAGTTTTTTCTCATATTTTTAATTGTTTTCCATGCTTCAGTTGATCTGTTATATCCCAATGTACTATCTATATCCCTACATAATCTCTCCCAGTGTTCATTTTTTTCGATTTTTACTAATTCTTTAACTTCTTTTCTCTTTTCTACATATTCCTTTCGTGTGTCGTCATTCCTATTAGAAATCCATGCCAAATATATTTTTTTTCTTTTCCTTAATCATGCTTTCTAAATTTTCGCTAAATTTCTCTACAAACTTGCTTTTTTCTTGCTCCACTCCTAAAACTTCCTTAGCTGCTTCAAAAACAGCCTCATTTAAATGATTGTACATTTCTTCGGGACTTTTATCTTCTGAGTTTTCTAGCTTATTCTTAATTCTGTTTTGGTAGAGCATCTCAACACTGTATTGTTTTAAAAGGTCTATTTTAAAATTTACATAGTTTTCTTCAATTAAAAAGTCAGTATCTTTTTCAGTACATCTTCGTTTATTTCTAAAAGGAAAAACATATTTGCTCACTACCATATGATGATCAGTTCCACATTCTGGTTGACGGTATACTCTCACATCATTCAGTTTAACTCTTCTCTCATTCTTCACCACAACTAAATCAATTACAAATTGTATATTTCTTACTGGATCTATTCGTGTATATTTGTGGATGTTTTTATGTCTGAACAACGTATTCCCTACACATAGTGCGTGTTCCTTACATAGGTTGATTAATCTTTTTCCATTGTCATTAATACTTTCCTCTCCGTATTGACCTACTACTTCACGTTTTCTATTACCTACTCTGCTATTAAAATCCCCAATTAATATTATTTCATTTTGATACGGAATACTCGCTACAGTTTCGCTGAGGTCTTGAAAGAACTTATTCTTTTCATCTATAAGTGCATTATCATTTACGGCATATACCCCTAAAATTGTTATCTTGTGACGAAAAACGTTCATGTCTATTCTTAGTATCCTTTCATTAATATTCTCTATCTGTTTAATGAATTTTGTCCATTTACGTTTAATAAGGAAAGAGACTCCACTTCTAGCTCTAAAATCTTTGGGTACACCACTCCAAATATGAAGATATTCATTCAAAAATTCTTCCCTTGTCCCTTTTTTCTTCGTTTCCGTAAGTATGATTATGTCCAGGTTCATTTTTTCAATTTCTGAGATGACCTCCCTCTGCTTTGTTCGGTGGCCTTGTATATTCCATGTTCCAATTTTCATTGTCCGTTTTCGTAGCCTTTGTCGTAAATTTAATTTTGGTCCGGTCCGAGGCATATTTAAATCGCTTTGAACTGAAGTTTCTTTTATGGAGCCGGGATGTTAGCCCTGCGTCCAACCCCCATGTTTAATCCTGGAGGTAGATGTTTTTTTTTTCAGGGTTGTCATCCCTTAGGAAGGTTGGTTTCACTACACCTACGGAGGCCCCCCTCCCCCCTTGGTTTTCTGTCAGGGTTTCCTTCCCTTAGCTCATGGTTCCCGTTTTAAGGCGCCGGAAACTCGCCTTTCGTCCCACCCTTTTCGTTACTCTGTAGGTTCTCACCACGCAGAGCATCCAGGGCCACCACGAGGAGGTTTGGGAAGGGACTTGATGACTCAGCCTTACTACAAAGGCTCCCCATTACAGGAGGTATTTCTGAATGATTAAACAACAATGATACACTTTATATACTGCAATGCGATCGCGGACCAATTTTGTTGGTACACCCAACGCTTGATAAAACAACTGCACAGGCTGCAGTAGGGCTTCTTTTATTCCTTAGATACTGCCAAGTCTACTTGAATTCACTCTGTAATCTCACCCGTTGCTTTTATATTAATAAACGTGGCCGGACGGGTTTCAATTGATTACTCATCATAGTTGGAGAAAATTCCGCGTCCGAGACCGTGCGAGTTGAAGGGAGCTTAATCTTGGCCGGCCGTTCCCCGGGGGCGCGAGGGCGGCGTGGGCGGGGCGGGGCGGAGTGAGGGCGTGGGCGGGGCGGGGCGGGGCGGAGTGAGGGCGGAGGCGGGGCGGGGCGGTGTGAGGGTGGGGCGGTGTGAGGGTGGGGCGGTGTGAGGGTGGGGGCGGGGTGGTGTGAGGGCAGGGCGGGGGGGGCGGTGTGAGGGCGCGGGCGGGGCGGTGTGAGGGCAGGGCGGGGGGCGGTGTGAGGGCGGGGGCGCGGCGGGGCGGGGCGATGTAAGGGTGGGGTCGGGACGGTGTGAGGCCGGGGCGGGGCGGTGTGAGGGTGGGGCGGTGCGGGACGATGTAAGGCCGGGGCGGGGCGGGGTAGTGTGAGGGGGGGACGGCGCGGGGCGGAGGGAGGGCGGGGCGGGGCGGTGTGAGGGCGGGGCGGAGTGAGCGGGGCGATGTGAGGGTGGGAGCGGGGCGGGGCGGTGTGAGAGCGGGGCGATGTGAGGGTGGGAGCGGGGCGGGGCGGTGTGAGAGCGGGTGCGGGGCAGGGCGGGGCGGGGCGGTGTGAGGGTGGGGCGGTGCGGGACGATGTAAAGCCGGGGCGGGGCGGTGTGAGGGCGGGGCGCAGTGAGGGCGGGGCGGAATGAGGGTGGGGTGGGGCGGGGCGGTGTGAGGGCGGGGGCGGGGCGGTGTGAGGGCAGGGCGGGGGGCGGTGTAAGGGCGGGGCGGTGTGAGGGCGGGGCGGAGTGAGGACGGAGCGGAATGAGGGTGGGGTGGGGCGGGGCGGGGCGGGGCAGTGTGAGGGCGGGGCGGGGGAGGGGCGGTGTGAGGGCGGGGGCGGGGCGGTGTGAGGGCAGGGCGGGGGGCGGTGTAAGGGCGGGGCAGTGTGAGGGTGGGGCGGAGCGGGGCGGTGTGAGGGCGGGGGCGGCGCGTGGAGGCACCAGGTGCGGCCATCGATCCAGGGGCTCAGATGACGGCGCCGGTTCCCCTTCCCCTCCCCCCTCCCACTCACAGCTCTGAACCTCCCATTCAAGGAATCGACACCGGCCGAAGCCGTAGTCGTAGTAAACACGTGTTTTGATGTCAACCTTATGCTTTTCCAATACACATGGTGTTTCAATTTTTTGGGAGAGAGGGTAGATGAGGGAGAATATTGGAAAACTAATTACGTCGTCTCGATGAATGAACGAAAATGGTAATTTCAAATTACAGTCGGCAATTATAATTTTAAACATGTTACGGAATGCAGAGTTACGCAGGCACAAGATTATTTTTTCTGGAGTGAGCATAAGCGTTGAATTTTTTTTTGAATTTGCAGTACTTCATTTGATTAATTCGCTTATGGATATGTTTAAACTTAGAAAGTAAACGCTATTTTCAATCGGATTATTTTAAAATAATGCAGGAAAGTCGCAATATTAGAACATCACATGGAGAAGGTTTGGAAAAAACTGAAGGTTGGAAACTTTCCGAATTTGTTCTTCAGCGAGGAGACCTAATCGTGTCAATGACAACATTAACGCGACAGAAAAATACCAGCTTTTGTGTAAATTGTTTGAGACATGTTAATTAAAATGTAGCCTTGTCGACGGTACACCAGCTGCAGTAGATAGGCAGTCAGCACTACTCAGACAGAATGAAAAGTCGCAATAAAACAGAGACTTGAATCCGTGGCTTTTTGCCAACACAGAGAAAAACAGTAAAGATGCAGGCCGTCCGACACTCACATCTCCATCTCTCCGCCACGTTAACACCGCAGAAAGTAAATAATTAACTAAGCTTGCGACTGCGCCTCAACGCAATACGGCAACCAAGATGAGAGGCGGACGGTGCCTCACAATGCACGCCGGGCGTGGAGGGCCGTTGATTACGGGGGCAGCCGCGGCCTCTAACAAGAGCGGCTCCCTTTCAATGAAACCACGGCGGTCCATCAGCAGCCTCCGACAGCCCCCCCTCCCCCGCGGGCGCGCTGCCGCGGGCGCGCTGCCCCGGCGCGATTAATCCCGCGCAAACTCCAAATCAGCGCCCCCCCCTCTGACCACCCCCTCCCCCCGCGATCGCTCGAGGCGCTAGCCGCAGAAAGCCAACCGAAGCCTCCCAGAAAACGCGAGGAACTACGGACTTCGTCTTGCGATCGCAGCAGGCGGCCAACACCGACCGCGTTTCACCTGCTATCTGGGATTCAATCCTCCCCAATGTGAGTGACGGTGAGTATAGATTCCGTTGCTTTACCTTCTGAGGTCATTTGGTTCGTCGAGTGTCGAATGTGTGGGCGAGATCATGAAACTATCCAGCATATCATCTCGGGTTTTAGTGCACTAACCCAAACAGACTACAAAACGATCTAGTGGGCCGGATCATCCATGCCAAGCTCGCTAAGAAATAGGACTCCTGCAGGACATTGATACACCGTACTACCAATATCATCCAGAAACGGACCTTGAAAGCGAGTCGCATAAGTTGTACTGGGACCGGACTATTCTGTCACAACAATCTAGTATAATAGACTCAATACACTCTGTGATAAACCTGCCAGGAAAGTTTGGTTTATCGATTTTGTAGTTGTCTATACCAACATGATGACAACACATCACGAAAAAATCGATAAATACCGAGAGCTAGCGTATAGCATTTATCGAGCTAGTAAATGTAGTACATGTCCCGTTAATCCCAGGAGATGGCGGTGTTCCTCCCACGCTGGGACTTGAGGTCCAACGCTGACCTACGGCGCCAGTGATTTTTCGGTTTTCCCCTCCATGAATCTTCCCAAGCGGAGCTCGGCACCAGCCCGACAGCTTCTGAGCTCCCGACTGACCAGTCGTTGTGTGTGATAGCGTAGTAGTGCGAGTAAGTGAGCGTGTAAGAGAAGGGAAGAAATAAGAGGAAGTATTTGCCACGGACGGTACTTGGCCCGTTTGTATTGCTCCAGCATTTTATCGCAGAAATCACGAACCACAGATCACAGTTGCACGTCGCTAGAATTCTCTCCCGACGTTCGTTGAATTCGACCCATCTATCGATGTAGTGTTCAAGATACCGTCAGGGCTCGAACCCTAGGACTTCCTGGTCATTGGCCCAGCACAAGCCACGGTCCTGAACCATCGCAGTCGATCATCCACAATATCATATGTACAGGTCGAGTTCAACCTACGCTACTACTTTAGGGCTTCAAAGGAAATGGACAAATAAGAAATGGACTTCAGTTGTAAAATTTACCCTGCATGTAATTATGGGTATCCCTCATTCCTTACTCATATCAACGGTGTGGAACAGCAATGATCACGCAATCTCGGGTCGGTTGAGAACAACTCATTGAAGAAACTAGAGCTCATAAAAGAAGCAGAATTTCACTGCAAAGTACTTATTGAGTCAAATCATGGCACATAACTTTTCAAAGGTGGAATATACGACGATAGTCGATACTATAGTGAAACCGACGCGCGAACATTAATCTCAAAACACGACGCAGGAGATTTGCATAGTCAGACAGCGAACTGTTCGATTCCCTTCTCCACATGGAAAGCGCGTGGCCGGACCCGAGACGCGCCAACGTTACCTAAAAGCGGCGAAGGCGAGCTGAATGCTCAACCCCTGCCTGGTGGGCGACGGGGAGGAGGGGTGGGGGATGACCTCGAGAGTGGCCCTGCCGCCGCCCACGTGCCGTCCTCCGCTGCGGCCTTTTAATGCGGTCGCCATCTGGCGCACCCTCCTGGTCAGCCCCCTTCGTCCCCCCCACCCCCCACCCCCCGCCTCACGCCGACTCGAGACTTCAGCAGCGGCTTCTCAATGTTCGTCTTACTCGTCGTAATTTCTCTTCGCTGACGAGTTAATCGCGTGTACGTTGCAACGGTAACTTTCAAGATTGTTTTATTTTAAGTGTAATTGAACAGGTCGAGAGCAAATAGTTTGTGTTACTTCTGACTAAAATAGAATTACAAGATGAAATATTTCTTTAATTATAAGTGATCTGTTACAAATTGTTCTGTATTTCTTTGTTGTCAAATTGTAATAATAATAATAATAATAATAATAATAATAATAATAATAATAATAATAATAATTACAGAAGACAAACAGGTAAGCCGAAGGCCTTATAGATGGTAATATCTCAGTTTTTGTTAAAATAAGGCACAGTCTATTTGATCATAACCGTTCAATTTTACGGTCTGGGAGAAATATAATTAATTCCGCGGAAAATGGCAAGTTAGATCTAAAGAGTGATTAAGAAGGCATCCAGTAAAAAAGATATAGGTTTATATAATATCTCAAGCGGGTGCTACCAGTTGGTCTTTATGAAAGGAGAAATTATGATATGCGATTTCCGTATCTTCTTTCTAGTTCACCAGATGCAAATACTTTCCCAGTCCAATACGTTCTCAACATTGAGTTGAAATCACAGAATATTAAACGCTAAAAAAATTATTTCACTCTCATGTTCATATTGGTTTGCATCAGGTGTTCATTGCACCCATAAATCCACTTTTACCTAAAAATTCTTCCCCATGGCCCAGTTCCATTCCCTCGGCTTTGGCTGAGGTGCCAATACAGCTCGACACGAGTGTGCAAATGTCACAAATCAACCTCCGAAATAACGATCACCGGAAGGTATTAATAAACAAGCGCCGGGCTGAAAGCGAAGGAGCGGCCGGCTGCCTGATGAACGAGGCCCGCTTCCGCTTGTATTTAGGCCCGGCGCGGCGGCGCTTCGCAACGCGACCGAAATACACGCGCGCAGAAGGCGGCGCATTCACGCGTTCGATCGCCCGCGATTTCGCCCGCGCCGCGTCGCTGCCATGCTCACCTCGCCCCAACTCACCCGCCTCGCCCCAACCCACCCCACATCCCCCCAACTCACCCGCCTCGCCCCAACTCACCCCACATCCTTCCAACTCGCCCCACAGCGCCCCAACTCGCCCCGCCTCGCCCCACCTCGTCCCACCTCGTCCCAACCCCGCCTCACCCCGCCTCGCCCTGCCTCGCTTCGCTTCTCACTGCTCCGCCCCACCTTGTCCCGCTCAGTCCCGCCTCATCCCGTCCCCCCCCCCGCCTAGCTCCGCCTCGCCCCACCTTGCCCCGCCTCGCCCTGCCTTGCGCGGTCTCGCTCTGCCTCTCCCCGCCTCGCCCCGACTGTCTCCGACTTTCCCTGCCTCGCCTCGCCCCGCCTCGTCTCGCCCCGCCTCGCCCCGCCTCGCTCCACCTCGCTCCGCCTCTCCTCGCCTAACCCCGCCTCGCCTCGCCCCGCCCCTCCCCGTCCCGCCTCGCCCTGCCTCGCTTCGCCCCACCTCTCCCTGCCCCATCCCACACCGCCCTGCCTCTCCCCGTCCTGCCCCGCCTCGCATCTCCCCGCATCACCTTGCCCCGCCTCGTCCCGGGCACCTGCTCGCCCAATCTCCGCCATCTGAGGAGGCAACGCCGCCGCGCCCAACCCCGCGCGGATATAGCTGCCCGATAGCGCGCCCCGCGGACACCGTCGTCACTCCGCCGGGCCCCGCGCCGCGTGGAGCTCACGAAGCGGTGAACAAACGAATTCGATCATGTCTCATTAAAGGGGGGCTACTCGGCGCCACACCGTAGTACTCACTCTCTTGTAGTGTTTGAAACGATCACGTAACGTATCTGAATTATCTTGAAAGATATTGAAAACAAATATTCCAGTCTCTTTTGTAATACTATGGTCTACTCGCAGGTCTGTGGCCTTTTTTCTGAATTTCATCTTGAAGTGCCTAATTTCTAACTTTACTCCTATTTAAAAAATATGATTTTCTTATTTAAAAGGGATATAATGTTTACAATCAAATAGATCTGTTATAGCCACTGAATTGAAACAATTGAAAGTAGATTTGATTTACTACTAAAAGTTATTGACTTTTCTGTGAAAAAACTGCCTGAGAAATGAAAGGAATGTAGGTAGAGCATTATAATTTTGTCTTACACTTTGATTATGACACATCACAATTGTCAGCTAATTAGAAAACATTGTTAATTAGCTCAATATGATGATTTAGGATTTATTTAATGATGAATGTGTGTATTACCATTGAGAAAGTACTTCCGAATCTCTTGAAGTATATGTAAAGGGGAATAAAGCCGGAATACATGTCAGGAATTGCATCCGGAACTAAGTTCAGGAATTTCAGTTGAGGATTCAAAACGGCCAAGATAGTATACAAGTAATACAGAATGGTCCAAAAGTCACTACCCATTAATGTGAGTTATTTATTCAAGTTATTTGTTCACATTATTAATGGTACATTGTTTCAAATTATTTTTCCTCTTCATCGACATGTCTCTGAAGTTTGTGAGTAGACATTTTAGGACTGTATAATAGCTTGTAATGTTTTAAATTTTGCCTCCTCGCGTACCCGCCCTAAGGCATTCCATCACTGCTCAATTTACTTCAAAACGTTTCCGTAAATTGAACACCACTATCTGTGTCGGTGGAACAGTATTGAAGTGTTCATTCCACTCACCAGTTATAAACGCATAACACCTTTGTACGATCTTCAGATAAAAAAGTTGCCACTTCTTTCGACGTCATAAATGGAGAAGTAACCTATGTTAACCGGAGATAAATGGAGAAGTAACCGTTTAAAAAAACTTTGGAGCTGTTTTGAGAAAATCTGGTTTATGTTATTTTTTAAAATTGCACATATTGGATGCCATATTGAGCGAAAACTGCTAAAGTTTGAAAAAAAATAGAAGACCTTTATGAAAGAACAGATTATGAACAATAAGTTTTATTTGAAGGAAAAATCTCTATTTCCAATTTTGTAGTTGTGGGAATACGCCGCAATAAATTCATATCTTTGACATTTTCGAAAATTCAGAGTTAAACATGAAAATTGAACCTATGCCACTTTTATAAGTGTTATTCTATTATTACAAAAACTTTAAAGACAATTTGATGCCGTTTTTGAGAAAATTTTGAAATGTCGGGAGGGCTTCATGTAAAAAGTACCCCCCAAAATTTTAAAGAATGTTTTTCAAAATCCCAAAGCTTCGACTCGAGTCATATCGACAGGAGTTTTTTGAATTTGGAAAAAAAAAAGGAGGGCGGTGAGGGCGGCGAGGGCGGCGAGGGCGGCGAGGGCGGCGAAGGCGGCGAGGGCGGCGAGGGCGGCGAGGGCGGCGAGAGCGGCGAGGGCGGCGAGGGCGGCGAGGGCGGCGAGGGCGGCGAGGGCGGCGAGGGCGGCGAGGGCGGCGAGGGCGGCGAGGGCGGCGAGGGCGGCGAGGGCGGCGAGGGCGGCGTGGGCGGCGAGGGCGGCGAGGGGGCGAGGGCGGCGAGGGGGCGAGGGCGGCGAGGGCGGCGAGGGCGGCGAGGGCGGCGAGGGCGTAGGGGGGGAGCGAGGGCTGCGCAGGCAGAAAGGAACTCGGCGCAGGGAGCCGAGGCGGGGACGTCCGTCGAGGCGCCGGGGGCGGAGCAGGGCGGGGGCGGGGCGGGGGTGGGGCGGGGGCGGGGCGAGGCCTATACATCAGGCGCTGGCTGTCAGCTGCCAGAGCGCCGGGCAGTGGCGCAGCGGCGCATCGACGCCAGCGCTCGGTTTGTTTGCAGCGGCAACGCGCGAAAGCGGCCGGCGGTTATCTCCGCGCATTCGTTACAAAGCGCATTGACAGCTTACGCGCAGCGAATGCCCTGCAAGATCAGCTGCCCGCTTCCCTTCGGGCTCTAGATCCTGATATACACTGCAGGAAAAAATTAATAACTTTATCGATATGAGTCACGGTAAAAATAGCATACATTTCATTTCTTGTTATAAACAACTATTTCTGTGAATTAAGGGAGAAAAATGTGTTCACTTCCAAATAGTAATGTGACATCTAATAAAAAAGGTATTTAAGTAATTTTTTGCCAGATCGTCTAAAAAAATGTGAAATACAAAGCACGACTAGTCAAACCATCTATTCGATTTTTTTTTTAAATGTTTAGGTCGTTTTTTAAGAATTTGGTCATGTAGCGACCACTGTGGTTGTTTTAGCTGCAGAGGGAACTGTAAGAATAACACGTAGGGACAACATCCATGCCCGAGGTGGGATTCGAACCCGCGACCCATCAATCCGAGGCAGCTACGACCCATCAGCCTTAGCGACCTCGGCCTAACCAGGCCGGCATAATATAAAAAAAACATATATGTATTTGTTTTTTTTATCCATAGAAGTTTTGGGGTTCTTCACTACTAAAGTCATTGAGTTCCATGAGTAATGATCTATTTCACATATTTTAACGACAATGATGGGGTATCGACATGGATGAGGTAAATAATACAATGTGGTGTAATGAGAGGCATAGAAAACTAGAGCATTCCGTAAAAACGCGATAAGAAGTAGATTTATCTACCAAACATTTACCATGAGTTGGCCGAGATTCTAGGTTAGGCTCCAGTAGTGGAAGGGGTATGCACTAGCCATTACGCCACGACCAGTAGCACCATTACTTCGGCTTTCCTGTTGTTTGATTGAATTTGTTCAGCTTAGTGCGATAGATATTGAAAGAGTGGACAGTTTGAAAAGGTGATTTAGCACATGCAGCTGAAACCCTAAAATAGTTCAGTAGGGCCGTTACGATGGAGCGTAATTGCGGAATCCTTCGAACAACACACACACATACATAGATATGAAATTAAGATGAAAGAACATTTATTCATAATCGTTGCATCACGGCTCCTGCTTTAGAACACATATGACACTTTACAAAGTTGGTCTTGGTAGCGAAGGCTTGACGAGAGGGCGAACTGACAATCTGGTAGACCTTGCAACACATGTCTGGGCCCAGATAGGCAAACATGAAATGCACCACATTCCCCATTGCACTGTTCAGCCCAGTGGAGTTTGCGTATGCAACCTTTGCGAGACCGAAGTTGATTTGAACCCGGACACCTATTACCGCACGAGACATACTTTGAGATGATATGCATACTTGTGCAATTGTCGAGTTTGCTTTGAACAGGACTTCAAAATTGCAATATATAAATACGTGGATAACTGCATGTCTGTGCATCACGGACACTGAAAAGCCCGTTTTACACGGTCATTTGTTCATCTTTTTTCATAATTTTCCTGTACAAAAAGTTGATGGAAAAAGGGCATTCGTTTATACGCGTTATGTTTCGGTGCCGAAACTGGATGAAAGTAATTCCAACGTTTTACACGGTCATTTCCGATCTTTGTACGTAAACGTGATGAAAATACTTCCTTCGGACGCCGCAAAGAGCGCTGAAGATTAAACATTTGAACATCGCACCATGGTAACAAATTAAATTATATTAGGACTGAGCACGGAACGTGATGACATTAGAACACAGTACGTAATTAATTTCTCACTACATAATCATTCATAGTACAATTCAACACATCAGAACGCTCTCGAAACTACAAAATAAACAAATCGTACCACACTCATAACAAACCGGAGAAAGTTCCAAAAAAGTGACGCCAGGAGCGCGGCAGTCAAACTGGATGAAATCTATACCGAAAAATGAAGCGTGCGTCATTTTTTCGTACAAATTTCATCCAGTGTGGTCTGTCTCTTTTCTATACCAGCGAAAAAACAATTATGACAAAATTATCGTTGAAAACAGGTATAAGAATCTTTCTGCTGCAAGAAGTAGGCGTTTTGTTTGTGAATTGAGGTAGGGACTAATCGCCCAATCAAATGAGCGTTCTGGAAGCTGCAAGAGAAGGTAAATTGCCTCAGGCAGTTCAAATTAGTGGGCGGTTCGTCGAAATATAGCATAGCAGAACGTGGCCACCCGTAGGTGGGATTCTCAGAATCTCGCGAGCCGTTGATGTACTAGGGTGATTGCCAGAAAATGTATGTCAACGGGCGAGATAATGATCCACGCATCCGTTAATGTTAAGAAGCGCTTATTCTCGTAGTTAATAAAACTTTGTACGAAAGCATGAAAGGCGTGCTGGAATACCCTACCAAAAAACACAGTAAATTAGCATAATTATAGTACGTGCACATGTGGCATTGTTCTATTATTGATATTAATTTTGGAGAGTCTCTGTCAACTTACTTTCTCATAGACATTCACACATGGTCAGAAGATTAGAGTATACAATCAATGCACAGCATTTCTCAACCATTTGAAAGACGTAATACAATAGAGTGATCGAATATACATAGAGATCTTGCATGAGCAAACAGAATAAAAATGTTTACATCAGAGATGTTTTTTTGGATTGCAATGTAATGTATTGTTAATGCTTTAAGAAAAAGTATTCGTTGCTATAAACAATTTCCTCGTTAAAGTACTTCTATTAAAGAACTCATCCAAAATTGAAATTTGAAAAAGTTCAATACATTTTTCTTCATTAATACCTCCCTTATATTTTATTAACTAGTTCTATAGAATTTCAAAAAAGTATTAAAGTATTCATTTGGCGACCAAATTTGAAGTAAAGTGTCAAAACTAAAACCGAAAGATCCAACAGAAATGCGAAAACAGCGAAGAGAATCTAAGACAATTATTTAGGAACCCCAAAAAGCAATTCTGTGATGCTATGGAATGCCCCCATAAAAAAAATTCCCCAGTAAACTATCCTGCCTGGCATACAGAATTATTGAACGACTTTGGTATTTTTATGCTACAGAATCTAGAATTATTGAAATATTCTGATAAATTCATGCATGCAAATAATATTTTATGTCGATACTGTATTTCATCACTTTCTTTATAGTTCGACATAGACAATTCCTTTGTAAATGAGATATATATTTACATGAGCTCTGTCACATTCCTCAAGCGTAGGGTACTAAGAGTGATATAAATTGCGATATACCGCTCTGCTACAGAAGTTCAGCAATAAAATTGTGGAAAAAAAACTTGAAAAGTGAGAGCAGCTAAAATGTGCCTGCGCTATATTTCACGAGTATTTTCAGTCAACGAAATCAGGACAAGTTTCCAAATGTGAGTTCATCTGACTATTCCATCGAGAACGATACTTCGTCTTTCGTCTAATTTCGTTGAACGCTGCTTGCTAGCAATCTGATCACGCTGGCGCGGCGTGGCGTCGGGTTCAAAGCAGCCCCTTTCGCCGGCGCAGGGCAGCAACTTGCACGATCTATCACGGCGCCGGCAGCGCTGCAAAAAGCGACGCCAGAGGTCGCTCTGATTAGCCCTGGCACGGCGCGTACTCGGGCATCTTCCGCCTGTTACCGGAACGTTTTTAAATGCTGCATTTTTACGCCCTTCGCGGAAGAGCGAAACAAAAGCGCGGTTGTCAGGCGGCTGAAAAATTGCGGTTTGCGAACCGTCGGCTCACTCTGTTATGAGCTAAATCAGCTCCTTGATGGATAGGATTATGCACGGCGCAAGTAATTAAACTCCGCAGCGAACCGTGCTGGCTGCCGGCGCGCCCTGGCGGGGCTGGGTTTGATGGGAGCCCTCCGGCCCGCTTCCAGATGACCTGAGCCGGCCGCGCCGCCGTGTTTACTGAGCCAGCGCCGTCGGTGGCGGGGGGTGGAGGGGAGGGGAAGGGGGGGAGGGGCCCCATCCCGTCCGGTCGCGCTTCCGCGAGCCCCCTTGGCCGGTGATGGCTGTCGGCAGTCGAACACGGCCGCGCCCCGCCCCGCCCCGTCGCGCGGACGAGCTGGCGGGCGGACGGGCGGGAGCGTGGTCGGGACAGGGGCGGGGGCGGGGGCGGGAGCGGGGCCGGACGGACATGTGCCCGTGACAGCTCGCGGCCCAGTGGCGCGCGACGGCCACGCCACGCCGAAGGCGCGGACGGGGCGGGCGCTTCCTCCGCTGCAGCCCTGCGGCAGCCCCCGGGCCCCGCGGCGAGCTCGAGGATCTGCGTACGCAGCGGCCGATACGCGCACATCGTACTGAAGTGGAACTCCCGACAGGGCGACTTGAAGTCGATCAAATTTACGATTCATAGTTCCAGTCGGTAAACAAGAAAGAACCTATACTCGCATTCGAATGTAAATCACGTTGTGAACTCCATTACTCGGCTAAATTATGTATTTCTTTCTGAGCCTTCAGTAAGTTCTCATCCGATGTATCATCTAAAAACATAATTTAAATTTTCCTTCCGTGTATTACCTTTTCAACTGTTATAGTTATTATTATATTATAGTATTAATCATTAATTTATCAAATGTTCTATACATTATTAAAACCTTGTGATTCATGTAAACATTTGAAAGAAGGTTGAATTGCTGGTTGAACAAAGACGAATAAATATTTTTTAAAAACCAGTGGTGTGGCAGAATGACGCAGGCTTTCACACACCAGTAAGTTTTCCAATCGCTTTAGGCAAGCTTTTCCGAAAGGCCCGCCCTCCACCTTCCTCCCTGCTACCTATCGGCGCCAAAACGAAATTTCTTCACCTATATTAAATAATTTTCATTGAAAAATTCCGAGCCCTTCAAGAGAAAATGTCGTTTGAACGTTCCTGAAAATGCGCAATTTTGAGCTCATTTTCACAGAAAAGTATAACGTTTTCGAGAAATTTTACAAGACATAATTTGAAGCTGTTTGTACTGAAGTGCAATAATTTATAGAAATCGCTTTTAATAGAAGTATTAGCGACGAGAGAGGTATTTAAAAAAATAGATTTGAGTATTTTCTTAAACAAAAGAGTGCAACAAAATGACGTTTATGTCAGCGCATATAGCACTATTCGTACAAATTGTTTGAAAAAAATATGAATGTCTGAAAAAAATGTTTCAAGAAAATATTTTAATCAGAGGGAAAACCTCTTTTTTAAATAATGTAGTCTTAGGGAGAAACCGAAAAATTATGAACTTTAACAATTTTTGAAAATTCAGGTATTTAAGCGAAACTCAAACCTGCGTCAAGTTTAAAGCATCCTTTACACTATCCGAGAACAATGTTTAATTTTTAAAAAAAATTGAAAAAAAAATTCAAAATATCCTCCAGGTTTTGTGTAAAGTACCCCCAAAACTTAAAACATCGGTTCATCTAGGGGTCGCGACGTCAATTCATTGTGGAATGTTAATTTCGGTGAAATACCTGATTTATGTTTAGCCTCTAACGTAGTTCACGGACGGACAGACGTTTTGTCGTAAACCAAGTTTTCGGTATCAAAGACCCTTCCAAATATGTATTCTGAGTACACAACGCGTTATAAGAAGTGATTTACTACACATAAAGGACCAAAAATTATTTTCTTGTTTGGTTTCAGGGATCTATAATATGATTTTTCTGCCAAAAATTCTATTTTTCGCTGCAGTATTACATACCTTTCTCAATACTCCGAGCGAGAAAGTAAAAATTAATATGCATCTATATATTTCAATTAATGAATACGATTTAATGAATATTTTTTTACTAATATATCATAACCGGAAGTAATTCAACATACTTTCATCTGTGAACTCTGGAACTTTCATCTGGAACAATTTTTTTTAATTGATATGCAACAATGCATCTACGAGTTTCTTGAAGTAAACCAAAATTTTCAAGGAGGACAGATGGAACATAGTCGGTCAGGGCCCGGCGATGCAGGATTGAGTGGTGCGGATAGAAGAGTGGAACGGAGGGAGGATGAAAATAAAATTACATTCACAATACATGAACTCATTCCTTTCCCTGACCAATTGGCGATTATGATAATAAATACGCTAGCAACTCTTGTTACTTAAGCTGGTATAGTTGAAAAATTCATTACTGGAGACATCGTCACAGCCATTACAGCGAATTCAATGCTGTGCACATTAATTGACATTGCAAGTAACATTGTCGCATTGATTATAGAACAGACGCTGAGCCCATATTGCTCATGGCTGGACGAATACAGGTATTCCCAGATGCATAAGAAGTTATGAAGGGAAAGAGTCCATCAGCATTGTCTCCAAAGGAGTGTGCTTTATGCGCTTTGCGGTGAGTGACTGTTTCTTCCTTGTTGCTACGGTTCCTGCTGCATTCACCGTTTTCCTAATGTACACGATGTTTCAACATGACAATTTTTAAATCTTAACCTCTCACTATTTTAGATCAAGTACACTGCAATTAAGGAGGGTTTTGTATAAAGATTCTTTTCGACTTATCAAATATACTAAAATTATCAAAATTGCTCTTTTCTAGTGATTTATTTGTTTACAAATATAAAAATCATTACAGAATTTTCAGCTTTTAATAGATGACCTGAATAATGATTTTGTGGCTGACGATAGTAGTTAAGCTTCCTTAACTTTACACTTTCACTGTGTAGATTAGGTAATACCCACTTCCCAATGTCTCATCCTCTTTTTAGTTTGATAAGCATACATAAACAGATGCATTGATGTATATCCCGACCCCTCAAAATTCCTATACACCGAACCAGCTTAAGTAACAGGTGTTGCCCACCCCTTTACCCTAGGATTCTATAAGTCCCTATGATTCGAGTCTCAACGAAAGCGGATACTCGACATTTACTGCTAGCTCGAATTTAGTATAAACTGAACAACTCTTGCGACCGGTTTCTCTCTGGAGTGATTTTCGGACGTCCAACCAATCATTCCAACCAAGACTTTGCAAATGTCACAGCAATACTCTAACAAACGCGTCATGGAACAGACACGATCTATACTTCATCTTCGTTATTTCACATTTCTCCTTATACACACACTCGCTCAGTTAATTTACTTTCACACATATAGGGGGACTAATCGGGAACGTATAGCTACTCCCCAATATGGAGATGTCCCTGGTGGAGACACATAGAGTACCAAATCGAATCCGAACATGTTGCAGAAGGAAATAATCAGCGCCAGCAAATATATGACTAACTCATAACACAAATTAAAATAGAGGTACACGAACACCAACGCGCTAATATTTCAAAAGATGTAAATATGAATCTAGCATTTAGAGGAAGGATTAATGAGATTTTGACAGCAAGAGATTTCTCCAGGCCTGGGCTCCGTGTTTATTTATCATGCACCTCTGAAGTTAAGGGCGAAATGTCACGAGTATGTTTCCATCACCGTAACTATCCTCCAAGATCAGCTACAAAATTTTCTATGGTCACACATCTATAGAAACTGACATTATATTGGAAACCTATATGAGCCGGAAGGAATCAAGACACTAATCGCCTCCCAGAAAGAAAGCTGGCTTTCCATGAGCCACCCGAACAGCATACAATATTGTAGGTACTTCATAATTACAAAAACAATCTTTTAAAAAACAAGATTTATTGTAAATTAATAACAAATAATTGCACTAGTTACAAAGAACATATCTTAAAAGTAAAGTGACAAGCAATGTGCACAAATCAAGACCTTCATCACGCGAATTGAAGTGGAGTGATTATAATGCGCCTGTCCTTCTATCCCGCTAGCAGCGGAAAGGAGATTCATTGGAGTTCGTAGTCGTGATGTTATGTAGTTCAGGGGAGAGAGGATAATCCATTAGTATTGCCGTTGGGCTCCTGACCCTCTATCTTCTAGCAGCGGCAGGGACTTTAGTTGGCGTACGTAGTCGGGTTGTTACGTAATTCAGGGGAGACAGGATAACCCATTGTTATTGCCGTTGGGCTCCCGCCCCTCTATCCCGCTAGCAGCGGAAGGGACGTTACTTGGCGTTCGTAGTCGGGTTGTTACGTAAATCAGGGGAGACAGTATAATCCATTGGTATTGCCGTTGGGCTCCCGCCCCTCTATCCCGCTAGCAGCGGAAGGGACGTTACTTGGCGTTCGTAGTCGGGTTGTTACGTAATTCAGGGAAGACAGTATAATCCGTTGGTATTGCCGTTGGGCTCCCGCCCCTCTATCCCGCTAGCAGCGGAAGGGACGTTAGTAGGCGTTCGTAGTCGGGTTGTTACGTAATTCAGGGGAGACAGTAATATCCGTTGGTATTGCCGTTCGGCTCCCGCCCCTCTATCCCGCTAGCAGCGGAAGGGACGTTAGTTGGCGTTCGTAGTCGGGTTGTTACGTAATTCAGGGGAGACAGGATAACCCATTGGTATTGCCGTTGGGCTTCCGCCCCTCTATCGCGCTAGCAGCGGAAGGGACGTTAGTTGGCGTTCAAAGTCGGGTCGTTTAGTAATTCAGGGGAGAGAGCATAATCTATTGGTATTGCCGTTGGGCTCCCGCTCCTCTATCCCGCTAGCAGCGGAAGGGACGTTACTTGGCGTTCTTGGTCGGGTTGTTACGTAAATCAGGGGAGACCGTATAATCCGGAGGTATTGCCGTTGGGCTCCCGCCCCTCTATCCCGCTAGCAGCGGAAGGGACGTTACTTGGCGTTCGTAGTCGGGTTGTTACGTAATTCAGGGGAGACAGTATAATCCATTGGTATTGCCGTTGGGCTCCCGCCCCTCTATCCCGCTAGCAGCGGAAGGGACGTTAGTAAGCGTTCGTAGTCAGGTTGTTACGTAATTCAGGGGAGACAGTATAATTCGTTGGTATTGCCGTTGGGCTCCCGCCCCTCTATCCCGCTAGCAGCGGAAGGGACGTTAGTTGGAGTTCGTAGTCGGGTTGTTACGTAATTCAGGGGAGACAGTATAATCCGTTGGTATTGCCGTTGGGCTCCCGCCCCTCTATCCCGCTAGCAGCGGAAGGGACGTTAGTTGGCGTTTGTAGTCGGGTTGTAACGTAAATCAGGGGAGACAGTATAATCCGTTGGTATTGCCGTTGGGCTCCCGCCCTTCTATCCCGCTAGCAGCGGAAGGGACGTTAGTTGGCGTTCGTAGCCTGGTTGTTACGTAATTCAGGGGAGACAGTATATTCCGTTGGTATTGCCGTTGGGCTCCCGCCCCTCTATCCCGCTAGCAGCGGAAGGGACGTTAGTTGGCGTTCGTAGTCGGGTTGTTACGTAAATCAGGGGAGACAGTATAATCCGTTGGTATTGCCGTTGGGCTTCGGCCCCTCTATCCCGCTAGCAGCGGAAGGGACGTTAGTTGGCGTTCGTAGTCGGGTGTTTACGTAATTCAGGGGAGACAGTATAATCCGTTGATATTGCCGTTGGGCTCCCGCCCCTCTATCCCGCTAGCAGCGGAAGGGACTTTATTTGGCGTTCGTAGTCGAGTTGTTACGTAATTCAGGGGAGACAGTATAATCCTTTTGGTATTGCCGTTGGCTTCCGCCCCTCTATCCCGCTAGCAGCGGAAGGGACGTTAGTTGGGGTTCGTAGTCGGGTGTTTACGTAATTCAGGGGAGACACTATAATCCGTTGGTATTGCCGTTTGGCTCCCGCCCCTCTATGCCGCTAGCAGCGGAAGGGACGTTACTTGGCGTTTGTAGTCGGGTGGTTACGTAATTCAGGAGAGACAGTATAATCCATTGGTATTACCGTTGGGCTCCCGCCCCTCTATCCAGCTAGCAGCGGAAGGGACGTTAGTTGGCGTTCGTAGTCGGGTTATTACGTATTTCAGGGGAGACAGTATAATCCGTTGGTATTGCCGTTGGGCTCCCGCCCCTCTATCCCGCTAGCAGCGGAATGGACGTTACTTGGCGTTCGTAGTCGGGTTGTTACGTAATTCAGGGGAGACAGTATAATCCGTTGGTATTGCCGTTGGGCTCCCGCCCCTCTATCCCGCTAGCAGCGGAAGGGACGTTACTTGGCGTTCGTAGTCGGGTTGTTACGTAATTCAAGGGAGACAGCATAATCCGTTGGTATTGCCGTTTGGCTCCCGCCCCTCTATCCCGCTAGCAGCGGAAGGGACGTTAGTTGGCGTTCGTACTCGGGTTGTTACGTAATTCAGGGGAGACAGTATAATCCGTTGGTATTGCCGTTGGGCTCTCCCCCTCTAGCCCGCTAGCAGCGGAAGGGACGTTAGTTGGCGTTCGTAGTCGGGTTGTTACGTAATTCAGGGGAGACAGTATAATCCGTTGATATTGCCGTTGGGCTCCCGCCCCTCTATCCCGTTAGCAGCGGAAGGGACGTTTGTAGGCGTTCGTAGTCGGGTTGTTACGTAATTCAGGGGAGACAGTATAATCTGTTGATATTGCCGTTGGGCTCCCGCCCCTCTATCCGTTAGCAGCGGAAGGAACGTTAGTTGGCGTTCGTAGTCGGGTTGTTACGTCATTCAGGGGAGACAGTATAATCCGTTGGTATTGCCGTTGGGCTCCCGCCCCTCTATCCCGTTAGCAGCGGAAGGGACGTTTGTAGGCGTTCGTAGTCGGGTTGTTACGTAATTCAGGGGAGACAGTATAATCCGTTGATATTGCCGTTGGGCTCCCGCCCCTCTATCCGTTAGCAGCGGAAGGGACGTTAGTTGGCGTTCGTAGTCGGGTTGTTACGTAATTCAGGGGAGACAGTATAATCCGTTGGTATTGCCGTTGGGCTCCCGCCCCTCTATCCCGCTAGCAGCGGAAGGGACGTTAGTTGGCGTTCGTAGTCGGGTTGTTACGTAATTCAGGGGAGACAGTATAATCCGTTGGTATTGCCGTTGGGCTCCCACCCCTCTATCCCGCTAGCAGCGGAAGGAACGTTAGTTGGCGTTCGTAGACGGGTTGTTACGTAATTCAGGGGAGACAGTATAATCCGTTGGTATTGCCGTTGGGCTCCCGCCCCTCTATCCCGCTAGCAGCGGAAGGGACGTTAGTTGGCGTTCGTAGTCGGGTTGTTACGTAAATCAGGGGAGACAGTATAATCCGTTGGTATTGCCGTTGGGCTCCCGCCCTTCTATCCCGCTAGCAGCGGAAGGGATGTTAGTTGGCGTTCGTAGCCTAGTTGTTACGTAATTCAGGAGAGACAGTATATTCCGTTGGTATTGCCGTTGGGCTTCGGCCCCTCTATCCCGCTAGCAGCGGAAGGGACGTTAGTTGGCGTTCGTAGTCGGGTGTTTACGTAATTCAGGGGAGACAGTATAATCCGTTGATATTCCCGTTGGGCTCCCGCCCCTCTATCCCGCTAGCAGCGGAAGGGACTTTACTTGGCGTTCGTAGTCGAGTTGTTACGTAATTCAGGGGAGACAGTATAATCCGTTGGTATTGCCGTTGGGCTTCCGCCCCTCTATCCCGCTAGCAGCGGAAGGGACGTTAGTTTTGGTTCGTAGTCGGGTGTTTACGTAATTCAGGGGAGACAGTATAATCCGTTGGTATTGCCGTTGGGCTCCCGCCCCTCTATGCCGCTAGCAGCGGAAGGGACGTTACTTGGCGTTTGTAGTCGGGTGGTTACGTAATTCAGGAGAGACAGTATAATCCATTGGTATTACCGTTGGGCTCCCGCCCCTCTATCCAGCTAGCAGCGGAAGGGACGTTAGTTGGCGTTCGTAGTCGGGTTGTTACGTAATTCAGGGGAGACAGTATAATCCGTTGATATTGCCGTTGGGCTCCCGCCCCTCTATCCCGCTAGCAGCGGAAGGGACTTTACTTGGCGTTCGTAGTCGAGTTGTTACGTAATTCAGGGGAGACAGTATAATCCGTTGGTATTGCCGTTGGCTTCCGCCCCTCTATCCCGCTAGCAGCGGAAGGGACGTTAGTTGGGGTTCGTAGTCGGGTGTTTACGTAATTCAGGGGAGACACTATAATCTGTTGGTATTGCCGTTGGGCTCCCGCCCCTCTATGCCGCTAGCAGCGGAAGGGACGTTACTTGGCGTTTGTAGTCGGGTGGTTACGTAATTCAGGAGAGACAGTATAATCCATTGGTATTACCGTTGGGCTCCCGCCCCTCTATCCAGCTAGCAGCGGAAGGGACGTTAGTTGGCGTTCGTAGTCGGGTTATTACGTATTTCAGGGGAGACAGTATAATCCGTTGGTATTTCCGTTGGGCTCCCGCCCCTCTATCCCGCTAGCAGCGGAATGGACGTTACTTGGCGTTCGTAGTCGGGTTGTTACGTAATTCAGGGGAGACAGTATAATCCGTTGGTATTGCCGTTGGGCTCCCGCCCCTCTATCCCGCTAGCACCGGAAGGGACGTTACTTGGCGTTCGTAGTCGGGTTGTTACGTAATTCAAGGGAGACAGTATAATCCGTTGGTATTGCCGTTTGGCTCCCGCCCCTCTATCCCGCTAGCAGCGGAAGGGACGTTAGTTGGCGTTCATACTCGGGTTGTTACGTAATTCAGGGGAGACAGTATAATCCGTTGGTATTGCCGTTGGGCTCTCCCCCTCTATCCCGCTAGCAGCGGAAGGGACGTTAGTTGGCGTTCGTAGTCGGGTTGTTACGTAATTCAGGGGACACAGTATAATCCGTTGATATTGCCGTTGGGCTCCCGCCCCTCTATACCGTTAGCAGCGGAAGGGACGTTTGTAGGCGTTCGTAGTCGGGTTGTTACGTAAATCAGGGGAGACAGTATAATCCGTTGGTATTGCCGTTGGGCTCCCGCCCTTCTATCCCGCTAGCAGCGGAAGGGACGTTAGTTGGCGTTCGTAGCCTGGTTGTTACGTCATTCAGAGGAGACAGTATAATCCGTTGGTATTGCCGTTGGGCTCCCGCCCCTCTATCCCGCTAGCAGCGGAAGGGACGTTAGTTGGCGTTCGTAGTCGGGTTGTTACGTAATTCAGGGGAGACAGTATAATCCGTTGATATTGCCGTTGGGCTCCCGCCCCTCTATCCGTTAGCAGCGGAAGGGACGTTAGTTGGCGTTCGTAGTCGGGTTGTTACGTAATTCAGGGGAGACAGTATAATCCGTTAGTATTGCCGTTGGGCTCCCGCCCCCTCTATCCCGCTAGCAGCGGAAGAGACGTTAGTTGGCGTTCGTAGTCGGGTTGTTACGTAATTCAGGGGAGACAGTATAATCCGTTGGTATTGCCGTTGGGCTCCCGCCCCTCTATCCCGCTAGCAGCGGAAGGGACGTTATTTGGCGTTCGTAGTCGGGTTGTTACGTAATTCAGGGGAGACAGTATAATCCGTTGGTATTGCCCTTGGGCTCCCACCCCTCTATCCCGCTAGCAGCGGAAGGGACGTTAGTTGGCGTTCGTAGTCGGGTGTTTACGTAATTCAGGGGAGACAGTATAATCCGTTGGTATTGCCGTTGGGCTCCCGCCCCTCTATCCCGCTAGCAGCGGAAGGGACGTTAGTTGGCGTTCGTAGTCGGGTTGTTACGTAAATCAGGGGCGACAGTATAATCCGTTGGTATTGCCGTTGGGCTCCCGCCCATCTATCCCGCTAGCAGCGGAAGGGACGTTAGTTGGCGTTCGTAGCCTGGTTGTTACGTAATTCAGGGGAGACAGTATATTCCGTTGGTATTGCCGTTGGGCTTCGGCCCCTCTATCCAGCTAGCAGCGGAAGGGACGTTAGTTGGCGTTCGTGTTCGGGTTGTTACGTATTTCAGGGGAGACAGTATAATCCGTTGGTATTGCCGTTGGGCTCCCGCCCCTCTATCCCGCTAGCAGCGGAAGGGACGTTAGTTGGCGTTCGTACTCGGGTTGTTACGTAATTCAGGGGAGACAGTATAATCCGTTGGTATTGCCGTTGGGCTCTCCCGCTCTATCCCGCTAGCAGCGGAAGGGACGTTAGTTGGCGTTCGTAGTCGGGTTGTTACGTAATTCAGGGGAGACAGTATAATCCGTTGATATTGCCGTTGGGCTCCCGCCCCTCTATCCCGTTAGCAGCGGAAGGGACGTTTGTAGGCGTTCGTAGTCGGGTTGTTACGTAATTCAGGGGAGACAGTATAATCCGTTGATATTGCCGTTGGGCTCCCGCCCCTCTATCCGTTAGCAGTGGAAGGGACGTTAGTTGGCGTTCGTAGTCGGGTTGTTACGTCATTCAGGGGAGACAGTATAATCCGTTGGTATTGCCGTTGGGCTCCCGCCCCTCTATCCCGTTAGCAGCGGAAGGGACGTTTGTAGGCGTTCGTAGTCGGGTTGTTACGTAATTCAGGGGAGACAGTATAATCCGTTGATATTGCCGTTGGGCTCCCGCCCCTCTATCCGTTAGCAGCGGAAGGGACGTTAGTTGGCGTTCGTAGTCGGGTTGTTACGTAATTCAGGGGAGACAGTATAATCCGTTGGTATTGCCGTTGGGCTCCCACCCCTCTATCCCGCTAGCAGGGGAAGGGACGTTAGTTGGCGTTCGTAGTCGGGTTGTTACGTAATTCAGGGGAGACAGTATAATCCGTTGGTATTGCCGTTGGGCTCCCGCCCCTCTATCCCGCTAGCAGCGGAAGGGACGTTAGTTGGCGTTCGTAGTCGGGTTGTTACGTAATTCAGGGGAGACAGTATAATCCGTTGGTATTGCCGTTGGGCTCCCACCCCTCTATCCCGCTAGCAGGGGAAGGAACGTTAGTTGGCGTTCGTAGTCGGGTTGTTACGTAATTCAGGGGAGACAGTATAATCCGTTGGTATTGCCGTTGGGCTCCCGCCCCTCTAACCCGCTAGCAGCGGAAGGGACGTTACTTGGCGTTCGTAGTCGGGTTGTTACGTAATTCAGGGGAGACAGTATAATCCGTTGATATTGCCGTTGGGCTCCCGCCCCTCTATCCCGCTAGCAGCGGAAGGGACGTTAGTTGGCGTTCGTAGTCGGGTTGTTACGTAATTCAGGGGAGACAGTATAATCCGTTGGTATTGCCGTTGGGCTCCCCCCCCTCTATCCCGCTAGCAGCGGAAGGGACGTTAGTTGGCGTTCGTAGTCGGGTTGTTACGTAATTCAGGGGAGACAGTATAATCCGTTGGTATTGCCGTTGGGCTCCCGCCCCTCTATCCCGCTAGCAGTGGAAGGGACGTTAGTTGGCGTTCGTAGTCGGGTTGTTACGTAATTCAGGGGAGACAGTATAATCCGTTGGTATTGCCGTTGGGCTCCCGCCCCTCTATCCCGCTAGCAGTGGAAGGGACGTTAGTTGGCGTTCGTAGTCGGGTTGTTACGTAATTCAGGGGAGACAGTATAATCCGTTGGTATTGCTGTTGCGCTTCTGCCCCTCTATCCCGCTTGCAGCGGATGGTAGTTTCATTGGCGTTCGCAGTTTTGGCGTTGTGTCGTACTTGGTTGCGTTGTTGATTTGTTCATCTCCGGCAAGGTTGTCCACCAGCTCTGAAGTAATCAGAAAATTTTATAAATAACAAATTGACCATACAATTTTCGCAATTACGGAATGTAATGTCTCGAATAAAAAATTGTGAATGTCTAGCGACCAGGCTCACATCGTAAGACTAGCTCACCCATTTGTCTACCTTACGTTTTCAAAAATTATTTTTAAGCTATATCTCATAAATGATATCTGCCAGTTAGTGGTATAGCGAAAAATGCAACATATTTTCTTTTACATGAAATCATTATTATAAATCATAACTTACAAGGGAATTTCATTGAATTTGTTGCTTAATCTAGAAATTTATTGGGGTAGGGGAAGAGACATTATTAGAAATGGTAGAATTCAGCTTATTATTCTTTTAAATTGAAAACTGAAGACAAAGCTTGGCAATTTATAACACTATATATAATTGTTATTATTTGTAGCCCATTAAAGTGATTTTCCCAATAAAATCAGAGAATCCGGGAAACTAATAGTTTACCATTTTTGGCGTTAAATACATAAAAAGTAACGCGTGCGCTCTAGACTTATTCCATTTTTCTTTTTCTCGTGACCTCAGTAGGGCGAACTGAGGAAGCTGAGATTCCTTAAGATGACCCTGAGCACTCAGACGAGCAGGATCTTTTTTTTAATTTTGTTATTATTTTTTAGTCATTTAAATCTTAATTATACGTTAATAAACACAGCCACTCACAAATTAAATGGTTTGAAACATCGATGTGTCGTTGCCTATTTTTCTATGTCGTAACCCTAGAGAGCAAATACGAAGTAAACCATAAAATGCCATTTAGCCATAAAATCGCAGATTCACGACCATTTCGGACTTTGTACGTGATTTCATATTGTGCAATCGATTTCGCATTTTATCGCATATTGAAATCCTTTGTAAATATACTGCTCTGACTATCAAACATACAATTACTTTTTTTTCAGCGTGTAGTAAGATTTCGAATTTGTAATAATTGCCAAAATTTACCATCTCTAGTCATAGTGCAAATAACATTCTTAAGAATGAGACGAGAGAGTCCGAATTTTCCTACGTACTTCAATTGTGGGCAATTAACAAATAAGGAGCGTTCATTTTACTTTTACGTCTAGAATATAAGTGGCCATTTCCGCATACGCCTTGAATACTGACCTTAAAGACCCTGGAAAACTTCAATCAGGTTGTCCGCTTAAGACCAAACACAATAAGACACAAAAGCAGAGAATGAAAAGGGTAAAATGGAATTGAGGTAGACAAGGGGGAAAAGTGAAAGATAAAAATGAAGTACTATGAAGGGAGGTGATGTAAGAGCTGATGATAATGTCAGGAGGAAGTAAGGAGAAATAATGCGAATTTTAGATTACAGACATTTACATAACTGGAAATAATTTAAGACATTCAAAATCTCCAAACAAAGTCACGGGGGTGGAATTATAACATAAATGCATAGTATGAACAATAATTCACCAATTCACCTCCGTGCGGTCATTGCAATTAATGTTTAAATGATTTCGCCAATTAATATTATTTGACTTTAAGACTTTCCAAAATATGATTTGAAGTTTCTTACGTACGCATGAAGGAATCCCATAGGCTCCGGCCATAACCCTGGAAATGTCTGCGAGGTACTCTCGTAACACAATGTACATAACGTGTTCCCTCGCGTCGTTACAGTAGGAGGTGAGTCAAATGCGCGGGTCATCGCGCCGGAAACTAATGCGTTGTTATAACCCCCAAGCTGAGGGACGCAACGTTCAAAGTGAAAATGCCCTCCTGATCAGAACCTCGACAAACCACAATACTACTACTCATTCCTTATATTCTAGGATATGAAAAAGTAAAAATATTGCTATAAACTTCAATGCGATCTGTAGGCTCATAAGCAAATATAAAAGCAAGTAATTCTCAGATATTCGAAGTTAAAAAATGCAACAAACGCTCATGAAAAATGCAAACTAAATTGTTACAAATACAAAAAATTATTTGAATTATGTTATCAAACATATAAATGAATTTTATGAGAAAAGAAATAAATTGATCATTGACAATTAATCATAAATTGTCATATTGATCATTATAAAATAACAGCCAGAGGCACAAATGGAACATTGAATCTAGTAAAAGCACAAAAAAAGAAACTGTATACAAAAGACAGCATTAGAAATAAATTTCCGGGTTTGTCGTATGGATTAACCTGTAGTTTACAAATATAATGAATGCTAAAACTAACAGTGAAATTTGAAGAAAGAGCATAGCAAATGAAAGTGAATTTTGGGAAGACAAAGAAATGCTTGCAAGTAATTCCCTTAGTAAAAGAAAGCGTCACGATTTATTAGCAAGAGAGAAAGGAGATATAATACAGAAATTGCGAAACTAATATGAAGAAAAATACCTGGGTGCGACGCCTTTTCAGCTTAAAAAGGATGACCTGTTGACCTTCCAGATTCCGAAACTTTTCCTCTCCACCCTCATCACCTGGCAGCGAGTGCCATTATAACTCACAGAGCATTGTTAAACTATTCCTCAATTATCACCTAGTCTTATTTAGTTTTTTCGCATCGCTGTAATGTAAATCTAACTTATCTTTGAATAGCATGTTAGGATTTTAGTAGTTGATATTTTTATAATAAAACATGTGGATAAATTCTGGATAATACCTTGTTCCTTTAATTTTATTAGAGTGAAAATGTACATTTCCGTCAAATCTCCGGGGCACCGTACTTTTTTGTTCTCCGCGTCAATCTTGCTTAAAAATGCCTCATGCCAAAGCTCCATTGCACCCTAACATATCGATCAAATCCTTGTGTCTCCAATGTCTGCTGTGTTCAGTTTTTAAAGAGGCAATAATTGAAATCACGCTATTTGGTAAATAATTTATTTTGTCAAAAAAATTCCATCAAATTGTTCTTCAATTGTCCTTTTCGCCGATATATGAACTCAATTCGGCGTTTATTTAGTAAATAATGAAATCGTGATCTAATTTAAAACGAAAATTTCATAAGGATATATACAGTAAGGTACACATTTACCGCAGTAACAGAAAAACTACTAAAACTGAGTCTGCAAATAACTAACAACAAATTGACAACATACTCATATGTATTCTATTCTATTTTACATTTACTTTAATGCATATTAAATATACACAAAAATGTCTTGTATTACAAATCAAAGGTCACAGCAGCGATCATACATGCCAAGGTAGAATTCACACTTAACACGTAATATGCAAAAGCTGAGCGCCTATCCTTTTCGGGGGGAAATGTTCGTAGTTTCTCGCCTCCCAAATTCCATCACTTTTCAAGGTCCATCTAAACCGTCGTTATATTTTATTTGCACCATACTACAAACATGAGCATTTGGTTTTTGAATTGTAAAATAATTTATTTGCTTATTTATATGAATAGATTTTTTAAATACCCTCCAAACTTGGAGATCACGTTTATTTGATATAAGTCATCCTTACAGACCGGGATTGTTCTCCATGAATTATATTCATGAAACCAACGTGAAGGAAGAAATTTTAAAATAGTATCCTTCGTGTAACTAAAGAAAATACCAAACGAAGATTGAAATACCTGGACGGGTTGATCCGTCCTCGGTTTTCGTGTTAACTGATGCCCATCTGGTCTCTGGCAGACAACCTTTGACACTGAGCCGCCTCTTTAACCAATTACTCGGCGACATGCGCGCTTTGTTAGAGACCAATCATATTTGATTACATTGTTATCACCTATTGCCCTTCTCTCATCGTAGCTTTTGCCATGTGTAACCACATTTTTTAAGTAAACTTGTAATTAAATATGTTATTTTTTAAAGTTTCTAAATTTTGTAAAGTTATTAAGTTCTGTAATGTTAAGCTAGTGTATTTTGCCAACAAGTTTCCATACTTATTTGCAGAATTAGTAATAAGTCTAATCTAATAGTGTACCAAAATTGTACCAATAGATATTTTATAACATCTACATTTCAACCCATTACATAACGATGAATACGTATTCCATGATATCACTACCGAACGAAAGCTGTGTTGATTAAAGTGGATAATAGAGAAGATTTAAGATTTCGCTTGTAGAAATAGACTATCCAGGTGTTTGGATTTAAAATACCACTCATTTCAATTTCATTACGTTTTTACAATTTTGTAAGTAAAACAAGGTGTAATACATTGTTAATTACGTTCGTCAAAACATTGTGAAGGAAGAAAGTTTAAAATAGTATCGTACATGTAACTATAGAAAGTACCAAACGAACAAATACCTGCACTTAAATACCCGGACTGGAAATAACTGGACACTTCTCGTTTTAACAGATGGCAATCTGACCTTTGTCCGTGCTCTGAAACTACACCGCATCTATAACCAATTACTCAGCGACGTGCAGAGTTTGTTAGAGAACAACAATATTTGATTTCTTACATTGTTACCAACTATTGCCCTACTTTCATCGTGGCTTTTGTCATGATCGGCCACATTTTTAAAGTGAACTTTGTGATTTCTTGTGGTTGAGTAGTGAGCTAAAAGTTCTACGAAAATATATTTTATAACATCTACATTTCACCCATCAATAAACAACGTGAATTAATTCGATGATGTAACTGCCGGACGAAAGCTCTGTTGATTAAAATGAAAATGGAAAATACGTAAAGAAGACTTAAGATTTCTTCCGCAGAAATAGAGTGCACGGGTGTTTGAACTTAAAATACTACTCATTTTAATCTCATTACATTTTGTACAATTTTGTGAGTAAAACGGGGTATGTCTGGATATTACAACAATTGTTCTTCAGTAGAAAGACCCATCCAATTCCATTCACTATTTAAAGTAAGTCATTTTAGTGTTAAAATTGCACTTTTACGGTTCTAAAGAAATTATTGGTGCTAGAATAACACGTACTTTCTTGAATCAAGCGCCGACAAAACGTATAAATTTTAGATGAGTGCTACCATGGGTGGCGGTGATGTAATTTTTTATTGTATTTAAGTTTTCTTAAAGAAAAATATGATAACGGTATAAAATATGTAGTTTCTTCAACATTTTTTAGTTGGAATCGATCGACGGTTGAAATGTCACTGAGCGAAAACTGACATTCGTTTGGAATTTTTAGAAATGAATTTATCCATTAGTTTGTCAATATTGATCTTCAACTAAATCTGGGTGCAAGATCGGTATATTGTAGCGATACCGATTTCCTCATACAAATTAAATAAAATAAACTCGGCCGCCTCGAGTCCTACTGGGAGAATAAACAGATGGCGACACGCGCGCAACCCCGCTTATCATGACAGCCACTTGCGCCCCCGGCCCATTACGAAGTTGTTATGAGAGCTGGTGTCAAAAGATTAACTGAGAGGCGCGGACGCAAGAACATCTGCGAAATTTCTAGAACGATAATTCTTTCACCGGACAACGCGCCCCTTGCGCAGGCATGGTCGATGTTCTAGAAGGAATAAGAATAACACTGTACACTCACAGATGGCACAGAGAGCGGAAACTTCCTTCGCTCCTCCCGTCACTATTGGTTGAAAATAGTGCACTGCGCCATTACCTTTGGCCAATAGCGACGCGACCTATTATAAGGAGCTGGAGCACACGAGAAAATGGGTGGGGGTAAAAGCTTACTTGCTACGTTTCCGATTTACAAATTTTCATTAGACGGAGGGCAGTCGGGAGAGAAACTTCTCTGGGGGGGTAACTATTCGTCGGGGAGAGACCAGTGTGTCTCTGATAAACTTATAAAATTTGTCAGAAGGAGCCTGAGTATTAGGCTGAGGGCAGTTGGGAGAGAAACTTCTCTGGGGGGGAGCTATTCGGGCGAGTGCGCCTATGAAGGACTTATATAATTTTACTGCGAGCTTGAGCATTGGGCCGACTGCAGTAGACAGAGAAACTTCTCTGAAGTGGGAATTAGTAACGGAGAGAGGCGAATGTTTCTCTGAAGGAGTTCTAGACTTTCCGAAGTTGTGTTCGACAATTATCATGAGAATCAGAGAGACGCATGGTTGATTACTACGCTCCTGAAATCGAGAGAATCCCGGCCGCTCCGAGTTCTACCAGACACTACCAGACGTCGTTCAACGCCGCCAGACGCCACCGCCCCTTGGTGACGTCACGAGACGACCGCTCAGCTGTCGGCAAGGGAGGCCATCGGCCTCTGCCGCATTTTTGTGAAGGACGCCAGCGCCCCCTCGACCGCGCCGTGCCCTTCTCGGGCGCACAAAGACCTTTTTCCAGGCAGTATCACTCAAGGGCATTCGCCCCTGTGTAATTTTGTAATGCGGTGCCGCGCTATGGCACATTGACTTGTAAATTTTTTTCACCATTGTAATGTTAGTTATAATTCTTCCTATTTTTAAGCTTTACTCTGAATTCTAACCTTTCATTTTCTTTTCTTTTCACCTAATTTTCTCATTTTTTTATTCAATTTACAAATGTAACTTCCCTGGGGCATTCTTTTTCTTGCCCAGGAATAAAAGTAATTTTTACCAGTGATCAAAGTGTTTGTTTCGTACTGCCATTGTATCTGTTTAACAATTCCTTCCATCACCGACTGAGCTACAACCGGACCGCTAACCGGGCGTTCTCTAACGAGACGACCGGGGGTGTTACAATATGAATGGTCTATTTTGCAGCATCGTCAAACGTAAGTAATTTTTTTACCCGGCATAGCACAGAAAAGCTTCTCGATGATCCTGTAGTGGTCATAAGCAGACGAATAAAGCACATATAGTCGGGAACAAGGCCCATACACCACTCATTTTCGCATAAAATCTACAACCTCATGCAAATTACCTGGACTTGTCCCTTTCCTTTTGAGGATGCTCAAGGCTACGTCCTTATTGCTCTCTAGTCGATAAGCATCGAAATGGAAGTTTGAATATTGAATAATGTTTTGGTCGATTTTGGAAATATGTTTTTCAACCAGGTTGATAGTGGTAATAAATGTGTTAAATTGGATTTTTTCCCCTTTTGTCAGAATTCCAGGTGGGTAAATACCCACCTGGAATATCTTCCCGTGCGTAGTACAATTCACCGTACCGTACTCTACTTCCGGCCCTGCTTGCATTATTTCTAAATATACAGTCTTCGAAAAGTCAAATATTTAACGAAAATTAGACCTTTACCTTTATTTTAAGCATGCTTGTTCTATTCGTGAAAATTAAATGAAGAAAATGTTTTGAGCGGTTTTTAATTGTTTTTTATGAATTGCTTAAACTCCAAGCACAAATGACGCAAAAATTACACATTACTCAAATAACAATTTTTCAAAAAATTGTACATGACCTTTTTTAACCAGTTATTTTTAGAACAGATTTTGTTTAAGGCAAAAATCTGTATCTTCAATTACGTAGTTTTAAAAAATGTAAAAATTTTGCAATTTTCGAAAACGTACAAAGGCCGCCGGAAATGAGACTGGCACCAATTCTTTTACCGTCTCTTTAGGTTACGAGAAGAAATTGTAAAGGAAATTGGAGCCGGTTCTTGAGAAACATTATTTAAAAAAATTCAAAAGTGCCTATATTTGAAGCAAAATTACGCAAAACTACTCAAATTTTCAAAAAAAATGTTCCTTTTTTTTCTTCTTTTTTTCTTCTTCTTCTTCTTCTTCTTCTTCTTCTTCTTCTTCAAGATTTATCTTGAAAGAACAGATTTCTTCAATATTGTAGTTGTAGGAAGACATCGGAAAAATTTGTTTTAACGAAATTGAGTTCTGCACTATTCTCTTAAGCGTCCTTTACGCTATCGGAGGACAAAGTTTAAACAAAAATGTCATTTTTGAGAAAGCATTGAAAATGATGATATGCTTAACGTAAAGTACTCCCCCCAAACAAAAATCCAAACATCAGTTTCAAACTCCGAGGGCCTTGAGTACATATAAATCAATCGGAGAATATCAGTCTTTGAGAAACACGGGTGAACGGACGCTAGCTTTAACCACAGAGGAACAGACAGATGGACCCATACACCGGGAGACAGAAGCACAGACGGACGTTTTGCCCTCAATACATTTTTTGGTACCAAGATCACACTAATGGATTCTCACTACCCAACGTATTAGAAGAAGTAATTTACTATGCAGAGGAACGAGATTTAACGCTTTTTCGTGACCGGCACTCGACAAAAAACGTTTTTTGTCGAACATGCTTCATTTTGTAGGCTTTTTTTGAGATGATGAATCAGTTTGATTTGTAATGAGTTTAGAAATATCAGGCACGTTAACATGTATGTAACGTAAATATTTACAATAATATATAATTAGTGGTTAATTGTACTTTTGTATTATTTACTTAAGTACAAATGCTAAATTACCACGTACGTAGAGTAATTCACTGACTTCTGAGCTCAAAACCTGACAAAACAAAGAGGGGAATATAAGAAAATACCAATCCTACTGGACAAGAAGTATTTCGAATAGTAATCGAGTTGAAAATCGCGAGACCGACTCGAAAACTTCGTTTCAAAAGTTGGCGTTCCTGACAAGTTGCCGTCGAAGGCGCCGAATAAGGCATTTGGTTTGGCCCACTACCCTGCCCAAAGTGTCCTTCCTCGTTTAGTTTGACCTCAAGAGGAGAAACGGTTCCTTTTCGGTTTTCTTGCCGTCCACCGTTCGGTCGAATCGTTCTAAACTTTTTTTTTCAGCTCCTAGATCATCATCAGAAAATTGTTAATCCACGTTTTGAGGACAACTGAAGCACCTAAAAAGCGTTTTGATGCTTACACCAGGCACGAATGCATGAGTTGTTGATAATGAACAACACACGCATTCGTGCTTGATATGCTGTGTTAACAAAGTCATTTTACTCATAGCATAAATTACGACTGAGTTTATCAATTTATATTAAATTATCCACGAATAATAACACGTGAAGATGAATCATAAGATACACATTATAATATTTGAGTACCTCATGATGAGAACAAGACAGGTTCTCAACAATGATATATTAAAGGATAAGAAAATATTTTAGTAATTACCGGAATTAAATTATTTTCCCAATATGACATTTTGCCGACACTAATTTGACTTTTTGTGAATATATATATATATATATATATATATATATATATATATATATATATATATATATATATATATATATATATATATATATTGTGGCGATATGGGATTATACAACCCCATAACACCACCGTTCCGTCGGCATGAACGTTCACAGGCAGCGAGAAGAGCGGCCGAAAACCAGAGGAGCAAAACGCGCAGCCTGGTATCCGTTGCTCGTACTAGTCGCCACGAACTATCAAGCCACGTTTTTACTGGTGAAGGGTTGAAGGAGGAGAAGTTACCCCCGCCACAGAGAATTTCCCCAGGCAACGCCAATAAATAGGCGGACGTGCAAGCAGAAGATCTCTTTTCCTGGCCATCTCGCGTGGAGTCAACATCTCTCTTTTGCCAGCACGCGTCGGGTCAGCAGTTCTTCTAGTAAGTCACCGCTCGGCAAGTAAGCAGATTTCTATCAGCGCTCGTCAGGTTAGGTAGTAATTGCCGCCGCAACGACTGTTTAGATAGGAGTTTACGGCGTTGCAAAGACGTCTAGCTAGTCGTCCGCAAAGTAGTGAGGAATTAGTGAAGTATTCTTCTATTAACTAATGCGGGAAGTAAAAAGTTGCCCGTTGTGAGGAAAGCTCTGAAAGTTCTTGATTAACGGAGTGAAAGTTAGGAACGAGCGAGGTACTTGCACTGGCAGTCAGGGAAGTGCAAGGGACATTTTCTACAAATTGGGCGTAATCAAAGGCGGTAGCAGCCGTGGGAGGAGAAGAAACCGATTAGTGGAGACGGAAGAATACGCGAGTCGACCGGGGAGAAGACGCCGTTCAGGAAGAAAGAAAAAGACGCAAGAGGACAGCGCAGGCGACGCAGAACTTCGGAATCGAGCAACGCGGTGCAGAACGCAGCACGCGACTTCAAGGTTGGAAAGTGGACAGTTTCGAGGTAACCTGTAGAACTGTGAAATTAGGTCAAGTTCACGTCGGCAGGGAAAAGACTAGATTCAGAAGTGTTAGAAAACTGAGGACACGGGTGGTAATAATTTGCAGCTTTGTAGTGGGAGAGTTTAATGCGTTATTGCTTGCCTTAAACCATTCTATTGGAGCAGTCATTATTCTGTTATTAGCAGTTATAATTAAAAGATAAATTGAGAGTAGTGCGCTTGCCCACATATTATTTATTGTATGTAATATTCTAAAGAAAGGCAAGAGATTGTAAATTAAGTTTAATTTCACGTGCAATTGTAACTAGAATAACTTAAATTTAGACTTATTGAATTTTCAAAGGGAATTCCCAGTACTAGTTAGAGAAATTGCTTCAGAAAGTTAGTTCTGAACAAAATTAAGTGTTCATTTATTGAATAGGCTGTAAAGGTTGCTTATTTGTATTTATTTGATCATTTTTGAAAGTGTAATTCTATTTTGATTTGTTTTTCGTTGTTATCAACTCATGCCACAGAATTTTGAGTGAATTATATGCTCGCTTATGTGTGATTTGTGTGACTTTTATTGTGTCAAGGGTTCAGACCTTTCTCGTACCCCAAAGATCCTGCTTCCTGAGATTCTAAGCTCGCTTCACGAGCATAATATCTTAACAACCCGCTTACAGTGCACGAGGTGTGTGTGCAGAAGGTATGCATCGTGTGTGGTAAAGGGGGTGTTAGAATATATATATATATATATATATATATATATATATAGGACCATATTTATATAATTATTTTCTAACAATAAGACAGTCATAAGAAACTTAGGAATTAAAATGACCGAAGATGAAAGTGAAGTAGAAAATTTAGACACAATTAATAGGCACAAAAGTAATAAAGGCAAAATAATGTCTTCTATGTTATTCCGTATTTTCTGGGACAAAAATATTTCAAATGAAATAAAATGTTAATACACAAAACAAGGTCAAGGTTCAAGGTTTATTGACATACAGAGTAGAAACACGGAAATTTAACTTAAAATTTAAAAATAAGTTATCTACAATAGAAATGAATTTTTAAAGAAGAGCTGCTGGATTAACTATCAAGTACAAAATTAGAAACGTAAACATACCAGAAAAAATTATTAAAAAGTATATCATTCGATAATTTATTAAATATAAACAATTAACCTTGTATGGTTATGTTAAAAGAAAGAAACATGATAAGCTATCAAAAAACATTGGAGTGGTTTAAAATTGTTAGAAGAAAGAGAGGAAGACCAAAAAATATATGGAACGAATAAACAATCCGAATTTTAAAAGGAAAAAATTACAAGAGTAGGAATGGGAAGATACAGAGAAATGGAAAAACAATATTTTAATAATTCCTTAAATAGTTGTCGGCTTTACAAATTGATTTACAAGTTGTTTATTGATGTGTTTGAAAAAAATGGGTACAGGAAAATATATTTTCTTCATAAGAGCTATTGAAAAAATAAATAAGTCATCATCATCATCATCATCATCATCATCAAAGACTCTGATCAATAGTTTTCCGTGGTTTCTCCTATCAATACCAGGTGAATGCCGATGAATGCTACCCTACCAATCGGGTCATGGACCGTGTGCTATCTTTCCTTCTCCCCTCACACACACACACACACACACACACACACACACTAACATGCACTACACAACACACATACCGGGAGTCCGGTCGGGCGCTTAGTGCTTGTCCCAGCGGGGGCGGAGCCCCGCTGGTGGGAGATATCTGGTTGTGGAAAACCCAGCTAGCCGACGGTAGGTCGGCGCCGGATCTCGCCATTCAGCGGGGCAAGATCACCGCCAACTCGCAAGCAAAAGCATGCACTACACTTACGGGACTAATGACCTTCGCGGTTGACGCGCTCGGAATCAACCAACCTTCGTCAAAGACCGCCGGTTTCCCCTGCCCGCCTGGCTGAAAGGCGAGCCCGAGCAACGCCCGGTGGCGAGCACCGCGCCGCCTGGCGGCAGCGACGGCCCCTCCTCAAGGCGCTCGGCGGCGCGGCGGCCGCCTCGCGCGTCGCGCAGTAATTAATTCGCCTGCGTAGTTTTAATTAAATGTTAATAGAGCCGCGTGCTGGATGTTTTCCTATTGCGCCAACTTATTTCTGGAATAACAGCGTGCGCTCTCTTACTGTTCTCGCTTTATCTCGTCGCCGAGAGCCCCAAAGATTCTCAATTTCCAGCCCCCGAGTGCTACATTTAAGGCGGAGGCTGCGCCGGCCCCGGCGACAGTGAATCGAACGCCGAGCTCCCGACTGCGCCGCTGGATTTTGAACGGCTTGCGAATCGTGTTCTCCCCAACGGCAGTTGCGTTTGCGGGCAGAGAATTCTCAGAGGCCTCGCCAGTGTCGAATTAGCGAAGAACTGGAGGCCAGCAGAGTTCAGAGAGAATTTCCAATTTCTGAATACGCACGCAATACCCTGCAGTTGGATTATGAACTTATTTCACTAGTTTTCAAAACCAGAAAAACGTATTCGATTTGAAATTTCTCGTTAATAAAATATGATTGAAAATATAATTTTAAAGTCATGTGGTAAGAAATTAGAAAAATATAAACTCATTATTATAAAACAGCTCATCCTTCGATCACCATAGCGCGTTTCATTCAACTTCCTTGCATTTCTTAACCAATTTGTATTTTGAACCAATGCTTCGCCCCTCTCACTCTCTCGACTTCTTTTGCTCGCTCTTTCCCCGTTCCTACTTCTCTCGTCAAGCGTAATGTCAAGACCCGTAAATATCTTTGTTAAACTGAAGAAAAAAAATATAAATTCGGACAAACATATAAACTAAAAGCCCATGGTCTCACGTACCGACGCGTTAACAAATTACTTGACACGCATGAACGATTTTATTAACTCTCTTATTTTACAATGATGACGGAGAGCTGCATTTCAGTATGAAGTACTCGAAACGCAGTTGGCGGTCGCACAGAGCAAAAAGAAACTTCTTTCACGTCGACCGAGATTTATGGTCCAGACTTCCCTAGGATCAGCTTGGACGTCCTGCATGCCATTTTCTGCGTACTTCATTGCTGGCACGTCTCCCGCTGAGTGTTTTGAAAGCGGTGACTCGCAATCTACACGGACAGCGGGAGCAAGGGTCAGCCCAGTTTTTTTGGCGGAGGAACGTCGCTACCTCAACGTCCATTGAATTCTCAAAAAACAAAAATAAAAAAAACAAAAAAATCCAACAACAACAACACATTATCAAATAAAACTATTGTTATCACTTATACCGTATATAAATCGTGGAGTACACTCAGTCGCTAGCTGAATTTATTTGCATCCAACTTGAACGTTTAATTTCTTACCATTAGATTCCGTGTTGTTTATTTTTCGTGATCACTCCACTATCAGATTATTGCAGTTATATTTCAGCTCATTCCTGCTAATTTCTTGCTATAGTCCTTGTAATAATTTACTTTAATTTAATACCATACTAAATGTTTAATATTCAATTACATTCTTATTATTTTTACAAAATAATTTATAGGTTGTGATATTTCAATGAAACTGTCAAATATTATTTTCGATAGTAATACGTTTAATACTACATACTAATTATTAACGCGTATACGAAAAATATCGAAAATATTGCCCAGTGATCACACCTAATTTATCTAAGCTACGTTTATTATGACACTGAGTGACAGAGAAAAAACGACTGAGGTAGACTGATGTGTCAGTCTACGAGTCTGAGAACAGAGACAGAGGTTGACTGGATATCTTATATGAAGATGACATCTTTGAAAATGATACACTTTATATCCGTAAAGTATAACTTCTTATTATTTTGTTAATAATTTTCTATTAGAAGCGTTGTAGAACGCTATATTATACATAAAAAAATTTAAAATTTACTGATTTTCAAAAAATACAAGAAGGACCTGCCTGATATGCTGGAAAATTCTCAATCACGCTCCAGCAGGGAGTACCCGCTCTCTACCCATTTATTGCGGAAAAGCGAATCGTCCCAGTTCGCTAGAAATTGGGCGCGAGCGTCCCTCTAACCCTCTGCATATTCAATTTCGTCTGTTCCTTTGACTCTCGCGATGCGCGGTAAGAAACTTTTATCATCATCGTGACGATTTTTTTAGTATCACCATGCGTCGTCATCCTTCGGCACAAAAATACACGGCAACCAGTGTAACGTCCACGACGCAATGAATTACGCGAGGAGTAAGTACCCTCATTTGTGACGCCGCGCCGCCGTCTGTATGTTTTATTTGATTAGATCTGCTTGATTACACATGCGCAGTTATCCGCGGACCCAAGGGCCTGCCTGTGCAGTTCCGCGCGCGGCGCCGCGGCGCCGCCGCCGTCGTCGTCATTCCGCCCCGCCTCTCCCCGGCGCGCGCCCTCCCCGTTTTATAGCTCATTAGCGCGGGGGCGGGGCCGGGAGAGGGCGGGGGCGGGGACGGGGGCGGGGCGGGGTGGGCGCGCTGATGAACGCGCTATCTCCGGCAGCGCGCGCGCGCCACGCTGCAAAGCGCGCGTCTCCCGACGTAATAGCCGGCTGGCCGACCGACCGCCCCCCCTCCCCCCACTGGCAACCGCCACCGGCACTGCGACAACGTCAGCGTCACTGATGGAGAGCCTTTGGGAATTATAATAGCGTTCATTATAATTAATAACTAAGCGCCACACTAATTATCATTTCTTCCATTTTACAAACTTAATATGGTAAAATGTTCATACATCACGAAATAGTGAATGCAACACACGTCATCTTAAATAAAAGTACTGTGGCCATCCGCCTCAAAATTAGAATGGTTAATTGTGTTACTTCCACAGTCTTGCACATTTTAGCGTCGGATTAATCGGATTTTTAGCTGCTAGCGGTGTTTCCAGGCCTGGATCCTATTTTTATGGACAAGTAATCCTCGCCTGGGGGAAGGGGAGACATGTGGTGCGCATGGCGTATTCCCATCACCATATCTAGCATACTTACCCTGCCTGAGGTTTTCTTTCGTTACACGGCTATACAAACTGAGATGATTGTATATACGAGTCGATCGTTTATAAAGTTTTCCTCAGTGATAAAATTATTTACTGACCATTCTACAGAGAAGGAATGAGTCCTCATTGTTCACGTGGAACACGTCTGGAATACGTAATTGAGAGAGTTGAACGTGTTAAGACACTCGGATTAAGATAGTCTAGCACAAGGATAGCCAGTGTGATACGACCAATTTGAATTCATGTCGGCAGCAAGTCACTGGCCTTCGATCTAAGCCATTTACATAAAACATCCTTTACTCGAGCCAACATAAAATTTCAAACACATTTTACATCAAAATTCTGAAACTGCTTATCCTGACACACTTCCCTCTCGTAACTACTATTAAAGTACATCAACTTAATTCCACAGTTGTCCCCTTTATCTGTACACTCTAGCTCAGTGGCGGCGGGTGGGTTGCGAATTAAGAAGAGGGACATTTATGTCTGAAATATCACATTCGAAATATACTTTTATCTCTTCAAAATATCTCTTGAACGAAGAAAACTACCACATATATGATATATATGATTTGCACGCATCGGGATTTTACTCCTTGTCTGAGACAACTTGTATGTTGATAAAGGAAGATACAATTGTGCTCACGCGAAAATTGATTTTTTTAAATACTACCAACAAACCAAACAGTAATTTATGAAATCAGATGAAAAGTCGGTATTCTTAGCTCAGTTGATAGGCGCGGACTCTGCCGAACAAAATCCTAATAGCAGCACTATGCCCCACCCAACAACCCCATTCTTCAAGTTTCCATTACCTCGCATTCACCAGCTACAGAGTGATTTTTATAAGATTGGACCGTTTCGACAGCTAGTGCTGGCAACATAACTGAAGGTTCTGCGGTTGTGCACTTCCAGCCCATTTGACCCTCCTTCCTTCATTCATTCCCTTTGCAGTTGGCTAACTTGAAAATGGCTTCGACATTTCCTTTTGTGATGTCCTCGTCCGACGAAAATACAGTTCGCCACCACAAATAATTGAAATTAGGAAGCGCAATGCTACTGTTTTCTTCTGTAACAATTCTTTTCTTTAAAACATTACATTGAATTTACTTTAGTGTGATAAGTATTATGTTTATTTGAAAACCGAAGCTTGAATGTGAGATGCGCTCTGGTGCACTTGTTTCCTCCTCCTGTGCGGTAAGGTGGTGAGCTGTGATCGAGGACGTTCGGTTCTTTGTGTTTTATCAATTAATTTTTTATATAACTACCCGGTCGTGAACCACGAGAAGTCATGATGTCTTAACTGAAGGCAGGTAGCAACATAAATACTTAACGAAGAGGCGTGAGTGAACAGCTCTCTTGGCAGAGGGATATTTCACTGAATTACATGGAATGATCACTTGTTTAGTGAATGTCATTTTTGCTCACTCTTAGGCGAATTTTTCTATACAGATGGTCTCGCGATAGTCCACAATACTATCCATTTTAAAAATATGTATCTTTCGCTTAAGCGGGCACATACAACTAAATTCGTCTTCAAAAATATCGCCGACGGTATGCACAAATGAAACGAGTGCAAGTTTAATACATATTGCATTTAATAATTATAGTAAGTTCACTACTTTCTGCAACTTTGCGCTTTTCTAGGGAAGGTGCCGCCCTAGAGCCCTTAAGGAGCAACCGCAACTGCTAGAGCTGTTTCTTAAAAAAAAAGATAATTTGAGAAAATTTAGAAAATGTCCGGGGGGCTTCATGTAAAAATTTTGAAGAAAATTGCAGCGCCTCGAATCGAGGCAGATCAACCGGGGAATATCCATTTTGGAAAACATCCTACATATGTTGCAGACACTAGAAGTGTTCAGACAACACACGAACGGACGGACGGACAGACGGAGAGACGTTTTGAGGAAAAGAAAAACACTTTTTCGGTATCAGAGGGCCCCGAAACCGTTGAAACTCCGAAATCGATTTTCCGCAGCATTACACAACTTTCCCTATACTCCGTGTATTACTCCGCATATACGTACGTATACGTGATAGTAAAGTCTCGCCCTCCGCCCGTGGTGTGGGGGGGGGGGGAGGGGCGCCGGAAGGAAGGGCGGGAGCCCCGTCGCGGGCGTGGAGCACGCGCAGCCAGTGATTTACTGGTCCTTGGCGCCGGCTGCGCGCGGGCTGCGATCGCTCCGTGGAGAGCGCAAACGGAATTCGGCGCAATTCGCCGCATTTTGCGATGCGACTCGCTGCGCGCGATTAAAAAGTGAACGACGCCTCGCGAATGATGATTGAGGAAGGTTACTCGTCCGCCGAATGCGATACACCCGCCTTACTAAGGTTCTTTAAGGGGACCAATGGCTGCTGGTGTCAACGACCATATTTTTGTACTTACATCACAGTATACGTGTAATACGCAGAATGTGCTTACACGATCCAAATGTTTGCTGAGTATGAATATAACACGATGCGTTGTGCAAATTTTTTTAATAAAAATCCATCCACTTTTTTTCATATTTTTGTTAACTTTTGTACTATTTAACAAGGAGGTTCTTTGTACAATAATTTTAATTTTTTCTTTACAAACTTTTGCAATTCCTATACAAAGGATTTTGTATTCATTACTAATGACCGAATTATCAAAGATTCTATAAAACTAATTTTCAATTAACACAAATGCACCTTCGGTTTAAAAAAATGCGTTTGTTTTCACAGTACTGACAAAATCATATTGTGGTACTTTTTTACTTTCTTCTTTTAAGCAATTCCTGGAATATTCATTTCTACTTTGTAAAAATTGTTATGCAAGGAAATTTTGAGCAACAAAATATATTTTAAACTGAATCAGCAGAAAACAGAATTTAAATATTTCAATGACTGTCAACAGCATGTCTATAATATGTTACTATTCAAGGTAGTCTCCTTTGGACTGCCCTCTTTAAAACCTCCAAATGTTACACCTTTGGTACGACACTCGTAGCGTACTTTCTAATATATTGGTTATGTTTTACTTAATGTCGTGTTACTAAAATTTATTTTCCTATGCTTTCAGAACAATTTGCCATTACCCTTCGATTTTGCTTACATTTCCAAAAGTCTCGGAAGATAGGTCTTTGTGGTTTCTCACTTTCCATACATGGTGAACAGGGATTCCTAACACATACTCTCGTTTTATTTTCTTGTATACGTACGTATATACGTAATAATATAAGTAGTATAGAGAAAGTTATTTAATGGCGCAATTTCGGCAGAAAAATTCACATTGCCGGGCCTAACGAATAAGTGGATAAATCCAGTTGCTAAATTTAGAAAAAAATCCTCTAACACATGGTGTAGCCAGAATCCCTGTTTTAAAAATTGACAGTTAGGACGAGGTTTTACTCTCTTTTAATATTCTTAAAATAATGTTTTGGTTCTACTATTAGGAAACCGAAAAGTTGAGAATATGTCCAAAAATTTTCTTTGGGCGGCGATAGATGGCAGCTGGCAAGAGTATGTGGCAAGTCCGAATAGCTAGCCCAGACTCCCAGTAAAGAAAATAGAAAACTAATACGAGGAAATCTGTGCCATTTGTAGCACAACTAGTTTTTAATTTAATACATCCAGTGAAAATATATGGCTTCTCTAAATTCCACTACAACAGTTAGTATTACAGCACACAACTATTTTTTGAAAGTTCTTACTCTAATGTAAGAAATGAAATGTATGCATTAATGCATAATTTGGTTCTTATGAAATATCACTTTTACACACTGGAGCACACTTTCATAAACTGAAATAAGGCATATATTTTTTAATCAATAGCAGATATTTCTTTTTTCTACTGGAAGAGAATTTCTGGAACATGAATATCTGAATGATGTTTCAACAGGTTATACCAACTATACTTGCTTATTTTCCTTTGCGCGTAATTAAGCTTACCCACGCGTCTTTTCTTCAAAAGAGGCATTCTTTAAATTCTACGAACTCTTCGTGAAAACTTTTTACTTCCAATTCTAATAATCGGAATAGAAATATTGCTACCTACTGCAAACAGATACTTCGAAGCACAAAAACAGCACAAAAGCCGCGTTTGTAAACAAAACAAACACATGATTACTTTGGGAAAAACACAGACAATTCATCTTTTGTTTTTAACATAATTACAATATGAGCATACTAATAATATTCACAATATTACAGATTGTTTATTGAACGTTAATGCCTTGCACGGAATTAAAGTAGAAATTTCCTTTGGTATTTAGCTTTTATGTTGAATACGTAGTAAACAGTTAAAACGGCAAAATGTATAAGCCATTCTTTCTAATTTGAGCGCCAGACTGAAGACAAAGTAGAAAGCGCCAAAACCACCTAATAAGAAGGCATGGCATATCTAGTTAAATGCCAAAATGGATCGAGTTTTTCGATATCACAAGGCTTTTAAATATCGCGGAATGCAATATCTTAACGATTATCAAATAGAAGAATGACATTTTATCTACTGAAACCAAAAAAATATATCAGAAATATCGTCCAATTATTCGAGCACCGAAACATTGAGAACACGGAGGAGGCCGGGAAGGGCAAATAAAGTTGAACTATGACTAATTGAGAAAACTGTAGTGCCGTTTAATGCGACACATCTCTCAATCTCTTTGCATTTCTATACATTTAAACTTGTTTGCGTATATACATATTGTAGAACCAGTATGTTTTTTTTACCGCGCGATCTCCAAAGGTACATCATATCTGAAATTTTTTGTAATTTCTTGGGTAGTTTTTTCATTTTATTCTTCTTATAATGTAATTTTGTTCGCTACATGTAGAATCACTGTTTTCTTTAGAAGCTATTTTTCTTTCAAACGTCCTACTCTAATGAGACCCATCCTAACAACCCAATAATCACCACAATAATCAACTCCATCACCTCCTGCATCATTAACTTATTCAACTCACTTATCCCATCTATAATTAGTACTATTCAAAATTCCGTAACCGAATACTTAAGCAATAATAATGGTAGATAAAATTCAAAGCAATATTATCATCCTAAACTGGAGAGCAAACTCAATCACGAACAAAAAAACTGATCTCATCCCTTTCCTCCACCACTACAACGTAGACATTGCTTGTATGACCGAAACTCACTGAAGCAATAAAAACAAACTATTTATTCCCAACATTAAAATATATAGATCGAATAGAACTGATTCGAAAGGAGGGGGTGTACTCATCGCTATAAAATCTATACACACACAACCAGAAACCTCTCCCGAAAACACCAGGGTTACAAACAATAGCAGTATCTCTTACAATCACCCTTTGAAGATTATAGCTGCATACAATCCCCCACACACATACACACAGTAAAATTAACAAATACAAACCTTCAAAACTTATTTAATCCCAACGACAAAGTCTTGCTAATAGGACACCTCAATGCCAAACATGTCAACTGGGGTTGCCAATGCAACAATCGAGACAGTAAAAAACTTGCTCAACTAGCAAACAGTACTAATGTTAATATTCTCTCCCCCCAGTGAGCCCACTTATTTTCCGCATAATCGCTTACGCAAGCCTGACATCCTCAACATCGGCTTAACCAACGCTAACATTGACCTCCATATGTCGCTAATATTTGAACTTGATTCTTATCATATCCCTGTATTACTTACATCACAGCAGATGTCGCCTCAACATGCTCCATTACCGAAAGTTAACTCTTCAATAATTAACTGGAAAACGTTCTCCGAAACATTACATAATTTGATACCCAAAGTTAAAATACTAAATATCCCCTCGAAATAGATCAATCTGTTAACCTTCTAACCGAGGAAACCGAATTTATAGTAAAAATATTCTCATTTTCAATACTAAAAATAAATTAATTTAATATTTTTATATTAAATGAAATTATTTCTTTACACAGTATTTTCATCTCAAATTGTACTGCATATGTAAGAAATTATAACGTATATTTTATCTCATATTTTAAAGACGTATTTTAGACGCCTACGCGGAAAATTTTGCAGCCTCAACTTTTGAAGGCTAACCGTGAGTTCGCGGCGACTCATATTGGGGCGATGGTAACATTTGCCCAGCGAGGTCTGCGCATCGTCATCTGTTAACGCGCAGCCTCGCACGCTTTCGAGAGCAGCCAATCGAGGGGAGCGCTGCGAAGGCCAGCGGTGGCGTGGGGCCTGCCACACCAGCGGAGGGCGCCCCCGAAAATTCTCAATAGGGCACACGTTCTTCTTGACAGAGAGGGAATGTCAGAATGTTAGAGGTCACTTGGATGTCGCAGGGGTTAGTTTGCACTATTTAATGGATACTGAGGTGCGAAATTAATAGGAAATAAAACTTGGTATGTGTATTTTTCGTTCGTCAGCAATGCAACGTTTCACATGATATAACGTTCATAAACATATTTATCAAATTATATTATTTTTACCTTTTCCAGCAAACTGTGTGTTTGGTTAGTTGTCGTATCGTATGATAAACTACATGATAACGACTTCAGAATGAATATTCTAAATAAGCTATTTAAGCTAATGCATCTTTAATTCATAGTAGCACGTTACTAAATTATTTGAAACGTAGAAATTAGCAATATATAGCAACTAAACATCTGTTCATATTCATACCGTGGACGTTAAATAACACGATGCGAAGTGTTCACATCCACCCGAAACCATTTTCGTTTACGTGTTGTCCTGGACCTGAAGTTGAGTGACGGTGCGATTTACTATCTTAAATCACTATACAGTTTTCGAACCGCACTGATGACATTGTGGTTTATTAACCCTGGCATCGATAAAGTATGGTATATTTCAATGCAAATAATGGTATCTGACATTTTGGGCGAAATCGAAATTAGTGTTTTTTGATGAAGGGGATATGTATGGAGTATGAATCAATGTATTCCAGGAGCATTTAAACGCAGACAATAAGTAGTAAAAGTAATTCACCTGTAAATTATGACACGTGCATTTATGTGGTACTACTAAACCTTTAGAGTTTTGTGTACAACTAAATGTCATTATTTTCGCCAGACATCTCGTTTCATAGTCTGTAATTATCCACGATCACTGTACGTTTCTTTCGAAAGATATAGCTGGAGACTTATTCTTTCTTATGATATCAGCGCCTAAGGCTTATAGCCACTTCTGGAAATTGGTAAATGATTTTTATGGATATGTAATCAGGAAGATACGATTTGAAAGATGATGGAGCAATGGTGTAACGGGAAGCAGGGGAAACACGAAAGGTGCGATAAAACCTACCGCGAACCCAACTTATTTACTACCACGAATCCTACATGGATCGACCGGGAACTGAATCCTAATCCCAGCAGAGGGAGGTAAGCAATCTGGTCAATATAACACAGATCGTCCTTCATTAAATCAACCAGAACACTGTTAGACGAATTCTGGAGTGTACTTCAGAGTGAACAGAATGCCAAACAAAAAGTGCTATAGAAGTTGAAGACTGATCGAGGCAAGTAGTAGACCGCTACATCAGAGATCGCCCGAAACCGAAATCTAAAGGAGACGGCGATGGGTTGATTTCTTATATTGTTTCCGCGTCCTCTGCAATTGCCATTAGTCCTGTAAGTGTAATGATTGTAACATCCCGGGAGATGGCAATGTTCCCCACCCTATAAAACGTGAGATCCGACGTCGATCTGCTAGTCGACTTGCGTGGTTTCTACTCGTCAGGTATCTCCACCAGCCCCAACCAGGACAAGCTCTAAGCTCCTAACAGGTCTCACGGCATATATGGAAGTGTAGTACATGTATTCGTACATGTGAATAGGGGTGTGTATGGGGATGTGTATAGGATAGAGCAAGAAAGAGGAAGAAAAGATCTCGCGCGTTTCGTAGTCCATTTGTTACAGTACTTCTTCGCCATTTGCCACAATTCCCCTCCACTCAGCAGCTGATCTCGACCCAGCACTGTAGCTGTAGTGTCGAAAATCCTACCACCACCGTCGGAACTCGAACCTTGGACCCTCCCGGTCAGCCACATCTAGCGATGCCCTGAGCCACCTCAGCCGTACGATGTTGGCGACGATGACGGTCCCTTAAGCAGGAGTTCTCGCCGCCGCCCCCCCCCCCCCGTCGGGCCGCTGGAAACATTCGCCACCGCGGGCGGCGCGCATTCGTCTGAATCCGTTTTGATAGCGCGTCTATTCCGAGCGCGGAGCGGCGAGGCGGAACGCGCGCGCACTCGACGCTCCGCAGACGGACGCGCGGGGGCGGAGGGGGAGGGGGAGGGGGAGAATTCTTGGCGCACTGCCCGCGCCTCATCGCGCTTTCAGTTTCAACTCAGATCCACCTCCGGCAAATAAATATGGCGGCGCGCCGCCGCTAAATCTCCCTCGGCCACGCGACGGCGAGGAGCGGCAGCGCACACTCGAGGCTGATGCGGCCAGCAGCGCCAGCCGACGGCGACTGGCCCAGAGAGGGTCACGCGGGGACCGAATTCCTGAACGGGAAATGAGGTTATTTTCCACTTGTATGCGAGAATGAATGTGACGGCTCTGAAGGAAACTCATGTTTCTAAAATTATGTATGTATGTATGTGTATTATCATAATAGACATACAAACATAACGTACACGTAGGCTTCCGCCGCTCGAGTTCATGATTTCTAGGCTGTCCGGGTGACGCCGCGTCGTTGGCAGGTAGGCCGACGTTTCGCCTGTCATGTCGCAGGCTTCTTCAAGGCGCACTTGCGTTACCCGACCCCCTAGGCTGAAAAAGATATAACACCGGAGGCGGAGCTTTACTGTGTCACTACCCTGAAGACGCCTGCGACATGACAGGTGAAACGTCGGCCTATCTGCCAACGACGCGGCGTACCCGGACAGCCTAGAAATCATGCAAACATAATGTCATTATGGCATTATAGTTTCACTGCTATTCATAAATTATGAGTAGTATGATCATAATATGACTGCTACGAAAGAAATTCATGTTTATAAAACATTATGTATGTATGTACGATGTATATATGTATATTTTTGGTATATTAGGCTCGGATTAATCCCCTTTCTGCCCCCGAGCAGTGTTCCCAGGCCCAGGCTCTGTTTTTATTTATTATACACGTCTGGGGGTTAGGCAGAGATGTGGCGAGCTTGACGCACTTCCTTCAACATAACCAGCCTGCCTGTGCTTTTTCTTTAGTCACAAACCTATAGAAATTGAGACGATTTTGTATTAGAAATCTACAGCTTGGCCCCGGTCGACAATTGATCCCTCGTCCCCCAAACAGAAAGTCAGAACGCTGTACATGGGTCACCTGAGCGGCTTTCCTAAAATATGATTTTGCCATTTTGATATTCTCTAATGCATGTCATGTTTAATCTGTACATCAAAGTAAAGCCTACATTAAACCTTTTTTCATGAAAAAGTAGCTGCACTTACAATTTTTTTCGTTTACGAATATATCCTTAAAAGACACCTTTCTAATAGTATTCTATTTATGTCATGTTTTAGAATTTTTCTCTGACGTGGGGAAGATTTTATTTTCGGTGATCCTACAATGGATAAGGCAAGTTTATGAACGCTGCCTGTGATATTCAATTATGTTTTGCTTTTTGCGGGGTCGTCGACTATCGTTGAAGATTTTCTTGAATTTATAGAATAGGTTGAGAAGTGTTGACCATGTGAGAAGGTTTTAGCCCAACACCGGATTCTGGGGATGATACTGGAGACAGGAGAAGAAAAGTCGAATTGTTTGTGCACCTAGGGACATTAATTTTAAGGTAGAGCTCCGTCATCCGTTGAGAATTGATCGAAGGAAACCTCGAAAATGGTCGGTCAGGGCAACCGGTGGAGTTTGCTTTAAATCCAGCGAATTTTCTTCACTACTTAAACTGTTAGGTCGAATTCGGTCGCTGTCCGGAAGAGAGTTCTAGCGGCCGACTGCTCTGATTCCTAATTTTCTTTCCGTGCGTTCTTCGATTTATACTGCCAGAGAAGAACCCTAACAAACAAGCCTCGGCGTTAGATCTTTCTTTCCCCTATCCTTTCCCCTTACACACACACACACACTAACATGCACTACCATGTCGGGAGCTTAAAGCTTGCCGGGATGGGGCGGCGCCCCGCTGAGTGAAATACCTGCGGGGGGAAATTAACCGCAAGCCGGCATGTGGGTCGGGGCCGCATCTCATGATCCAGCGGCGGGGGGAATGCCGCAACCCTATCACAATAAAACATTCATTGCGCAACCGCGACTAATGACCATAGCAGTTGACGAGCCCGAAAACATCAGTCAATCGATCCTGGCTGTGGTCATCAAGGATGTAGTCACATTGGACCCAACTACATATCCGTCGGTGAATGACCATTACTGCCGGCATTCAAGTATACAGGTGCTTAAATTGTCTCCGGACCTATGAATGTCAGCTGCATCCTGATATGGATCGTGTGTGCCAAATGGTAAGGATATCTGTGCCAGCACTGATAAATGACGTACCATCGATGCACACGGCTGGAGACCGCCAGCTCGGCGCTACTAAGAGGAAAACGTCTCCGCATCAAAACAAACATCAAAACAGCGGAGGTGGCGCGCTTGGTGTAGGTTCCTCCACCATCACATGAACCCTATACAGATTTTACGGTGCATTCTCTTATGTATTATTCGTCCAATCAGGTTCCTTTATTGTAATTGATTGATTGCGGGCTTGTAAACTGCTAAGGTCATTATTCCTGTAAATTTAGTTCATGCTTTTATCCTGGGAGTTGGCAGGATGACGAGATCCGGGGCCGACCTACACCGGCTTCACGACGGCTTCCAGGGCTTCACATATCGGCTTCCCTTTCCCGGACCCGATATGTCCCACTCGCGAGGCACCACCCCAGCCAGGACAATCTCAAAGCTGCACACTGACGTCCCGGCATGTGTAGTAGTGTAGGACATGTAAGTGAAAGTGTTGAGGATAGTACAATGAAGAGGAAAGAAAGATCACTCGCGATCCGTGACCTGTTTGTTAGGGTACCATTGCGGCATTCCCATGGTGATGTTCGGAGAAACCACGAAAAACTGCCGATCGTAGTACCTGGCTAGAATTCTGCTCCAGACTGCGGCTTTATTCAACCTATGTAGCTAGTATCGAAAATCATATTACAACCGGGACTCGAACCCTAGGTCCTCCCGATCACAAACACTGCACTGACCTCAATTGATTCCCTAAGCCGCCTACGTCAGTTTCTCTCCTCAACAATAATGTTCTAATATTGTTGTAACAATGTTCTAATGTAATTTTTTGTAGATTTGTCAGGAATGCCAAGAATAGTACTAATCGATGACTTCCTATCTTGTATTTCATTTTATATATTTTAAATAACTCTTTGTAGTATGTACTGATTATTTCTCCTACGAAATAGATTTAAATATTTGTTGAATAAAGGAAATGACGGCTTATTTCAACACATTAATATGGAAAAGACACAGTAGCGTAAGGCAGTGTTTCGTTAGCCAGTGACTCTTCATATTGCGCGCTTAGTATAATATTTCTCTGGCAGTTTAAAAAAAAACGACGATTTCCAAATTACTTTTCGTAGAAATGGCATCATTGTGGATAACAGAAGCCCCATCTGCGGTTACGAAAACAATTTCGAATCTTCCTGAAAACCTTCCGTGTCTACGAAGCGCCACTTGCAAATTCGCAGACGTAAATGTATACGCTCTCACAACCAGATCCGCCACTGCATACGCTGCTAAACGATAGAAAATGGAAGAACTTTTCCTGCTCCTAATTGTTACACCTAGTAAAGGACACCAATAGTGACATTTCCCTGGTTCTGAATTTCGTAATTTCATCCAAATTAACATCTGTGATAACTATTCTATTTCAAAGAACCCTGTATCAAAGATTTAAACGTAATTTTTCTTTTGTTATAGTGCATACTATGATGTGATAAACGATATATTTAAAAAAAGGGAAAACGGGAGTACTCCCTGAAATCTTCCACAAACGCGTATTTCTCACCACAGATTCTATAAGATATATAGCGTGGTTTTTGACACTGGTAATTTACTGAAGTCATGGTCCTTTGAATTACACCCGAAGTAAATTTTCTTTAAAAACCTTTTCTTATCACTTTCCTTCTTTTTTCTTCAGAAAGTCCTTTCATATCTCCGAGATGCGAAATAAACTCAATAGAAATCCGCCGATTCTTGGGATGTGGATAATTCTTGTCAATAACAATCATAAATTCAACCTAAAAAAAGTTTGCAAATATTGATGAGACATAGTTTGAATTTTTCTTGGCTACTTTTGAGGGGTGATTTATCTACAAACGTCGTATTATTGAAGGAGAATAGTCAAATCCTACGAACCGCTTTAATACCGCATAGCATACTATTTTCGGCCTTTCGGCCCAACCGACGTTTACTGACTTTCACTTGCAGCACAACAATCTGTTTGCTCTTCCTCATAACAGAAACGATAATAAAAAGAGATATAACAGTCCCAATTGACAGTAAAAATTAATATTTCTGTAACAATGTTCCAGTGAATGTATAAAATTGAATGCTTAATTAACTTTTACTACACCCTTTAACTGCAGTGCAGAAACAAAGCAGCAACTGCAGTACTCTCGCTTGTTAACATACTACAATTCACGACAGTTCCCATGAGTTACTAGTTACATTTACATCTGCAAACGCTTATAAAAATATTTCTTCTTGTGTTGTTCTTATCCGTTTTCGATGTTGTTAATTGCCTTGGTTGTGGGTAATTTCTTTTAAATGTAGCTCGGAAAATCTGTTTGACAGTGAAGACCCTGAAGAGGGGATTTTCATTGAAGACGTTTTTCTCCTGCCAACACTTCTCTTCCTTACTATCTTTTCTTGAAGACTCTCGAAGATATGTCTGATTCAACCAGACCAAATTACTGGACCGTAAAATGTAATAATAATAATAAACATATATCTATAATATAGGATTCAAAAAAGCTACTGAATTGTATTATTGCATTGCTTAAATTATAAAGTATACAAGAATGCATGCTTTATAATTTAAATCGACACGAACTGACATTAAATAAATCTCCAAGGTGAGTTGTAAAAAATCAAGCAAATGGGTTAATAAGTCGAATTCCCGGGTTATAAAATACAAATATTCAATATCAGTAATCTCAAATATTGAATACAGAAACCATACCTGATCCTTTACAGGCGAAATCATCAGTGTAACAACAGTGTAATTATCAGTGTAAAATCAAAAATCATCAATGTAATTACAAAAATATTTTGTATTTCATGTAACGATCCAGTTACAGCAATGAATGGCTTACTGAAACCCCCACAGAATTATCTAGGGCGAATTTTACTAGTCATTCTGGTACGGACATCCATATTTCAGCATGACGCAGCGATTTTCTTTTTCAACGAATGTCAAGTGAATTCAGGAGGGCAGCCAACCTTCCGGCGCAGACGAGGGCGGCCAGCGTTCTGTCGCCAGGCGTCACCTGCGCGTATGAGGATGTTTTTAATTCTGAATGAATCATTCGCAGGACAGGAAGGCCCGGCTTCTCACCGCGCTTCTTCTCCGCGTTGGGGCGACACCAACGACCGCCGAGATTAATCGCCCTCGCCCGTGCGCTCCTCGCCCGCGCCCGCGCCCCCGCCCGCGCCATCGCCCGCGCCCGCGTCGCGCGCCAGCCGCCGGGCCAAGCCCAGCCAAGCGGGGCGGAGGAGCGCGTGTGGGCGGGGTAAAGGGGCGGGCGTGGGCGGGCGGAGGGGCGGAGGGCGGGCGGTGGGTCGAGATGGGCGGGGTGGAGTGGAGGCGTGGGCGGGCGGCATAGGCGGGGCGGAGGGGCAGACGCGGGGGGCGGAAGGGGATGGGGCGGGCTAGACGGAGTGGCGGGCGTGGGCGGGCGGAATGGGACGAAACGGACAGGGCGGAGGGGAGAAGTGGACGGGCGTGGGCGGGCGGAAGGGGATGGGACGGGCAGGATGGAATGGCGGGCGTGGGCGGGCGGAATGGGACCAGACGTGCGGGGCGGAGGGGAGACGTGGGCGGGCGTGGGCGGGCGAAAGGGGATGGGACGGGCAGGATGGAGTGGCGGGCGTGGGCGGGCGGAATGGGACGAGACGGGCGGGGCGGAGGGGAGACGTGGACGGGCGAGGGCGGGCGGAAGGGGATGGGACGGGCAGGATGGAGTGGCGGGCGTGGGCGGGCGGAATGGGACCAGACGTGCGGGGCGGAGGGGAGACGTGGGCGGGCGTGGGCGGGCGGAAGGGGATGGGACGGGCAGGATGGAGTGGCGGGCGTGGGCGGGCGGAATGGGACGAGACGGGCGGGGCGGAGGGGAGACGTGGACGGGCGAGGGCGTGCGGGGCAGGCGGGTCGGGGAGGAGGGGCAGACGCGGGCGGGCGGCAGGGGATGGGACGGCAGGACGGAGTGGCGGGCGTGGGCGGGCGGAATGGGACGAGACGGGCGGTGCGGAGGGGAGAAGTGGGCGGGCGTGGGCGGGCGTGGATGGGGGGGCGGGGAAGAGAGGCAGACGCGGGCGGGCGGAAGGGATGGGACGGCAGGACGGAGTGGCGGGCGTGGGAGGGCGGAATGGGGCGGAGCGGGACGGGTCGGAGAGGCGGGCGTGGGCGAGTGTGGAAGGAGACGAATTAAGACTGTCCAGAAAGGGAGAGATGAAGGGCGGGGTGCGACCTCCGAGCTGGAAATCCCAATCGCCACGGAAGAAAGAAACGACCTCGACGTGAGGTGCGAGTAGGGCGAAAGACAAGGGAGAGGAAAGGGCAGGGCAATGCAGGGCCATACAGAGGACAGCTAGGGGGGGTCAGGTCGAGGAGAGGTAGGCGCATAATTAAGAGCGGTGGAGATAGAGGAGGCGGGATTGAAAGGTGGAGATAGAAGAGATCGGATGAAAAATGGCGTGAATTGAAGAGGCGAGGATGAAAAAGGAGGGATGGGAGAAGCATGATGAAAGAGTTGGAATGAAAGTGGTAAATATGGAAAAGGCGGAGATGGAAGAGGCGGGATGGAAGGGGCGAGAATGGAAAGGCGGGGTGGGGAAGACAGAGATGGAAGAAGAGTATGGAACATGCGGAGGTGGAAGAGTCAAGAATGGAAAAGGCGGAGTGGGAGAAGAGGAGATGGAAGAGGCGGAAAGGAAGAGACAGTGTGAAAAGGTGAAGAAAGGAAGCTGCGGAATGGAAGAAGTGAGGGTGGACGAGTCATTGGTGGGAAAAGAAGGGATGGGAGAGGATTAGATAAAAGATGGCAGAGACGAGGGTGGAAGAGGCAAGGAGAGGTGGAAGAGGCAGGGTGAAAGAGGTGGAATGGGAGGGTGGTAGAGGCGGGAGCAAGATTCGGTGGAAAGGGAGGGAAGCGTGGCAGGGCTCTGAGGAATGGGACCCGCGGCGGGGAGCGGTGCAGCGAGCAGGCGGGGTGGGGCGGCCATTGCGTGGTGCGGTGGGTGGCGCGGGGGCGGAGACGCGGGGCGGCGTGAGACGGCGCTGCCAAGGTGGTTTACGACCACCAGGGATAATAAAACCGGACGGGCGAGCGGGCGGGCGGACGGAATTTTAAGAACCACTTTTATGGAATCAGAGGTCTCCGAAATGTGTATTTCTGTTGAAATCTCGAGTTCGGAGTTAGCACGATTACCAAGCTGTCTCCTCGGTTCGTATGCCAGAAAGTAAAAATATTATTAGAAGTGTGCTCGTCAAGTACATCACAACTAATCTCGAAGTCCCAACTTCATCACGGAGAAGCGGATGGCAACCGGATGGCATTAGAGGGTGGTCTTCAATGTCGTCTGTGAAGCCGGAGCTGTCACAAGTCAGGCTTTGCATCTCCTCGATAGTACACTACGTAAATCCGAGAAGAACTTCGGTTCGTCTAGCAGTGCATTTTTATTAGGATGCAGAGAGTAAATTTGCCCCAAATTGAAATTGAATTACATTCTACAGTTGATCTTACAAATAAAAAGTTTTATCTCCCGTGCAAACAATAATTTTTCTTACAAGACCATAGAATTAAAAGTTTTATTTTGTGCAATTCAATGCTGCGCAATGAAATGCTGTAAATTATTTTGAGTCAGAACCACCATTAAACGTATTTCTGCATTTCGCAAGACTATTAGAGATAAAACAAAATAGGGCAGTAGATAGAGCTGAAAGCAGACATTCGTTGTCGATCGTTACCGACCACGAGGCTAGCTCACCGAGACTACGCCTTTTATTGGAATATCGCCTCCGCGTCAGCAGACGAAGAATCAACGTTCAAGAACGAATCTGCAGGCGGCGTCCGATCTCTCCACTATGGTTACAGGTCAAATATCTTAAACATATTATTTATTACACTTTCAAAGGAAGAGTTAATTGAACTTAGTGAACAAAATAGTATGTAACGCTCTTTTACAACGGAAACTAAATAAAAATCCGATGGTACAAAGCACTTTGCAATCCTATTTTTAACATTTACAATAATTATAATAAACAAAAAATTACAAACATTTTTAACTCTTACGCTTACTCCTTCGCTCATCATGTATGGAACTCGTGATTTCCGCATTTCCATTGTCCAAACTTTAAATACATTTACCTCGTGACTTTATTTTTACTTCTAGTTTATTTCGTACTTAATAGTAAAGAGAATGTTCTTTAAATCTGCAACAAGTGGTGTAGATGGGAGTTACATCAAGTATGGGACAGCAAGGGTCTCGATAGCCCTCGGTTGCTCCTTTCTTTGCGTGCTCGCTGTCCACTTCGCCATCCCGGGTTCGATTCCTGGCTGGGGTCAAATTATAACTGCGTGCTTTCCTTACAAATGTCACAGAATCTATTCTTGTGTGACGACAAAGCCCATCCTAGGGTTATGAAGACCAGTATATACGGTGGAGGGATGTTTTCGCGCTAACCGCAATAAACCCCTTATCCCATGGCCGAAAAGCTGGGCCATCGCAGGACAGACAACGCACATGACAAGGCTGTCGAGCCAAAGGACAAGACAAGGATCTTGATGCCAAAAAAGTGAAGACATTTGTGGGTCCTTGATACCAAAAAATTGGTTTACTACAAAACGTCTGTCTCTCCGTCCGTCCGCCCGTTGAGGACACCAGCTCCTCGTTCAAAAGATCTCCTAAATTCTGTTGATTCGCCAAAATTCAATCGGTCTGTCCAGACTCAATGGCCTGTGAATTTGAAATGGATATTTTGATTTTGAGGGTACTTTACAAGAAATTTCAAAGATATTTTCAAAATTTTCTGCAAAACGGCTACAATTTTTTTCTTTAATTTTTATTTCCAATAGAGCTAACGGTGCTTAAAATAGTGCAGATCCCATTTTCGATGAAATGTATGTATTCGATAATTGAAACAGTTTGAAAATCTTCGCCGTCTTCAATTACAATTTTGATTATGGGATTAGATTTTTAGATATTCGCATATATTTCAGAAATTAGATTATAAAATAATGTCAAGGTAATTTTTTTAGAATATGGGAGGTTTTGCGAGAAATATACTATTTTAAAGAAATTTGTAAACACGATTTTTTTTCAAAAATAGCTGTAAAAAGTAGCTGTTTCAAAAATTTTCTTCAATTGAGTTTGTGAGTTTCAAATTAATTATAAGTTACAAGTAACTTTATAAAAAATAGCGCAGGTCCCATTTTTCTCTAAATAATGTTATGAATGAATTTTTTACTAAAGTTGAGTAATCATTACAAATAATGTGAAAAAGTATGTGCTGTGGTAACTCCTCTATTTTTTTCATTTCAATTATTAAAAAGTCTGTATTTAATTTATTTATTCATTTTTAAGAGAGCTTATGACACGCGAAACATTGCATACTTACAGATATTAACTCTAAGGTTATATTATGCAACAAATGAACTTCGCCTGTTCTGCAGTAGTGTTGTAGCGATCTCGGTCTGAAGGATTGCGGGTTCGAATCCCGCCTCGGGCATGTTTGTATTTGTGTTAGTCTTTTCACCCCTTTATCATCACCATATCATGTCATCTTCATAGTTACTACACCGATAAATGCAATAATGGTCGCTAATGACCTAGATGTTGATGCGACCTTAAATAACAAACAAATTAACTTTATTGAAGAAATTTCTTATCACATTAATTTATTTTTTTCACCAAAGAAATGTTATTAATTGTAAGGCACGTCAGTGTCTGCTTCAGATTCCTCTTTTAGGTTTTTGTTTGTAGAGAGTAGACAGTGTGTAGTCAATGTAGAATAGTAAATGTGCACAGGTAGGATGTACTTTGGCGACAGTTTCATAACATCATTGTACTTTTGAGAATTCGGTGGAAGTGCCTCAGTGTTTGCTCTGGGTGCAATCAACTGAGGGAGCTGCTGTCGTGCTTTAATTATGCAAACATTTGGAGTTGATAATATCACTAGGCTCAGTAGAAACAGGCACATCTCTTCCTTCATAAATGAAGTTTCGATAACTAGTAATTCTGAAAAACTCAGTTGCATTCTTGATGACCTCCTTGAAGAAAGATTGTAAATGGTATTTTTAAATTATTAGCATACACCGATACACTCACACGACTGAAAATTTCCGAGAAGCTCATGCTACCATGTCATACCATTCTTCTGGGACAAAGACTTACTACCTTTCCGTTTGATTGATTGATTGATTGATCGATCGACTGTTTTAGTGATTTCGGGCACGACGTCAACTACCAGGGTCATTAGTCCCGTAGGTGTAGCGCATGTTTTGCTCGGGGGGTGGCGGTGATCTTCCCCCGCTATATGGCGAGATCCGGCGCCGACCTATCGTCGGCTAGCGGGGTTTTCCTCAACCAGGTATATCCCACCAGCGGGGTACCGCCCCAGCCGGAACAAGCACAACGCTCCTAACCGGTCTCTCGGCATGGTGGTAGTGTAGTGCATGTTAGTGAAAGTGTATGTGTAAGGAGTGAGGATAGGACAAGGAAGAGGAAGGAAAGATCGCGCGCGGTCCGTGGCTCGTTTGGTAGGGTTCTGCTCCGGCACTCGCCTGGTGTTGATCGGAGAAACCACGGAAAAATACCGATCAGAGCAGCCGGTTGCTAGGATTCTCTCCAGACAGCGACTGAATTCGATCTAGCTGACAATCTTGCCACGGTCGGGACTCGAACCTAGGACCTCGCGGTCAGAGGGACTGCAGTGACATCAGTTGATGCCCGGAGCCATCTCTCCCGGTTTTTCCGTTTTATTTTCTCAATTTGTCAAAAGGTCCGATCATAGGATATAAATGAATATCCAAAGTTAGAAAAGTGGTGATGTATTTGAAAAACATTTCCGATGAAGTGAGCCTAAAAATTGGGCCATCAAGATATTCTTGTTTTACCCGGCCCCGTTGTTACTGAAGAGATGTAAGGATTTAACATTTTGAGGCATGTACGAAGTGTGTGTATATATGTAATTGATACAGATTCGTTTGAAACTTTCTTCTCTTTAGTTTCGTCATGCTATATACATTTTATGACATTAGGTCTTACATGAATAGAAACCCATGTTTAAAACACATATCTGGCGCAAATTTCACCATCTTTTTTTATGTATTTCATTCCCATTGCTCTTCATTTTTGATCCAGGATCAGCTCAGGTCTGAGTGCAAGAAGTGGATAACTTCGGATATTATCTGGTTCTTCCACTCAAATAGAAAATAAAATATCATCGACTTCCCTGAGGGGATTAAGAACTTATTGTCGAAAATGACAATGTCTGCTCGTAGAGGACAGGACGGGTATCGTGTTTATGCGAAAATCTCAACTGGTCATTACCACTCAGATCTTCAATTAATTCTCAAAAAAAATCTCAAAGTTTGTTCAGTTTGGATTAATGAAAATAAGAATATATTAATTGGTTCTCAAATTTCAGTTCAGATTTACTGCAGAATTACGTAGTTCACGAGTGCGTGCATAAGACTTTTGTATTTTATTTTCTCTCGTGTTGCGTGTCGGGGGCGTGGCCCTGGTCCATGACCTCAGACATTGTGTTGGCCCGTGCGCGGAGCGCGCGCCGGCGCAATGGAACAAGTGCCAACGGTTTCTTCACTACCAACATGACCGCCGCCGCCGCTGGCGCTGCGCCAGGCGCGTTATTAGTGCAGCGATAACAAAAAAGCATCAGGCGGCTTCATTTGTTGCTGCTGAAATACGAGTGGCGTTCCTTCACCTTTCGCAGCACCGCCGACGCCAAAACGCCTGCCGAAGTTTCCAGTTTCCACCACGAACTGAAACATGCATATGAGGAAACAACAAGATGAGATGTGCACGTTTCAGAGATAAAAATATAGTTTCCTTACGTAATGTAATTCATGTACCTCTTCAATAGAAAAGCCGTTAAAAGGTATCTGAAATTTGCCAGGAAATGCATCATCTTTCGAGACTGATTTGAAAGTTTCATGACAAAAGTATGACTCACAAAAGTTTCGTTTTCATAGCAGAATACATTAATCTTATTTAAAAAAGAATTAAGGGATCTTCATAATAACTTATTAATGTAAAGGGTATTTGCTGGAAAATGTTCATCGATTTTATTTTCAATACGATTCTGAAGATAAATGTATCTGATAATTTTCAAGAATGAATTGAAGGGAAATTAATACTAAACACAATTCCACTATAAAAACGAAGAAAAGTAATTTTATTTCTTTATATTCATTGTCTAATAAATGCATTATTCTAACTTCAGATTGAATTAAATAATTCATATATAATCGATATAGCGTAATTAATTACGTGTAATTTTAACTGGTATTAACCCTTAGAGACCGCCGAGCTACTGTTGAAAAAAACATAGATCATTGTTACGTTCAATTTAGGTATGTACTAAAAAATATTTACGAAAAATTATTGAAAAAGATATCTCACATTGAGCACATCAGATACTTTAAAAATAAACAACAAGCAGTGTGTCAAAATGCAATATTTGCAATATTTGTAAATTCTATCAACTCCACTAGGGCCTAGGTTTCGCATGCCGGTTGTAAAGCAGTCCATCCACACTCAAATTAGGCTTTTGAAACCTACTTCTGATTGTATATCTGACGCGATCCATTGTACGCACAATGAAGAAGATACGGGTGCCGACTGATTTACAACCGGCGCAAGGCAGGGTTGACATACCCTTGCCTACCTGGGTAGGGACCGCTTAAAAGCCGCTCTTTGAACGTTACTCGCAAAGGCGTCTGAAGGCTCGAACGTGCCACCCGCACTCCTCGTTGGCAGAATATCGAACCGGATGCAATACATCATTGGTTCTCAGAGCGGATGATGGTGGGTCTTGGAACCACTCATACGGACCATAAGACCTGGGAGGAGCGCGGCGACCACGAGAAAAAGAAGGATAAGCAATTTATAGACCGTGAGTAAATATTTCATTTCTTTGTGTAACAACATATTTACAAATATGACGAATAAAAAAACGCATAGATCGAAAGTTAGAGTCGATTATTATTCTTATAGGATGTTTGTCTACTCTAAATTCCACCACAATTTGCTCCTTGTGACAGAGGATTAAAGTATTGAAAATAACCCCCCATTCTACCCACGATACACATATTTTATGTACGATTGTGAGGGCAAAGAGGGATACCATTCAATTTCATTAACAAATGTATTAGTAGAAGCTATTGCAATGCAGAAGTTCCCCTCAAAACAGAGAAGTACTATATGCAAGAATGAAACACCGTCATGACAAGTACCTTCAAACCCCTGATATTTGGAACTACCATGACTAATATCGTGAGTCAAAGTAACAACACAAAATATTGTTATTAATTATACCTTGATGATTGATAATATGTAGTGTCAAAATATTAATCAAAATTCAATGAGAATATAGTGACCAAGAATATCTCAATACAGTGGACCTTCGAGTCCATGAACTTGAAACTTTCTTATATAATTTGTGACGCGACGTCAGTTGTAGCAGACTTTAAGAAAAAGACAACTTTACGACAGAGGCCTGGCAAGCCGTAACACATTATGGTGGATCAAGTTTATATTTTACCCACTTTGCTCTTTAAACAACTACGTCGATTCTGATTGCAGCGTCAGAGCAAGAGGATTGTTATTTAACCAATAATTAAGATACATTAAAATAATTTTTTTGCGAACCAATTACTCACGCTAAATAAATGTTCAAAGGGCATTTTCTGAAAAACCTAGAAAGTATAGGAACCTGATATATGAAGTCGAAGAACTGTGGAACGAGAATCACCACCAAATACCGGTCGCATTCTAAGAAAATCTTAGGAAAATTCCTACACTTTCAAAGCTCTTAAATTTGAGACAAAGACTTTTATCCGAAATACTTGACGCATTGTCCGTAACTTTCTTCAAACAGATAACGAATCAGAAGCTTAGCTCTTAGCAAGAAATACGTTGTTATTTAACAACCCGGTTTTCTTGAGCACCGGCATTGAAAGCGGAGAGTAATTATAATCCAGTTTGATGAAAAAGTTGGTGAGAGTCGCGCGAATGAATGCGAGGCGAGCGTGGGCGGTCGTAGCGGCGTGTCGCCCGCGGGCGTGCACGTGGCGCGTGTATTTTTAGGCGCGCACGCGTCGCCCCTCGCGGTTCTAATCCGGCCATTGATCGCGACAGCTGGCGCGCCCTTTCACTCGCTTCCGGCGGCGGCGGTGGCGGCGGCGGTGGCGGCGGCCACGGCGCGCGCTCCGCTTCCGCTTGCCACCCCCAACCCTCCTAGCCCCCCCCCCCCCCCCCCCCCGCCCCCCCGGACCACGCACGGAACGCGGCGACGCGCCGCAACGCGCTGCGTGGAGCAAGAAGCCAACACGCATTTTGGAGAAACGGGAAAATGGCGTAATGGTCGTAGATCGCACTAGAATTCCACCGAGTCTTTCGTCGGTCCTCTCGTTCACGCCTTCCTCGTTCAGAAATAATAATGATGGTGATGGCGATTTTGGTGGTAGTGGTGGTGACGATGATGGTGGTTGCTATGATGGTTGTGGTGATTGGTAGTTGTAACAGTGATGGTGGTAGTAGTACTGATGATGATGGTGGTGGTCGTACTAGTTGGTGGTGGTAATGATAATGGCAACGGTAATGGTTGTAATGGTGACGGTGGTGTGATTCGTAGTTGTAATACTGGTGGTAGTAGTGGTGGTGATGGTGACGGCGGTGGTGGTCGCAATAGAGATGCTCGAGGTAGTTTGAAATGACGATGGTAGAAGGAGGTGATATGAGAAACTGTGAAATATAATGAATGAGAGTTAAAATGAAGTTCCTGGAGAAATGAGAGGCAGAGGAAATGAGAGAACTGCGCAGAAACTAGCTATGAATCCACTTACTTCTCAGAAAATTGGAAATGAAATTACTGGGAATTGGATTTCTGAATCTCCTACAGATGTGGAAATATAACGTTCTAGCCACAATGCTGCAGACAAGGACGCCAAAATCTAGTACTGGAAGACTTAAAACACCAAAGGACTGGGTGGGTATGAAAGAAAGGCTGCGACCTGCATATCAGTATTATCGGTTTAAATAGTTGTCGTACCAGTGGCTTTCAAAACAAGGAAGAGTAGATTTTTGACTTTTGACAGATACGCTCACGTGCCGTTCTATCTTCACTAGGTTGGATTGGCAAAGGAAACGTACTGAAATGGAATTATAAATAAAAACCAAAATAACGTATAAGTTGTAGATTGAATTACATAATTATATGCATGAGACAAAATTATATATTGATGACATGCGTTGATTAGCTGGGATCAGTGGTCAAGCTATTTAAATCCGCCGACGCAGGGATTTCTTCCTTCCAGGCACATCTGGAAGATGGAAAGGGCGGCAAAACAGAAAAGAGGAAGGGGTTAATGTACGCTAAGGCTTGCCAACTTCAAGAGGGAGCAAGGATGTTTTCATTTAATATTAAAGATTTAATTTATTGAAACTTGCGTAGATAAATGATACAACAACGTAATATTAGCAGGATTCAATAGTTATTCAGTTCTTTTGTATATTATGTTTGTAAAAATCGTTATAAAAACATCAAAAATAAATACTGCAAATATATTTTTACTCGTATTTGAGGTGCACTGAAAAAGCAAAAGCGATGTGGTTTAAAAAGCAGTGTTAGTAAAGAAATGTTCGTCCTAGAGCGTATCCAAAATCAATTTCATTTACTTGCTTCTTAAAAGGCTGCAGGGTGTATCTGACATTTGCCAGAGTAGAACACACACATAAGTATTAATGTTTTCAAACCATTTCAACATTTAATCAAAATGAATTTTCTATTGGATTTCCCGTCCTCAATATTGCTATTAATAAATAAACACACTCAAGGGCTGACTGGGCATATATAACGGTGAAGTGACCCGCTTGCGTGCCAAATAGAGTACGCCTTCCCCTCGGCACAGTGAAGTATGCAGTAGTTTGGTTCCATTCGTTCCGTTAGCTCATAGTATCTGCTTATCTACTCTATTTCAGTAGACGTTCGTTTTCGACAACTTATTTATTTGATCTTCTGATATTAATTATTATCCTTATTAAGAATTATTATTGATCTCCATTTACACATGCAATTGTTCGGGACGTTGTATTGCAGATCAGAACTAGTTTGGAACCCTTTGTCTTTCTTTGGCTCCTTAGTTCTAACACTCGCCAAGATAAAGCAAAAATCACTAGAAATTACCCGCGAGTCTTCCGAGTTTGAATTTTGGAGTAACTCGGTTGCCCTGGAGGTCCATGAACAAGTCAGCGATGCCAACACATCGGCCTTCATCTGAGCAAATGCGCCACTTCAGCGTGTTATGAGGCCCTGAGGAAGGTCGCGGTATGTCGAGCGAAACGTTGGCACCGCTGAGTAGGACGCCGGTGTCCAGAACAGTCAAGTTAACGAATCTATGCACATACCTCTTGTACCAAGGTTTTTTAGTCGTCGGTGTTTCTGCCGCGGGACTCCAATCTTCGTCTCTCGTGGTTTCGAGGACCGAATTTCTCTAATTAAATTCAGAGTTAAGATGCTGGGTCAAGAGCAAACATCTAAAGCTTTGAATCACGACTACGCTCATAGAAGGTATGTGAGTCAACGCTGTGCTAAGGGAACCTTTCATTAAAAATTAAAAAGAAAATGATTGAAGTAGGAATAAACCCTCTGAAGTTTTTATTTTGCCTTAACAACTTTTCTATACTTTCTTACTCCAGACACTGGGACACAGAAATGAAATTAATCGACCGACTCTCATGAAAAGACGTTTGATATACGTTTCCAAACAATAAAAGTTATGAATTTGAGTAGGAATGTGAAATATTTAATTTATTAGTTGACATATTTTAACATTATATTTTCTAAGTTTAGCATTACCCAAAATAATTAATTAAGCAATATATTTTTACAATTTTAAATAAGTCCAGTTTGTAATTGTAATCCTTATAATTCTTCAAATGTGACTTATATCAACTCATTTTATATTGCGAAATTTAAATTGCAATTTAAATTGCGAAATAGTTTTCACGAATCAGGTTATGTACGTTTACATTTATCAATACAATTTATTTCATTCAACCCAATCACAGTGACTGTCATTCATTTCACAGTATTAATTAATAGTGTTTAAAAATAATCGTTATATTTTAGAATATGAAAATATTATAAATTTACTGAAGATTGTAGAAACAACTATTCGAGGAAAATAAAAAAAATCACTTATCCTTTTTATAAATTATAGAAATTGACATACAAAATTTGAGATAATTAGATACACACATAAATTCTGGCTGAAAATCTTAAAGCTTGAAATCGGTGTTTTTTAACACAAAAACAAAACAATGACTCTTATCAATAAATGAGGGGATTAACAGCACGAAACATACAAAAAATAAATATATTCTGTTACACACAATGTCAGGCAATTTTTATTTACATAAAGTACATGCCTAACATTTTATTTAAAAAATAATAAAAGAACTGATCGGACGATACTAATATCCTAAAATTATTTTGATGATGGTTTTCTCACCAATTGAAACAGACAGAACAAACACTGACTCTGAAGGACAGAGATGATAAAAAACTAAAAACACTAAAAAAACTAAAACGATCTCCGTAAAACTGAAAAGGATGATTACTGATCGTTGTCAATCCTGCTATTTTTTCTAGTGAAGTAATCAAGCCGATGTAATGGCCCGTGGTAGAAGTGTGCTGTTCATGCGCAAAAAACAAGCAACAGAGCCTCCCTGCAAAATATGTAGAGCATACTACACAAACTGTAAAACTACTAGCCAATCCAACTTTTATGTTTCTTTTTCATAATTATCATGGACATAAGTAATTTATTATGATTACTTTTAAGCAGTGGTTTTGTAGCATTAAGGATGATCACAACACTATCGAAACGTCTTTGCGCTTAAAGGTATTTTGATTAGGCAATGAAGAAATATGTGATGAGTCTGTTTAAACAAAGTATGCGTGATCTCGACACATGTGTACGTTACCTATGCACAGAGATAAATATATGAATTCCGAATAAAATGTGTGTGTGTATGTTTCAGGGTACTTGATAGCTGTTCGTGACTAAAAGAGAAAGAGGTCCGTTAAAGCTGGAATTGTGAAAATAGCTGATATGGTTAATGAATTTGCCGGAGAGCTTAGGGCTGGATATTCTATACGATATTCCGCAATACAGTTTTTAATTTCATTATGCGTTGTAGCAATTATCCAAATGCCCGCAAGCTATTTAGCTTCATAGCGGGTACTTTTATGTTGGCTCGAAATTGCGTGCATTTTGATCTGGAAATCCCCCGACAGCAAGAAGCGCCTCGCGTCGCGTATGTTCTGTTACGTGACAATGCTGCTCTCGACCGCTCTACCGGGAGGTCCTAAGATTCGACTACCGACGGCGGCAGAATGTTCGACTCTACATGGACGCTGTTCAGCTGCTGTCTGAAGGATTCTAGTAGCTGGCCGCTCTGATCGGTAGTTTTCCGCAGTTTCTTCGATCAACACCACGCAAATACCACAGCAGTGCCGTAACATACGATACATCTTTGCTTACTATTCCTTGCTGTATCCTCACCCCTTACTTACACACACATTTACAAGTACTACACCACCACACATGTCGGAGAGCTTAGATCATCTGGGGCGGTGCTCCGCTGGTGGAGATATCTGGTTAGGGAAAGCCCCCCACAAATCGACGGGTAGGTCGGTGGCGGATCTCGGCATCTAGCGGAGAAAGAACACCGCCACCTCCTGCGATCAAAAAACTTGCTCTACACTCACGGGATTAATGGCCTTAGCAGTTGAGGCGCGCGAAATCACTAATCAATCAATCAATTAATCAATCGACCAGTAGCTGTCAATATCACAGGGGTTTACCCGGCGGCGCTCATTGGCCCGGCCTGTCCTGCGATAAAAAATAACTTGCACTACACTTACGGATCTAATGACCTTAGCAGTCGATGCGCGCGAAATCACTAATCAATCAATCGACCACTAGCTGTCACGATGACAGAGATTTCGGCGGCGATCATTGGCCCGGCCTGTCACGCGCCCTGCGGAAAAGGGCGTCGGCGGGCAGGTCTCTCGCGAGCCCACCTGAACGGCTGGCGGGGCGACTCCGCGTTCCCCGAAATACCCGCCCCGCTCCGCGCTACACCGGCGTTTTAAGAAGATTACTCCAACCCCGCGCCCGCCCCCTCCATCGTCCCCCTTCCCACCCTCCACCGCCCCTCCCCGCGCCCCGCGCCCCGTGCCACGCGGAAAGTGGTGTATAAATATCAATCTCTTTCCGTAAATAATCCTTCGCGAACCTGCACAAAAATAAAAATAATACCAATATTTTTCCGCGGGACGACATGCAGCCAAACGCTTAAAATAATTCGCCGGCTTCATTTTCAGGCCACGTAGTCGCGAACGAAATACGCGTATTTTAGATGTCGGTGGCCTTGCTATGTCCCCGGTTTACTGGCACACTCCGCCATCAACATGCGACCGTTGCGCGGTCGCCCCGCGTTTTTCGCAGGTAGCACTCACCTTCGCGTACCTGTGCCTCAGAGACGTAGAGGTGCGTGGAATATTCGCGAACCATTCGTATCGAATAGGCCAATTTTACCGTTTGGGTCGAGTTCAACCAATGGGTGGTATGAATAAAAGTAAGCAATTACTCTTTGCTCCAAGTTTCGGAGATCCTACTCAGTTTCGTATGAATACAGTGGGTGAGCAATTGCTCAGTCTCTGAGCACTTGCTCCATCTCTGAGCCTACTCTCAGCTGGCGAGCAAATGCTCAGTATTGGTATGAATAAAGTTAAGCGTTTACTCTCTAGAGTGAGCACTTGCTCCAAAATTTCGGAGGGACCTTAGTAGCAGACTCACGTTTGAAAAGTAAGGTTAAATTGGCCGATTTTTTACCGTGTGTTGATATGCAGATGCAGCGGATTAAAACAAAATTCAAGATAAGGCGAAATTCTCGTGATGTAGACTATTAGAATCTTTGACGGTTCGAAAAGGAGAATGTATGGTTAGTACGGTTTTTAGCGGCGGTTGCTTTCAGGCGCGTTTTCATATTGCATATCGTCTATGTTAATTGGCCATCGCTCTTTTCTACTTGGAATTTTTCAGGGTACTGTTTTTTCAAACTTTGTAAAGTTTCGTTTCGGCCACAGCGTACCTCCGAAAGCTGGCTCTTTTCAAAAATAATTTTATATTCGCTTAGCATTTCGGCAAAAACTAGCTGGGCCTCTGGCGTCTGTTTTTCGTTACTGCTATTCATATTCGAATTTAAAGAACGAGACAACAAAACATTGCTCTTTATTCCCCACAAATGTGCGCGACGCGCGTAACGTATGTAACCTCTTTGTTACTCAAGAACCCAATTTTTAAAACTCTTAGCTTGCACTATCACTTGTTCACGACGAGCAAATGCTCGCGAGACATGAGTAAGTTCTTCGGAGACATACGAAGTTTTTATTCATACGAAATGGAGCTTCTGCTCAGTGCCGCGGAGTAGACTCACTTTGCTCCGGAGCAAGTGCTCATTTTTATTCATATGACCCAATGACTGGTGGATAATTCTAGTTATCGCTCGGAACAGTAGTTCCGTGGTTTCTCCGACCAGTACCAGGCAATTACCGAAGTGGACAAATCGCAGTCAACAAATGGACCACATCGCGCGCCATCTTTCCTCCCTCATACTTGCCACTTCTCCCCTTACACACGAGAACAGTTACATACGAGCTCTCCCGCTCTTATAGGACGACCAGTGCGCAGTTTAGAGCTTGTCCCGGTGCGAGTGATGCCTTGAGAGGGAAACCCCAGGAAGACGTCGGTTGGCGCCGAATCTCTAGTTCCAGCGAGGCAATAACATCGCCACCTCCCATGTGCACTACACTCATGGTACAAATGAACACAGAGCATTAACGCATACGGGACCACTCATTAAATCAATCAATCGAAAATTTTGCAATTTTCTTAAGAAAGTTTTAAAACTATTTCAATCAACGTAATTATGAATAAGATAATGCGCTAATAATCTTGGATATATATTTAATACTATATAATATACATTGGACGCACTCGTGCAAGAAGAAACATTTGGTTTTGTAATACGTTGTAATTTCTGCAATAAGTTTTTACCCTTCAATATTACTTATCACTGTGTTAATGTACGTGAAACTTGTATTTTAGTGTACAACGCTTATTATCAAGTATTCGGGGGGCACATCTTTACTTTGATGTAATAATCAGATGAGAATACTCGAAAGAAATGTGTTTTAGTCCACAATATGTTACGACGAATTACAGTTGAATGTGTTAGAGAATTTCTTCATTTAAAAGACGAACCGAGAAGCGCTTTGACATTTAGAGGCATATCTACCGTAGCTCATGAGATTGGGTGTCCTTCCCTAAAGTGTGAGGTTCCAGTTTCGGTTGTCTTAAACACCGAGTTCTTTTGCCTGTCTGGAAGGAATTTCTGGAGTCGGGCTGTTCTGTTGATCGTTTTCCAGGTTACCCCCAAATATAGGTGTTGTGGTGCGTTATCGTTGGCATTTTTCATGAAATAATTGTAAACGTTGTCATTGCCAACAAAGCAGGTAGGGAATGGCTCAACTTACATTTCTATGTTTCTCTAGGAAAATTTTTACGTTTCCTCTTTCTATTTCATTCGCTTTTCTTTAGTATTAATGACTTAGCCCCCCCTCCCACTTTTTTCTTTCTTCCTGTTTCTAGAATGTTAAATTTATTTCCAAAAAAATTTGTAAATTATTTGTAACCTTTATCATAATCTTGTTGTATTCACGTTCTAATGTTTTGTTTTTTCTTCTTGTATCAGACAGCTGATGATGATGGCTAAGCCATCGAAAGCTGCTATTATATTAAATACTTTTGTTGGCAATGACAACGTTTACCCCCAAATAGCTCCAGACGGATGTTGGAGTAGTACCTTTACAAAGACCTACCACGGCTGTAAAGCCAACATTCCTTCAGGCGTCCATAGGAACATGCATTCAACCACCCTACGAGTCCTTCCTCCCCACCAGGTGAGGTGTCCTTCCTCCCCACCAGGTCGGCACCGCACGTGCAGAAGCTGCAAGGGACGAGGCGCGGAGCAGAAGGAGCGAAGGCGGTTTGGGGGCAGAAGAGCCGCGTCGGGGGAGGGGAAGGGGGTGATGGAGGGAGGGGGAGGGGAGGGAGAGGGCGGGGCGAGGCCGCACATCCGCTGCGCGCGCGGGCGCCCGCCGTTTGGCTCGTTCCAGGGCCCCTGCCCACCCGCGCGCGGCCGCCGCTGGAGATGACGGCGTCGCGTGTCGCAGGCTATTTACGTGCCCCCACCCCCGCCCCCGCCCCCGCCCCCGCCCCCGCTTCCCCCCCCCCCCCGCACGCGCCCCGCTCCGCTCCGTGCGCGCCGCGACAGGGGCACGCGTGTAACGGAGGCACCGGCAAATCTCTCCGGAAGATAACGCGGCCCCAAGGCTGCTTAGGAAGTAAGAAACTTTCTCAACATCACTCGGTCGCTCTTTTCATCTATAATATATTTTCTTTCCAACAAATGTTTTTTTAAACTAATTTATTTAACTTGCAAATAAATGTTTATATTTTTAATCAAGACTGATGAAATTTTCAGAACATAGTAAATAACGAAAATGACAATAAATGATAATGTTGTCATGCATCTACCATAAAATTAGAGAACACAGGACTATTATAATAAACCTGTTTACTATTCTTATGCTAACTAATTAGATGATTTTAAATGCAAATATTTTCTATATGTTGTTCTGTACAACTTCACATGCAATCGAGAAAACACGAATTTATGAAAAGCTGTTTTTAAAAAATGTTAAGGTTATTTTCAATTTATTAATTGATTGTGTATAAAATGCCTCTGCAAATACAGGTTTGTTCTACATATTAATTTGTTTGAATAGGTCATCGTAACAACTGTAGTATAAATACTCACAAAATCGTATTATATTTTGCAACATGAAAAGTTCGGAATTCCTCGTTCATATGGAGGGTAAAATGTGTTAACACCAAAAGCAAATTGGAAAAGTTTTCGTTTCCAAATTTATGGTTCAATACGCATCGAGTCAATAAAACGCTCGTTAGCTTAAAGTAGAATAGAAGATTTTTATAGAACCAAGGCACATTATCGACGTAAACAGGAATTACAGAAAAGGCCGTAACGGTAAGGACCTTGTTGCTGGATAACGACAGCAAACGTTGGGTGCGCAGTCATTCACGCGCTGCTTCCAGTCCCTAGTACTCTCGGGCAGAGGGGCTGAAGGATGCTTCTGCTTCTACATACATTCGCTAATTACGTCTGCTCAAAATACCCGATACATGTCAGACGTTATAATTATATGAGGAGCTTACACGACTACATAATTCCGATTTCTTTTACAAATACACAGTGATTTCTCGCCTTTAACAGGATCTTTTTCGTAACAGGTCTCGCCCCCGCCTGCTTTGGGAGCGGCTGCAGACCGTCACGTTTGTCCGCCGGGCTTCTGCAGTCGCGCGGGGCAGTGCAGTCGTTGGACGGGGGCGTGTCGCGATCGATCCCATTAGAGACGGGGCGAGGGTCGCCCTTTCGGAGCAGACGCGCGAGTGTAGACCTGGACTACGGCTTCCCTTGAATGTCACGATACTTACATCATCCAGTCTAAAATTACCACGAACGACTGCTTGACTTATTCAGTGCGCGCTGCGGACAATCGACTGATGACATTGTGTGGAAGCTATCATAATATCGGACGTAAAACCACGTTGAACCATAAAAATAACACATCATTAAATATCAATTACATATCAAATTTTCCTGTAAACTTCCTTGTCGCGAAGCGTCGAGGAAATTTTTGGAAATTTTCAAAGCTCGAACGATATTTATTAAGACGTCCAGAATGAAATTATTTCCACCAGAGTTTCAGAATGCGTCAAATAATAAATTACATCTATTTGTTCCACTGAACTTCCTTTAATAACTCATCAGTTCTACTATGTCCGTCTGCTTCACCACCTTCCTTGACGATGAGTCGCAGCTACATGATTGGTCAGTGGAGAGTAATGATAAGAAAAATAAGATAGAAAAAGTGACTTTTTTTTAGATACATCCTTGATTTGGACGTATCAGATTTATTGTTAAACGCTATTTGTGTTAATTTCGTGAGTAAAATAGTCACTATAAAGATGAATGAACGTTTTACGTAATGTTCCACAAAATAGATTCTAAGACTGACCACGAGGAAACATTTTGAAGCTGTAACTTCTCTCGTTTCAGATATTGCATTTCAATCACTCAAATTGCTCACTAATGTATACAAGTGTGCATTTCTATCACTCAAATTGCTCACTAATGTACACAAGTGTGCATTTCAATCACTCAAATTGCTTACTAATGTATACTATCCGTATTTTTTGTTATCATAATTATCTGCGTTAATGTTAAGTAATTAAATAAGTTAACGAAATTATCTCTATTTACATGCGTGACCAATATAATGAAACTGCTCAGAAAATTGATGAATATATTTCCTTTATACTGATGTATTGAATCAATACAATTTTGCAGCCGTCTAGCACATCGAAGAGCTATATTTCTCCAAGCGTTATTTTTGCTGAAGTTGGAGAAGCCACATTTCGGAGGTGGCGCGCGGCGGGTGTTGTAAACGCCTCCGCGCGCGGCCGTCGCCTGGAGCGACTCGTGGGGTGGGAGTGGGGGTGGGGGAGGGGAAGCGGGTGGAAGCGCGAGTGCGGCGGGAACGGAGCGGAGCGGAGCGGAGCGAAGCGGTCGCAAAAATAACCCTTTCGGTGGGCGCCGCGCCGCTCCGCGCGCTACCCGCCGACCGCTGGCGCGCGCGTGAGACGATCGGCGCTTTTCAAGCTCCCGATTATGGAGGTGATGTGTCGGGAAAGGATCTCTGTGCTTCAGCGCGTGGCTAAGGAAAAATTTTGACATTTGATTAAGATTGGATGCTATGTAGATTAATATGTTAGTGCATATTTGTGCCGATTTTTCCGGTTGGTGCGTATTTGCGAAATTATACGCGCATATTTTGCATACTTCGTTAAAGTAGAGTCTTAGCTCTAAAAGGTTTTAACTTTTCGTACTATCTATTTATTTGTGGGCGTTCATCGATTAGGAATAGCTAGTCACAGTTTGCGTTTTTATTTCTTCTTCTTTGAAGATGACAAAATACTTGAGCAAATGTACGAAATTTCTTGATATATTTTTTATGATTGCTTTTGCTCATGATATGATTTTATGATAGCTTTTGCTCATACAAGTCACTAGTGTTCACTGTAATGAGGATATGAAATAAATTCCAAATTGGCCAAAAAACCGAACATTCTATTAATTACATTTTCCTTCTACTTCGTGTAACTTGTATTACTCCAACCTTTCAGACCTTCTTCCCCTCTGAGGGATAATACTTCGGGTAGAAACCATCAGTTCAATGTATTGCCTGACAGATCTAGTCAAATATCCAGAGGTAACGAGCATTAAATCTCACTGGAATCTGGAAGTTGTTTTCACCTAACGGCAAGGGTATCTCAACAGATACACCATAGTCTCGTACACTTAAATCAAAATTATAATATTTTTTGTTTGTTATTAAACTAATCATTCTTATTTTTATATCTGCCCTCTCAAAAGAAATACGTCGACGTAAGCTGTACAATATCGAAAAACATCAGGAAAATTAAGAAAATACTGAAATACAGTAGAAAAATCGCAACATGTGACGAAAGGATATCGAAATACCTCTCAAAAACAGAGGAAGAAAAGTCGTTGTGAAAAGTGTTTTCCCCTGTGAGTCACATTCCCCATCCCGAGATGCTTCTCCAGTAAACGCCGCGGCGCCCGTTCGCACCGCCTCCCTCGCCGCCGAGGTTCCGGGGGGGGGGGGTGCTGCGCGTGGCTCACGATCGGCGGCCCGCGTTCCGCCCGCCGGGGCAGGGAGCCCGACCCCGCGTGTTGATTTCAATTCGAGCCGCAGCCCGCAGGAAGGCGCTCTCAGGGAGTTCCGGCGCTCGCGCAAATTGCGTTCCTCCAACCCGCCTCCCCGCGCAGTGGGCCGAAGGGGCACCGAAAGGTTAGTGTTAGGTTAAGTTACGTTAGTGTATTCCGCCGCCAAGTTCTCAAACGTAATTGCAAAATTCGTAATAAATCTAATCTAACTAATCTAAGCACTTGCGGCGCCCCTGGTATATCAGCCAGTACTTGAACCGGCAAGAAGTAATCATGAATAAATTAAAATGACAAAATATTGCATCGTAGGTTTTCACGGCCGACCTGGTGGCCAAGGTGGCTAAGAACGTGCAGCGACTCAACGCTTCGGTGCGAAGGGTCGCGGGTTTGAGTCCCGCCTTGGGCTTGATTGTCTGTCCATGGTCTTGTATTCGTAATAAATCTAATCTAACTAATCTAAAGCACTTGCGGCGCCCCTGGTATATCAGCCACCGTGTTCGCGGAGGGCCTCGCGTTCTACTGACCACACATAGGAGCCCGCAAAGAGTGTTAATGTCTAGTGTATGGTCAAATTTGCGTCCCATGGGGACGCAAAGGGTATCCGGCTGTCGGCCGGAAAAAGGCCTAAGAAGGAGAACGGTTTCTTGGCCTGCCGCAAGCGACCCGCCGACCCGGATACTGTGCCTGAGACCTTGCCGCATCTGAGGTTGTCCACCGCAGTTGCGAACGAAACGTTTGGCCCTTTAACCTGGATCACGGCCTATGACTCCGGAAACTTTCTGTGAACGTAACATTGTTTAGACAAACACTAGGAAAAGCGGTTCTTTCAGGGCAAGTGCAGCGCGCTAGACGTTCAATTTGTTTACCACTAGTGCTAAAACTGAGACGATGCTCAAGTGTTCAGGTAAATCTGTGAATGCAACAAAGGAAATAAATATTTTAATCTGAAAGCATCAGCTGCTACTGATCTTAATGTGTCATTAAGTGATTTGTGTACTTGAATAAAAATAAAATGAAAGTCAGTAAGTCAGTAACGCTGTCTAGACAACAATACATGTGGTAAACGTGATTTTACCACTCGTATCGTTTGATGCATGTGGTAAAAGTGATTTTATATTGTTCGTAGAATTACGCACGTCGGCCTATCGGCCTATTGTTGTAACCTTTCCTACTCAAAAATAAAATGTCACTTTTACTTCTCGCATCATAAATAAGTATTCTGCACTCAGTTTTCAGAAACTCTGTTTTCACTCAGAGGTCATTTTCATGGTCATGGTTTCACGAGTCATTTCTGAATGTTGTTACTTATACCAGTATACCATGGTACATGCAAAATGAAGTACAAAATGTTACACCCTTTGTCCAATGTCGTCTTGTATGCTCTCTCATGTAGAATTTCATCTTTCACTTTAGAAATTTATCTTTGTTCCCACAGCATTTTTATCATAGGCTGCAAATAAAGTCGGTTCAAAATTTCATTACAAAATTTTCTCACTTCCTTTAAAAGCTGTATAAAAGTATCCATTAGCACTCTTTGCTCACACGTACTGAGTTATGAATTTCAAGGATTTTTTTCCTTTCAGTGAGCTGTGTTTTTCTCCCGTTGAGGGCCTGTGCACAAACACCACTACCCCGCCCCAGCCCGCTCCCACACTGCCCCCGCAGAACCCCACCCCACCTCACTCTTCCTCCTCTCCCTCCACCACCCTACCTCCGCCCCGTTCAACCCCTGCAACTCCCACGCCCATCGTCTGCCCATGCTCCACTCCCCGCCTTCGCCTCATCCCCGCCCTACCACACCCCTTCCCTACCACACCCTTCCACACTACACCTTGCCCCGACCCTTGTCTTCTCTCCCCGCTCCCAAACTATCTCGGCTCTGTCACAACCCCTGCAACTCCCACGCCAGGGGTCTGCCCACGCTCCACTCCGCCCCGCTCTCGCCTCATCCCCGCCCTACCACACCCCTTCCCTACCACACCCTTGCACACTACACCCTGCCCCCGACCCTAGTCATCCCTCCCCGCTCCCAAACTACCTCGGCTCTGTCACAACCCCTCCAACTCCCACGCCCGAGGTCTGCCCACGCTCCACTCCGCCCCGCTCTCGCCTCATCCCCGCCCTGCCACACCCCTTCCCTACCACACCCTTGCACACTACACCCTGCCCCCGACCCTTGTCTTCCCTCCTCGCTCCCAAACTACCTCGGCTCTGTCACAATCCCTGCAACTCCCACGCCAGGGGTGTGCCCACGCTCCACTCCGCCCCGCTCTCGCCTCATCCCCGCCCTGCCACACCCCTTCCCTACCACACCCTTAAACACTACACCCTGCCCCTGACCCTTGTCTTCTCTCCCCGCTCCCAAACTACCTCGGCTCTGTCACAACCCCTGCAACCCCCACGCCCGAGGTCTGCCCCCGCTCCACTCCGCCCCGCTCTCGCCTCATCCCCGCCCTGCCACACCCCTTCCCTACCACACCCTTGCACACTACACCCTGCCCCCGACCCTTGTCTTCCCTCCTCGCTCCCAAACTACCTCCGCTCTGTCACAACCCCTGCAACTCCAACGCCCGAGGTCTGCCCCCGCTCCACTCCGCCCCGCTCTCGCCTCATCCCCGCCCTGCCACACACCTTCCCTACCACACCCTTGCACACTACACCCCGCCCCCGACCCTTGTCTTCCCTCCTCGCTTCCAAACTACCTCGGCTCTGTCACAATCCCTGCAACTCCCACGCCAGGGGTCTGCCCACGCTCCACTCCGCCCCGCTCTCGCCTCATCCCCGCCCTGCCACACCCCTTCCCTACCACACCCTTGCACACTACACCCTGCCCCCGACCCTTGTCTTCTCTCCCCGCTCCCAAACTACCTGGGCTCTGTCACAACCCCTGCAACTCCCACGCCAGGGGTCTGCCCACGCTCCACTCCGCCCCGCTCTCGTCTCATCCCCGCCCTACCACACCCTTGCACACTACACCCTGCCCCCGACCCTTGTCTTCTCTCCCCGCTCCCAAACTACCTCGGCTCTGTCACAACCCCTGCAACTCCCACGCCCATCGTCTGCCCATGCTCCACTCCCCGCCTTCGCCTCATCCCCGCCCTACCACACCCCTTCCCTACCACACCCTTGCACACTACACCCTGCCCCGACCCTTGTCTTCTCTCCCCGCTCCCAAACTACCTCGGCTCTGTCACAATCCCTGCAACTCCCACGCCAGGGGTCTGCCCACGCTCCACTCCGCCCCGCTCTCGCCTCATCCCCGCCCTACCACACCCCTTCCTTTCCACACCATTGCACACTACACCCTGCCCCCAACCCTTGTCTTCCCTGCCCGCTCCCAAACTACCTCGGCTCTGTCACAACCCCTGCAACTCCCATGCCCGAGGTCTGCCGACGCTCCACTCCGCCCCGCTCTCGCCTCATCCCCGCCCTGCCACACCCCTTCCCTACCACACCCTTGCACACTACACCCTGCCCCCGACCCTTGTCTTCCCTCCCCGCTCCCAAACTACCTCGGCTCTGTCACAACCCCTGCAACTCCCACGCCCGAGGTCTGCCCCCGCTCCACTCCGCCCCGCTCTCGCCTCATCCCCGCCCTGCCACACCCCTTCCCTACCACACCCTTGTACACTACACCCTGCCCCCGACCCTTGTCTTCCCTCCTCGCTCCCAAACTACCTCGGCTGTCACAACGCCTGCAACCCCCACGCCCGGGGTCTGCCCACGCTCCACTCCGCCCCGCACTCGCCTCATCCCCGCCCTACCACACCCCTTCTCTACCACACCCTTGCACACTACACCCTGCCCCCGACCCTTGTCTTCCCTCCCCCCTCCCAAACTACCTCGGCTCTGTCACAACCCCTGCAACTCCCACGCCCGGGGTCTGCCCACGCTCCACTCCGCCCCGCTCTCGCCTCATCCCCGCCCTGCCACACCCCTTCCCTACCACACCCTTGTACACTACACCCTGCCCCCGACCCTTGTCTTCCCTCCCCGCTCCCAAACTACCTCGGCTCTGTCACAACCCCTGCAACTCCCACGCCCGGGGTCTGCCCACGCTCCACTCCGCCTCGCTCTCGCCTCGTCCCCGCCACTACCCCCAGCCCCTCCGTTTAAAGAGCGTCTATTTTTAAACCAACGCGTCGGCACGGCGCGGCGCGGGGCGGGGCGGGGCGGGGCGGCGCGGGGCGGGGCGGCGCGGGGCGGGGCGGCGCGGGGCGGGGCGAGATGCCGGAGCGATCCGGCGCATGGGGCTCCGGGGACTTCGACGGGGCGTGCATCACCCGCCGCCCCCGCCTCGGTGGGCGCGCTCTCTTTAATGGAAGGCCTTCTCTTCTGCAAATGCCTGATATACGAGCACTGCCTTCCCTTAAAAAATGACAAAGAATAACCTTGACTACAGGGCATTTATTCTCCGAGTGTATAATGGACACGTTTTTCAGTCGTTCATGTTATTACCGGGTTTCAAAACGTTGTATTTTATGAAATGCATGAAAATTTAACATGACAATCATATTAATATTATTATTACTGTTATTATTATTAATAATATTATTAATAGTATTGTTTTTTTTATGATTATTATTATTATTATTATTATTATTATTATTATTATTATTATTATTATTATTATTCAGTTATCGCCTTACTTACCTTGTGGTATAGTTGCTACTTTTTACACTTGAAAGGGGAACAAGATGAGCCACACTTCGACAAAAACGAGATGTGTATTACCATTTACATAGAACAGGAGACTATCGATAGTTGGTGTGGCTTATCTTATTTTTGTTCCGGGGTTTTTAATTCATGTTCTATTTAACTACCTTGGAAACTCAGATATCAGCAAGGTTCATCAATTTCTTCCTCTGGAACACTAGACATGTATTAAATCCTAGAATGCGTAATATATGAACAGACTGAGGCCTTGTGCCAGACTTCTAGAAACTTATTTTCCAGAGCTATACGTTTTCAAAATATATCCAACTTTAAATGAAGACCATAATAGTTGGTTATATTTTCGATTGCATTTTCTTATTTTCAGCAATCTACAGTAGATAATTCCCCTCTCCACACGACACACTGCAAATGCACGATCACAACGTTCGCTATGTTCTGATCCCACTGTCACAGTATCTTCAAAAGGAAATTTTGTGGTTATGGCCTTTCATTACGTTGCCCGGCTTTCGCTTCCAGCACCGATCAGTTGCATTCAGACCATACTTTCTGCGTAGAGGAGGAATGATATTATACATGTGGACGTCTGTTTGGAGAGAAGGCAAACATTTTATGCATAACAAATGCAAAGTATGTAATATTTAACGCAGCCTCTTCTTGTCTACTTACAATTATCTCGATAAACAATTCGGCAAGTGGCGAAAATTAATTGAAATATATTTCATCTCAGTGATTTTGATTTAAATATTTTGCAATACTTTTGAAATGTATATAAACGCTTGTATGTGCGTGTTCACTCCTAGAATATTGATTCAATATTTGCCTTAAAACGTGAATCCCACCGCTTTACAAAAATTGTGAAATATTGAAACGAAACTATACAGAAAATCATGATGTCTTAGGATTCCGCGGCCAGTCATGATCTGGGCTGTTCGGGTGACGCCGCATCGAAGCTGAGGTGCCGAAGTTTGGACTAACATATCGTGGCTTTCTTCAGGGCTGTAGGGTGCCCATATATACAGAAATCATGTTTTCCTTGATAGCGAGATTTCTTTAACTTTTTCACAACCATTTCTTTAAAAGTGTACGAGATTCCTGCTGAATTGACTCTAAAAGTAAAATATCTATTTGCAAAACAGTTTTGAGTAAGAATTTCGCTTTTCGAAATTATCAATATTTTTTGTGAGAATGATCCACTAATAAACCATGAACAATCAAAATACCATTTTTGAAAAATAGGAAAAAAAAGAGTGGTCAAGTCAGTGTCAAAGTGTGAATTGATGGGAAAATCTAGACGTTGAATCTTCGCACATCACGGCACTTTTCATGCACTATCTCAGCGAGAAAGTAAAATACCAGGAGTCATAACGCACTGCTCGTGGCCCATCCACAGGTCTGTCAATCGGCACATTGGCCATCGCCGCGGCGAACCAGTCAGTCCGACGTAAAATATGACAGGATTACGACCTTCATTACGCCGTTTGGAGCGATTGTGTTATTAATGCCCGCTCGATTATTAGCCTCGGCGCTGTGCGGAGGAGCCAGAGGCGGAGGGGGCTGGTGGGGCGGGGCGCGGGCGGAGAGGGAGAGGGCGGGCGGAGGCGGGAAGCGGGTGGGCGTGGCGGGCGCGGACAAGCGGGGCGGGCGGGGCCGCGGGAGGGGCGGGCGCCGGCTGCGCGGGCTGATACGCAGCTATCGCAGCGCCATCGCCCCCGGCTCGTTACCGCGCGCCTGCCAATCACCGCCCACGCCCTCGCCCGCGACCCCGCCCCCGCCCGCCAATTTGTCCGCCCCGAGCTCGCGCTCGCCTGCATCTCTCACGACAGGGCTGGTTGCGAGCTTCTTCCCGATCCGTCCCAGCTGGCTCCTTCAAGCGAAACACGGCCCAGACGTCCGATGCTGTGTGTGCTTTATTGAGCCGCGTGGGTCTGAAATATCCTGCCAAGTGAGGGAGAAACCAGGGGCCATCCTGTTGCCCATTTCCAGTTAAGAAACCAAGGATCTTTGCAAGGAGGAGGAGGAGTGGCGAACCAAAAATGGTGCTGCGGAGCCCGGAGGTTAGAGCATTTCCTACTGATGTCAGATCCGTTTTCGGGTGCTTGTACCGGCGTCGTGCAGTTTATAATGCCAACTAACTAGCTCTTTAGCGAAGGATGAACTTGAGTAAAGATAGATTGGAGTGTGAGTTTCTGGCAATTTGCCATGAAAATGAACAGTGGGATGTCTTATGCTTCGTATTGGCAACTACTATGTGGTGGAATGGCAATCACCTCTATTTCCAGTGTGAATTATCATTGCGGCCCCTTTTCATTAGCGGGAACGAACAATGATTACTCATTTTTGTGCAATACTGTGGAATAGGTCATGGGTCGGCATGTGTAACGGATCACAAAATTGGAAACAGGCCAGTCTCTGACCTCTGCTTTTCGCCGCCACGATGAGAATATTTCGTTATATTCTTTGGAGTAATTCAATTACCCTACGGATGTAAAAATCTTCGCGATTAGTCCTCTCGAAGAATATTCAACTCTTACGATGTAGAATAATTTACGATCTACTAAGAATCTAGTAGTTTCCAGGAAATTGTACCAATTTCCAGGTTTCGGTTACCAGTCATACCTCCTCCTTAGTTTCCCGAACGAAGAAGACTGTTTTCCCTTTTCTTTGGACCATGGTGGTACGCGTGCCGTACGTGTGGCTTGCGTGGCGATCTAGAATGTGAAATTGGGCTAATTGGACTGGTAATAATCGAGTGCTCACTGGCCAGAATCCCGAGTCTGAGATGTCATATGTATACAAAGGGGCCAAAACCAGATATAGTTTCGATAGCATTTCTTCAAATCACGATTCTTGTTTAAAGTGTGGATTCAAACAGTGTGCTATAAAATAGATTTTTTTCCTTAAAAATTCGTATAATGTGTGATAGATGTGTGTTTGTCGAGAAAGAATTTTAGTGTTTTGGAAAAATTACTTTTTCGAGACGCCCGACGTTAATTAATGCGATATAATATGAACTTTCTTTCTACTTTCTTACACTGCCTGGTATCTACACGGTTCTTGTCTGCCATTACAAAATCTTGAAGAAAAAATACCCATTATTTTAAAAAATACCAATGTAATGTTTTGAAAGTGAAAATATTTTAAAGTGACAAGAAGTGCTTCACTATTCCTGTTTCCTGTATCAGATCACCTTCGTGTGATTACCAACCAATATTCTTGCATTCTTTTTCACAGGAGCAGAACTCTTATAGGTTCTCTGTGAAGATCAAGGACAGAATGCACTGCCAAGAGGGAAAGGGATAATAATTAATTCGGCAGCAGTGAGTTGGTATGTGTGTGCGTAAATATCACAGACGGCTGCGGAAGCAGACTTTGGGCCAGGGGTGAATGTGCGAACCGCGTGTAAGATCTGAATGCATGTCAATGTTTCGTGGTCGACAAACGCAACCCACTAAGTGTTCCAAACCATTATTTTAATTTCCATCCCTGCCTTATTTTTACTACGAATGCCAAATATCAGTTCTACGTTCTTGGTTGCAAATATGCCATTTCGTCTAGAAGAAGGCAGGGGAAGTAATGTTTAGATTTATTTGAAAACATTGCCAATACTTTCACTTTCGCTTCATATATCACTGCCCAATGAGTGCTGAGTTTAGCCGAAAGCACGCTCGTTGGTTCTGGGAACCGCGTGCCAGTGAACGTGGATATGGAGTTGCAAATGGCGGAGGGGCAGCGGGAGTAGAACATAGTAGAGCTGTGGCGGAGCGGGGAATGTCGAGTTGGAGTGTGAAATTGTGGGAGGTGATAGGGAGATCATGGGATAGGGCGCGCCGGAACGGGGAGTGTGGAGGTGGAGTGGGAAGGACGGGAGTGTAACAGGCGGGGGCAGATCATAGGATGGGGCGTGGGGAAGCAGGGAGAGTCGAGATGGAGTTGGAAGTGGTGAGAGTGTGCCAGGCAGGGGGAAGAGCATGATAGGGCGCGCCGGAACGGGGAGTGAGGAGGTGGAGTGGAAAGGACGGGAGTGTAACAGGCGGGGACAGACCGTAGGATGAGGCGGGGTGGAGCGGGGAGAGTCGAGATGGAGTTGAAAGTGGTGAGAGTGTGCCAGGCGGGGGAAGAGCATGGGATTCGACGCGCCGGAACGGGGAGTGTGGAGGTGGAGTGGGAAGGACGGGAGTGTAAAAGGCGGGGACAGACCGTAGGATGAGGCGGGTGGAGCGGGGAGAGTCGAGATGGAGTTGAAAGTGGTGAGAGTGTGCCAGGCGGGGGAAGAGCATGGGATTCGACGCGCCGGAACGGGGAGTGTGGAGGTGGAGTGGGAAGGACGGGAGTGTAAAAGGCGGGGGCAAAGCGTAGGATGAGGCGGGGTGGAGCGGGAGAATCGAGATAGAGTTGGAAGTGGTGAGAGTGTGCCAGGCGGGAGGAAGAGCTTGGGATAGGGCGCGCCGGAACGGGTAGTATGATGCGGTGCGGAGTGGGAAGTGGCTGGGGCGCGAGAGGGCACAGGACAGTGCGCCGCGGAGCGGGGAGTGACGAAACAGCGCGGGGACGCTGCGGAGCGGGGGCGTCGCCGCCCGTTCCCGAGCGCTGAACAGCCGGTGCGCGACGCGACTCCGGGCGAGGCGACTGCGTGTATTCGCCGCCGGCGCACCCGCCGCCTTCCAAACGAGAGCTATAATTATTCGATTTCCGGCGGCGGCGGTGGCGCGGGCGGTGGCGCGGGCGGTGACTGCGGGGGCGAGTGGAGCCGCCTCCCCTCCGCCGGCCGCCGCTGCAGATCAATCGGGCAGCAGGAACTGCGTCCGCGCGCTCTGCCCCAGCGACGCCGCCCTCCTGCACTTGCTACCATCACTCATCGCACCCCCCCCCCCCCCGCACGGCACTCCCAATCAGCGGCAACGAAACCGATAGAGGTTGATACCAATGGCCTGCAAAATTTTAAGGGCCCGCGAATGTTTCGTAAGATTTGAAATTAATGTAGCCAATAAATTTAAAAAATGATCTGTGTAAAGTTGTCAAAAACCGCTTGTATGGTTGTTTTAATTTCAAGGGGCAAGAAATTATTTTGGTGAGGCCAGATCTTAAAATTAAGGTTCATGCGGTACGCGTGATTGAAAAGAGAAATTGAATTTATTTTAAGGCTTATATCTCGTGAAAATTTCAAGTGAATAATTTGTAGATCAATGGAATCAGTAAAAAACAAATTAAATAATCGAACCAAAATATTATTAATAAAAAAAATGTGTAGCTTAGTATACATTTTAAAACGGACATTGCAAACTTGAATGGCAGCTCGTTTGATTGATGTGTAGTTTAAGCTCGGGGTAATATTTTGTAAAAGCAGCGCAGTGCACAACGCAAACGACAAATTCGTCGTTATATTACTTTTTCTAAGTAAATTTCGTTTCGTTGACCTCTCTTTCAAAATCCCCAGTGCCAATTTTTGTAAAATTCTTTCACGTATTATGAAAACAGCTATAACCTAATTCGAGTGAAAACTACACTCATCTCAATATACCAAGCATTCCTTATCACTCTTCCAAAATACCAAGCATTCCTCATGAAGCACCTTAAAACGTACATACCAAACACCATACAACGTAAAAAATATTGAATTTGTCTTTGTTCTCTCTCCTGTTACTGATCATAGTGAGAAGAAGAATGACCGATCACTAGTGTATGCATAACGATCGTCCTCCTGTTCTCAAATGCTTTGTCGTAGAAACACTCACTTCTAATTATGGAGCTAGGAATACTCATTAACCGGTCGAAAGGAAAGGTTATACAGATCGTATATATTTTTGTTTGTTCAACCCTAAATTCCGCAAATGTTTTCCGATATAAATAATTCTTAATTGTCGTAAAGGGTACAATGTAGTATCATGGTAATATAATACTGTTTTGATAAAATATGATAAATAACGAGGTAGTGCAGCACTTAGCGCATTAACGCAAGTATTTTTCAAAAATGAATATTCATTCGATCGAACAGGCTTACCTTGATCACCCGCGAATCTGATATGGATATTTTAATGAGTGTCATTGTGAGAGTCATTAATTCTGATATAACACAGGGTGGCGCAAGAAATGTGTCACCCTTTATTTTTTAACATAATTTATGAGTCGCACTAGATATCCCGTTGAGCATCTCAACAGCAGTAGCAGCATACCTTGGAAAAACAAAAAAGTTACGAAATAACGCGTAATTCGCGATTCTGCCGCTAAGAGACTTTGTCAGATCGCAATAGTAGAAGAAGTAGCAAGAAATAAATCAAAATAAGAGGACACAGCAGTAGAGGACACAGAACCGCACACACGATGAATAACCTAAGTAATGGTGCTCTTCAATTGTCAGTTACTTCGCGCTGTAAGATTTCATTTTCTTCTTAATCAGTATCGACAACTCTGCAGTCCCGTCATCAGAATTTGAAGCCTCTGAATGGATAACGGAACTATTTCTTCTCTGTCAGCCACTAGCTGCCATGTAGACAGATATATTATTCGGACAATATAATAGTTTTATCGGTATGTTCCTGTTCGTTTGTACGAAGATATAAATCTAAATGGTGGACATTTTGTGAATGTGCTGCGTTAGAACAATTCTCCAAAGAGTGTTTTCTATTATAGTATATGTTCCTTTCAGTTTGTATTAACAAAAAAAGTTTGGATTTAAAACAAAATGGAGACTAATTTCGTGCTGCTGGGTAGTAGTCTTCCTCTGACAGCCATTGCTATATAAATTAGTCTCCAAGGGGCGGATCGTGAATTATGCGTTATTTTGTAACTCATTTGTTTCTCTAAGCTCTACTGCTACTGGTGTTGAGATGCTCAACGGGATATCTAGCGCGACTCATAAATTATGTAAGAAACAAATGGTGACTCATTTCGAGCGCTATCCGGTATTTGGCAGTTATTGGCTACGCAATTCTCATTCATAAAGCCAAACCTTGTGCCAAAGCACAACACTATTTTAAGAGAATTATTTCATTTGTTCTCTGATGTCGACACTCTAGGGACTCTGAAGCGATTATGTTTAGAAAGGCGTATGTCTTCTGAGAAGTTTGCGAAGTTCTCAGTTCTAGTGATGCAGTAACAACTACAGAAGAGGAGAACTCATTATTATCATGAAAGTAGTACGAAGACAATTTTTCACGAGATATACGTGGCTGCCTTTACTCTAAAATATTATGATAAATTACTAAAGATATCGTCTGGTATCAATAATTATTAATCTAAACTCTAAAATATTAATTCAACTATTTAACTCCTGTTCCTGTGTTCCTCTATTTTTACAGAGAGATTTTCTAAAAACATGTTGACATTTAAAAATTGTGTTTAGGCTGGGAAAAAAATCTCGGCCAGCATGCTACGGAAGCCATGCAGCATGTTAACTCTACCGCCAGCGCAAAATGTCAAAGGGTGTGTATTCCTTAAATTGAAGTTGAACTATTTATCCCATCCACTTAATAAATTTGAGTTAAATCGAAAGATGTTTAGGTCGCGAAGAAGTTTCCCCAAAAGTTTCTTGTCGTAAACAAGGTATTTAAAGACCAAATAATTTAATTTTATTGATCGCTACCTGGTTTCCCTGAGGCGGAGCCAAAAATGTCGAGATGTAGGTCTCGTTGAAAATAGGTTAATTTATACTAATAACGTTGAGCGTTGGCCAAACGGCGGCCAGGCCTCTTTGATCAGGCGGGGCGGGGCAGGAGTGGCGAACGAGGAGCTCGAAGGCAGCATGCAACTGTCAGCAGGCGCTCGTCAACTGCCACGCGTTCGCCGTCAGCTGTAAGCCGTTACACGTCAGCCGCGAAACATTGGTCTAACGGTAGTCGCACGGTAGTCGTCAGTCGATGTACACCAGGCATCAATCGTCTGCTGTTCGCTTTGAGAAGTAAACCTTGTAACCGACGCTAATGCCAGCTAACGAAGGTCCGTAGTTGACCAGTCGTTAAGTACCAATAGCTAGTCAGTCGTCAGACAACAACCAACATATGTCTGCTGACGATGAACCAAACAAATCGGTTCGTCTTTCTTTCTTTTATTGTTTAATTTACTTCGAGTAGTTTTATACTTCCAATTTTGTTTCGTTATACTCGAATTATGAGAGACGAATTTCTTCCTATACTAGGGATATCTATTCGTCACCATAAAGGGATAAATTCTAAGTGGATATCCTCTTTAATATGCTCATACACTAAAAATGAGTATAAAAATGTACTTTCGAATTTTCTAACAAGACCAGCAAAGAAAAATGATAACTTAATCGCCGAATAATCATTCTTAAGCTGAAGATAAGCTGTCGTTCTGGAAGAGATGTAAGCTTCTCGCATTAGGATTACATCACGAGCGTATGAAAAATGCGAGCACGTCATCCAGTGCATTACCTTCTATTCGTTCCGTCAACTCCTGCCCTTCTAATGATGGGTGGTGCGCAGGTATTGGTCATTTCAGGGAGGGAGAAAGGGCATGTCTCCATTTGATTTGTTGGAGTTATCTATTTTGGTTTATTAGAGTCGACGTCGTGGCAGTCAGTCTGCAGGCGAGGTTAGATTGGCAGCATCTAGTAGTAATTATTGGGGTATGCAAAGGTTCATTTCACGACCATGGATTGTTTCAGACGACAAGTTCCCAAAAGACCAGGTTATCAAATACAGCTAGAGTTAATTGTCACATTTTGCTAACATATTGTTGAAATAAGTGACAAAAATAACTTTTCCCCACTATTTGCAAAAACAAAGTTTTCAAGAACATTTCTTTTTATTTTTTAAAATATCTGTTGAAATGAATTCTAAACTTTTTACAGCTGGGTGTAATTGTGAATGAATGAATGCATTAATACATTGATTAGTTCTCGTAAACCAGAGCTGACAATGACACAAAATACTCCATTCTCATTCATTGTCAGATCCCCAAACCTATTTAATCGGACTTGTAAAAATGACTTCAACAGAAATGTGGCAATGTTGATGTTTGATAGGTAAATCCGTTGGACCCATATATTTTTGAGATCTACAGCGCTAGGAGGGTGAAGAATCTCAGAATTTTCAAGACAGCTTGAATCGTAATAGTGAGTTATAAAACGAATTGAAAGAAAGAGAAACAGGCGCAGGGTCAGGCCAAGAGGCTTATCCCTCCGCTTAATTAACGATGTTGAGACAATGGAAGTATTTCATCTTCTGAACGCTTCCCAGAGAGGACATGACCCTCCCTCAGCCAGGTGCGCCGTAGGCCATCCCGCCTCGTCAGCGTTTCGTGGAGCCCGCGCTCTATTCCGCCTGCGAAGCCATGGGAAGGCACCCGGTGGTGGCGAGGGGGAAGGGAAGGGGGAAGGGGAGGGGGAGGGGGGAGCGATCGCGGTGAGCGCGAAGCCACTTGCGTGGCCCGTCACTGCGCGCTCTCGGGGCTTCAAATCCTCAGCCCCCAAAGTGGATTTCAACGCAGGAGCCCTCCCTCCACCTTCCCCACCCGCCGTGCTGTCACGGCTTCCGTCTCGTGTGTGCAAAGGGCGATCATGCGTCATTCATTTTTCCGTTGTCTCATTACATTGCATTTTTTCTTACAATTTAAGGCTTCAGTGAAATATTTTAAATAATTTATCAGATAGAATAGTTATTTATCTTACAAGTGTTGCTTAAACAGACCTTTACATGAAAATCGGTTGATTACTCATGAGCGCTGTAGCGCGTATAATTACTAATGAGCACATAATGAAATTTTAGGTATAAGTAGTATGTTTTCTTTCAGCTTCGTATCAGCTAAGAATGTACAATCGGGTTGTTTCCCATAGTGCAACTATTGAAGTCCCAAAACACACAGGACTAATCCAGAGAGACATTTTTTAAAATGGTCCAATAGAGTAGGTAATCTCTTACATGTTAATGGTATTATTCAAGATTGGACAACGTATTTTTTTATATTTCTTTAAATTTCGTTTTCCAGTAGTATTATTTGTTATGTGAACCATAACACCCCATCATTAAACTACTGTTGTACTCACCAATTCAAAGTATTGTTTACGCTATCATTTGTCTCTGTCAGAGATATACATCGTATGTTATGGGTCATTGTTCGTAGGTCGAGAATATTCTCTTACTTCTAAATTTTGTGTCATGGTTGGTTAATCACAGTCACTCAGTGATGACATTTTGTTAGCACATCTCGATCTTCCCACTATCAGAAGATCATTCTGAAAGATGAACTTTTCTAATCTTAGAAATGTTAAGGAATTTATTTCGTCTTTTTAGATAATTCAAGACTGCACTGAAAATTAAAATTATGTCCCATCTAACTCTACGTAGCTGCCATGATAACCATTGGCAGCAATGTAGCTTTAATTTAAAATAATGAAATAGCATGTATGATTTTAAGTCTATTATACGAGTAGGCCTACTATTGATATTTATATTTCACAGTAGTTGCCGAATATGTTTATTCCTTCCTTTTTCGAAGCTTCTCTTTCCTGTGTCTCAGGAAACTTATACACGAAATTGCGTGTTGCTATTGCATTGCGCTTGATAGTTGCTTATGAATGGATACCACACTGATCTCTCGCTTTATACGAGCACGTGCACTCTCACTGTTCATGCACTTCGTACATGCACTCCCTTGTTCAATGGCAACTGCAGGAGTGCTATTGAAGGGGAATTTTAAAGAGAAGCTCAAGTTGATATAAATACAAAATATATCCTTGTAAAGACAGAGATAAAAATAACAAGTAACAGCAAACAGAGCAAGGCATACAACAAAACATATACACAACTAACGACATGCCACATGTGAACATGCCACAAGAATCTACAAAGCAGTAACAAGCCGAAAATTGTCCCAATTACGATAGTTTGCTCGGTATTCGCAAGCAAATGGTAAGGTTCGCTGACAAATTCACAAACGCTGAAAGCAGATGGCGTTAAAGGGCCAGAGGGATGCAGTTACCCCTTCAGTTGCACACGCCGAATTAGTGTCAGCATCGCAAAGTGACGCCGTCTCAAAAGCTGTTGGCATTGCGGTTGGCAGAATGCGTCATCACGTAACTCAGATGTCAAGCACAAAGTAATTGGGCCCGACGAGGTGGAAGGAGGGCACTGGTGGTCATTGGCCATGGCAGATCCTCCCTCAACTTCCCCACTTCTCAAGTATTCAGTATACAGCAAAAATCCGTTTGTGCCCATTGTAACCACAAATGAACCTTTGAAGTGCGCTATAAAAAATACCGATCGATTGGATGTAAATAATGGTAAATTTGATAATCGGTAATCGGTAAATTTGCTCGTGAGGGATAATACATTCTACAGAAATAATAGATTTTCAAAAATCATTATGACATGTTTACCTAAAATTAAATTATATCCGAAATTATGTTGATTTTAGTTACATTTCATCGTTCTCTGAATGTTTTACCAGTAACATTTTTTCTTATATGCGCGTTTAAAATAATAACTTCTAATCAATTTAAAAGTATTTTTCAATTATTTTAAAAGAAATCCATCGATTTATGCTATGCAACAAGTTATTTTAATGATGATATAATGTGTTTCTTCTTAAAATCTCTTAGAAAGAATCTGAAGCTTTGCTAACTGTAGTTACTCTCCGACTGCTTTTAGTAGATTGATTTGTTTTCGTACTTGGTGTCCTACTGTTGCGTTGATGGTACTTCTTTATCAACTAAGAAATAAGAATAAAAGTTTATAAAAACAATTTTCTAAAAACTGCTCTGGTCGCGAAAGCAAACTTTGTGGCTTAAAACTGAATATCCGCGTATTTTGTCATAAATCTGATAATAACATGGACAGGTTTGGTAATATTCATTTTGTGTAATGATATATAATAAAATATATTTGATGCTGCAATTTCTAACGGTTGTGCACTACCTATTAATTGTTTCATCAACAGTTTTTTTTATCCTCTTTATCTTAATTTCAAAAAATATTAGTACTCATTACCGTAATATTTCTATAGTTTCTAGCGCATAGGGAGGCATAGATACAGGAAAAAAGCTACGTTGGGGAAGAGTAACGGATGCAGTAATGGATAGCAGCACGTAGTGCGAGGCGAAATTATAGCTGAGTGTGTTGTAGGGTTGGACTGTGGGCGGGGAACGTTCAAGAACAGGGGCGAAAGGACACGGTCGAGGATTTCTTTGGGCCCCTTCCCCCTCCCCTGCTGAGTAGACAGGGGAGGTGACGCACCCCCCCCCTGCTCCCAGTTCCATTAGCAGCTGAGGACCTGCCCACCGCTCTTGCGCTAAAAAGGGTAACTTCAACTTCGATCGGAGTAGAATGGTTTTGCCCGATAAAAATATCTGGTTTTAATGTTTGGTTATACAATTATGTGTATTTTATGGTCAACGATAATCTGTAACGTTAAAATATCTCACAATTCATTATAGAACAGTATTTTACAATACATCAGACTTAGCATGTGTATTTATTTACAAATAATATAGGAAGGTCACAGGAAGTCGGATCATGAAGTTTTTAATTTGCAAATTCTCGCGAGTTTTTAACAAAATACTTGCAAATTGTTTAACCTTCAAATATGCCTCTTTAAACTGAAAAAATTGAAGTCAGAAACCAAGCATTGGTCTTTTATTTCTTTTTGTTCCGTGGGGACTTTTATGTGTCAATATGAAAAGTTGATTAATTAAGAGGTACTGTTAATTATGTCCTTGCTTGTTGTTGTGGCACCGCTAGATGATAACATTAAGCTAATTTCAACCATTTATTAGGCGCCTTAAAGAAAATATTCGGAGTGCCCATATCCGTAGTATGTCCGTGATCTTATTTTATTTCTTAGGGCTTTGTTTTCAGTTTCTAAAGCAAGGACTTTGCTGTCAACTTCACCATCTTCTTTTCTTTTTTTCCAACTTTCAATTGCTTGAAGGAGTTGTGCACAGAAATCACGTGATATGATTAAATACTCTAGTGTTTGAGACGCTTTTCTTGTGTGTGGCATGTTCATGAGCTTGCATATATATATATATATATATATATATATATATATATATATATATATGTGTGTGTGTGTGTGTGTGTGTGGGCGTGCGTGCGTGCGTGCGTGCGTGCGTGCGTGCGTGCGTGCGTGTGTGTGTGTGTGTGTGTGTGTGCGCGCGCGCGCGTGTGTGTATTTTAAAATTTCAATGTTTCTCCCTCCAAATAATTTCAAGTCTTTTTTTTTTTTTTTTTTTTTCATTTAATGCAATTTCATTGCGAGATTTAATTTACATGTTCGTCCTGCGGATCTTTCAGATTGGAGAGCTCATAGTACATTTTTACGTAGGAAAGATTTAACAGACAAAAGCGCAGTTTAGTATTGATGGAGATTTGGTGTTAATGACGCCCATTTTCTTCAAACACAATTAATTGAGTTTTACTTATAAAACAAAAAAAATAATGCAACGCCTAAATTCGTTGCAGACACTTGAGCGTCGGGTGGAACTGCATTCCGTTGTAAGGTTAGCTTCCAAATACCTGAGTATTATCCATATCTATCAGATTGGCTACTAAAGCGCGCATTGTTTTTGTAATGTTTAACTTACCACGTTTTATTTAACTATTATTGTCCAGTTTTGAGGGATTGGTTTGGCCCCTCCCAAATTTTGTTCATGGGGAGGGAGCGAAAAGGTCTGAGCCCCTACAGAGTTGGCACCTTCAGGTTAAAACTAATGAATGTAAAAATAATTAATTGATTGAGTTTTGACAACATTGTTTGTGAGACTACCCACTCATTCGTATAAATGCAAGAAATGGAAAGGAGAGTATCAGTAATTACAAATCAATATAATGACTAGGAGAAACAATCACAATGTGTTAAGTTACATTCATAACATTTTTCAGTCGTTCATAACATAATTTGTTCTTGAAGTAAAATATATATATATATATATATATATATATATATATATATATATATATATGTTTTCTTATATTCAATATTTTTGAGAAGGTATTTTTTTTATTTCTTCAATGAAGATAAGAATGAGTTTTTAAAATGTTGGTCTTCGTTTTGAATTGAGTTAAGGATGAAAACACGTCATACCGAGGAGAGTAACAGTCTTGACCTGGACGTCAAATTAAACTATTAGTTCGTATTTCAGAAGATAATTTCGAAACCGTAAACGCCGCCAAGAGCAAGGCGTTTTTTGCTACCTAACACTACTGATTTTGTTTCAACATAGAATACTTGAAACGGAATAGCATCTCGAAGGAATGCTCCCTGGCAGCATCTGAAACGCAATACCAGTCTCCTGGTCGTGCCTGAACACCGCTCTTGCGTGCGGAATCCTTCACCTCAATGTGATGATCTGAATAACTTCAGTCTAAATCGATCGTGTGCCTCATTCAGAACGTTCCTTACGTCGCACCTCCTCGCGATGTGGCATTCCTGAACATCTTGCTACAAATTCCTGGACGTCTTTTCGGAACGTCTGAGACATGTGTGTGCCACGGCTAGCTAGTTAGTGTTTCGGTGTTAATAGATGATTGGTTGGTATGTAACTAATTGTGAGTCCTGTAGGCAGACGGAATTCATTGCTGTTTGAAACACCAGACTGATAAAGTAATTCAAGTTTGTAAATGGTATCTACGATGTCAGAAGTGTTGAAAGAAAATGATACCTTAACCACAGTTCTACTTTGCAGTGAAATAGCAGTGCATTGCCAGTATTTAAACGAAACATCGTGATAACGATATTTGCTTAGTTTGTTGTTGTTTGTTTGATGTTTGGCAGTATTTTTTTAACAGATGTAATGTTACATGTGCAAATCAGTCTTATACTACTAGTTATTTGACGAAACAAAATGGATGCGCGTTTATTCTGCTACGGTTCAACACACAGTGCTGAATTTCGTTTCCAGACGATTAAAAATAACTTTTTCCAAGACAAAATACAAATCAGAGCTTTCAAATAATTGAAGGTACAAAAAATAAATATATATTTCTGTTGTTGTTTCTTTGAAGGTTTCTAAATTTGACTGATATTTTTAGTAATGTAATCAATTTTGAATAGTGAATATTTAGATAACGTCATTATCCGAATGATCAAAATCGTATAACAACGCAGAAATATTCTAAGTTTATTATTGCCAGTATAGATATTATAATAACTACTGTAAATCATATTTCTGAAGCCCATACTATGCAACTAACTAGATTAAAGATAACCGCACCAAATGGAATGGTGTTGTGATTCCAGGCTACTCATAAATCCAAAATCAAAAACGGCTAATTTTGAAAAGAATTTATATAGTTTCCAATATTTGTCTTGCAATCAGATTTTTTCAAACAGGAAATGCTAAGCGAATGAGATAACGGCCAATGAGGCTGGTCGTGGTTCGAATGATATTGGAACTCTCAAGAAATGAGTTGTGAAACACGAGAACGTCGTGAAATCCCTCCGCGAACACGTCTTGCCCACCTCAAATTCCGCTGAGCTTTGCAGGCATTGCCACCGCGGTGTGGGAAGAGGGTCCTTTACCAGCTACGTTACGGCGGAAGCATTTGCGGTTAGGGAGGATTCCGCGCTGAGACTGTCGGCGACTTGGTTTCCCCGGATCCCCACACCACGCCCATTCTCACGCCCGTGCCGGCGCCCACGCCCGCGCCCAAGCCCAAGCCCAAGCCCAAGCCCAAGCCCAAGCCCAAGCCCAATCCCTCGCCCGCGCCCGCGCCCAAGCCCTCGCCAGCGCCCGCGTTCGCGCCCGCCCCCATGCCCGCGCCCACGCCACGCCCACGCCCGCGCCCGCGCCGAAGCCCTCGCCCACGCCCACGCCCACGCCCGCGCCCACGCTCGTACTCGCGCCCACGCCGCGCCCAAGCCCTTGCCCGCGCCCAAGCCCTTGCCCGCGCCCACGACCGCGCACGCCCGCACCCTCGCCCACGCCCACGCCCACGCCCGCGCCCACGCCCGCGCCATTATCACAGAATGCATTTCAGGGGCTGGGGTGTTTGATTTAGTCAAAGAACAGTAAAATTTGTATGTGGCATATGGGGGAGAAGCATCATCTCCGCAAGTTTTCCTGAGCTCCAGAATCTCTTCCCAACATTTTAACTCTAAATAGTTGAAAGATGTATGAAAGTTTTTTTTTTAAAAAAAAGCGTGAGGTTAGCTACATTTTGAAAAAACTAGACATTTTCTCTCCCAAGTTATACAAAACTTATTCATATCGCTAAATGATCTGCCGATTTGACGTTTTTGAATTGCTATCAAAATAGTAACAAACTCCTGGCTCTTCTCCTGCTAGTACTTACAGCAAAAGGATGGCTCAACAAAAAGCGAACATACGTCAGAGGTACTTTCAGAATTAAACTAGTGGTGCCAAAAAGCACGTAGTTTCTCGCCCGTATGTACACGCAAAATTACACGAAAAGTACACAAAATTTCAAAACACTCTAAATGACCTTAATTCAAAATCTTTAAGGAACAGATTTCATTAAGGGAAAAATCTCTATCTTTAACTTTTTAGTTGTAGGAAAACTCCGGAAAAAATTGAACTTTTGCAATTTTCAAAAAATCAGGGTTTATAACGAACGTGAAACCTGCAGCATTCTCTTAAACGTTCTTCACACTATCCAACAATAAAATTTAATAAAAAACAATGGAGCCATTTATTTGAAAATTTTCAACTCTGTTCTTCAAGATGTTAAGAAATAGTTTGGTCCTTACCGGCCTAATTTTTAATAAAAGAAGTTTGAATTAGTTCAGGCTCTTAGGGGAAAAGCTTTCGCGGCTTTAGTTTTCTTTAAGTTATTGAAGAAGTTATACTGGTAATGTACTTTTTCCTGTATTCAACATCAGTATTTTTTTAGGAATCTAATTATATTATATGTAACATATACCTCACTGGGCATTCTGAGGAGTAATTTATAGAAAACTGCTGCAAAATTTATCACAAAAGGAAGTACTGGGTCGCAGCTTAGTCCCATTCACAATGCAAACATAAGCATGGCGTTAACATAAAAGTTAGGACTACGGTCATAAGCGGACTCATTCACAATGCGTTTGCATAAGCATAACACGTAAGACGTTAATTTAAAAGCTTGTAAGCTTCCAGCTTCTATGCTTACGCTTAAGTAAGACATAAAAAATGAACCAATCACAGTACGTTAACTCAAAATCGAGAATCGTAAGAGGAGCGACGTCGATAGACGAACTAAAGCCATATGGGCCATGGACACAGTTGATACCTCGAAATCGATCCAACCAATAGTAAACTAGAATGTCTCACAGCCAACAGAATCTCTTATTTTGCTTACGTTTATGTTAGACATTGTGAATACTTCAGTCTATCACTTATGTTAATGTTTATGTCTATGCGTTATGCTTATGTTTACGTTTGCATTGTGAATGGACCTTTAGGTCACCAGAGAAAACCGCAAAAGATATGAATTCTCAAATAGGTTTCGATTCATTTTTAAAAGGTTAATTTGGAAACATAAGTTCGACTAAATAACAGCTGTATCTTATCAACGAAACCATCTCGACGTTCAACAACAATGAGCTTCTCAAATATCGATTGCGGCATTGTTGCGCAAATTTCAATGAAGCTTTGTAGATTGCTTGAATGAAAAAACATCAATGCATGAGAAGACAAATTGTATAAAACGTGAAAGTGTAAGAAAGTAAAAATAGAATTAATTTGGCATTTTCAATAATAAATGGTAATTAAAATTAAATTAATTATTTTTCATATTCATTTAATTTTTTTCTCGAGGTCCATAGCCGGTGGAACACCTTTATATACTATTTCATTAATTTCAAGCAGAAATTACGCAAAAACTACTTGATTTTTTCAAAAAGAAGAAATTTGGACCGTTTTTTGACACAGAAAACGCGTAAATATCAAGGGCAAATTACGCGAAAACTATTAACTTTTAGAAAAAAATTGTACATATTCTTTTTTTAAGAGCTAATTTATGTACAACATACTTGTCTGATGTAAATATTCCTATATTCAATTTTGAATGTTAAGTTTGGTTGTTGTTGTTGTTGTTGTTGTTGTTTTTGCAATTTTCGAAAAAACGAGGATTTTAACGAAAATGAGACCTACACCATTCTCTTCAATTTTGCACTATTCAACTCTTCTCTCTTCTTGCACTATTCAACAACAAAATTTAATCATAAAATTTGGAGATTTTTTTTGTTTTGAAAATGGCCAACGGGCTTCATGTAAAGAACCCCCCAAAATGAAAATATGTTTCAAATTCCAGAGGTCACGACATCAGCCAGAACGATTGATAAATATCAATTTTGGAGAAAATCGACATGTAAATACATGATCTCGCAAGCGTATAAGGGACGGAAATCAAGTTTTACAAAATACTAATGATGCATTTCCACCACGAACCTATCTCCACCCCTTCCCCTGTCGATGTATCTCAACCCTTCGTATCGATCCGCAACGTCCCGCGGATAATTCCTGCAACTAAAATCCCGGCATTGAAACATGCAATTTATTGACAGGTGGGAGCCTGGCAGGTTATTCGTTTTCTTTCTGCTTAAGTTTTTAGGTATATCAATTAAGGGATGCGAAATGTTATTTGAGTGACGAGTGTGGATGTGCCTCTGTTTTATGTCTTGAATCAAAGATGTTTGTTGATTCCTTCGTATTCGGTTAGAGTCGTAATTAAGTCTTGGAAACATGTTACAAGTGGGTATTTCTGTTAACACATTTAACATTTATAATAGAATATCATTCTGTTTAAAATCATTTGTTCTCGAGACAAGAAGACTCAAGAGAGACTATAAATATATTTAATGTCTTCTTTTATTTTCACCAATTTAATTTCCCTTGTTTTTATTAAGAGATGAAGGAGTGACGACACAAAAGATTCGAAGCGGCAGCGGACGCTCTAAGCTTAGCTTTATCTTTTGGCACTGAGAATTTGCGCCAAAATTAAATTTAAAATAATTTCGCTCGCACTTTTGAGTGAACGTTCACTTTGTTTCTTTGATGTTTAACAGTTATTAACACGTCCTAGCGTCTTTAACTCACTTCTTTGAGGAAATTAAACACTTTGCACAACTTAACACGAAAAGCCTGCCAGATGTAGGTGCGAGTGTGAATTTCAACGACGCTAACTCGAAATAAGTACAGACAGTTGTTTCTCTTCGTATTTGTGTTTTACAACCTCTTCAAAATAGTTGATGTATTGAATAAAAGGAAATTTGAATCCCCACAAAGGGTTATTCGCCTACAGCTTTTGAAAGGTCGTCCCACAGAAGCACGCGACCAGTGGAATTTGCATTACACAGGAGGGGCTCTGTTTGTGAAAACGCAGGCGATCACGTGGAGTGGTTTTTGTACGTGACTGGCACCTGGTCCGCCCCCCGCAAACGCCACCCTCCCACTGCCCAAGCGCCCTTCTAAAAGGGGCGTTCGGGGACAGAGGTGTCGAACCAGGTGCAAAAAATCCGTGGCTCCCCCTACTTCCCGCCGGTTTTATAGAAATTAATACGAGCACTTCCTGGCGACGTATAAAACAGCCCGGCGGGAGTTAATTTTTCGGTTTCGATTTAGTGGCTGCCGCACGTCGCGCCGGCGAAAGTTGAATCACTCCCGAACGAAAATACGACGCGCGTAAAAATTTCTTTATTTCAATTTATTAACTTCTCCCGTGCGTACGGAGAGGACGCGGGGCGGCGGTAGGACGAGCGCGAGGCGAGCGCGGTGCGGGATGCGATGGGACGGGCGCAGGGCGGGAGCAGGGCGGATGCGGGCCAGGCCGTGGGCGGAGAGCAGGCGCGAGGCGGGTGCGGGGCGGCGGCGGGGCGGACGAAAGTGAGGCGCAGGGGGACGCGGAGTGGTCATGAGCCTGGCGCGGGGGCGGGGGAGCGGGTGCCAGGAGGGCGCAGGGCGGGCGAGAGGCAGGCACAGGGCGGGCGTAGGCGGGCGCGGGGTGGGTGTAAGTTGTCACGGACCAAGGGCGGGGGGGGAGCGGGGTGCCAGGAGGGGCGCAGGGCGGAGACAGGGCTGGCGCGAAGCGGGAGCGGGGCGGGCGTAGGCGGGCGCGAGGTGGCGGCGGGGGCGGGCGATGGGTGGCGCAGGGGGACGCGGAGTGGTCATGAGCCTGGCGTGGGGCGGGGAGCGGGTGCCAGGAGGGCGCAGGGCGGAGACGGGGCTGGCGCGAAGCGGGAGCGGGGTGGGCGTAGGCGGGAGCGAGGTGGCGGCGGGGCGGGCGAAGGGAGGCGCTGGGGAACGCGGAGTGGTCATGAGCCAGGCGCGGGGCGGGGAGCGGGTGCCAGCGGGCGCAAGGCGGGCGCAAAGGCGGGCGAGAGGGCGGGCGCAGGGCGGGCGTAGGCGGGCGCGGGGTGGGTGTGGGCTGGCACGGACCAAGGGCGGGTGGGGGAGCGGGTGCCAGGAGGGCGCAGGGCGGAGACGGGGCTGGCGCGAAGCGGGAGCGGGGGCGGGCGTAGGCGGGCGCGAGGTGGCGGCGGGGCGGGCGAAGGGAGGCGCTGGGGAACGCGGAGTGGTCATGAGCCAGGCGCGGGGCGGGGAGCGGGTGCCAGGAGGGCGCAAGGCGGGCGAGAGGCGGGCGCAGGGCGGGCGTAGGCGGGGCGCGGGGTGGGTGTGGGCTGGCACGGACCAAGGGCGGGGGGGAGCGGGGTGCCAGGAGGGCACAGGGCGGAGACGGGGCTGGCGCGAAGCGGGAGCGGGGCGGGCGTTAGTCGGACGCGGGGAGGCGCGGGGCGGGCGTAGGCGGGCGCGAGGAGGCGGCGGGGCGGGCGAAGGGAGGGCGCAGGGGGACGCGATGTGGTCATGAGCCTGGCGCGGAGCGGGGGAGCGGGTGCCAGGAGGGCGCAGGGGCGGGCGAGAGGCGGGCACAGTGCGGGAGTAGGCGGGCGCGGGGTGGGTGTGGGCTGGCACGGACCAAGGGCGGGGGGGGAGCGGGTGCCAGGAGGGCGCAGGGCTGGCGCGAGGCGGGGACGGAGCGGGGCGGGTTTAGGAGGAGGGCGCGGGTGGGCGCGGGGCGGGCGCGGGAGCCGAGCGCAAGCGGGTGCAGGCGGCTGAGTATTGCTTCAGCCCGCTTCGTTCTCCGCTTTGCCGTTCTGTTTGGCGCGATCCCCGCCCTCTCCCTTACCCCCCCTCCCTCGCCTTTCCCGCCCCTCCCCAGTGCCTCGTTCCCGAGTCTACACGCGTCTCCGTGTTATATCTCATTAAAACAACCCCCCGGCTTCCCCCCCCCCCCCGCCCTGCGCTGCCTGTCGGCCCCGCCGCTCCGCCGCCGTCTCCGTCGCACACATTGTTATCAATCTCTTCCGCCGGCTGTCGTAATTATTTTAGGCCCGTATACCCTGTCCTTTTAATTTCCACGCTATCCCACCTGGCTGTAAAGCCTTCACCTATTTCAATCCCGGCGAGCGTTTCTAACGTCTGCAAGTGCGCCGGCTTTCCAAAGCATTGCGCGTCGTTTCCGTGCAAAGCAATATGCAGATTTCCTAGCGCGCCTGCAAACGAAAATTCACGAGAATGAGAGGTAATAAGAAAGCAACAAAACAACAATAGGGGGAGACTGTTAAAGAAAAATATAGTTATTCGACAAAAAAAAAAGTTTGAATGCTTTGAACTCTCAAATTCGAGAATTTCATTTATGGTAGCAATATTGCATAAATACGTGATCAATTAAACGGTTCCTTTGTATCATTAACTTTTCTTTAATGAACTTGCTAAATAGTTTCTGGCGATGTCTTTAATCAATTGAACGTGCGTTATCTTTGCCCCATATGAACTTGCCGCAAATTATTTTCCATTAAGGAGTGTGCGTATTGGGTATGAAGCGAGGAGGGCCTCTTTTTGATTTTTTGTGTTTCAGGGCATTGCTACGCAAAACTTTGGCATATTCACTCAGCAATGCATAAGCGATTCTCTGTTGGGAGTATTAATTATCAGTAATGCTTCCTTACCTGCAGCGAATGTGCAAGATAGTTGTCTGGAGTAGCGATGTACATCTAAGTGACCGCATATGCTGCGTTGCTACTCCCTCGCCCTTTCAAATACTGCTTTTTAATGAAAAGGGGTCTCCGACAGAATATTAAGTAGAAAAGTTGGAAGAAAATGCGTTTTGTGTGAATAAGAAAAATCGATTCAGACCCAGAGTTGTCGCAACTGCTTTTCAATCTCAATCCCCACGACCAACTTTTCTTTCCTTTGCCTTTTGACATTCATAACGTTATTCTTATCGAAGGGCGAACCACTTCTGTTGCACAAAGTTTCGTCGTTAGTGCAGCACAAAACGTGTAAAAATGCTCCTTTCGTCTGAGCGGAGAACTAAAACAGTCCGGACTTTTTGGAGCTACATCATACCATAATAGAAGTAAATTTGTGCTGTATACGCAACTTATACAAGGGAATGAGGAAATTCAAAGAGAAAATGTATCAAAGGATGTTTCCACGCTTTGTTTATATGCAATCTAATTTCAGAGGAAAAAGGTTTCCTAAAACCTATTCGAACTTGAAATGCGGATTTAAAATAAATTAACATTACACCACGTTATGTGGGAATTATTACACCATAGAATGTGGTCATAAATGATATTAAAACAGAAATAGAGGAGAGGAATTTTACAACAGGTCTTTCTTTTACTTGATCGTATAATACTGTATAATTCTGAGTGAATTTGACAATGAACCCAAGTATAATCCATGAAGATATTTAAAGAAGCATTAGTAAATTCACATCCTCTCTTTGGGGTATAAAATCTACGGTAATATCCTTAGTTACTTTCGGCCCTTTAACATGAAAGATTCAATATTCAGTATTTTACTGTCACACTTTGTAAACACGAGATCATAGTCCTCAAAAAATAGATGGACTTTGGAAAGGCATCTGAAAGCAGGTACTGCAGACTTCCGAAAATGGTGAACCGAAAGGTGAACGTCGCAACGCCCTGACTAATTTCCCGATCCGAAGGATGTAATGAGAATGTGAAGGCGCCGAAGTTCCAAATGGAGGCGGTGGGGGAAGAGAGGGCGGAGGCTGAGGTAATGGCGAAAGCGGTGGGGAAGTGGAAGTGGAGATGAAAGCGGAAACCGAGGAGGAGACAGAAGCGAGGCAGAGGCGAAGACACAGGTGGAGTCGAGAGAGGGCGACGGCAACAGTTGAGGAAGCGGACGTGGTGGTGGAAGGTGGAGGTGAAGGTGGAGACGGGGACGGCGGCGTAGGCGGGGATGGAGGTAGCGATGAAAGCGGAGGGACATCCGGACATACAAGTGGACGGTGAAGTGATAACGGTGAAGATGATGATGGCGGCGGAGGCAGCGATGGAGACGAGGCGGTGGCGGTGCTGGCGACGGAGGTGGAGGCGGACGCGCTAGCAGGGACTGAGGCGGGGATAGAGGGGGGTCAGCGGCGAAGGCGGAAGTCTGTTCTATGGCAGTGGTTGTGTCGAAGGAGATGCAGGGTCAGAGCCGGAGGTAGATGCGGCGGAGGAGGTGGCGGTGCTGGAGACTGATGCAATTGCAGTGGTGAGCGCGGGGCGCGGAGGCAGAGGTGGAGACGAGGCGGTGGCGGTGCTGGTGACGGAGGTGGAGACGGACGCGCTAGCAGGGACTGAGGCGGGGTTAGAGGGGGGTCAGTGGCGAAGGCGGAAGTCTGTTCTATGGCAGTGTCGAAGGAGATGCAGGGTCAGAGCCGGAGGTAGATTCGGCGGTGGAGGTGTCGGTGCTGGAGACGGATGCAATTGCAGTGGTGAGCGCGGGGCGCGGAGGCAGAGGTGGAGACGAGGCGGTGGCGGTGCTGGTGAAGGAGGTGGAGACGGACGCTCTAGCAGGGACTGAGGCGGGGATATAGGGGGGTCAGTGGCGAAGGCGGAAGTCTGTTCTATGGCAGTGTCGAAGGAGATGCAGGGTCAGAGCCGGAGGTAGATGCGGCGGAGGAGGTGGCGGTGCTGGAGACGGATGCAATTGCAGGGGGGGCGCTGGGCGCGGAGGCAGTGGGGGTTGGCGGGGCGGGGAGTGGAGGTGGAGGCGGCGACGGCGCGGCGGAGGGGGATCGTCGGGCGAGCGAGGCAGGTGTGTTTAATCCCGCGCCGCTGCGGCGCTGGGGCGGCGCAATATCGCCAGGCGCCGCTCAAAGCTGCGCCGCCACGCGCCCCGCAAGCGAGGGGTGGCAGACACGGCGGGAAGGACGGACGAAGGGGGGAGGCGATAACGGGAACGGCGACGGCAGCACGTACACCGCAGACGGAGAGACGTGGAAAAGGAGGGAGAGGAGAGGGAGGCGAAAGTGCAACCGGGACGGAAGATGGCAAAGCGAGTTAGGAGGTAGCAGAGCTTGGCGATCAGAGCTGCGAAAATTGACAAAACTATTAAACCATAGAGGATCAGTAATATTTAAACAGAAGGGGGTAAAGGAGATGATTGCAGATGAAGTTGGTGAGGATGTGAAAGAATGAGGAGGTGAAGAGAATGTGGTAAAGGATATGATTGCGTAACTAGTGGCAGGAGCGAAGATAGCAGATGTCAAAAGGGACGAAACGGAGAAACGCCGCGACGTCACAGACTGAAGGCGAACCCGACAGCACGCAGATGGCGAAGAGGTGAATGCTGCGGGTGGCTGTCGCGCGAGCCGTGCGCACGGGGGCGAATGCAGAAGGTGGGCGCGGCGGCGGTGGCCAATATGGCGGAGGAGGAAGAGGCAGCAGCAGAAGGGAAGGCGGAAATGAAGGTGCAGACAAACGGCAGAAACGCAGGCGGTGGAGGCGGGTGCGCGAGGAGAAATTCCGCGTTGCCAGGCCTTCCCGCCGCGCGGCGGGCAGTCGCACAGCGCTTCGGCGGCGAACGCCCTCACCGGCGAGCACGTCGCTGACTCCGAATCAGGGCCTACCAACTTTCCGTCGCAATTAGGAACAAAATGACAGGGTTGCAAGGATAAAGTGCTAGGGAACTCGTAGTCACCACTTATGTGATAAGGAAATACTTGAGCTATAGGAAGTTACTTTTGATAAGGAAATGCTTGTGCACATTTGGAATTCATAACGATACTTAGTAAGTGTGATGCTAGCAGCGTCTCATGTGGCAGCAATATACTGGCTGTTTCTCAGCCGCTTGAATCCTATCTAAAGAGTTCCATCAAGCTGGTCGTGAACTAATAACATGTTTGCGTCTGTGGGCGTCCGTGGAGCTTCCATGGGGTAACCTACGTACGCAGTTTTGTTGGGCAGTTCAGGCGATTGGCGTTGGTGTTTACTGCGTTCCAAAGTAATAATAGGAGCGAATAAGCTGAAGAAAGCTCTTTTCAAATCAGAAAAGAGGCCAGTTCCAGAATTCAAGGATATTCTTGATCCTTGTGCATTTCCACAGGGTTTTGTAGGTCATGTAAATATCGCTTGTTGCTACGTAGAAAGATGCCACCAAAATCCGTATAATCGTCGAAATCGTTGTCCATTTCAATTTCTTTCAAATTACGATTATTTTCAACGCACCAAAAGAGGGTTCACTTACAGCTGTAATGACGACTGGACCTTCCTTATAAATACTACATGGAGGTCTTTATGTATGCGGATAAGTAGGAAATAAACGGAAAAATCACTACAAGGAACTCCTTAACTTTTTCCTTATTATAAGCGATGGCTATGAATATGCGCTTAGTATCGTTTAGCTTGAATACTTCGTCCAATAAAAAAAATTCCGCGTTTGTGATAAATCCGAAATACGAATTGTTATTTATAAAAATAATATGTTCATGAAAGATCCGTGGCTGTATAAAGCGCCAACATCAGCATGGACAATTCCACCGGGTGACATATGTGTGCCGCGAACCACTTCTGGCCTTCGCACCACTTTTATAACATTATCAGAAGTGGGTCATTCAGTTTCTGCCAGAGGGTGTAATGGTATAGTCGGTATAAGAGTCGCCATTGACGTGTATGGGCGTAGAAAGTCTCTGGTCGACAATGTCTTACATAAAGACACCGTTCGAAACATGTACCACTGGCGAAGCCTTCATATTGTAGCGAATCTCTCCGTAAGCAACTGAACTCAACTCTGAAAATGAATGTTCAAACTGTTGGTCGGTTAGGTGATTAATTTGAGTATAATCGTTAGACTGAGTCAGATGTTTACCCAAGTCTTACTAAGACTAATGGTAACTAAAACAAGGCAAGGACAAAGTACAAAAATAATTGCTCCTCCTAAAATATAGGTTGCGCCTATTTATTAAAAACAAGGCAACCCTTGTGTGCGGAGAACAGTAGAGTTACGTAATCGAACTTCTCCTTGCCAGAAAGGGCGTTGAAGATGTTTAAGGTGTATTTGTAAACTCCACGGAAATTACGAGAAAGCTTTTCCTGTTCGCTTGGCTTCGTGCGACGTGGATTGCCCAAACGTTGTCTCCCAGACGTAAATTCCATCCGAGCAGCTGATAGCCGCATTAATTCGAGCGCGCGCTGGGTTGTCAACACCGGCTCTCGAAACACGTGCGTATCGCGCCGGGCGACAAGAGCGAATCAGCTGCGCGGCGCGCAACAAAAGCGCTAAGAAATGGAGGCTCGCGGGGAGTTGGAGGGGAGGGACGGGAGGGTCATTATTTTGGGGGCTTCGCTGCGCGCGCGGGCCTGGACGGCAGTTGAGTCGCGGCCAACGCGTCCGCCCCGTTCCTCTCGATTCGGGTTATGCGGCCCGCCCCCCGCCCCCGCCCCTGCCCCCTGTGACCCCGTACTCCCCGCGACTCACGGAGGCGGCCTGCCGAAGCGGTGTGGTCGCCCGGAAGGGCAGCGAAATCTTGTTTCGAATATAAATAGCGAGGTAATTAATAGCTCTGACGTTAAGCACTAGGGTGGAAGGAAGTCTATGAGCGCGCGCGAACGCTAACCTCAAGCCAAGAAAGTATTTCGCGTGATTTACGCTCCGATTTAAATGTAGTGTTCCCTCAAATTCACGATTTACGATTAGATTTAAATGTACGATTTAAATGTATGGTATTGAAGTTCCCCATGGGATGTCAGTGCCCCCCCCCCCTTTCTCCTTCCAGCTCTTGGCCTTGATGAGACACTATATTTAAATCTAAGGATAACCAGGTTTGTACCAACAGCAATCTCATTTGGTGGGAGTTGAGAACCGACCATTAATCAATTCTGACGTGAGTGCGCAAACCCAGCAATACTGAAATTAATAAATAATAGAAAGTGCCTGCGGGTTACCAATTCTAATCAGAGGTGTCGCGTGTATCCAAAGTGAAAAGGATTTAAGTTCACAACCTTGTAGCAAAAATATGTAAAAATAAATTTTCTGTGTAATTGTGTAAGAGCAATTTGAGTGGTAAATGTTGTGGAGTAGCTTGAAGGCTGAAGCAGAATCCAAATAAAACGAAACAAATAAGAAAAAACTTGGAAGAACCATCTGAAGAATTTTCCTACCGCAGTGCATTAGTTTCACACAATGTTGACGAACGTGACGATCGCAGGAATTTGGCGCCTAAGCAGTAAAACATAGCTCCCGCTAAAATGTGTCTGATTCTGTCTGTATTACCGACTTACGCTTTGTAAAGCCACGTAGAGTAAAATCTCTCATGGAATTTTACTCTCACTAGTGTTACTAAGAACCCATCTTAATATGGTCTAAGTGTCCAACCAACTCGTCATTCCTGTCTGTGTCCCAGGTAAATCCGTCCCATTCCACAAAATAAAGTTTCGTTTCACGATGGTGCACTGCGTACATTCCTGTCAAAAAATATTACATATTTCCTTTAAAATTATCAATTTTGTTTGGTTACCTAATGTGTCAATAAACTTTCGTTTTGTATTTAAGACAGTTTCTCGTTTGATTAATCAATTCCAAGTATTAAACTGACTACAAATCTCAAATGTGGTGTTGCTGGCATAACTATTTCACTCCGCAATTTTTCATTTTTTTTCGCGATTGTTACTTTTCATTGTAAAAACTGGCGAACATGGAAATTTTAATATGAGTACATCATTCCACGACGAGACACACAATGTTTGTCTTGCATATTTCTCACAATAACGAATGAAGTCTTATATTTCACATTTTTTCAGGAGACCTACATGAATGGAGTGAGGATTAATACATGGACCCATCCTATATGGATTTCAGAATAACCGACAGGAAATAACTTTCAAGCAGCATTAGGGAGACAGCTTTCCTGATAGATTTGTTTCCATCATTCTCTCCTTGCCATTATTTCAAAAGCGTGAGAAATGAATGTTTACATTCTTTGAACTTACAAAACAAAACGCTTCGACGATCCTTTGTAAATGTGAACAAAAGTTTCCGAGACACAAATTTTTCGCATCGGAAGAACAGGCTCGACCGTCGAGGCGGATCGCTTCGCGAACATCGATTTTTCCATCCGATCTTCGCGCCCCTTCTCCGAGGGGGGGATGTGGGGGGGGGATGGGAAGGGAAATTCCGCCCGGCGACTCCCGCCGAGCCGCACGCGACCGCCCCCGCCCCCGCCCCCGCCCCCGGCCCGTGCGATCGTCTGCACGCCACAATCTCAGCTGAATCACCGCCCCCCCCCCAGCCGCGGCCGATGCTATTACGGTCAGATGGAAATCAGCCCCGGCGTTTTACCTGCGGGACACGCGGCCCCGCACCGCCGGCACCGGCGCGTCGCCCCCGCAGAGTGCAGCGTATTGACGCGCCCCCGCAGCAGGCTGCTTGCGGCGGCGCCGCCCACGGCAGGCGAGTACTACTAAAGTCCTTGGCGCCGTTTCCATCAAAGGGATATCCTTAATATCAATGGAATGAACAATACCTCTGATCGCGAGGTCCTAGGGTTCGAGTCCCGATGATGGGAGGATTTTAGATACTAGCTAGGTCGAAGTCAGGCGCTGATTGGAGGGGAATTTTAGCGTCCGGCTGCTCTGATCGTATAGTTCTCCGCGGTTTCTCCAATCAACACCAGGCGAAGGCCGGAGTACTGAAACAACTCGCCACGGACCTCGCAAACATGTCTTTTTCAACCTGACCCTATCCTCATCCCTTACTTACATACACTTACACTTACATGTACTACACTACAGAATAGTCGGAGGCCAGTGCAGAACTTGGACCTTGTCCCGGCTGGGGCGGTGCCCTCCTTGTGGGAGATATCTGGTTGAGGAAAAACCCGCAAGCCGACTGGTACTGCACCAGATCTTGCCATTCGGCGAGGCAGATCGCTGCCATCTTCCGTGTGAATATGCACTATACGTACGGTACCAATGATCTCAGCAGTTGACGCGCTCGGATATTTTTAGCGTACGGTTACCAGACTTCTCCAATGAATCCGGAACGTTATTTAACTTGTGACGAACAATGCCACCTAGCTGTAACCAGCATGTTTTGCTGTTTTCACATTTTTTGACCATGTTGTGAACATTCATGGGAGATCCACGTTGCTTGGGCAGTAAGTACTCTCTATTTGTATTTATATGATATTATTTGTTTGTTTTTCCACTAAATTCACTGCACACCCCCCTTTTTTGTGTTCAACTTGTGTTAATGTTTTCATTTCTCCATTTTGCTAGAGATCCACTGAGGTTGGGAAAAGTGTTTTCCCGAAAGTTAACTCTGGAAAATTATTAAAACTTTTGTGGAGATTATTTCCTTTACTATACTATGGATTACCACAAGATATCTGCTACCACCACGAAATTTTTTCAATGTATTTCTTAACAAATGACAAGACGATAACACTACCTATCAAGAAATCATTCCCACTGAAATCAAATAGCGTTTCGGGATTTTCTAAAAATGCGGTAACCTTAATGTACAGGATTCCCTATACGTTCATAAAAGCTCATAGCTTGTGAAAGCAGACATCAAATAAAATCGAAAACATTAGTACCGTTCTGTGTAGATGCCCCATAGTTTCCACGCAATCGCATCTCGAAAAATGCGCAAAACATTTCGGTCACGTTCGTTGACGTCAGCTTCTTGATTGATGTTGACTTCGATGATGATGACTTCGTTGACGACGTTGACTGAGCTTCGTTTACGGTTTCTTTCAGCTTATCGCAGTACTTGCAACAGAATGGCCAGTCGAATGCAAAACCTTCGCAAAATATATTTGTTCAAAGTATTGCTCACAGATTATTCTGGGCGAGTGTTGAGGGATATCCTGGAGCAATGTCGCTCTGTTTCACTATAAAATAATATTGAGCCCAGTATTTTTTTCTTCGCGAATCGGGAAAGAATCTACCCTCGCTATCTCACACGTGTAGCAACGAGTTGTTAACTTTAGGACTATAACAAAATAAAAATGTTGAGCAATGCTGCGGGTATTCACGACGACTTTGGTGATCGAGTCATATGACTGTAGCCTACGTACAGCGTATAAAATAAATATACCTATTTCTAATGATTATTGTAAGTCATTGTCATAAATATTGATTTTCTAAAAGACATTATTCACGGGATGATAAGTGAGTAAACTTATGGAGAGTTTCAACTTCGTTCAATCACAGTTATGTCATTGATCTCGTTGAAGACAATGCGCTCAAATTGTTTTCACAATGTGTCATAATTTATTAAGTAGAATGAAATTTTCAGAATGCAGTTGATCACGATAGAGACATTGCTTTATTTTAAGCCAAAAATACAAATGTAGAGTGGCAACTGAACTTTGTAAAATCTGAAAATGTTCATAATAATTTAAAAAAAGAGATACTGCAAGTGTACTAAAAGTGTTTCAACAAATTGTATTAAAACGAAGAATGCTACTTTTACAAATTCTACCCGGCTTGTAATTTGTTTTATATCCCATTATTTCACAATGCATCTATCCAGATATAATTGAATATTTCAATTCAATTTGTTCAGCACTGGAATAAATTAATGGAATTAACTACTTAGTTATTATAATAAATAATTAAAATACGAAGAAATACTAAAGGTAAAAGTAACAAATGAACTCATTATGATAGTAATTGTTGTACGAAAAGTAGCAAAAACCCTTCTATAGTTCATTTTCTGTAAGTCCAATAGCATCCAAGAATATCACTAAACCACCCTTCAGATGCCGAGACGTATTTTCCTTTAAGATGTCGAGACAACCTTCTTACATTTTCAATTTGCAGTGAGACCGTTGGGTAAGGTCACTAGATTAACGAAAGGGAAGTTGAAACTCGTGTCAAACAGCAAATTTCAGTAGAGTGCATTCCTGAGACATTGACGCTCGTTTACGTGCTTTAATGATATTAAAACTAGTGGTGCTACAACAACACGTACTTTCTCGCGATATTGGTAATGGCTATGTAAGTTTATAATATGACAATGTCTTACACTTCAACTACCATTTAAAAATTCCTAAATAAACGAAGTATGAAAATTACATTTTTTAAATAAATTCACATGCTAAAAAAACATTAGCTTTCTGACATTGAATTCAGTGTATTCACGTTCTACATAAATGTACCAACAATACACAATGCGTATTTTACGCGTAAATAAAATTATTAGTCTATTTTAAAGCGAACGAAAGGCAGCCGTCATTATCGCCTTCTGTTATCAGTGCGGCGTTACAACAAACAGCAAGGACCGCTAATTCGTATGGAATACACATTTTACACAATTAGCATTGTTGGTACCGCGAGCAAGTAAATGAAATCGGATAGAAAAAATGAATTAAATATAATATTTTTATATTCATCGAAATTACTCGGTTTTTACGTGCATTACTCTTCATTCCCACATCTTAGTAAGCAAAGCGAAATCATCTATTCATTTTCACATTTAACTCAATTGAAGGACGTAATTAAAATCGGTTTTATATCATTTCTAAACGATTAATTTTAAAACGTATAACAAAAGTTCGAATGTAAGAAACGAACAAAGAAATATGATATTTTATAAAAATTCTAACTCACGTAGCATCCAACTGCCTCAAAACAAATTACGTTCATGAAGCGTAGGATTTTCGGAGCGAATTTTTTTTCGTGGGCGAAGTTATAAATCTGGGGACGTCAAGTAACATAATTTCAGCATCCCATTGAGTATGAAACAAAGTTAAATTTATTATGACGAAAATTAATTTTATTTCATAGGAATGGTTTGCCAGTTTGGAATTATTGGGCCAGCCACACTCAAATTGTTCTAATACTACGGATAGCATAAGACAGAATAATGGCGATTTTAAAACTACGACAATATCGCAATTCGACGGCAGAGTTAAAACTTGTCGGCATTGCAACTAGTTAGTCGAGTTGGAAAGGCAGACCTGCCAACAACGAACGTCAATTGTCAAACCGAGATACCTTACGGACAAGTTAAAACTTTCCTAAAATTTTTTGGATATAATTTTCAATAATTAAATATGATAACGTACTTTTTCTTTAATATTTTTAAGTAGTTTAATGTATGGACAATAAATATTGGAAATATTGATCTTTGTACAGTTTAGCTTGTTTTAGAGCCGCCAATTCTCCAACACACTGTATTAAAAAAATTAAAGTATTTACTTCGTAAAAATGTATTATTTAATTCACAATTGTGTCCCATTATCGGAATTATATTTCGGATAGCTTAACCAAGATGTTCCCCTCAAATATCTCCTCAACTGTTAGAACTATTATAATGCGGTTTTTACTAAAACGATTGAATTGATACATCAGTCTAACATCATTAGTTTAAGAGAGCTCCATATATTTTTGAGTTAATGAGCGTGAACCGTCGCGTCCATAAATATGCCTATTACCCCTGTTACATAACATTGAGAAATGTAATTATCCGTCGCCCGGCGACAGAAACATCCAGCTATCACAACGAGCAAACCGAGATGACACAACTACGAGGCCATTCTGTTCCTTTCTGTTGCGTTGATGTCTCCGCAATTAAAAATGTTACAAAGCAATTTCGTACATCTTCTTACGTGCCCTTCGCAAACAGAACATTCGTTTCAGTGAAACCGCATCACAAAACTTGCAACGGTTCAGATGTTTTAGACAAAATCTTAGGTGAGCCACTCTTGTTGAATATATATATATATATATATATATATATATATATATATATATATATATATATACATATATATATATATATATATATATATATATATATAAGGACCAAACGTTGTTGGTAGCATTCGGTTTTTTTTGTTTTCATTCGGAAATACATAGTTCAGTTACACATTTTCATATGCATTGGATGGCTTACATTATTTCATAATCTTAAAACTAACTCTAACTACAAGAAGAGGTAGGAAGCTACAATCGGCACATACTGTTAACAATTGTGAATATGTTTAGGAAGGCGTCAAAGAGGTATCGGTTTTTTATTCGTGTTGGAGTATAGTTTGTTGAGACAGCAGCATTCGCCAACACAAATATTTTGCCTAAACCGATCTACAGATGACAGGTACAGTATTTAGTGCTGCAACGATTTTAATAGCACTATCAACGAAATACATTAAACCTTCTTATATCTCACATCTAGAAACATTAGTACTCAAGAGCTCATGAGAGCAACGCACAGTGTAGCGGTCATACGGCTCACTTTCTACTGCAGGTTCGAAGTTCGACCCCCGTCCGATTCAAGTGGAGTTTGTAAGAGACAGAGAGAGAGAGAGAGAGAGAGAGAGAGAGAGAGAGAGAGAGAGAGAGAGAGAGATCGGGGCAGGTTTCCTCAGAGTGCTTCCATTTCCCCTTCCCTTTCATTCCACCACCAAGCGCACTACTAACGTCTCAATCAATAAAACCCAACGCAAATACCTTATCGAGGAAACGAGGACGAGACAGCATGTTGAGATCTGGCTTTTGGAAATAGGTTCGGTGTGCCGTTTTCACGCCCAAGTGGAGCCGAATTAAGAGTTGTTCGTGCCCAAGGTCCTCATAATAACGGCCCCACATTTCCAATATATTTTTATTAAATACTATAGTATTTTTAATGTTTACTCATTTTTATAATAATTAAGTAGTCTTCAATACATTAGTATAAATTATAAGGATTTCAGAATAAATTGAATACCGTAGTGATTCATTTAGATTTTAAATAATTACTAGTTCAAATCCAAACTTTACCTGGCCGGCTTTACTGGAGAGGTGGCTCAGGGAATCAACTGATGTCACTGCAGTGCCTTTAACTGAGAGTTCCAAAGGTACGAGTCCCGCCGGAGGCAAGATTTTCGACAGTAGCTAGATAGCAGTATCGAATTCAGTCACTGTTCTTGGGGAGAATTCTAGCGGCCGGCTGATCTGATCGGTAGTTTTCCGTTGTTTCTCCAATCAACACAAGGGGAATGTTGGAGCAGTATCCTAGCAAACGGGCCACGGACCGCGCTCGATCTTACCTTTCTCTTCCTTGTCCTACCCCTTTCTTACACACAGTTCAGAGACCGGTAGGGAGCTTAGAGCTGGCCCCGGCTAGGACGGTGCCGTGCTGTTGGGAGATACCTGGTTAAGGTAAATCCTTGGTAGCCGGTGGTAGGTCGGCGCCCGATCTCGCCAGCGAGCGGGGGAAAGATATACGCCACATCTTGCGATAAAACATGCACTACCCTTACGTGACTAATGACCTTGGCGTTTGACGTGCCCGGAATCATCAATGAATGAAGAAATACAAACTTTCATAATTTCGGGCAGTGGGGCGAAATTAAGGGAAATTATTAATTCAGAATAACATTTATTATTGCGGGCAACTGGCAGTTCTATTACTGATCTACTACATTTAATTGTCTATCACATAGTTGTTGCCATTTTTATTCTTTGTTGTATCATTTACAATTTGTTTTTTCTTTTTTTTTTGTGTGTGTGTGTGTGTGTGTGTGTGTGTGTGTTAATCGGCCGACTAGGACCACGCATGCAAGCATCCTGCCTTTACCGTGGCTCAGTTTTTATTTATTATCGCGGTGGCAGGTGCTTGCAACGACTTTTTGGGGGGACCAGCATTTCAGCTGGATCCGATTTTTATCCCCCACGGTTGTTAGCCCTGGGGGTATGGAAGATAAAATGATGATACGATGATAATGGGGGTGAAAGGACAACACATACAGACATACACAAATACATCCATGCCCGAGGCGGGACTCGAACCCGCGATCTTCTGGTCCGAAACCACTCCGGCACTACTGCCTTAGCGATCTCGGCCATCTGATCGGCAATTTGCACTTTATTTTAATTATAAATTTTAATCACTAAAAAAGTATAATCCAATGCCGTTTTCAATAATGCCCAAATACGCAGCCCCCCGCCCCCCAAATTAACGGGTCTAGACCCGCGCCAAATGGTTAAAGCCGGGTTTGGCCACACGATAAATAAAATGAAGTGCTGCAGAAAACACGCGCGGATTCCCTCGCAGCGCGTGCTGCCCCGAGGGGGCGTGGCCGAGACCTTCGGAGCGTCCGGCGCCGCCACCTGCAATATCGCGCTCGCCGATTGTTGGCGCAAGGAGAGTTGGCGCGCGTTGTGTTTATGCGGCGGCAGCCAGGCGCCGCGCGGGAGGGGGCGGGCCACAACTACCGGTGGGGCGGCGTGGGGGCGCGCGTGAATGAGCATGCACGGAGTAAATAGCAGCGCCCCCCCCCCCCCTCCCGCCCGCCCGCCTGAAGGGACCGAGATGGCGAGAGAATGGCGCGAAGGAGAGCGAGTTCGCATCCCGCCTGGGGCAGAGATGTTTGTATATCGTCTTTCGTGAGAGAGGATCTAGTGTTTCCGGGCGAGTCAAATGCTTTGTTCATTAGTTCCGTTCCGTGTTTAGCTCAGAGCCAGCGTGTCCACCTCTGACCTGGAGAAACTAGAGATCGAGTCCAGACTGGCGGATTTTCGACTCTAGCCCCGTAGCTAGGTCAAATTCAGTCGCAGCCGGGAGGAGAATTGAAGGGCTCAGTAGAACAAGGGGCTCTGATTGGTGGATTTCAGGGCATTCTCCGATCAGTACCAGATGAATACCGGAGCAGTACCCTAACAAACGGACCGCGCGCGATTTTTCTTTCCTCTTCGTTGTACTCTTTTCACTCCTCGCTTACACACACACACACACACACACACACATGTACTAAACAACCACACACGTCGGGAGCCGGGATCTTGATCCAGATGGGAGAGACGCGCTGGAAAGGACCTCGGAGGGGTAAATCACCTGCAAGGAGGCGTTAAGGTCAGCGTCGGATCTCAACATACAGCGGGGAACGTACCCCGCCACTTGCAGCTATAAATTATTGTCTACACTAATGGGGCTAATGACCATATCAGTTGACATGCCCAGAAAAATCAATCAACCAATCAAGAAACCATGAACCTCATGAGTATAGTGCACGTTATAGCAGGGAGGGGATGGTGTCCCTGCTGCGCTGGAATGTGAGATCCGGTGTCAAACTACACACTGCCTTGCGGACGTTTCCTCCTCCCACTGCAGGGCTCCGCCCCATCCGACTGGTCTCCAGACATGTGTAGCAGGGTAAGGCATGGAAGCAAGTGTTTGATGATAAGGAGTGAGGAGGGGGAAAGAATGAAGCAAAGACTTTGACTCCATTGCCCGCTCGTTAAGGTATTCCTCCGGCATTCGCCTGGTTTTCATTAGAGAACTAACGATCGAAGCAACCGACCGCCAGAATTCTCTCTAGGCAGTGGTTGAATTCGACCTGGATATCTAGCTAGAGTACACGTAGGCTTCCGCGGCGTCACCCGGACAGCCTGGAAGTCATCTAGCTAGAGTGGCGAAAAGTTGTCGGCCCAAACCCTAGGACCTGCCGGTCAACGAAGCTGCAGCGGCTGCGGATGTCACTGAACCAAAGGAGTCGGACTGACCTTTCGTGTGGTGTGCCGCAGACGACCTCTCTTTCTGCGAAAGCCACACCTGGAGTCCGTGAATGTTTTATTTATGTCTACATTTGAGATACACTTACATTATGGTGTATTATCTTTTATGATACCGTTGCCAAAGTTTTAGGGTCATATCTGGGAAGACGTGAATAATTTTGATGGTTGGGGTTATGAAGATATGGCACAAATGATGAAGAATTTGTAAAGAAGAGACATGGGAAACGGGGGAACGATGAGAAATCTGCTGCGAACCCACTTAGTCCACCATGAATTCAACATGGACCGACAGAGATCTAAATCCAGGTCCCAGCGATGGAAGGCGAGTGGACTAACCGCTACCCCACCGGTCGCCCTCATGGGGAGGGGGGGCTACGAGTAGTACATTAATGGCTTTGATGGGGAACATCCCCGAAGAAAATAGTACTCGTAAACAGAGATAATACAGTTAGCGGGAAACCACTAGCGAGTCCACGGCTCACTATGGTGAGATTAAGAATCATATCGTTCCTACTAGTTTTTCAAGAAGTAGGTCGAAGGTTTTCTAATGCTGAACAAACGTCTTTATAATGAACTATAATGACAATTATATCATAATCCATATATATGAACTATATTGACAATTTTGACAGATTATGACCTGTGATAAACCTATGTTTAAAAAAGTGCCCGCTTAGAAGGAAACCTAAGCTACAGATTCTTCAGGAAGGAAACTGAGGGGACCCGTCGCATTCTTTCCTGTGACATGCAAAAAAAGGTATCTTACTTGAAAAGAACTTAAATTTTAGAGATCTCGAGCACCTATATTCAATTATTTTCCAAAGGCACTTTCTCGAAAGTTCAGATTTGTTGGTCTGAATCTAATGAATTGTATTTGATACAGTAAGCCTCAGCAGCTGCGAAATACGTGGCACATTTAATGCGTGAGTACCTTTGAAAATAATGAATTGTTAGTGGAAAAATCATCACTCAATTGGCCTACCGCAGGAATTATCAGATATGATATCAGGACAACTCTGAAAAGAACATTTGGAGCGATGTCATAAAATGGCCTTATATTTTACCCGCAATGATGACCAAACATTATTTATTTTACGTCGGGAATGAATGTTAGGAGTTGCCTGACTTGAGGTTGATTTTATTAATATTAATTTCACAGCTCGTGGGACGTGGAGGAGAGAGGAGGAGGAGCTACGCAGCTTTGCCCTCGCCGCAGGAAGCGATCCCGGCCCAAAGGCGCGGGATCATCTCGGGCGAAGGAAATCCCCTCCGCCCATTCTTCGGAGAAGATGGAGTCCCCAGACGACAAACCCTCGCAGATTTACGGCATATGGAGAACTACCTTTGTCCCCGGCACTGAACAACGACAGCCAATTCAGGGATTCAGGGAAGAGCAGGCTATTGGGCGAGGGCGCAAGCTTGAATTAAGGGCCACTGCATATCGAATAAAGTTCACTGTGCAGGGCACGAGGCCAGGTGCTTTGTTGCCAGCCGCCTCGAAGCCCTTGACCTCAGTGCCGCGCTTCGCTCCTCCGCACTCGCTCTCCCCGCCCCGCATCGCCCTCCCCTGCCCTGTCCTGCCCTGGTCGCCTAAGACTGAATTCATTACACAAATAAGTTAATTGCGTAAGTTAATTGAATAATAAAGTATACTGAATGTGTTATAAATAGAGCCCGGAAGTTTCACGAAATGCCATTTTATGACTTTTAGTAATTGGAGTTACTTAATTGTACTTCTGGATGTGTTTTAGTTCATTTTCATTTTGCCCTTTTTTGCCTACTTTAGCTTCTGATACCTATTTTTGGCATTTTGCTTTATTTGTGCCTTTTTTGTCATTATTTTCCTTTTTTTCTCCACCAATCTCTATCACGATGGAAACATACGTGCAAACCTGGACAACATGAAGGCACAGACGTGTCTTTCTCCAGAGTCAGTTTGTGTTAATAATATAAAAGGTAAAAGAAAATGATACCAGTGATGAGTTTGAAGTTTTTTACTGTTGCTGATAGGCTTGTTCGCTCACGAGAAATCTCATACTATGTTTGTGTATGGCCTCTGATCTTGTGTGTGTGTGTGTGTACATGATATGCCCTTCTCAGTTCCTTCTTGTTCTCTCTTCCCTTCTGGCGATTACACAAGTGCGAAGAACGAAATCTATAATTCCGTTTCCACTGACACTATTTAAGTATTCAAAAGGGATTCAACATTGGAATTTCGTTGAAACAGCGTCGCGAGTAAAATAAATTCATAGTTAACATACCGGATGGTCATGTGCAATCAAGATTACAGAGAAAAGGTAGTTTCTTTCCACGTGTTAATGTAAATTTTACAGTTGGAATAAAAATGTGAATCATTTTTAATTATTAATTTCTAATAATAATTACTTTTAAATGGTGCTTTTTTAATGTTTCCGTGTTTTACCTCTCTACTTTAGCCAGAATAAACGCCTTTTAACCTGCACATTTTAGCAAAAACTAATGTCTGAACTTCTGGGCTCTAGTTATAAAATAGAGATTAGGCAACACACATTCATTCATAATTCGAATAATCCAATCACATAATAAGAGCAATTAATGTTAGTTGAATTTGGTTCAAATAATAGCTCAGATCAGTCTCACATTATATGCATACTCACTTCAATCTCGTTCATAAATAACTCTCCTAAAAGCAATTTTCTTCGTGGGCTTCTTTTCCGTGATTTCCTTATGCTCTTTTATTCTAAAAATTACATATATTACTAATAATATTTCATAGACTCCAATGGATACTGTTGTGCGTCACTAGTACTATGCGATATTCTCCAGTTGATGACACCGACAGCAGAGCCAGTCCGATCATCCCAAAGGGGCGATTGTGTCGCGCGTGCTGAGTGCGTGCTGGCGCAGGCGAGTCCGGGAGAGCGGAGGGCCTTGTCCCCGCCCCGCCCCGCCCCGCCCCCGCCGACACGTCAGCGCCCGCCCGCGCCCTCGGCTCGCGAGAAAGTGTCTCGGGCCGAGCCGCGAAGGTCACCGTCGCACATTGCGACCGCGCAGCGCGCAGAACGCCTCGGAGCCTGCTGCGCACGCAGGCCACGGGTTCGCACGCGCCGCCTCTCACCTTTGCGCGTCTGGCGACCGAAGCAAGATATCCGCCGATCGAAGATCGCGCAGTTCTTTGACCTGTTTCTGTTATGTGATTCGATTTCCTATCATTCACAGCTCCACTGAGACGTTCAGAGAGAGAGGGAAAGAGAGAGGGAGAGAGTGGGATAGAGAGGGAGAGAGAGGGAGAGAGGGGGGAGAGGGAGAGAGAGGGAGAAGGAGAGAGGGAGGGAGAGAGAGGGGGAGAGAGAGGGAACGAGAGACGAAGAGAGAGAGGGAGAGAGAGAGAGTCAAATATCTTTCCCTTGATTTCTTTTAAAACATTTTATCAATGATGATTTGATCAGCACTCCCAAACCGCTGATAAAAGAAGCCTTAATGTTACAATACTCTTACTTATAATTTAGCTCTCAGTTAACGCTCTAAATAATGAAATTACAGCCCTAACGTTATTAAAACTCAATGACACATTCGTTACAAAATTGACTCAATGGTATATTCTCTTGACTGTCCGAGACGCGCTGCGTCTGTGTCGTGTTGGCTGACGTTTCGGCCAAGACATTGGGGCCTTCCTCAGAGCTGTACTGCATTATGTGTTGGCCGAAACGTCAGCAACCACAACACAGACGAGCTCGTCCCGGACAGCAAAGAGCATACAAACTTGGGCAGCGTACTAGCGTCCCGGGGTGCGATCCCGTGTTCGATTCCTGGTCGGGGCAAAAATAGAGTTGGAGTTTCCTTTAAAATCGTCTCAGTTTCTGTAGCTGTGTGAAGAAGAAAAACTTAGGTGAGGGAGTTTGCTAGTTACGATGAGGGAAATACATGTTCGCCACACGTCGCTCTTACCCCCGAGCGTGGGAATTAAAGTACGCCCAGGTATGGAGGACACCGATAGCTGGCCCGCAAAGTTGGACGATCGACCCAAAATGCCAAACACGAGAACATACATGTATTACAAAATGATTTCATTATAACACTACTTTTCTAAGACCAAAGAAAGTCGTTGGTTTAAACGAGTAACATTACAATTTTTACGAAGTCGTTCTACACAAATAATCGTAGAAAATATTAATTAATAACTTGTTTAATGTATTTTGTAATCATCAAAGACGTGTGGATGATTTAATGTCACATTTTATGTAATAATATAATGAAACTCGGTAAACGACGTATTGTGCAAAAGCGATATTCATCTCATTAAGATGTCCATGTTTCTTTACAATCATCAAGATTTTCAAAAACCCAGGGAGTTTTTCCTGACACGTTAGTACTAGTAGTTTAAAACCTACCCCTTGGATGATCTACACTTTACTAAATTATTATAAAAAATAAAAATTATGAAAAATTAAGGAAATAATGTATTTTTTCATCCGGTAATAAATTATATGAAACCTGCAGGAACACAGAACATACACTTGTCTATTTTTACCATTATAATCAGTTGTGACGTCATTTAGAGAGGGGCATTGAAAAACTGGCCGGAGAGAACTTGGCCATTTCCCGTGGAGCTGAATGTTGTTGCTTCTTCCGTGATGCACACCCACGCGAGCCAACGCTTGGGAGGAACCTACGCTGCTCCCCCCTCCACCCCGCGAGAGACAGCTGCTTCGGAAGCCCATCCACCGACCTCGCCCTCGCCCTCGCCCACGCCGCCGTTTCCGCCTCAATCTCCACCTCCCCCTCTCCGCTCCCATCTGGTGCTCACACCAACACCACCCCGCGCTCCTGCGCCATCCCAGTCTCGGACCCTCTCCACGACCCGCCCTCGTCCCGCTCCCTGACACTCCGATTCGTCCTCACTCCGTCCCCGTCTCCGCCGACCCGTCATCGTGCCGCCCCCGTTTCATCTCCTTCCGTACTCGTACTGCCCCGTCACCCCCCACTCCGTCCTCGTCCCGATCGAGACTCACCCTCACCCCGAACTCATACCAACCTCCGTCTCACCCCTGTCCCGTCTTCGTACCTCCCCTGTTTCATCTCCACTCCGTCCTCGGACCGCCTCGTCTCATCGTTCCTCCATCTTCGCCCCCCCCCCCCCCCGTTGTCTCCGCTCCCCCATCGCCGCCCCCCTCCATCCTCATACCACCGCCGCCTGACCCCCACTCTGTCCTCGTCTCGCTCATCTCATCCTCACTTTGTCCTCGTTTCGCCCCATTTCATCCCCAGTCCGTCCTTACAATCCCCGCTTCACCTCCTTTTTGTTGTCGCATCTCCTCCGGCCATCCCCATCCAATTCTCCGCAACCGCTTCGCCGTTACCCCTCCCACCCCCATCCCCAGCCGCCACAGCACTCCACCCGTCGTCGCCACCGCCTTCTTTTCCCGCCCTCCCTCCACCCCCTCCACCGCGTATCCCATCCGCCCCTGCCCGCGAGGGCGGCATCTGCGCCGGAAGCCAAGCCAAGCCGCCCCCGCCCCGGCACGGCCCCGCCCACGCCCCGGCGTCACTCTTCGCAGCGGCGGCGGCGGCGGCGGCGCGCCCTGCTGGCTGCAGCGGGCGTTTCTTCCCGGCCGGCGCGGCGCTGCCCTGGCTTCTTGCGGCAGCTCCTCGTCCCTCCCCCGCAACTTCCACGGCGGCTTTTTCGGCCCCCCAAGTTGCGCTAATTTCAACCCCCTCCCCTCTCCTTCTCTCCGCTTCGTTTCTTACGTTTCGGTCCACCCTGCATGAATATTCTGCGCGCGACGAACTACAGTATCTGGGTCATCTGTCCGGGCAACCACCTGCGTGACTTGTGGAAATGGAGACATGGATGTCCTCGTTGTTTCTTGTAAATGTTGCACTCTTGAGCAGTGGCTTTGGTGCGAATCAGCGGATGATGAATATATCTGTAAGATCACAAGTTACATTGCGTCAGCCGACGATCGAAAATACTGCAGGTCATGCTTCTGACACTTGTTTCTGATGAGTCTCGAGCGACATTGCCGTTGTGTAGTAAATCTTAATTGCATAAATAACAAAAACGGTGCACTGAATACCGAAATTCAGTTTGTTTACCATTAATTTGGAATTTCCTTCGTAAAGTTTGATATGGCTAACTGGCGAAATGATAAACACGAGACTATTCTCTCTCATTAATTTCCGTCTAATTGGAAATTTCCCCATTATTTTGCTAGCCTTCAATTTGTCTTTCTTCTCTTATACATATTTCCACTTATTATATCTCACGACACCCTTATAGTAAATATTTTGGCCTTGAGACGCAGTCGAAATTGCCAGGCTGACTCGGCGTGCGTGACGAACATTCTTGATCCATGATGGTAACCTTCTGTAAGGAGATGGAAAGCGAAGAAGTGTGTGAAGTGAAAATATATTTGTGCTCCTTTTTTCATTTTTCTAACGCAGTATGCACATGGTTTCATGGTTTGCCACCTTGATAAATGCAAACGAATCTTTGACCTCTGCTTTCACATTACTGGTTTCCATTCATGGGATCGTTTCACGGGTGTCGAGATAAAGACCAAGTTACAATATCAAAGTTTATTATCTGCTTCAGATGGCAATTCTAGTCTACATTTTTTTGTTCTTCTCTAGGGCCATTTCTTCTGCGAAGGCAAATACCAATTTGTGTAGACATTGGTTTTTTTTTCATGCGAAAGTGCCATTTATTTAGCCAGCCTTCGATTTTGTCCAAGTGGAGTAAGTTCCATGACGCAAAGCCAGAATCTTCCTATGATGAAATAATATGTGCCATCACTGAATGAGCCAGCCTTCGTGTTTTCCGCTATAGGACTCAGATTATATCAGATAAAGGATTGGGTCCACGTCACTGCCCTGAGGTACCCCAGAGCATATTGAATATTATATTATTTTCACGCATTTAATTAAAAAACTGTTAGTAAGATGTCCATATACTTGATAAGTATAAACAGAGAAATGTGAGTGAGGAAAGAACTAATTTACTTTGAACAGCAATTCGGTTTGCGTCATGGAGCAATTCGGTTTGCGTACTTAGATGATAGTTAACGGATGTCAAGGAAGACACCGTGCACACGAGGCATTTGGTTCTATAGAGTGGTCCAGGCAGGTGGTTTCTCAGCGCCAGTCTCTCCCTCTCTCTCTCGCCAGGTCGTTCGTCTGCCGTGCGGCGTGTTCAAGTGCCGTGCGCAGTTTCTCGCGGGGTGTGGACTTGATCTCTTGGTAGAGTGCGCTGCCGTGCGGAGCAGTTAGTGAGCGAAGTTGGTGGTGCACCTGGCGCGTATTAGCGCGAGGCGTCAAGCGGCGCGGGCGTGGGAGGAAGTGGGGGGAGGGGAGGGGGTGAAGAAGCGAAGACGTTGGTTGGCGGCGCCTGGCCTCCGCCTTGGCAGGCTGGCCACGTCGCCACGCGCTCCACAGCTATATGCGGTAATGGCTTTCTGCCTGCGCGGGGCGATGGGTAGGCACGGGGGCAGGGCGGGACTGCTCAGGGCGCCGGCGGGCGTGGCGTGGGAGGAGGGTTAAGGCAGCGCCCAGCCGGATAGCGCGGGGCGACGTGGGGCGGTGCTGGGCGACGGGGGGCGGCAGCCAGCACCGATTTCTGATGGCGCTCTCGCCCCCGCTTCCTACTTCGTCGTCCGGTCAGCTGCCGAAAATTCGCTGAAAGTAGCGCGGGATTCTGGATCAGATGGATAAAGTAAACTCTTAGAAAGATATGAACACGAAACGAAGTTGGAACATTTTTTTTCATTCGGCGAGGCTGCGTTAAATTATCTATAATATTTCAAGACCTCATTCACTGAAGTTCAAAACTATTGTAACGATTTCATTTGTAAAAATATAACTGTTCTGTATTTCATAACATTTTCGATGTCTTTGTGACAGCTGTGTTCGTAAACTTATGAATATACGGTTCTATTGCGACGTTTTTTGCCTCCATAAATTCTCGCTAACGATGCTCCGACCTTAAGAGGTTCCTGCTAATTGGAAGTAACAATATGAATCGTAAGAGAAATGTACTGGTCAATTAAATATTTACCTCCCTCTTATTATGACAGTATTAAAGAAGTATTTTAATGAAACTTTTTTATTCTTTGATATTTTAAATAATAAATTCTTTGATATTTTTCATTTGTCCTGTAAAAATAAAATTCATATAAGGACTTGAGAAACTTCATTCTTACCCAAGATCGTAGGTTGTACCCCGTAGATCCACCTACACAGGGGGAAGCTAATTCAGTCGTGGAGACTTTTTTCAAACGGGTACTCCACCGGCTTTTAGTTTTTTTGACTTTGAATATTTTTAGCTTTGGATAAGAGTCTAACTATATTCATCACACATTTCAGTGTTCATGGAACTAAATTATTTCCATGTACGGAATGAAACAAATTTGTTTATCCTAAGGATTAGCGATGACTTCTAATAGTTGAACAAGCAACGACTAATGTAAATAATAAGTTGTTAGAAAAATGTACTTACTCGAATAAGATGTCATTATTTACTCATCTATCCTTTTTTGCCGATTAAATACGAGATTCCGTTCTAATTATAAATAATATGCTCTCAATATGTCAATTAGAAATTGAAGAACGATTTTCGTCGATGATAAGCATGTTTATTTAACGAAAAAGAAAAATAAGTAGTTCGGTATTAGATTTTCAAATTGGTTTCGTAATAACAAATTAATAGGCATTAAAAGAAAAAAAGTGTCTCAATGCAGTTTTTAGTTCCAAATAAACAATTGCATACTTCATTAAAATAAAATATGTGCGATTGCTTAATGTCAAAGTTGCGAATTATCTGGGTCTTTCAACTCAATCAAACGTGAAATGGAGTGACCATTTAAACAAATTGAACATCAAATGAATTTGATTATGCCATATATTCAGAATTATTTCAAACTGAGCCTTCGTGAATCTCATAGCGAACATCGGGTGACCTATCATCTGCTGATCTTCGTCACTTCTGAGCGGTTGACTATATCAAAATGTAGTTCTCTCCCAACATCACTAAATCATGGGGAAAGTAATATGCCCCAGAGATATTGTTCGTAATATTTCTAGATTTGGAGAAAATTAATCATCTTTGAATTTTTAAAATTCAATATATGTTGGGTTTTTTCACCTGCAATGGACAGATCATAAAAAAATAATGCAATGATTTATCATTTGTTAATGATTTAAAAGTAATATAGAGAAAAAATACGTTTTTGTCATACGAAATTATATATTCCGTATTTCCCTTTTTGCAGCCCTTGGAGGGATCGTTTCGGAGCAGGTGACCTTCGCGGCGCCAAGACCTCTAAACTGGCGAAGAGGGGAGGAGGAATAGGAAGCAAAGAATTATTTCTGTTAATCCACTGCCTAATTTCACGCAGTACTCACCACGTCGGTCACTCGAATTTTTATGAGACCAGCAGATAGTGCATAAACAAAAACCCATACAGTAATTGTTTTAGTGCTTTTGACACTTCGAAACGATTTATGAACAAAAATATTACATTTCACACAGTTACCGACGGCCGTTAGGCGCTCACAATCGGGAGGTGGAGTCCGCGAGCGGGCAGGGCAGTTCTCCCTAGGCGAAGGGTCAACTCACACCAATGACAGTAGCATCTTGCCAGCTCAAGTGTGAAAATCAGCTTTCAGATTAGCCGCTCGGAAACCAGGTAGCATTTGGATCTGCTGCATTTCGGCTGTTCTTCCACTCTTTGTATTTTCATCTGGTTAGAAGCAGTTGCAATTTAATAAAAGAAAATCTTGAAATGTCACATTAAATTACAACATTGTAATTATATCATCAAGTCATAAAAGTATATTTTATTAGTTGGAAGCAGTTGCAATTTAATAAAAGAAAATCTTGAAATGTTGTCACATTAAATTGCAACATTGTAATTATACCATCAAGTCATAAAAGTATATTTTATTAGTTTGTTCACAAGTTATGATTATAAGTTATATTTTCAGAATAGTTGTAATGTAAATATACGGCCATTTCTATAATCTCCTCTATCGATATTTTAATAATCCTATAGTTTGAAAACGCGGTTCTAACTTCTCTTGGACAGGCTTTCATTATTGATAGCGATTTCCAAACCACTGGTGTTGAAAAGGCCCACCAAGAAACGAGTTAATTCTTCTAAAAGTCAAATGTGTGCTCAGTCAAACCCTTGAATGTCAAATGTTTACTAATTATTAGAACAATAATGTTATGAGAAACATTAAACGATTACGAAACGTAATTTAAAAAATTATTATCTTCTGATAACCAAAGTTGATGTTTTTAAAACAAAGCAACATTTATACTTGCAGCGATTGTGCTTCTAGTTGAGAAAATCTGACTCAATTATTATTGGAGTTTCCTAGGTATGATCTTCGAGAAGGCAAGAAGTATGCCGGGAGTATACTGCTGCCCTCGGAAATATTTTTGGCACAGCCCATCTCTTAGCTGGGTTAAAGATAAATTTGCTGATATCATCTTGCAATTTACCTGAAGAAAATATTCCACAATCCGAATAATTTATTTAGGGTGGAAATGCAACTAGCGCACCTTTGTAACATATTAGAATTCGATATAAATGAAAGGCAACAACACATAATGTCATGAAAATAGTAATTAATTAAATATATCTGAAATTCATAAATGTTGAACATCTGTACATAGTAAATGAACAAATTACAAAACACTCTAAACCGGACGTATATAATGATCATGTACGTTTTGTAGGTTACATTATCATACTACTTGAACATAATGATTTGCGTTCCTTTTTATATATTTTACAAAATGTATATGCGTGCAATACAACAAATAATTATTTCTATAATAACCAAGATTTCAAAAGTAATTACAAACACCTTGGAACTGCTGGTAGAGCGAAAACACTTTTGATGTTCCTTGCTACAACTTTCTGATTCATCTTTGGGAAATTCGAAAACTGGAACAATAGTTCCATTCAAGTAATTACCGTGAATCACTACACTTAAAAAGGCGTGTTTGTTTAAGTAAAAACGCTCAAAAAGCTTGAAAAGGTATTACCAAGCGAGCCTAACTCAGAACACAACGTGGTCTTCCCAACGCAAACGTTGACTGAGATATGAAAACAAGATGGTCGGTGATGACCTGAGTTCGATGACGTCACGCACCTCTTCCGTGTTAGTGCCGAGTAGAGGCGGTGTTGGGGAGGCCCTGCAAGAGGGTTGAGGTGATCCAAGGTCGCGCTGGGCGTTGGAAGTTGCAATGGTCCGCGGCCTCTTCCATCCTTGCTCGTGCCCACCTCACGGCCGACGGAGACATTTCCAACACATTGTGTGCATTTTTGCTCGTAACTCTTCTTCTAATTGTCAAAAGCACTTCAAATCTTGACTACGTGCGTTTTAGATCACATATAATTTGCTGGAGATGTTTCATAGAACGCCGACATAGTAAGTGTTGCGTGTATCAAAAGTAAATAAGAAAAAAATCAAAATACTCTTGAAAGAAAATTACTTTGATCTTAAAGACAATTTACTAACATTCAGCAATTCCGGATTGGAGCGCCAGGTAACTATTTTTAATGTTAATTAACAATCGCATTCCAATGCGGGTTATCAACGATAGTTTTTTCCTCTTTTTTTTTAATTTATTTTCTTCCTGTTCGGCAGTTATGCCTTTCAGGGGTTTGTACATAGTTTTAATACATAACATTTGGGCATACAACCTCTCACTCTTGTATATTACTACTAACTAATTTACATACTTTATATATATATATATATATATATATATATATATATATATATATACATATATTTAACATATCTAGATAATTTACACATAATACATTCTTGATATTTTACACAATTTTTTTATATTGAAGCGAAAAAAAAGAAAATACATATTTTTTTATTTTTAACATATATTCTTATAGAGGATACTTCTTTTCATGGGGGTTTTAACATATCTTTCGGATATCGTGAGTTTATTCTCTTGGGATTGTTTAATGTTTTTCCCATTGTAAATTTTATGCTGCAAGGAGAAGATGGAAGAAGTGTAAAAAATTTGTCACAGTTATTTCTTATATATTCGTTTATGGGCTCTATTTGAAGTTCTCTTTGAATGTGTGTATTAGAAATGAACCAAGGAGCCTTTGCACATTTTCTTAAAAATTTGTTTTGTATGATTTGAAGTTTTTGAATGTTGGTTTTAGCTGTGTTATTCCAGACTGGACAAGCATAAGTGATTGATGGCCTAATTATCGATTTAAATATTAAGATTGCGCATTCCAAATTTAAGGCTGAGCGAAAATTGATTAATGGATATAGTTTTGATATTTTGGCATATGTTGCATTTGTTGTAAGTTGTATGTGTTTTTTCCAGGTTAACCTGCTATCAATGTGAACCCCAAGATATTTCACAGGTGTATCAGATGCTAGCCACGGGATGAGAGTATTATTTAATACTAGTGGGCGAGGTAACTTTGGTTTACAAAGTGTAAAAATTTTTGCCTGGGTTTTAGTTGAGTTTATTTTTATTCTCCATTGTTTAGCCCACTTTAGAAAACATGAGATATCTGCCTCGATGCGATCTTTTGCAACATTTATATCTGCATGTGTTGTGTATATTGCAGTATCGTCTGCAAATAGTGCAAGATTTGAGTCTTCTAATGTGGGAATGTCTGAAAAAATAAACATTGAAGAGGAGTGGTGATAGTGCAGAACTTTGAGGTACGCCTGCTCTTATTGTTCTAGTTTGTGAAAGTGCACAGTTTATTTTAACTCTGAACGTGCGGTCTGTAATAAAACTATTAACAATGTCCTGCAAATAGGAAGGTACTCCCAGCTGTTTGAGTTTGAATAGTAGCCCAGTATGCCAAACTTTATCAAATGCTTTTTCTACATCTAAAAACAGTCCAATTGTATGTTGTTTGTTATGGAATCCATTTGCAATATGTTCTACGAGGCGTATGAGTTGAGCCTCTATCTTTAGTGATAGTTTCGCTCAGAAATTAAGTTATCCCCCTTCTTGTTTTACGCTGCGCACGCTTATGGCTTCAAGGTTCTTGTTACTCTGGAAATGAAAATGATGGAAGAGCCAACATTAGGTATGGTCTCTTCCAATTTCAAAATCATTATACCTATCCAGCTTAAATTCACGCATTTCTGTGTATTCCCATTGTATTTATTAGTTATTATGCTATATTCTCGTAATATATTCACGAACTCTATATCACCGACTTCGATTAATTACTTTTTCATATTCAGCATGTCGCAACTTTGCATCTATCATTTTGATAACATTCATGGGGTTAATTTGCCTCATGACATCGATCTACGCCGTTTACACTCTAATCTAAAACCAAACACTCCAAAAGGCGGCAGTCTTCCTCTAAGCTCGCCACACGACTTAAGTAAATACTTACTAGTACAGCAATAACAATAAACAGATCCCTCAAAGTAATGAAGTAACGTGGAAGGTCCATATAAAAAAGAATATATCTACTCGTAGAATTGAAAACTAAAAACTATTAGACAATAGTGGACAAACAAGAAGACTACAGAGCCATATATAAACCGATAGACATAACAAATCGATTGGTTGAAATAGGAATGTTACTGTTGAGTAATATTTCAACTCATGTAAATATTATTACTAAACCATTTGCCTAATATTTCTGTAGAAATAAATTGCAAATAAACAGAATTATCAAAACAATCGTGCGATTCTGAACGTTCGAGGTGAAGCACATCCCTTGTTACAGTATGAAGAATTCTACACATCGATTTGTAATGTCTATATGAACAACGTAACCTTCCGAGTGCAAGGTAAAGGAATAAATACTGGAAAATGTTTAACGTATAATGTCTCGGAATAAATTGGGCAATTTTCTATTATTCTTTGATAAGATTTTGATAATATTGACGATACCTTATTGTATTTGCGAAGGATGTAAGAAGTTTGAAAATTGCCTTAATTATTATGCTTGTAGTGCTACAGGTATGTTCATATTGATATTTTCATACTCGATAGGAAATTTAGTCACGGGAATATTCGAGGAAACACTATTATCTCTTTCTAATACTATCTGAACGGTTTCTATTCTTTCCTGGGAGGGTCTTGATTTTCCCTTCCAGCCACCCCTTCTAGCTAATGGCTCGCTCGCCAACGCCGAGTCAAGGCCACCTACCCCAAAGCTGACAAATGTTGTGCGATGCTGCTTTAAGAAGTGGACATTTTCAATTCCATGGTGGCGTGAAATACCAAATAACGTGTCAGAAATAAACTAGTTTTACACAATGTTACTTTTAAAACATTAACAAATGATACATCATTTCTATTTTTACATAACCATAGCAGGTAATAAAATTAATTGATCAATTTAAAAAAGTAAAAGATAAAAATAAATTTTCAAAAACCAAACGTTCCCCGTTTACATGTTACGGTGGGGGCCGGTAGTTGGTGGGACTCCTATATGTCTTGAGCATTGCACATATGAAAAACGTATTAATTCCAGTAAATACTTCAGTTGCTTCCAATAGCTTCAGTTGCGTACATTATGTTGCAGCACTCGCTCGACGCCGATGATGAGCTCAGTCTCATAGATCGATGGAGAGAGGGGAAAGGGAGGGGAGGGGAAAAGAGGAGGAGGAGAGGAGAGGAGAGGAGGGAAAGGAGTGCAGGAGAGGAGAGCAGTGCAGATCAGAGAAGAGGGGGAGGAGGTAGAAAAGAAGTCACGAGAAACATAACCTCAAATAAGAACGATGTAATGCAAAATAAGAACAAGTGCCTACATGTTCTGTAATTGTCTCACATGCGACATATTTTTATGAGTACACATACCTGAAATGTTAATAAAGAATATGTCATTAGTTAATGTTAAGATAACATTTTTGGGTCTGTCAATTCAGTCAAATCTCAATTGAAATATCCATGTAAATGAATTGATCACAAAATTGAGTTGATTATGCTAAACATTTAGAATTCTTTCAAATTCAGTCAAACCTCCATACTCCTCGTTGCGAATACTTCGCGAATTTAACGTTCCTGCCTGAGAGATGGCATAATATTTTGGGAAATCAGATCCTATTGTTCCGACTTTTAGTAGATTACTGAAAATAATTGTATGAATAATACGTAAACAACACCCACGAGTTTATTGTAAGCATCTCTTTATCAGTGTTTTTGTCAAAAGTGACTTATTGAAGGATGTGAGCAAAGTTTTAGTTGAAACAAATGTGAACAGTTATAACAATCTTCGTAGTAATCATATTCATCAGGTAACAATATCAATAGCTCACTATCATAAAATTCATATATCATACAAATTACTTGTACATTTACAGTATTTTACAACACACTGCCAGATGACATTAAACGAATAAAATCAATACACAAATTTAAGTGCTAACTGAAACCTTTTTTGCTGCATAAATGTTTCTATTGAATTAGAATCTACTACACTTAGCATCAAAAAGGAAAATAATATTGATTTTAACAATGATATTTAATGTATTACCACTTGTACTGCATAATTCTATTTGACTAATAAGCTTGTAATAAGTGGTGTAACTCAGTATCTGGGTCAATGACCCCCATCTCGAAACTGGTTTTCGTACTGTTTCCTAATCCTTTGCGAAAATGCTGAGATGATCTTTGTTTTGCTTCTGGACATAAGTGTAATTACACCATCTGTGCACGTTTCCTTAAGTTCAGTGGGGAATGTAGTTAACAAAAGGCATGATAAGGGTTTAAAAATGTGTAGCTGATTTGCCTTTGTAAATAGTTTTTATTACACGGGAGCGAATATTTTCATACCAATTCTTACTAAAAACGCTCGTTGCTAGTTGTATTTATAATACAACTTAATGAGTGAGTTGTGTTAGGAATTCCAGACCTCAAGAAAAGGGCACAGATTGCACTGCTCCTCATGGTACTTCCCACAGTTTTAACTATTAAGTAAGTAAAATAACTAAATATTTTCCCGTTTTCGCCAGACAGCCAAAAAGCCATGCTCTTCATTGCGGTCTAGTACCTAAACAGTTTTTCAGAAAATTAAAGTTAATGTATGCATTTTGTCGGACATTTAATCCGCTTTAATTTTCTAAATTTGGTTGTTTTGGTTGTAAAAGCTGGCACGGATCCACGGGGAGGGAAATGAGGGAAATCCCCCCCTTGAATTTTTTTTAATAACTTAATTTTAACTTGTCACGAAACCTTCAACCAAAAATAGTTTCGAATAATCATTAAAACGAATAAAACCGTATCTCAACATTTGCTGAGTGTAGCCTGCGACATTTCACAAAATATGTAATTTAGCACATTCAACCAGAACATTTTGAACTTTGAAATTTGTCTCTGAATTCAACCCTTATAAAAGACATTGATATGAATATATAAGTGAACTAATGGTGCGACAGAATGGCACAGACTTTCCCGTATTAGTCCCTCCACCCATACTACGGAGTGAGAACACCCAAACGAACTAAGTCTCCAAAAATGTTCAGAACCATCTCATTTTGTAGAATATTTCATAAGGAACTTAATCCAGGCCCCACTTTTCATCCATTTCAGCATTTCTCCCACATGCCTACCCAACTCATGTTTCCACATAACACATCTGTTCCCACAAAACTTTTTGTCCCTTCGAATTACAAAAAGCCTGCTTTTAAGGGTCTAGGACACCCTTTCCGAACTGTGCGCGATTATAATGTGCAAGTTAAGTTTAAAGTGCAATTATAATGTTCACAGTGTAACATTTCCTTGACAAATTAGTGGTGCTCAAACAGCACATACTTTCTCGCCTCTTAGTAACGGTCATGTAATATTTATATCGCATTTCTGCCTATATCAACACATCAGAATCAATAAGCGCTGACAACGCGTTCATGCAGCGATGGGCTCTGCCAACAATGGGCACATAGTTTCTTATTAATTCTTGTTAAAAGTGCCATTTTTACCATAAATAGAATTGTTTTTCAGTTTGCATTGTTATGGTTTAATGAAAGTTCTTGTAAGGCGTTCTTTATGAAACATTATTGCTTATTCCGAATATATACTATTATTTCAACGTTTCATCTTTGCTGCCAAGTTCATACGTTAGTTTTTTGAAAAAATAAAAAATGAAATAGTAAACAAACGAAAACTGTTATAATTTTTTTTTTATTTACAGCATATCATACAGACAGGAAAGGATAATTTCACAAATGAATTGAATATCCAGAAATAAATGCCATCCAATATATCCCATTATGAATGCATTCAAAACAACAAATTCATTACCTTATACAAATATTTTATTTTCTCATCGCTTCAAACAATTAATTTTGAAATATAAAGTTCATTTTAATCACTTTACTGTTCGAAAAACGTAGTACCTGACAAATCTCTTGGTCCTGCAGAATAACATTCTTTAAATAAAGAAATAATTAAATATTTAAAATCAGACGTCAAATTCTTTAAATACAAAAATAATTTTAAAAATGCAGACGTAAACAACATAACGAATGCTGCTGCCTTCAATTCATTCGTAATTTCGAATTTATTAATTAAATCCAAATATTCGCTCTGACACAACGGAAAAACTGGCGTTTTTAAGTAAAGTACAAATATGCCGTATTAGGTAAGATTACTAGAAGTGGGTCGAAGTGTGGTGACCATAGAATCCTAATATATACGTTTTCAAGTGATGTGTTTTTGAGTTATATTATCCAATGATTGTCTCTAATTAAAAGATTCGGAAAATAAATAACAACTAAATGGACAATCAATAAACATCAATAAGTGATATAATAACCCATTTTTATTTTGCATATTTTTATTAGAAGAAAAATCGGCAAACACCGGTCGCGTATCCATCAAGTTAAATCTTATAAATCTCAAAAATTAGAATGGTCTCTAGGCCCTAAAAGAAACGCTCAAACTAATAAATATTCCCAATTAATCATCTGGATATTACGTCTGGAATTATTTTTCATATCATTCATTCAATTTTCTTCGCAGTCCGTAGTTGGTGTGAAACCTGTATATATTTCATTAATTTCAACCAAAAATAACGCAAAATCTACTCGTTTTTTTCAAAAAATTGTATATGAGCTGTTTTAAAGAGCTTATTTTGTTTAACAGACTTTGCCTGGTGCAAAAATCTCTATCTTCAATTTTATAGTTTTGATTTCTTTTTTTTTTTTTTTTTTTTTTTTTTTCAATTTTCGAAGAAAAGAAGAGAATTTTCGAAGAGCAAAACCCGAAAGTGAGACTACCGCTATATTCTTTACTGTTCCTTATTGCGTTAATGGAGAAAATTTAAAGGAAAAATTTGGAGCAGATTCTGAGAATTTTTGTTGTTATAAATTTCAATCGCAAAATCTATTTTTTTTAACAGTGTACATTAAGTTTTTTAAAGAGCTAATTTTAATTTAACAGACTGAGGCAAAAACATCTTGTCTGAGGCTAAAACCTCTATCTTCGATTTTGTTGTTTTGTAGTTGTCTTTTTAATTTTCAAAACACCAAGGAACACCAGAAAATATGATATTACATTACATGATATTACACCATATTTTTATCGTTTCTTATTACACAAGTGAAGAAAATTTAAAGAAAAAAATTGGAGCGGTTTTTGAGGGGGGGTTAATTGTACATGACCTTTTTTAAAGAGCTAATTTTGTACAACAGATTTGTTTGAAACAAAAATCTATATCTCCAATTTTGAATATCATTTCTTTTTTCAATTTTGGAAAAATCGGGAATGTCAACGAAAATGAGACATGCACTGCTCTCTTAAATGTCTTTTGCACTATTCTACAACAAAACGTAATCCAAAAATTTGGAGTCATTTTTTTGGACATTTTGCAAATGGCTAAGAGGCTTCATATAAAGTATCCCCGAAATTAAAATTTTGGTTTCAAATTTAAGGGTTCGCAATATCAGTTGAGGAATATCAGTTTTAGAGAAAATCAGCTGAACGGTATATGCGCCAGCGTTGAGCACAGACGGACGGACAGGCGTTTTGCCGTCAATCGATTTTTCGGTATCAAGAACCCCCAAAACATGGTTTCTGGCTACACCACATGTTAGAGGAGTTTTCTCTATATTTAGTAACTGGATTTATCCACTTTTTCGTTACCAGGGCCCAGCAATAAGAGTTTTTGTATCGAAAATTTGCTGTTTTCCGGCGCACGGTTACAATACTTTCCCTTTTTACGTTAGTAAGTGCGGGAAAGTAAATAATGAAAAAAAAAAAAAAAAAGGACAGACCGGGAGACACGCTGGCCCATATTCATCAAAAGAGTGTTTGCTAAGTCACACAGAAACTCACAGAAGCAGAAGTTTCGGATTATTGAATTTCTCAGTAATGATATCGGTAGCGATAAAACATCTATAAGCTCAAATGACGTGAAAGCCCATTTTCCCCTCCCTATAACCACCACTGTATGTCTCCCATCTTGATTCCAATCGCCTGTGAAACAATCTTATCACTTGGTAACCGCGTTTGCGTTTGTATAAACTAATGCAATCCTAATGGAATACATTATTATAAATGTAAAATTGTTGACGACGCTTTATGCTGATTAGTAATTGTTACAAAAACGGACATTTTGGTGTCCTGTTTTCCTTTCAAAAATATACGGAACGGGGACTCAAAAAAGGGAACTGTCCCGCCTAATACAGGACATCTGGTCACCTTTGCAGTTATCTGCTTTATGTCATAATCCTCAGCTTCATTTTTTGTCCATAAATCTTTTGTATGCTTATCTGGTGAGTCATTCCTTTAGTAGCACATTTACATTGTTTTCGGTCGATGGCCTCTTATAAATTGTCAAAAACCTAACCTTAGCGTATAACACAGAGGGACTTTTAGACACACATATCGCTGAATTTCGAAACACTTAGTTTAATTCGATAATTTATTAATCGATTTTCGATATTGTCAAGTAATTGAAAGATAGAAATGTCAACAATGCTTATCGAATGTTGAGTTATTCCCGTGATGTAATATGTTACTTACATTAGGAATTCTTCCCTGCAATTAAAATTACTGTAACTTGTCAGCAACGATTTACGAAGGAAAGTGGAATTGTTGTCCATTCAGATTTTGATTTTGATTACGTAACAATTGTTGATATGCGAGCGGATATTTACGGAGCGCTTTGCGACGAAAAAGAGGCGAGAAAGTAAAAATAATTCGGCATTCAACCCGCAATTCAATTTGCAATTAACGCACTGAATCGTTATTACTATTACCCTACTAGCTTACCCTAGTGCCCTTCAGTTGTATGGAAAATTTATCGCAAATTACTTGTTGGTTTAAGGTGGGTAAGTAAATTAGGTCCTGAATGAGTGATATTTGATAAGTTCTTCATGCGACTACAACACAACGTTGTTTTCTCCACACAATGAAGTCAAGTACACACAACTTATTACTGGCGCTGCTTTCCTTCCGTTATCGGGTTTCGTAATTGAAAAATCAATAGACACCTACAATCGCGAATTGTGCACTTTTTGCCCTCCCTGGCCAAAACAATTGAGCGTCGTAATCATCACGAGCCGGCTTCCTCTGGCTGATCGCGTTGGTATGGCGAGACTTCTACACAGCTGCGATTAATGTACAGTACATGTATGTGTATTTTGATAACGAAGTCATTATAATTCTCTACCTCCTGTCTACAGATGAATAGTAAATCATCAGGTCAATGAATGTTTATTAACCAGCACAAGTTTATATCCTCCCATGTGAAGCTGAACAGTAACGACTAGGAATCGCGGACGTATGTTGTTGAAGCAATGAAATCAAGAGCATTGTTGTCTCGTCATGCTCTGCAGCTGTGTCAACTGGATAGTTGCGTTCTAGGTGAATCGTTTGGGTGTATTTTAGTTAATTGATAAACACTACTAACTACTTCTGTGATTGTATATTGATCGCAAATAAAACTCCTTATGAGTGTATTGTATATCTGACGCGGTTCAGTTTCTCTAGGTCTGGTCACTGTGCAGCAAAAGCCACGAGCTGCACACTTTTGTTGTCGTTTTATTCCGAAACAATGGAACGTGCGGGCTCCGTTGTCGCTTCGTGAGCGAACCTCCTCTGGCTGGTTTACGTTGCTATGGCAACGACGTATAGGCGGCCGTGGCGGTGGCGACGGCGGCGGTAGCAGCGGCGGCCGTGGCAGCGGTGCATTCGGCACGGCACGGTCCGTTCGCTTTTTCGTTGCGCGCGGCGCGGCGCGGAGCGGCGCGGCCCGGCCGCCGGCTCGTCCCGGCCCGGCTCGGTTTAGTAGACCAGTCAGGCTGCCAGCTCAGGGGAAAAGGGAAGGAGGCGAAGCAGGCAACGGGAGGGGACGGACGGCCCGCGCCACAGCGCCAGTGCCACAGCGCGCCACTAAAGCAACCAGACAGAATCGAGCTGCCTTCTCACTCACGTGGTAGTAGCCTGGAAGGCGAAGCGAGCGCCGCCGCTTCCACATTCACCGGGTTTATTGTTTTTGTGTATGCTTATTATACATGTATGTGTGTGTCCTCTGATTGGATGGTTCTAACAACGAAAAGAACTTAGTATAAACAGTATGTGTTCTGTATTTTCTCAGTACTAGAACACGGGACATATTTTTGACGTGAAAATATCGGCATTTCGAGCGACAAAGGAACAAAGAAGTGCAGGAGTGTGCGAGGTGCGTTTGTTTCCATGATGATGGTGTTGCAGTCGGTGCTGTTTGTGTGGCGTCTTTTTAAGCTAGTTTCACCTGCATTGATTCGTTTGGTCGTTGTTGCCCCGCAGATTGGAGTAATATTCTTCCCGTTTGAGGGTGCTTTCTTCAGACTCGCTGTCCGTTGCGAGGAGGCGTGCTCTGCTCTGGAGCAGCGGAAAGGATTCCTGTGCCCGGACGCGTCTGTCGTGCATGAAAGGCAGTGAACGAATTCTATTTTGGGTAAGTTTCTGCTACTCCGCGAGGCAGCGAACTTTTGCAGTGCGGTGTTGTTCACGCGTGACTCTTGGCCGCTTGCAAGTGCTTGTTCAAGTGTTCGTGTGTGAAATGGAATTTATCGTCCCGTATCTGCTCTGTGTATTGTTGGGTCCGTGTACCATTGTTGCATTTATAGTATTGGTGGAATTTAGTGTCCCTTATATTGTCATGTGTGCGTTGCCAAATTTATCTAAGTTACGTTAATGATTCAACTCTTCGTGTATTACTAAATAGAATTCTTCCCGTCGATGTAAATCGTGTGCCTTCCCATGTCGCGTCATAACCTCTGCTTTTGCGAGGGGTGAATGCGTGGTGGGGAAGCCGAGGCTTCGCCGGGTAATCAATAAGATGGTGGATCGCCTCAACATTGCGCCCCCTGTGTTATTATTGGACCATTTGCGGTTCTATTGCTGAAAAATTGATCATATATGTGGAATATTGAATCTGCGAAGTGTTGACAGTGATACAACTAACGTTAAACTAGCGATTGTTATGTCATGGAGCGTAATGCCTGCTAACATTGTCTTGATGGCATTTATTGTGCTTTCATTTTCTGGTAATGCGTCCGTTAATCTCTGGATTGCATAATTTTATTGTTTCTATTCACATTTTGAAATTTTCATAACACGTATGAAGAAAATTTGTTGGTCATGAATGGGAGTGTTTGCTAACCATAAGGACAAACGTATCTTGTTGAAAATGAATTTTACATTGCATGATGATGCTACGTACTTTCTCCTGTTAATATTTGAAGAAATGTGTTGGTATAATCATCTTCGTCATTGTTAACATCGCGGCCTCGTGCATTACTATTTCCGCGTTATTTTTATCTGAAGTAGTGACTTGTTTTAGTTTAACCGTTTGCTGTGCAGCAGGTTTATTTCATCTGGGGGATATAAAATTATTCCATATCTAGTCCTTTTTTGCATTTGTAAAATTTAAAACGTTTAGATCGTTGAAGGCTCGCAACAATGGTACAAGAGACCTCCGTAATGTGTAGAAATAACATTAGTACATATGGGCACAGTAGCCAGACACTGAGTGGTAAACGTGATGTGTGTGAACAACACCGATTTAAGAAAAGCAATTTCTTATATGACTAAGCATTCCGTACTTTCACTCGTGATTCATGTTGCTTTTATGCTTTGACTGGTTATATGTTTCAATCATTTTATGTTTAATGAAAGTTCACTCAATAAAATCGAAGTACTTTTATGTATTGACTGCAGACGCGTAATGTCATGACGTAATTTATAAGTTTTGATACTTTCGTCAATAATTCATAAAATATGTGTATCATTAAACAAATCAGTATATTTCATAACATTGTGAGATTGTGTTGCTTAACCTGTAAAAGCTAGTAGGTAAAACCTGCGATCAACAATACGTAGTCAACAGCTTCGATCCACCCGAAGTTTCTAGACTGGCCTTCCAAATGGAGTTCGTATTGTTCCTAATTCTGTAAAATGGTGTTAAGCTGTAGCTAACGCATTTCTTAATATCTTTATGTATGTAATGTTGCTTGGCAATTTATATCCAAAATGCGAAGTGTGTGTTGGAAAATTGCACCTTTTATGTCTCGGTTTATACTTCCATAGTACATAGAAGCATGTTGAAGCATGTACCCACTTAAGATTGTGTGCAATAAATTGCAGTGTTTATGTAGACAGGTGCTTAAAAAAAAGTTTTGTAGAAATTTTTATTCTTAGCGAGCCGGTCACATGTGGGAGTAAATTGTGTGAGTTTCTACCCACATGTATTGACTTTGTCACTTTGCAAAGGATTGTTTAATTTTGAAGTTTAAATCCAAATCAGCCGTTCGTTTTATGTAAATATTTAGAATAGCTGTACAAAAGCTGTTTTTGTATTTGCAAAACCTGGTATAAAGAAAAACGAGATGAACATGCACATTTTGGATTGACGTATTTCTTACTAGGCAATCAATTTGATCTCGGATTTTTCTTTTCCGAGAAAAAGAATTAGGTCGCTTAATAGACATGGCAATAACTTTTCTCAAGTGTATTTGACATGATAACATTAGTAAGAGTCAATATTTTTAAAAAAAGTTATTGCAACTGTGACATCTTGTTGCCGGAAACTATTCGATTTTGTAATACATAAACACTGAATATATGTTTACACAGCGTGCTGAATAAAATTCACCGTGACCTAAGGTCAAGGACATTCTGGACCCAATATACAAAAATGCACCTTTGCATTCTTGTTTTGTTCCGTTGTTTGATTGAAGAGCTTTATCTTCTATTTTTAAATAAAATGAGGCTTCATTCATGTGGAGGCGCAGGACGTGGAGATGAAGGTCAAGGCGAAGGAGCGTACGGAGGAATCTTGATTCTCTCGATAGGCGAAAGCATGGGCGTCGCTGGTGAGGCGGCCACACGCCCCCTCCAGTATTTTCAATTGCGTCCACGGGTTTGATTCTAAGTTGATTGTTTTTACTATTAACGGAAACGATGAAATTTAAATATGAAATCCACTCGTCTGTGTGTTTCGGCATACGCACGATGTGAGCGGAGCTTTTTCTCCCGTTCAAAACAAATAACGTTCTAAAAAAAATTCGGTCACAAACAATTGAACAATGCTATTTGCCACACACTAAGATTTACTGCATCTTCCCAATCTAGACGCGTTCAGTGGCGTCCCAGGACTATCTGATCAAATCTGCATTACAGATTGGTAATATTTGATGATGGTTAAGACAATTCAGTACTGTTTTTGTCGATATACTTGTGGCATTTTTCGTGTTGAGTAGTTTAATAGTATGGTCAGAGTATACTTCAATTCGTATATAGCTGCGGTGTAACTTACTTCTTTAAATACAGGGCGTGATTCTTGTTAACGTCAATATTTTTGTAATGGATTACAGTCAGGTTGTCGAGGTGCTAGTATTTAAATGACTTCCTTTGATGTGCCCCCCTCTCAATTGTCACACGCCAGAGACGCCCGTGGACGAAAGCAACCGTCACGCGCCGTCGCCTCCCGCCTCAATCCTCGCCCGCGACACCTAGCGCATCGCTCAGCTGTTGACAAGGCGGAGCGTTCTGTGGCGGCCCCAGCAATCTGTTGACACGGGGCTATCAGCCGACAGACACTTGAACTTGTGTGCTTATGCCATTTGTTGAATTTATGATTCCTCCGTCCCTTGCCGGGTGGCAACTTTTCAGTATGCAGGACTAATATTTGCACAAATTGTTCTGGGGACATTTGAATGCGGTAGTGTGGTTGGCGTCGCGTTCAAGCAAAGGTAAGTCTGCGATTCTTGTTCTTTACAAAAAGTGAGAGGCTGTGTTTATTTTACAATGAACAGAATGTTTTAAAATGTCTGCCCGTCGTTCGTTGGCAGCGTTCGTTTAAAGGAATCATCTGACAGTTTCACACATCGTAACACTTAAAACATCAACGAAAAACGAGGATTTTATGCATTGAAATGTATTTTTGTAGGCTTTTTGTTGGTGTAGTTTTGAGGTAGAAATAAGACGGGAACAAATTTTAAACGAGACAAAAAAGAAGGCGGTAGCGTTTGCGAAATACGGTACTGTAGAAAACAATTCTTCCTGGAACGTTGAAAAATTTTACAAGGAGCAAATTATGCACCTTTTTTTTACAGCATGCTATTTGAAAATTTACCACAGAAAATTGTATATTGGTTACAGAAGGTCAGTTTTTCATATTTTTAAAATTTCATAAGCTTGGAACTTAGCATTGTGTGGAAGCGTCAGGTTTCTATGTAAATTGCCAGTTGGTCTCTGAATATTGTCTTGAATGATCATGAAAACCAATATTGTCAATAATGTAGAAAATAGTGCACTTTTGTTGATCCTTCATTATAAGTAGTCATACAAGAATTTGGGATCTAGAAGTTAATATTATTGTCAGATGGTCACTATCTGAGTGAATTGTTTACTTCTTAAGAAATAAAAGTAGTGTGCATATAAAAATGTCTTCAGTGTTATTAACTATTTTTTGTTAGTTAATAAGTTCTGAAGTTTTCAATTACAGAGCATACTTAAATGCTTTTTTAATGCGTTTGACAATCCGAGCTTTGAAATCAGAGCATACACATCTAAACTTACATTGGAGAGACAATTGCTATATTATTGTTATTAATTATGAAATTGTGTTTTCTCCACATCGTTATTACTGGTTGTTATTTCTTGCCCGATTTCAAGAAATACCAATTGTCTTTTCCATATAAAAATGACCTATCGACAAGGTATTCCATTTAAGTATTTATTATTTAAATATTTTATTTGTAGTATCGCCCCCCCTTACCGCTTGCCAATTTTCTGCAAACACGTCTAGTAGCTCTAAAAGTGATCAGCGGCAGGATCCTAATAATATCTCAACGTTCTTGAGATGAAATTTTGTGTTGCGCTCTGCAAGAAGGGAAGCGCGGGTCGGCGATTTTGGCCTCCGCGAACTGCGCGTGCCCTGCATTCTGCCATTAACGCCCTTCTGCCGCTTTTCAAATTTGCATGGTAATATTATTGTAGCCCCCCCCCCCCGAAGTTTTAATGCAGCTTCCGAAACACGATCCCGAAGTCGTTAGAAAGTTTTCGCCCCCCCCCCCCCTTCGGAATCGTGAACACGAAAAAGTTCTTCGAGAACGGTGTTGTGCGGTGGGAGATAGATTAATTGGAGTTCAATATTTGGCAGAAACCTGGAAGCGGTAATCGGGCTAAGGAATGCTAACGCATTTCGATTTGCAGTGTGTGAAGTAGATTTTGTTCACGTTGAAATTTCCGTAAACACTGGGATTTTAAAGTTACTTAGTAAGTAATTACCACGATATGGAAGAAGGCTCTAACTTTTCTAGTAAGTGGTCAATCCTTTCACCCAACATTCTCGTGGAATTTGTTTACGTTCTCCCTGCGAGTCTATTACTTATCGTTACGCTTTTTGAATGCAAATAACATCGAAATTTGAGGAAGATGTGGTTGTCCCTAGACCATTTTGGCGCTTTTGAAGCTGCACTTTGGACCACCTCGTCATAAACGCTATTGCTTGTGTTTTTGCTGGGAAATTAGACATCCAATGACGTCTTAGCAGCTTTAAGAGAATGCTGTGGACAATTGTATTGTAGCTTGATAATATTTAAAAGCGTTAGTTGCCATAAGGGAACAATGTTTTGGAAGAAAAAAAAAGCCTGAGAATAAATTATTTATTTTATAATATAATGAATTGTTCTCACCCAATTTCCTTCGCGTACTGGATGTGGGAGAAGTGCATTCAAAGGGCAGCTATTTTCAGTAATGAAAGTTCAACATGCCACTAAAAGAATTGTCGACAACTTGGTAGTGATATTTCCTATATTATTGAAATAATGAAATTTCTTGCCTGTAAGTAATAAGATTCGTATCTGCCTGTCATCTTGATGGTATCTCATTGTATTGTGGCAACTATATAGATTGAGATATCCATCATTTGTTGCCAAAACAACTCAATGCCGTTCTCATAGTCCGCAGTATTATGGTTATAGTTAAAAATAAAGAGAATTTGATTTCTAAACTTGGCGAAACATCTCATTGCTTTCTGTACAAAATGTGTCTTTCACATTCTAATGGGGTATCATAGAAGTTACCGACTTGGGAGCGATGAAATCTAAATGTTGGAAGACGGCAGTCCCGTACTTTTGACAAAATGTAGGAAAGTTTTCTATGTATATATAGTAATATTTAACTACATACACACATTACTTGTAACGGGAAATAGTAGGAGTTAAGGAACCATGCTGGTTTCAATATTACTTCAATATCGAAAAGTTTGGTTTCAATATTTGGTTTTATTGTTTTAGTGCTGCAATATTTTTTTGTGTCGAAGTTTGCGTTTCAGGAATAGCTTTCCGTACTTACGGATTTCAGTATTCCATGGTTTTAGTATTAAAGAGTTAGTAGTTTCTTTATTTAGAAAAGTTACAAAGAAATAATTTTTGTACTTCAAATGGTTAAACTGAAAGAAAACATATCATCGAGAAAAAAATAATATATATTTTTCCCAAGGTATTGTGGATGCCTAGACAGACTGTTGTAAGTTCAAAGAAAGGAAAAAAATATATATATTTTTTTAATTTCCAAGAGTAACGTACCACGATGTATAAATTGACGTTTTGTTAATTAGCAGACTGACATGGGTGTTATGAAAAATTCATTGATATTCGTATCGACAGGAATGACGCATGAGGCTGCGTGCGCAAGCTGGTTTCACAGTAGTCTCGGTGAAATTGACAATTCAACAGCTGTTTATTGTTTGGGACCCAGGAATGTAATGAGGTGAAATTTAATCTTGTAAAAGTAGGCATCTAGCCAATACACAAGGTGCTTATGTATCTCGCAGTGGGTAAATTTTGCGAGAATTAGCTTTAATGTGTCCTACTCTGGAGTACAACTCTTGATTCCAGATATTCGTCTTGCATCCTCCAATACTGTAACGTGGACAGTTGTATCTCGGTACTGCAAAGTAGATAGTGATTTCCAGTATAATAAGCTCATATTTGAATAGTATTGTCGGAAACAAAGTTCCTTAGATACCCCTTGCAGATTAGAGGATTAGCTCTATATTTCTGTCCAAAATTAAAATACATAAAAAAAAAAGGAACAAGCTACTCTCTGAAGCTGAAATTCGCGCCAAATACTTGTGACGTTAATGCGGCGTTGCCTCATAGCGCTAGCGATGAAGTTGGTCTCAGTCGCTCGTAGAAATTAGGTTTTTCATTGTCATCTTAAACTGTAACACTCCATACATTGAGGTTTTAAAATCGCACCCTGCAGATTACAGTCGTGAATTTAATTTGTAAGTAAAATTCACTCGTAGCCACGTACGCTTTGTGGTTACTGTGAACAATAAATTGAATCGTGTTGCTAGTGGATACGAAACAGGCTGTCTCCCATGAAGACACTACGTAGTGCAGATGAACGGTCGTTTATGTAATATTCTACTCCAGGCTGGAACAGCACCTAGGCAATGGACAATCACGTGGGATGATTTCGGTGTTTACCAAACACATTCATGAGGGGGGCGCGGATAGAAGTTTTGCCGGCGTGCCCGCACTTATTTTGTTAATTACTGGGATGCGTTCCCCGGACTTGTTTGCCGGAGGCGAGACAACTTTGTTGGCATTAAAGCCCAATTTGCTTCTCGTAAGAAAAGTATTCCAAACTTACGAGAAATGTAAAATTTCGTCCAACCACACTCTAAATTTCAATGTTAATGTTCTACAAGACGCAATTCTCTTTGAAGGCATGATGCCCACTTGATCTTAGCGATGATAGACACTACAAACGAGTCGTGCCTTCTAAAGATTCTGCGGAAATGAGATTGTGTGATTAATGAAATTGCAGTTGCGATGTACTTGAACGACTTTGCGTTACCGAAGCGTCATTGAAATTTTGGATTGCATTCTCTTCTCATCACAGGTTCTGAGAATTCGTTACGGATTTCAGAAACGCTCTGTGGCAGGCCCTCGCACTCGGCAAATGATAAACAATCACGAGGAAATAAAGAATTTTCTGGAAAAGACCTCAGATTGCTGGGAATTTTGTCCATCTCGTATTTTCTGAGAAAAACAGCATTTTATTGTCGTTTGACAATGTGTATCGGAGGAACAGACGGAGGACAGATAATTTTGGGTCTCGATATCAAAGGGAAAAATAAATTTCCATAATATTTAATAGTGTGGCTGCCACAAACTGCACAGGCATGAATAAATAATATACTAACAAGATATTCAATTTTATTAAAAACGATCATACGCCAGTCTTGCCCATTTCCAGTCCTCGATTTGATATTTGTCTGTGGATGGAGCTCGAGATGTAGTCGCCTCTGTGACTGTACTTTCTGGAACAATTTCCTGTGAACAAGGTGCGCTCCCGACAAAGGGTATGGGGGCGACTCCCCAGCAATCTGTACCCTATCTACGGGGTGGCTTCGGTGATGTAACGGTTAGCGTATCGGACTGTTATAACTAAGTTCGCGGGTGAACCCGATTGAAGCGGTCAATTTTTAAGGGCGACAAAACTCTCGTACGCGTTCCTTCATAGGGGAAGTAAAGCCGGCTGTTATGTGTAGATTTACTGCATGAAAAAAATCTTAAGTCTAAAAGAAATTATTGAGCTAAAATCAATTCGCGAGTTTAATCGCGCGAGTGGTGCCTTCATTCTCTACTAGATAGCAAAAGGATCGTAGCGAAATTTGCGTGGTCATGCGAAAGAGAAGACCTAATGGTCTTAGCTTCGCCACGTGAAATAAGGGTAGCATGCATAATGGAATCGATCCCACCAATAATCTGGTGCTAGTGACGCCCATGGACAGGAACATTGCCTGATGGCCTGAGCCTCGCCAAGCAATGTAAGGCTGGCTTGCTTGCTCGATTGATCGATCTCCGGAATCGTCTCCATAGATCCAATACTTTGTCGTCGGTGTCGCCCGTGGAGAGGGCCAGTGCACCGCTCGCCCCGCCTGTACTCCGCGCGAGCGCCGCCGGTATTACATCCGCACGTTTTCTTGAGCCCCGGAATATCTACCCCCACTCTTTTCCCAACATTAGTTGCATTAAGAATGCATGATACCAATGAGAGTCGTGGACAAAATCTGGTGGCGTGGAACGTTCGCTCCCGTATATTAAAAACTATTTTGCGGAAAAAAATGAACAACACATTCGACGTAAAATTCCTTTTGTCAAAATCACCACACTCCCCACTCCTCTCGCATCTAGCGAAGCGAGGGCTCAAGAAAACGTGCGCGGATAATATCTCCGGCGCCATCGCCGCGTGCGTGGCGTGCCGCTGGTGCAGCGCGGCGCCTGCTGCAAGGCCAGTCGACGGCGCGGCGCTCAAGTTCAGGGCGCGCGGTGGGGTGCACGCGAGGCGGCGCGGGCGTTTTTTACGGCGGCGCGTTGGGGCAGGCTGGGCCCTAATTGCCCACGCGCACGCACGGCGACGCGTCCCACCCCACCCCGCGCCGCCCCGCGCCGCCCCGCGCCGCCCCGCGCCGCCCCGCGCCGCCCCGCGCCGCCCCGCGCCGCCCCGCGCCGCCCCGCGCCGCCCCGCGCCGCCCCGCGCCGCCCCGCGCCGCCCCGCGCCGCCCCGCGCCGCCCCGCGCCGCCCCGCGCCGCCCCGCGCCGCCCCGCGCCGCCCCGCGCCGCCCCGCGCCGCCCCGCGCCGCCCCGCGCCGCCCCGCGCCGCCCCGCGCCGCCCCGCGTCGCCCCGCGTCGCCCCGCGTCGCCCCGCGCCGCCCCGCGTCACCCCGCGTCACCCCGCGTCACCCCGCCCCGCCCCGCCTCGCGTCGCCCCGCCCCGCGTCGCCCCGCGCCGCCGACGCAAGTGGCCTCGGAGCGCGGGCGCCGGAAGCGCGCGCCCGCGGACGCGATTCGCTCCGGCGACGGCGGCGACGCGGGTTTAGAGCGATTTTTATGAGAATGGACCGTTTTGACAGCTAGTGCTGGTAACATTACTGAAGGTTCTGCGGTTGTGTACTTCAGACCATTTGACTTTCCTTCCTTCATTCGTTCCCTTTGCAGTTGGCTAACTTGTAAGTGGCTGCAACGCTTTGTTTTGCGATGTCCTCGTCCGACGAGAATAGTGTTACTGTGCAGTGATGCTGTGCTCTTTTGTAAAAATTATTTTTTATATAAACATTACATTGAATTTACCTTTTGTGTAATGAGTATTAAGTTTATTTGAAAACCCAAGTCTTGAATGTCAGACGAGTCAGAACGACTTTTCTGTTCCTCTGCGGTAATGTGGCGAGCTGTGATGTTCCTTGGTTTGCGTTTTCTCAATTATTTTTTTAAAATATAATTACACGGTTGTGAACCATGAGAAGCCATGAAGTATTAAGGGAGACATAAACAAACATGAACACTTTACGGAAGAGGCGAGGCTGAGCAGCTGTCGCGGCGGAGGGATACCACTTTGATTTTCATGTGATGTCCACTTGTTTAGCGAACTGTCATTTTGGCTCTTCCATACGCGGATTCTTCTATAACGCGGGTTTGCGTGCCTGACTTTCCGACGCGGCTCAAGCTGTTACTTCCTTTTTTCTTGACTTTTACGCGCTCTAGTGTGCGTTGTTTCCGGAGTCGTCTAGGGAATTGCGTGTGATGCGAGTTCTGTGTGTATTGTGTGTCTTCTTAGTATTTTTGTATTTCCTTTGTTTTCTTAACTTGTTTTTGCCTTTGTATATCTTGATATGTTCTGTATAAACACTGCCACAGAGGAAAAGCTCATTAGCAGGAAATAAATTATTAATATTGATCCGATCCGGCTCGCTGTTTTGGCGTTACATCATCCTGATCCGACTCGAATCGACCAGACCCAAACTGATCTGACCTCGACCCGACCCGACACGACCCGACTCGAGCCAAACTGATCTGACCTTGTCACGAACCGACCCGACCCAAACTGTTGTGGTTCCGATATCCCCCAACCTACCTCCTGTTCCGATTCGACGTGACCCGACCCTGGCCAAAATTGTTCCGATCCCGGATTTACCCAATCTACACAATCTCTTTCGATGCGATCCAACCGACACTTCCGAATTTCCATGTGAGACTGCTGACCTAAACGTGTGCTAGTGTCCTGTTGTGTTGAAATTATTTTTCACGCGATGCTGACAATCAGATGGAAACATGGTTGTTCACGTGTGTTCCTGTGCTGGAGTGTTTGGGTAGAATTTTTGTGTGCGTAGAAAACACTGGAGAGGCTGAGCTTCAGTCGTGTACGATGGTGAGCTCGGCCCGATGCACGGTATCCAAACTATCCATTCGCCGGCGTTTACCTCTAACACTTGACGTGTGTTTTTCGACGCGTGTCCTTTATTACCTGCCTAAATTTATGTTCTGTTCATTTCGTAGCAGAAGAGCCATCTGTCTCAGTCGGTACATCCGCAAGCTCGCCATGGTTCTGTCATCGCGTGACTGCGGGAGTGCGTACGAGTCCTGTGTGAATCCGTTTTCCGAACATGTTATTTTTTCAAGGGGGGGAATGCAAATGACAAAACTATGTTCCGCCGGGAACAGTTTTAGAAATTCAGGAGTGTTAAATTATTGACATACGTGGTGTGAACCGTTGATGTCTTTTTTTTTGCAACATAAAAGCAGCCGGTTGTTGATGATGTTGAAAGCAAATCATCGAATAATTGTACTAACTTTTCTCAATGATGCTTGCTCAATCTGCAAATGCATTGTTTTAATTGAGATTTTAATTGAGATCACATCCTCAGCGATGGCTCTATTTTTATTATTATTTTGTTATTTCCATTTTAGGAACATTTTTGTCGTAAAGGCTCGTCACGACCATATTCTTGGTCTCAAAAAAAAAAATGAATGCTCAAATGCTAACCTTAGTATGCCTTCTGCCGTCCATGGATAGCTGTAATCGTTCGCACCGTGGAAACTTTACCAAATGCATTATCTTTGCCGTGCGCACGCTGTACGGACCAGTGGTTATTACTTCCTTTCAAGGAGGGTACATCACTTTCGCATAGTGTAATGGGTAGCGCATACGTGAAACCCTCAGGGTCCCGGATTCCATCTTCGGTGGGTCCGTGCGTTATTTCAAGAAGGCAAGCGAGATGTCGGCGGATTTTCTCTGGGTTCTCACGTTTCGCTTGTCTCCCATACCATCATTGCTCCATCATTCACATAATTATCAATCTAGGATTTTATTAGAATCATTCATGGACCACAATGATCTTAACAGTTGAAGGGTTCCTATAAGCAAAAAGTATATAAATAAATAAAATACTCATAACGAAAAAAAAAAAAAAAGATTTTTGTTAAAATACACATATACGAACGATATACTTTCGAAATGGAATTGGTGTGGTCAATTTAAGGGTCTCGAAATAATTATGAACTTGAATAGGATGCTTTGTAAAGTTTGGGCTGAATGACCATGTGTTGGACTCGACATTAGTTGATTAGTAATTGTGATAAGTGTAGGTGTTTGGTGAGGCTCGATTACAAAACTTTTTGTTGTACGAATTGAGAAGGTTGTAATTCGGGATCCTCAAAACAGCGTGATTTGGGCATCCCGCAACGAAATACGTTTGGCTTGTCCTGAGAGGCAGATTTTAAATTTCGGCAAATGAATAAATTATTCGTAGTTCAGAAATTCTGAAGAAGACAGGCTTATTTTTAATGTTTCGTAAACAAATCCATTTGTTGACCAGTTGCGAAAAGAAAAATGATTCAGTGGGACGTTAGCGACTTCAGAAGTAAAAGAAACGGAGAAACTGTTTGAGCGACCATACCAGCGAAAGGCCAGAAATAAACATGAAATGCCTATGCAACTTGCAGAGAATTGACTGACAGGAAGCAAAAAATATTTATATCAAATATGCTTATATTTTGAAAAGTGCACAACATTGCTTGTTTATTTCGTATACTTTATTGAAATATTGGCTTTTAAACTCACTACTCCATTGAATATCGTTTTAACTTTCGTTTGAACTGTATTTTCGTTGGTGTAAACATTTAAAAGTGAATTCTTTTACATTGAATCACGTAAAAAGCACGCTCCATTTGTGTCGTCGTGAAGGGACTATTGGAGAGGACCCGGTGTTACACTGTGTTGCCGCTGCGCCCGCCCGTCACGGGGCGGCCTCATTAAGATACTCCTACGCGCGGCGAGGGGGAGTCCCGCGGGGGTGGAAGGCGGGGGCGAGTGGAGAGATACAAACGGCGTGGCGCCCAGACGGGAAGGTTTCAGAATAATGTAGGGAGGTCTTTTTTAGGCATTCGGGTGTGGTTGAATTGAAGGCGAGAAAAACACGCGGTTAAAAGTTAACTTAAAGAGACAGGAGTAATCGTACTGATATATACATTCGAGGCCGTGCAGTTTATTTCATTTTATTGAGACGCGTCCCTCCCGTTGTCGACGGAGGCTCCTGGCACTATCGCTAACGCCTTCGCCTTCCAGGAATTCGGAATTTGTGGTGGACAAAGCCAGGTCCGCAGGTATTTTCCCCCCGCGTCTCCCGTTTGTCATTCCATCAATTCTCCATCATTCATTAGACGGATTTTAACCGTTATCGCCCATTAGATCGCCACTCGTGGGCCTAAATAACTGTAGTAATTGAAGCGTCCCAAAACCTCGATAGGTCTCTCAATGGATTTTACGTATTTTAATCGTGAGTTAAATAATTGCGTTAGCCTCCAAAAGGGTTGACAGGTGCCACGTAGGGGCTACAAATGTTTGACAGGTGATGTATGTAAGTAATATACATGTATTTATAATTCTGTTCAATATTCACATTCCTTACCCCAGAAGGTGCGCGTGTGAGACTCGATCTAGGGAGAGGAAGGGCCGTATAGTCGACACACGTGATCAATAAACCGGTAAACCGGATTATTCCGCCCGAGTGAATTGATCCTCCAGACCCAATTTATAGGTTAAAAATAAAAAAAATAAAAAAAGAAGAAAAAATCGCCGCTGCCCAAACCGGCGGGGCCTCGCGTTGTTTCGGAGCGGAGCGGAGCGGTTGCGAGCTGTGCGGGGCCGGGGGCGGATGTGCCGGTCCGAGCCGGCAACGGATGCGCGCGGCGCGCGGGCGGAGGCTGGAAGCGCGGCAAGAAGCGGCGCGTGCTCTCTGCCTGGGTCGCGCGCGCGCAGAGGTAGCCGGTTCATTTGCATGCATTATCCGCCGCCCACGCGCGGTCGACCGGCTAATCGATGCGGGTTAATGCATCGCACCTCGGTGGCAGACGGGCTGTGCACAATGAGGTGGCCGCGGGCACCGACGCAGCTCTCGGGATAAAGTGGCTCGGTGTTTACGTCTTACAAACTGGGAATGAGTTGAAAGCAGCTCTGTAACGATACTAGAAATCAACAGTATTGCAACCCCTAGACGGTGTGGGGGCGGACGAACTGTGGGGGATTCCGCGGGCATTAGCCTTGGGGCGCCAACGGGCGGTTTCCGTCGTTGGCGTTTCGAGGAGCCAATTCGCCTTAGGCCTGCTATTCTCAACTCTGGGATGCAAAAATTAAAAACAGTTTTTTTTTCAGTTTATTTTATAAATTTGATATAATGAAATATATTCCGTGGAAACTGGATTTCTCCGGTATATGGACCAACAAATTAAGATAAGAGGTATGCAAAATTGTTAGACCGGGGTATGGGATTTAAGAATACTGAAGTTCCGAGTTTCAGTAAATCTAATTTCACTTACGTATCTGCTTTCTGCTGTGCCTTTTCTATTAGAAATGCGCTTAGTTAATTCAATACTAGTAGTATGTACGCTCACAAGGTAATACACCATTTTTAACGTTTTTCATAGCTATATTCCCTTGCGAATTGCTAGCAGTGAGTGAACATTTAGGACATGACGGAATCTGAAGGAGAAGAAATGGGGGCTTCCGTAGTGTGTTCGGTGTTCCCTGTGTTTGCAATGAAGGTTGGACCTGGAATGCCAATGCCGTCTGCGAATTCCCAGGAAACGCAGGGAACAAGAGAGGCTGCGGGAACCATAGAGAGGGAAAGTGAGCCTCCATAGACGAGTCCGGTTCTCATCTCACTTGCAACATGATTCCCACTGTTTTTGCAATATTTTTGTTTCTAAGAGGGTCAGGTGTGTGTATGTTGTCTTATGATTTTGGTATTGCGACATGAATTTGGTAATTCATGGGACAGTGAAAATGGTTTATGACTTCCGTTCCAGATACACTTAAATATTTCCAGAGCAGTTACACGCGACGTTAAAGAGAAAAGAGATCGTGACCTGTCAGCAAGGAGAGTGCAAGAGTGTATAGTGCGTAGAGGACTGAATATGGTGAAGTTAGTGAGGCTGGAGAGAGAAAGTATGGAAACGGCATTCATGTTACTATTACATTATGTCAATAATTAAAATGCGAGCGTCGTCGAACACATTAATAGCGGGATCAACATTTGCTAATAACAGCCATTTAGTGTTTCTTTCTATTGACATATGTAATGTAATGTCTCCATATGGCGTTCTCCTGTACGCGCTCCTTGCATCCGAGAGCCCGTTCGGCTGGTGCGTGCGCCGTGTCTCCGCCGCTGGGCGCCATAATAACGAAGCGGCGATCGGCTCTCGTGGGTGCAGCGCGGTCCGGCCAACGTATTCGGCCACATGGCGCCGCTGCGCCGCGGCGGCGGTGTCGGGGGAAGGGGCAGCCGGACGCGGCTCGAGGCCCCCGGCGGCGGCGGCGGCGGCGGCGGGCGCGTGGGCAGCGCGAAGGTGAGGGGAAGCGAGCCGTTTCCTGTCAGCCGCCGCCGCCGCCGCCAGGCACCGGCCGCCGCGCCGCGTCGCGCCAGGCGCTCGCATGCACGCTCCCCGCACGCGCGCGCAAAGGGCAGCTGCACGCGTCGCACCGCCCTGCTCGCCCGTTCCCTCACTCGCCCCTCCGCCCCCGCCCTTCCCCCGACTCGTGCCACACTTCGCGGCTTCCGCGGTGTAACGGTTACCGTATTGGACTGTTATGTCAGAGTTCGTGGCTTCAAACTCGATCGATGTCGTGGAGTTTTAAGATCGAAAACATCCTTCGGATTGGATGTAAAGCCGGTGTCTCATGTTGTAGATTTACTGTAAGTAAACGATCATCAAGCTTTAAAAAAAGCCTGGAAACTAAATTCAAATCGCCTGATTCGTCGCCCGAGTGATACCTTCTTTTTCTGCTTTATGGTGAAAAGACCTTCGAGAAATTTTTGTGGTCCAGAGCAGACATGTGACCTGAGCCCCGTCACGTAACGTAAGACGTCATTGATTCATTGATTAACCACTCACCATCTGCATTATGAGGAATTTACTTTGCCGCTGATGGGAGACAACATTTGAGACGCCAAGGGGCCGATCTGGGAAGATAAACAATTTTTTTTTCTGTAAACGCCAAACAGTATTAGTTCTTAAAATGTTTAAATATTACTCTTACAATCCACGTTGTGAGTTAACAGATAATAAATTTTATGGATTATTAATTTAATCTGAAGACCTTTCTCCTAAAAATACAAATAAATAATTTCTTTTTACTTTTTTTATATTTGTACAATCAGTACTTTCTCGTTTGAGCATTACAAACTTAATGTCAAATAGCGTTTCTATTGTTCATGATTATTCGTTTACAAGACTGTCAGACTCGTTCCAGAAAACAAAAATAGCTCGGAGAAATGCATTTCTTAAAATCTTTTAAACTATGTGATTTGTTATGTCAGCTATTTCGTATCTGAACATAAACGTCTCCCCCGAGGTATTCGTTTCCAGTTTTGTTCCCAGTCTCAACAGTATCTCAACAAATCGCCCGCTGTACGTGCTCGATGAGCCCTAAGTATTCGAAAGTAAATTAATAAATAAATTGATATTTCAATTTCATACTCACCCCAGACAAAAGGGTGTGTTATCTGGGGTGAGTATTGTACTAAGTTGTTTGTCATCCTCTATGAACTGTTCAAGGGATACTCGTAAATATGATGACAAAAATGTCAGGTTTATCATGTGAGTCCTGTGGGCCACTCCCGTAATGACTCAAATTGAGGAACACTTCCATGACATTTTGTGCGCCTCAACAATAACTTGGGGAAAAAATGTACCTCGCATGTTTGCCACCTGTGCCCATCCCTAAGTTTCCTGTCTTCTGAAAATTCCCCTGGCCATAATCTCAGCAACCAAAAACCTCTTTGCCAACTGGGAAAAATATTTAAAACAATCTTGCCCATTTTTTGCCACAATATTGAATCGTTGTGTTGCAGCTATGTGTAAGTTATCAAAATTGCTCCGTGCTTTCTTGAAACCTGTTTGAGGATCACGTTTGTTCGGAAAATGAGATGTGGAAGTGTTCTAAGAAAATATTACTGTCAATCTTGGACATAATTTATAGTGTACAACCTTTTTCACGATTTCTTGTTTTTTTTACGAACATTTCAAATTGATATTTAAAGTGGATCGCAAGAATGGAATTACTAGGTTTGAGGTAAAGCCAGGCAAACCTCAGACGTCTTTGCTTGGTAGAGTGAGAATTTTTATTTCATTCGTAACGGCGTTTATCCTTGCTACAGCTCACAACTTCAAAGTGTGATTTTTTAAGTATTAATGTACTGCGAAGAAGTTATTAGCGTTATTATCTTACACAGACGGCAACGATGACGCAACAAACTAATTCCATCCACTTCTCTTTCTTTACTCCCTCTCTCTGTGGAGAAATTTACGCAATTTGCAAGCCAATCATCAAAGAGTTCATGGTCTGGAATAATTGTGTTGTACTTTTTCTCACAATTCAATGATCTTGGGAGTTTTTACAGTGGGTTTCTTGGCGTGCGCTACGCTGGAGGAGGTTGGCCCCCTGGCCAGGAACGAATTCCAAGAGGATAGTCCCAAAGACTACGAGCGCCCGTCGATAAAATTAAGCATCATTCCTAACAAAATAATACGTACAATTAATAAAATTCTATCACTCGAAGCTGAAGGTGAGAATAACGATATCTAATGTTTCGACTGACTGAGGTTTGCAATGGCGAACATGAATGGTGCAGGAGGTTCGCTAGAACAGCTAAGTAACGCTAGAATGGTAAAGGTGGTTCATCATGCAAGGAAGAGGGTGTGAAGTTGTGCGCCTCCCAACAGTGAAATTAATTAACATTGACGTAGGTGGACGCAGAGTGAAAGAGGATTTTGAGAGGTCGGAAAAGCTGTTCGAGTATTCTTCAATAAAAGTTAATATTTTGGAGTCATTAATCTAATATAGATTACTATTGATTGTGGATATTCGCTGTTTCTTACGCGAGTCAAAATGGTATTCCATCACTAAATTTTATCTCTCGGCTTCGTTATTTACCATCTATATAAGTTCACGTCAAGCCGTCGTTTGAGTTAAGAGACCGAGACGAATCTGGTCCAGTGAGGACTAGGTGAAAATTTGGTTCTCCGATCCCCAATACCCTCTACGCTTTGTCTAGAAGGAATAAAAAAATTGAGTTTGATTTGGGGAGTTATCGAAGTATTACAATATTTTCGTAATTTTCTAATTGCGTAATTGAACAGGGAATGGTTGATGTGATTTCTCTCTAGAGTTGTGAAACGAAAAAATGAATGGGGGCATTAATAATATGAGTCTACTAAAATCTAAATATTAACATTTACGAATAGCGGAGGCTCGATATAGCAGGTGTGTCTTATGTTACCGTCCCAAACTGTTCAAACGGAGTGAAGTTGGAGGTGCGCGCGCACCTCGTGATGGCTGATGCTGCAGCGTGGGATGGTGCGGGCGGGCAGGCGGGCGGGCCGCTTAGCAGGAGCAGCCGCCGCGTTGCGGTCGCGGTCTGGCGGCGTGGCGCGGTGCGGCGAGGCGGGGAGCGGAGCGGAGCGGAGCGGCGTGGCGTGGCGTGGTGTGGTGTGGCGGAGCGGCCCGGTGTGTCGGAGCATGGCTGCAAGGTCACGGGAGGTTCTTTGTTCGCCGGCTGCTGCTGTTGCTGCCGCTGCCGTCCGGCCGCCAGCCAGCCAGGCGGACAGGCAGGCAGGAGGCGGGCTAGCGGGCGGCTGGCGGCGCCAGCGGCTGCAAGGCCTACCGGCCCTGCACCGCGCCTAGCGTGGCCTCCCCGCCGGCGGGCGGCGCCGGAGGCTTTAGGGACCAAGTGGCCTTTCAGGGGCACAACGTCCGCGCAGGGTGACGAATTGAAGCCAATTGCCCTAGTTTTGACCATGCCCCGCTTATCTGCCCGGCGATCAATGTATTTCACTGAGTGCCAGATGTGGATAGGACGCAATCTTCGGCGAGAAGGACCATGTGAAGTTCTAAGATGCTCTGGTTTTGAGTGGGAGCTTTTAAATTATACTTACCTGCATAAGTCGAGGAAATCGTGGAAGGTTTTAGCAGAGCACTGCAAAACTGAAATATTTAATGTTTGGTGCTATAATACCGCAGTAGCATGGGGAGCACAGAACAACTGGATCTGTGCTTATGCGCGGGACGTTGAAACAATGGAGTGGGGGAGGTGGGGCTGTTCTCCCCTTCGGGTTGTTGACTTCCACTTACTGCGGGAGCCCGAGGCATCTTGGCTCACATCTATTATAACTGTTCAGTCCTTTCTGAATGTTGCCATATGTTCATTTTCGTAGAGGCACACGCTCTGAAACCTTTGGAGCCTCTCTAAGTTTAGTTAGTCGTGGTCATCACAGAACATTTTACGAGCTAAGCGGACAGTGTTTTTTCAATTCACGTTCTAATCTACTGGGGTTTACATATTCCTTGGGATTTCGTGTATCTTTACCAATGTTTCGTATTTAACAGCGTATCACTAGTTGAATGTTTTTTCTTTGTGCCTCACATATGTCTTCGGATTATACGGAGTTCGTTTTATGGCCTTCAAAAAGTATTCTGACACATTAAATTATAAAACCTAGGTTCAATCTAAACATTAAAAGTAAACGTGTTTCATTTTAATGCTTCGTTCTTTCATCGAACTAAACAGTTAAAATATTGTTTTCTTTCACCCCGTGTTTCGTAGAAATACTGCGTCCATTGAAAAAACATTCTATCATCCCTTCGCAATTTCCATCTCACGCTGCCCGCACATGCATACATCGATTGCCCCCCCTGCATTCTGACGCACTTCCGCCAAGCGTTCGAAACTCCCGGAAAAGGCTTCCAAACGCACACCGTAACCCACCAACTTTTTTCGAAGAGACAGAAAACTGCCGCGTTATTATGCAATTCCACGTGCGCTTCAGTAATTTCATATGTAGGTCGACGTGTCAAAAAAATGACGTGCCTTCTCCTCCCGCTGTTAAAACGCTCTCTACGCAAGCGAGGCGACACTCGAAACAGAGATGACCGCTGGCACTCCTCCGACGCTCAGATCGTTTCTTACGCGGTAGGATGTTGCGTACGGAGGCGCCCCAGCTGCGATTAGCTTCACCCGTTTCCACAAATCCGCGGCTCGAATGTGCTCTACGAGTTGCGAACATGCTTTTATTTCATGATGTATAATTGTGTACCTGAGAAGTAAAGTCGTAATTCTAATTTTTATTTAAGTTGCGGTAATGACAAAACTTTTCTCATGACATATTCGTTTATTTTTATTTTGTACAATATAATATCGTTTTAAACGTATGTGGTTATAAAAAAAATATTTGTGGAAGAAAGTAAATACAGCAGAGTTATTTTTAATGGTAAATAGAGAATATTTATATTTTCAGTTTAATCCAAGCTGGTTTGACGCTGATCTCTCAAGTACTGAACAGTGATCACGTTAAGAGCATTAAAGGAGAGATAAAAGGGCAACCCTTGATCTGGGAGGGGGGGTCTGGTTTTGAGATAAGGGCTCTAAAAGTGTGACAATGAAGCAAACAAATTGTACAAGAGGCGCGGAGGGGGACGGGTGGTCGAGAGCGCTCGGCGCCGGCACCTGTGTGCTCCGGGCGCTTTGTGGGTCGCCCGCAGCGAGCGCGAAGTGTCTCGGCGGCGCGGGCGGAGCAGGGGCGGCGCGGGCGGAGCAGGGGCGGCGCGGGCGGAGCGGGCGGAGCGAGCGGAGCGTGGAAGCAGGCTGCGTTCTTCTTCCCGCTCCGCTCCGCTCTTTTGTCCCGAATGGGCAGAGGCTGCGGCCGAGGGGCGGGGGCGGGGGCGGGGCGGAGACCCTGAACAGCAGCGCCTGCTCTTCTTTCTCGCTCGCAGACGCCCACCGCAGCCCGCTGCCACCGCTCCCGTTGCTTGCTTTTCCCAACGTCTCCGCCCTCCCGCCGACGTTGTCTGCGGCTCTCCGGCGCCCTTTCAAGTCGCCGATCGGATCTGCCCGTCCCCCACAACTCCGCCCTCGCGGCATTCCCACCGACATCCTCGTGTGCTCGCCGTGTTCCCTCACGATGGGCAATATCCTTGCCTTCACTTGCACTCCTCCAACTCTCTGAAACCACCATCCCCTTCTCTTCCACCAATTTTACTACCTCTGAAACCACTATCCACTTCTCTTTCACCTACTACCTCCGAAACCACCATCGCCATCACTTCCACACACCCCCACTACCTTTGCCGCCACCGCCGCCGGCACCACCGCCACCGCCACCACCACCGCCACCGCCGCCGGCACCACCGCCACCGCCACCGCCGCCGGCACCACCGCCACCGCCACCACCGCCACCACCACTACCGCCACCGCCACCACCACTACCGCCACCGCCACCACCACTACCGCCACCGCCACCACCACTACCGCCACCGCCACCACCACTACCGCCACCACCACTACCGCCACCACCACTACCGCCACCACCACTACCGCCACCACCACTACCGCCACCACCACTACCGCCACCACCACTACCGCCACCACCACTACCGCCACCACCACTACCGCCACCACCACTACCGCCACCACCACTACCGCCACCACCACTACCGCCACCACCACTACCGCCGCCACCGCCACCGCCACCGCCACCACCGCCACCACCGCTGCTTTCACGTCCCCCGGTTTTTTGCTGCGGCGCATGCGGGCGCAGGGGCGGGGGTGGACCTCCGGCGCGCGGGAGCGCAGCGGGCGACAGCCGCGAGCAGCAGCCTCTTTCCGCGCGCTCCGCCGCCGCCGCCGCCGCCGCCGCCGCTGCTGCCCGCTCCGCTGCGCGCCCGGCGAAGCGCTTGCGGCCCACGACGCCGGCACGCGGAGACTGCGTCGCCCCAGCGCCGGCGCCGCCGCTTCCACTCCGCGCGACGACCGACGCTGCGAGATTTCTTCTAGTCTTGCCGTCTGCCTGGTAGCTCCCTGCAATGAATAATGCAAAGAATGCTACGAGGTTTCAAGGGGGTAGGGAGCGCATTCCTCAGGTCAAAATTTTTATTTCATTGAATTATTTTCCAGTGACTAGTTTTGCAGAGAAGTGGGTGCTCCTCTGGCAGGGAGAACTCATTATCAGCCAATCCAATACACGTCATCTCTATGGGAGATTCATCGATGAGGGCTTGGGGCTTGTCGGTTCACAGATTGGTGCAAACAATTACTTTTTGGCACATTTATGAAATTCTTGCGCAAGGAAACAGTGGTCAGATTTGGTTAGATACGGAATGTTAGATCTTCTGTTTATACCATTCGTAATAAAACGTGATGACAAATTCGAAATAGTTTAATTAAAACTCTCTCGAAACTTTCCATATACCAATAAAATAATACTGTTAGCACCAGTAATCTAGGGCTTAGTGGGATTATTTTTTTCGGATAATTATGTGACGACAATGTCCAACGACTTGTTCCCGATGTGAACAGGTTTTAAAAAGTTGAATCCTTCCATCCACACCTTTTTTCCTTCTTCAATGAGAGGCGTCGTCATGGAATCACGCGGCCCTGTTGCCCCGTGGACGTAACAATTTCTCTCCCGCGTGTCCACCTGCCGAGGGACTTCTTCCCCGGCGAGCGGCGCCGCGTTCGAGGAGCGCGCGTCGCCGCGTCGGACGGGCCCCGGGGGCTGCGAGCGCGCGGTCGCGTCTGGCGCGGCCGGGCGCTGCCCGCCGGGCGAGTGTGTTTCCGTGTAGCCGACACATTCATTTGTTGTGCTAATGTTGCCGGCGCGCGCCAGCGATCATACTGTTAGTTTTAATTAACCTCGACAGCGTTTAGATGTATATGAAGGGCGGGGGCGGGTGCATTGTAGCGCGCGCGAGCGGGAAGCGCCCGTCCGCCCGCCCCCGATGGCGTCATGGAACGCGCCCGGCCAGCGGCGGCGCCATTTCGCGCGCGCGGCGATCACGAAAGAAAACAAATACGCGCTGTTGCATGGTGGACGAGTGCAGTTTCTTTGGTAAAACACAAAAACAAGGTCTTCGCAAATAGGGGTAAAACACATTAACGATGGAAAAACTCGCAAAAAATTCACCGCTTCGTAAAAGGTTAGAAATGATTGTTGTAAAATATTGACAAATCAGTGAATTCATCATGATATGTGCGAGTTTTCGTAAAATCTGTGCCATAGGTGCAGCGGTTTGATTTGTTGTGACTATGTGGAAAAATAAAAGATGGTGTGTATGGGTTCATAAAAGTTACAACGATGGAGTGTTGGGAAAAAGGAGAATGCTCATCTTCTATTTGCATTACAATTTGGTAATTAAATGTTGAATATGATAATTTTCTCAATAAGATTCCTTTCCGAAATTCACTTCTTTAGTAATCACTAGTGATGCATAATTAATAGCCGGTATTAGTGAAAAAATAATTTTATGCGATTCTTTTATTTGTTTACTTTCCCACCTATTACGTACTTGCGCGGTAAAGAATGTATTGTAATTGTGCAACGGAAAGAGGCGTCTTTTCCTTAAAAAACTCGCATTGTGGGACCTTACACTCGAAAAAGTAGAATCGAAGTCTTGATTGTATAATTAGTAATTACTTTCTCTTACACGTATAGTCAGAATCCACATTTTCTGGATTTTTGATACCGAAAAATTGGTATATGGCAAAGGTCCGTCCGCCCTTCCGTGATCAAAGCGCGTAAAACATGATTTTCACCAAAGTTTATATTCCGTTATTGATCTAGCCAAATTCATGTAACTGCGAATTTGATAGGGAAATTTTGATTTTTAGGATATTTAACATGACTTGCACATTTAAAAAAATCTCCAAAATGTTTTAGTTGGATTTTAGTGCAAAGAATCTTGCAAGTCTCTTTTTCGTCCAGCTCTCTAAATTTTCAAAAATTGGTAAAGTTTAAGATTTTTTCGGCGCCTTTCTAAAACTACAATATTGAAGATAGACCGTTTCCGGAATGAAATCTGTTATTCAAAGACATCTTTAAATAAAATCATGTACAATTTTTCGTAAAGGAGTAGTTTTCGCTGACTTCTGTAAAATACAATAAAAAATGTAAAAAACTTAAAATCTCATTTTCTGGTGTGGTAAAAAAATGAACTTTCTTGTGTGTTTTCAAAAGTTTCAAAAATAAATTAACATCGCGAAAGTACAGTGTCAATGATAGTTATTTTTCTGCAATAAATTCTGTCATAAAAATTTAGACTTTTGAATAACGTCATGTACATGTTTTGGAAATAACGTAGTTTTCGCCATTCTTTTTGGAAGTGAAGCCAATGTATACAAATTTTCTAAAATTTGCTCTTTAATTTTTTTCTCCAACAGCAACATTCTAATAAAAATTACGCAACCAATTTCAGTTTTCGTTGAACTTACTGAATTTTCAGAAATTGCAAATGTTAAAAGTAATTGCAGAAAGTATATACTGTTGTATTCCTTATTTTAAATATTTCCCCCTTTCAGTTACTATCTTTTTAGAGGTCAATTTCTTCAACGAATACGTGTCTTGGGGCTGTGACTTCGCGGGAAAGCAGAAGGAATTTCTTACCGGTCTCTTAACCTTTTTACATTCTTGAGAATGGCGCACTTTCTCTAGTCACGGGACCATGTTGGTTCCATACCTTGCACGAGAAAGACATGCACATTCAGGGCGGATGTGTTCATAACTAGATATGTCAAGTGGTATTAAGATACTTCTCTTGTCTTAATTATTATAAGTTAATAATGACAGTAAATGGAAAGCAAACATCGTGCTATTCGATATTCCTTGCTATTGTTCTATTCAAAGCGAGCTGTTTTAATTCATTCATAGCATTTGTTTTAATTCGTCCATAACATATAGCACAGTAGATTAAGAGCTTTTAAAACAACTACGTGGGATTGAATAGAAAGGTATTCGATATTCCTCAAATTATCGAAGTAACTGAAAACGTAGATTCGAGTTTTATTTCTCGAAACTTTTTGAGGATAGGAAGGATTCGAAGATGCGTTTTCCCATCTGTAGAATTAACATATCCGAGAAAGATGTATTTTGTAATACTTAACTCACCTGATTTGCTGCGATTACTGCGGAGTTGCCCTACCTTTCTAACTCGTGTGATGTGAAAGCAGTGAATGAAGGGAGCGGGCGCTGAGCGGGGCCGCACCGCCTTCTCGTGTGTGAGCCGTGGCTGACGGAGGCGGCCACGCGCCAATCGATGCCCCTCGCGACGAAGGCGTGGCGTGGCGCGGCGCGGCGGGGCGGGGCAGCGCCGGGGGGAACTTGCTTCACTCCTTCATGGCAGCGTACAGTGTCGGTTTGCATCATTTCTCAATCGTCCGAAAAATTATTTGAATTTTAAGAATCGAAACAATGCAGGGGCAGCAATTAATTTTGTGGTACCTTATTTTTTTAAATCTGAAAAATCTAAGAGGTAGAAAGTACTGTTACAATTTAAGAAATATTAATTAAAAAAGGGGTTAACTGAAGTATTCGTTTTTTGTGGGAAGGAATGAAGGAAATGGAAAGATATTTCTTAATCTGTCGAAATTTTTAGATCAAATTGTTTACTGCAAAAATTATTTTACCTGTAATTTTAAGGAATTCTTATATCTGAATTTTCAGTCATTATCGTTCATTTGAATGAGTGTATTAACAGCCTTACAATTTTGAATGTTTCGAATAGTGTTTTCGAAGCCGTTCTATCATTTTTGGGTCACTTAAAAACTTTTTCGTTGAAGTGCCAGGAGGTGATGGGGCATCAGCAGAAGACGAGGGGCCGAGCGGGAATGAAGGGGGAGGGTTGGGGAGCAGCCAATGCGATGGAGCATCGGCAGCGTGGAGGAGACCGCTCCCGTCCCTACTCCATCCCAAACTCCCTCCTCGCCCGCCACTGCCGCTGACCCCGTCCACACTGTCATTGCAACATATAATGACCTCCCCGCTTCATCTCACCGTACTCTCTCGCTCAAACCCTCCATGCCACGCGACGCTCAGTCTTGCTCAACCCCTCCACGCCACGCGACGCTCCGTCTCTCTCAACCCCTCCAAGCCCCGCCCCGCCCCGTCTCTCTCAACCCCTCCACGCCCCGCCCCGCCCCGCTCCGTCTCTCTCAACCCCTCCACGCCCCGCCCAGCCACGCTCCGTCTCTCTCAACCCCTCCACCCCACGCCGCGCTCCGTCTCGCTCAACCCCTCCACCCAACCCCCGCTCCGGGTCGCTCAACCCCGCCACGCCCCGCTCCTTGTTCGACACCTCTCCATCCCGCCCATCTCATCACAACTTGCTTTCCGCACCACATCCCTGCTGTGCCGCGCCCAGCCGACCCCCCCCCCCCCTCGGCCGTTCGCGATTCCAACGCTTCTCTCCGTCCCCGCCTCTGCGTCCTTCGCGCCCCGCCCCCGCCCCCGCCCCCGCCCCCACCCCCGCCCTTGCCTCCGCGCCGCTCGGTTTTGCGGCGGGAGCGCGCGTCGCCGGGCAGAGCTCCCAGTCGGGCAATCCATCTTGGCTGATATCCCCCGAAAGCCCGCAGGTTTTCGCTGCATACATAGTCCCTGCGGTAGCTAATCATCTTACAGCGCGGCGGACAAGATCCGTTCGGGGGCCCTCGCGCCACTTGCGTCCCCTGTCCCCCCTCGCCCCCTCCCCCTCCCCTCCCCTCCCCCGCGCGGGGCGCTCGCAGTGGGCGGCGTTGCTTGGCGCATTCGCCCTGAGTGGCGGGCGCCCATTGGTGTCACGGGTGGATGAAGGCGGACTTTTGTGTCTGGTAATTTATGTTGCGCAGGTACTTAAGGAGAAATTCCGAGCTGTAGCAGTTGAACTTGAAAACGTCCCAAGTTGCCTATGAGAGCAACAAGATGTGTAAACACAAACTTGTAGAATGCTCGCTTGACGTTAAATAGGAAATTCATTACTGGAAACGATTTCTAATTTAACTTAAATGGAAACTACGGTAGTCGTGGGTAAGCCATGGAGCTACGCCTCCATAATAACTAGGGAGGGCGATTGACTGGAGTTCCCTTCTTTCATGAAAGCGGCAATTAAAAAAAATTACGTCAATGACAGCAGCGACCAAATAGTATTAATAGATTAATAGTATTAATTAGATTTCAGCTTGGAAAAATAATTCGAATGTTTTTTGTCAAATGGGATAAATAATATTCTGTTATCAATACGCATGTCAGCATTTCAATAATGTGTAATTAAGAATGGCAAACTATATGGATTGAACACTCATAAGGTTGATTGTAGCATGTACTAGTACTTGTGTAAAATGTGTAACACATTCGATACCCTCGAATAATCTATTTATAACGTATGCCATTTTTTATTGACATAATCCTTTGAATTGCTCTTATTCCACTATTTTCGTAACTTCTGTTAACATCAAATACACGTGGTAACATATTTAAACCCGCATTAAAAATCATGTGTGGCCGTAATACGTCGTGTTCTTTAACATATGTTCGCTGCGTGGAGCGCCCTCGTTCTCCTCGCAACGTCTGCGATCTGTTGCTGTGACAGCGCGCGGAACGAGAAGGCAACACCCTCGGGCCCTCTGCTGCCCGGAAGGCTTTGCGCCGCCCACGCTCGCGCGCTTCCAACTAGAAAACTCTTTTTTGTACGCGAAGGACTTGCGTGGCGCTTCAGGAACAGGACGATGATACCATGTGGAATGTTCGGCGCCAAGAAAATGTGAAAAGTTTCAGCAATTAAAGCATCAAATGCATTTGATTAATATAGTAGTATATTATTAAAATAAGTTTACATAGTTTGGTAGAACTGCTATAAGATGGTTTCTACTAACGGCAAAATAACGCCTAAAACATGGAAGATGATAAGGCGAGCGACTGAGGAGATATTGAGGTTGAGTGACGCGATCTTATGTCGCGCGTTCTGTATACGACGCGGGCCATGCCTGCGGCCTGCAAACACACGCTACCTGCCCAGCTTCCGCAGCAGCGAAGGGCCGCGCTCGCGCCGGTTGACTTTGACGCTGCCCGTCGCGTCACCGCGGGGTCCTCGGAAGGGCCGAGGGCCAAGGGCCATGGGCGAGGCGGCCCAGCGGGTGGCGCGGGCGAGGGCGTTTGATCTGCGCTCATTTGATCGCCCCGCGGTCGCCCTTTGAGGCTCGGCCGTGCGCGTGCGCCTGGTGATGTCGCCGGCCACCCAGGGCGCTGCCCTCGAGACACCTGCGGCCGCGGCGGTGGGAAGCGGAAAGGCACGAAAGCGACAGCGAGATGGGAGGCTGCAGCGGCCGCGTTTCCAGTTGGAGGCTGCTGGGCCGTGGGGTGGCTGCGGTCTTCGTATTAATAGCGGAATACGCGGAAGGGGTGTCCTAAGAAGAAAAGGTACGACTAAACAGCTCATCCGTAAGAAGGTTGGGCTCGGAACGGATTGGATTCGCTCATAGGTTTCAGGCGAACATTTGCAGGAGACTACAAACAGCCTGCGGGCAGATTAAACGGTTCCATGTCAAATGGAAGAAGAACTTTTATTTTAAAATAAGCGAATCATTCGAAACTATAAGTTCCGCTAATATGTTAAATTTAGAATCTCACGCACGATTTTCCTTACTTGCAGAGGCAATTGCGTGCAGTACACGGTTGGGTGCTTAGAGTTTGTCCCCGTTCGGGCGTTGCCTCCGCTAGAAGAGATACCTCGAGGTGGAAATCCGCCAGCTATATTATTTGGCACTGGTTCTCAGGTCCCAGCTGGGGAAGAACGCAATCACTCCGCCTATAAGATGAAATGCATGCAAGGGGCTACTGACACGTCTGGACACATTAAAATATTAACTTATTCATCCGTTGGATTCGTAAGTTGTAGACCTCTTGCCAAAAAAAAAAAAACCCACATATTTTGGATTGCAACGCCTCCAGTAGCAGACGCGAGCTTCTTGGCAGGAGAAACTGAGCCAAGCCAAGATCAGCCGTCACTAAAACCGTTTTCTGAAAATTACAACAACAAAAAACATGTAATTTTGTTAATGACTCGACTGGCCGACTGTGCAACACGATTGTCAACGTCTCCGCTGGCTCCGCTGCTGACGAATGTATTCGTAGACCTGTCTTGTCCACGGCGTGTTGCGTTGCGCCGGAGACTAGCGCGCGGAGCATAAATATCTCCCGGGCAGATGGGGCGAGAGCGCGCCCCGCGCGGCCGATTCGCCGCCGCCACCGTCGATATGCGACCGTATTTTTAGCGCCGCGTGACCCAATAACGCGGCCGCGACCGCCGTCCCGCCACCGCCACCGCCCCCGGCCACTCCGCGCACAGTCACTCGCAACGAAAAAAGAAGCGGACACAATGGAACGGTTTCAAGATCGGAGATTTTGTGGAGGCGGTTCCGAGGTAGGGGATCTGGGTTTTTAGAATCGTTTAAAGTTGATTACGGTAGCGATGTTAAGAAAAAGATTGGATGTGAAAAAAATCGAATTCGAATATACGCGCATGTCATGTACTTTCGCGAGTAGGCCGTTTTCCAGTTTTTGAAGTCGAAATATTTTTAATATTAAACGACGTAACCGAAGTATCGGACCAAATGGTCAGATATGAATGAGCATTACAGTGTGTTCTCCCTTATCACTTGTAAAATAAATCGGACGTAATTGTTGGACGAAACTCTTGTTTTTTTGAGAAGGGGCGGTAATTTATTATAATTACCGACCTGGATTAACGTAAGACGTAAACTATTTCAATGAAATTAAATGTATAGTTGCAGGACTGATGTATTATAAGTCCAATGAAACTTCTCTTTAGAGATTTATTCCAAATTTTAATTCACAGCTTCAACAAATATCTGCAATGAAAGAAAGCCCCTGGAGAAATCATTATTGAAATGCCTATTAGTTTCATTTGAGAAATTAATTGAACATCTCTATTCCCAAAGTTTTCAGACAAAATTTCAACCAATAAAACTTGCTTGAACATTTCCGTACCTCTTCCATTTTGCTTCACTGCAATGAACCTTGTAGGAAATCTCAAAACGGTGTCCGGCTATTTCGTTTCGAAACATACTTCTGCATTTGGCACTTTCCTTATTGTTTAAAAATTGCCACAATCGTGAATCAACAGATATTTAGATTTGCGAATTTTCTTGCTAAATCTGTCATATCTGTGTGACCACGAACTGCGATGTAAGACAAACCTCTCCAAAAACGAAATTGCACAGAATCTTGAAGTATTGATGTACGATCGGGGGATGGGTGAATGAAAGAAACTCATCGCTACTAAGTGTCAGGAAAGCCAACTACGGCTGATTCAACGAAACACGGAAGCAAATCACGCTGAACAAAACAATGGTGTTGTTCTTTTCCCTGTTGTTACCAGTCACGAATAAGAATGGTAAAAATTGTGGTATTATATTTGCGAGATGGTTTTTACTCTCTTTGTATTAGAAGGCTGTGTACTTCGTTGAATGTTAGGCATTTAATGGTTATTTATTATAGTAAAAGTGTTGTACCAACCACGGTGATATTGCAAACCAATGATTGAACCGGAAGTGGCTATTGTTCTAGTAATATTTCGTTGTGTTGGGACAATTTGCGGGCAAATGACAGAAATCCGCACCGACAGAAGAACATGCTGAAATGTTGAACGTGTGTTAAGTCATGGAATTAACACCATCAACAGTTCGAGAAAAATCAGAAATAACTAGGTTTAACGTTTAATAGTATTCATTAACAGTAGAAAAATTCTTTGAGAAACTGTGTGTAACGTGTATACGGGAGTGAAGTTTACGACATTGCCTAGATCCTCGTCCATGTCGTATTCATACTCTAATATTATTCCCCTTCATTACATCGTACACTATCATACTAAGTTACTCTTTTGTAGTTCATAACGTGCGGAATGAGGCCTCTCCCACTGTCGTACGTGCTCTATTTTGGCTCTGTTATTTTGCGGAAAATGTATTAAAATGCTACTGGAATCAATGCTCTAATTGGGTATCACGTTCTGTCACGGAGGCGAAATTTATACCAAATCAAGTAATGGAATCTCCAATATCATCAATAATTTAATTAAACGTAGTGGTTTGACTTTTTTTAACCGCATTTTTTTCTCACTTCGCGGCATATATGCCTTGATAGATATGCCATTTCGAAATTACATTAGTTTGATTTTTTAGTGCGGATGTGACCCACTAAATCGTGCATTCATTCAAATGAACCTATATATATATATATATATATATATATATATATATATATATATATATAATATAATATAATATAATATAGCTGGTTTTTGATGTTTCGAATTTATAAGAAATTTGTATACAAAATGAAAACTATGAACCACATGCAATCCGTATTCACGTGAAAACTGCTAGGATTTCTTCCTTTTCCCTTCCATATCGTGCCAATGTGCAGGCTGGGTGAGGGTTTGAGCGCGCGCCAAGCCCCGCCCGGTGATTTGTGGGCTATAACGCGGCCCCCGCCCGCGGAAGGTCGCGACCTCAGGGCTGCGCTGAAAACTCCAGGCCCTCCGGAGGAAAGCGTAAAGCGTCGAGGGGGAGGGGACCCATCGCCGCCTGCTAACGTTATCTACGGACCTCCCGACGTTGAATAGAAAGGAGGAACTCGCAACCTGATATATCAAGCTGTGTGATTATATAATCAATATATGTTGGATTGTATCATTCAATAAACGACGTATTCTGTTATTTTAAGGATGAACACAAAGACATAGGACTGCGCAAGGGGTGCCCCTCTGTGAACATTTTGGAAAAAGGCCTCTTAGCCCTACATAATAACTTTTATCATAGGTAATACCAAGAATGCTTAGGAAATTGTGGATAAATTCCCGACTCGCGAAGCGAGGAGGTGATTTATCTGAGAATTATATGAGTGGTGTTTAATAGGACTATTCCACGAGTGAAATTATGTCCAACAGAGCTCCAAAATGCGCCAAATATTGAAAATAACTGGAAGCCTATGTTAAAATCATAAGTTATGTTGTAGTACATACGCTGTTTATTGGTCATCCATATAGCGATCGATGTATAGAGCCTCCTAAGATAGATGATTCACAGTTTATGATAGGCCAGTAGGTAGAGGTGGTAAGAAAAATCGGAAAGAAAAAGCGGTAAACTTTTTGAGATACGCCGCCCCGATTGAGGCAATTCGTATGTATGGTTAAACACTATTGATTTTAATATCACGAGTGGAATAGTCCCCTTAAATATGTTCAATCATTGACTTCCTGGTTTTGTAACGAGGCAATTAGACAAATTGTTTTATGCTTACGGAAGAGGATCTTCAACCATTTGGCCACTGTGTAAATGGATTAACATCAAATCGATTATATTTATTATTGGTATCAGTAAACTTATAATTTCTTTCTCATTGTTGGTTTTATCTGTAAATAATTAATGAACATTTGCTTGTAAAATATGTTGTGTGTAAATAAGGTTCAGAAGTAAAATGGGGCCGGGGTATAAAAGAGTTTGTAGTTGGACCCCCACTGGCGTTTGTCTGCGCATACATATGGGGAAAGACTACGATTAAAGAGAGAGCACGAGACTCCTGTATATTTCGTAGGACTGAATTATTTGTACGTTGAGTCACCTTGGCCTGTTTCTTCTGGAAACACAGCGACTGTCACTTGTCGCGTCCAAACAGTACCAATTCAATTTTTCAGTCGGTTTGCCTTAAAAACGAACTAGTCATTACCTTTCCGCATTTCTATCGTGTCGGGACTGTATTTGTGAAGGTCAGTTTCCCCCACTCCTGGCCCAGATGCTGCCCTTGGAGCAAACAGTTGAACCCCGTTTGAAGGAGCAGTAGGAGGAAAGGAAGAGGCGGGGACCAAATCCCCAGCTTCCCGCGGCATTGCTCGCGTCGATAAGCTACTTTTTGATTACCCAATATGCGTGATATGTCAAGTGGAAGATGGTTCGCAATCAATGTTACAGTAGAGTTAAATAGAAAATAATTTTTCAAGGAAAAGTAGCGATCAGAAATTACTTAAAAAGGTAACTCATAATACAATAGGTTCTGAAGATTTAGAAATCAAACATTTATATATCAAAAGTTTCATTAATTATCCTTTTTTCCAATGGGAATTTTAGAAGCAAAAGTGAAAGTTGAATAAGACGTGTTCTGAGGACACTTACTTCCAATAAGATTGTTAAATAGTGACGCGTAATATCTAATGTCATTCTCCTACACTACGAACAAAATTAGTTGTGGTTAACAGTTCATGAGGTAACATCAGTTCCGTAAACTAAGCAACAGCGTATCAGAAGCTTCGTTAACGGGATAACGCTGTCTCCTCAAATTAGAGCACAAAGGACTCGCATGGCTTTAGTGTCGCAGTTCATCCGCTGGGCGTCGTTACAAATGTATAAAGTGAACTTAATTGTGATAAAATGTGTTGCATGAGCAAAAATAGCGCGCGATGTTAGTTTCGTTGTTAATGTTAATCTCATATTTCTCGTGGCGTTGGCTGTATCGTAACGTGGTAGAGCGTGTAGTGCGTGGCCATGCAATCTCCATTTAAGGCCCATTCACAATGCAAACCTAAACATAAGCATAGCGTTAACATAAAAGTTAGGACTACGTCCATAAGCGGACTCATTCGCAATGCGTTCGCATAAGCATAACACGTAAGACGCTAACTTAAAAGCTTGCAAGCTTCAAGCTTCTGTGCTTATGCTTACGTAAGACACAAGAAATGAACCAATCATTGAACGGTAACTCAAAATCGGGAATCGAAATTGGAGCGATGTCGATAGAAGAGCTAACGCCATATGGGACATAGACCCAGTCGATATCTTGAAATAGATTCTCACATCCAACTAGAAAGTCTCACAGCCAATAGAAACTCATTTAGCTTACGTTTATATTAGGCATTGTGAATACTTCAATCTATCGCTTTGTTAATGTTTATGACTATGCGCTAGCTTATGTTTACGTTTGCATGGGCCTTCACACTCGATAGTCAACCACCTCATTTTATTCGGGCTTGGGCTTAATTGCGTTGCGAAGTTCGAGAGGGGGCGCGACGCGGGCGACGCTGCCGGACAATCGCGGCGACTAGTGCCGAGGTGGACGTGAGGCTGCGACCCTGTTTCGCCTTTCTTCGGCCCCGGTTCGGAGTCGCGTTGACGGGCGAGTGAGCGCGCGCGCGCCGCAAACACGATGCAGCCACGCAGAGCGGGACAACGCCGCCTCTATCCACGCGCGAGAGCCCACACAAAGAACGCGGGTGTGGAGTGTGGATTGTGGACGCGGGCGGCGAGGCGGGGCGGGGTGGAGTGCGGCGGCGCCTGCTCTACGCAGGGTCCCGTTAGCGCATGGGAGGAGCCAGTGACTGCGGCGGTATGGGGCGGGGCCGGGCAGGGAAGTCCCGTGCACGGACTGCGGGTGTCGCCGCTACCTCGCACCTCCCCGCTCCCGCTGCGTGTTCACCGACCTCCAAAATACGCGTGTGTACCGCTGTCGTTTGTCCCCGCTTCCACCCCATCCCCGTCCCTCCTTACGTTCCCCCCTATCGTCTCCTCACGGCTCATTTGCTTTCCCGATCGTTTTCCATACTTCCAACAATATTTTATCATGCTTCCCGTAGCTGGCACGTGTAATCAATCAATCGTTTAAGTTCAAAGCCAGAATTGTGCTCAACTGAACTTCATGTCCAATGAAGTTTAATTCGCATATACCTACTAACTACAAGTAACAATTAATCTTTCTGAGACGAAGTCTTATCCAATGTGAATGAAATCGTAATTTTTAATATTAATTAGGAGAGATTTTCTGAAAGTTTTGTAAGTTGGCTTGCTTTTCGTAATCTCTGGAGGTTTACGTTCTGTAATGTAAATAAAAATATGTAAATGATATTATAATATCAAGCATCGTCGTAGAGTCCTATTTGGGTAGAATTTTGAGTGTTCCGGTCTTTTGTTCCCGCCCCTGCTCCAAGAGCTCGTTGTTTTCCACTGCTACATCAAATAATAAAGCCCATTCGTAACTGCCGGCGAAACCACACAATTTACAGTCGGTTCAGCCATTGTCCACACGCGCTCTATAATGCCTATAAATCATAAACATTACTTTTCAGGAGCAGAGTCATTTGTAGTTATAACTGCCCTCGTGTATGTAAACTTGTGTAAATGACGAATTTTCAGAGGGCGGTCTCATATTATTGAATCATCATTTGCATAAACATGTTTATTTAAACATGCTAAAGCACCCAGTGACGATGTTACTAATGGTTCACGATGCAAGCTCTTTATGTTTTGCTTTTGAAGGGAGATTATTTTGATTAGTGTAGCTCATGGAAACAGCAGAAAAACTCTCCTAACAGCTTTTTTTTTGTTGACATTCAAGGTTTATCTGCACCAAAGAAAATGATCGTCGGTTTGGTTGGAGGTTGAGACGAAAATGTTCAATTCTTATTGTAAATGTGATTTACGCTTTTACAAAGTAGTAGTCTTTTATAATAGCTAGTACAAATCTTTGTCTTTTAAAATCTGGCCTCTCTCTCTTTGCCGGACCAATGCGCAACATGAGTTTTTGATGCCAGTAATAAATATTGCACCCTCGTATGTTTTACCAATTTTTTTGTCTCTTCCTGTAATTAAAGATTCTATTATCCTATTATTTTCACTTATTCTTCTAGATGTTATTAAAAGTCAGTTTTAAAATTAACTATCTCTACACGTACGAATATCAGTTAAGCGCCTTCAGAATCTTGAACGTGCTTTTACGTGTTGCCCACAACCCATTGCTAATCCCCATTGTCCTAAGGTAGACGTGTTCTCTTTTAATAAATGATCGTGCAGCGTGTTGTGAATACCACACTTTGAAATCACTACGGTTGAACCTCCCCACGCTTTTCCTTGACATTCTCGTGGTATTTTCCTTTCCTTTTTGCGGAAACAATTACGAAATGCAACAAAAAACAAAAAGTCGCGCGCCACATGCCGAGCTCGAGTGGCGCCGCGCTCGAGATTTCCAGAAATTTCAGTTCCTCGAATTCATTAATCAAACGTGAAATTGTCTTGGTGTGAGATGTCTCCGGAAACTACAGATATGATATAACATGATCTAACACAGGGGTGTCGAAATTGCTAGGCCGCAAGAGCCACAGCTAAAATATGGTTTTGAGCCATATTTACTTTCTTAGGCAGTCTACACAGACTTCCGTATTGTTGATCTCGGCAGTTAGCCCGGCTGGTCTAAAACGGGGGGCGGGGGGGATGCGTTCTATCATGCCGTATCATGTATTACGCAGGGAAACACATTGAAATGATTTCGAATTGAAGAATTTACAAAAAAATCTTATATCTAAACTTACACTAGTTTTACATTAACTCTGGAACGGAGTGTGCGCATGGACGCAATGTTCTCGCCCGATGTGGATGCAAGGGACGTTCAACCTTTCGCAGGCCGCAATAAATGGCACCAAGGGCCGCCTGTTGACAACTGATCTAACAATATCATCCGACGTTGGTGAACGCAGTACACATCAGTTAAGGCAGTGTTCCTTGGTGGTATCGGTGTAGCACATAATATACACATACAATAGCACATAAAATTAAAAAAATATAAAATTGATAATATTGTTAAATTAAAAAAAAAGTTTTTGATTCAGAATTCGTAATCGTAGCAATGATTTTATATTGCAAATCCTAGAAACAACTAATAACTAAAACTTACACTTTATTTTTTTTTTAAGAAAAATAGTTTAAAAAGTTCTCATTCTTCTTTCCCATGAATGTAGGTAACAAGTTGTGCAAGCAAGTTTGGACCTGTTGTTATCAAAATAGAATACACCGTAACAGTTCGTGAGCAGACTTTGTTTCGAAAAGTTGCTGATCCTGGAATTTTGGTAATTCCTGAATTTACGTGTTGTTGCTAAAACCTCTTTAATTGTAAGATTACTTATTTTATTTGGGTCAGAGGTGATTCGTTAGAAAAACTTAAATAATTAAGTTTTGTTATCTGTGAATCTTATGATTTTTGAATTTACAATCGAATACGTTTCTCAGTTAGAACTTGTTTATACAATTTCGTTTGTTTTCGGATATGAAAGTTCAGAAAATGTTTTGTTAAAATATAATGCCAAGCGTAATAAAATAATTTCTAATAAAAAAGTAATATGGTTTATGAAACTCTTCCCCTCCCAATTAAATACTAACACGATGAAAACTCCCAAATTTAATATTATTGCCAACTGGCTGACAACACTGACTGAACGGGATTGCCTCTGAACGGGATTGCCTCAGTCACACGCGTACCCCTAACCCAACACTCTCCCGCTATCCTCCCCCAGAAGCTACATATTTTAGGGACTTCCGATTCTGCAGATTCGATTCGAGAATCGTTTCTTTTATTTCGATATCGGAGTCGGTATTCGGTTTCTGCTTGAATCATATCCAACATGCCGGAATAGAATCAAATTAATACCTTCGATTTATTCCACTGCTTCTGACTAGTAGAGATTATTCTACTACTTCTGACTAATTTATCCTACCAACCTAAGTCTATTAAGAAAAAAAAATCATTTAAATATGTGATATACAAAACAAGTACATTGTATTTAAAATATTTAAGAAATAAATTTTGATGACAAAGTTAATTTTGAGTACGATTGAGCGTCATTTACAGTAATGATAGTGGAATTTGTTTTGTGGGTGCGCTTATTGCACAAGTGATTTTTTATAAAAGTTTCACAATGTTATCAAAATCATTGAAATACAAACACTTAGGTGTTGATCATCCTTACCGTTGTATAGAGAGAAAGAAAACTGCAGACATCTTTTCTAGATGCTCGATTCCGGAAGAAAAGAATCGATTGCATAGGAAATGAATTATTTTCTTTCGGTTGTAGAATCAACTGCAACTTTTCGATTCTGAGATTGATTCCTTTACAGGAATCGAATGTCCCTAAAGCTACCGCCAGCCGCGCGCTAGACCCCTCTTCCTCGTCCTCCGGACGTCCGATCGCTCGCGGCGAGCGGTGGGCATTTTATGCGCCGTTTGTGCTGCATGGGCCAGCCGTCGGCCCACGTGGCGCCTCGGGAACGGGGGCGGCGGGGCAGGCGCCACGTGCCACTCGGCCGCGCTTGAGCGTTTTCGGATTGAGTCGTTGACTGCGAGGCGGAGCTGGCGGCCGAACGCCGCCGCTGCCGCCCCTCCCAAGGACATCCGGTGGCGGTCCCGGCCGAGTCTCGCCGGCCCCCGCCTCTCCTCCGCGCCGCGCCGCTGCGCGCTGCTGCGTGAATCCGATGCGCGCTCGGCCGGAGGCGTTTTCTGGTTCACGCCAGGCTTATTTTGCCTGGATGCTCCCTTGATTTGCTTTGCGCTCCCGGTCGATAATGTACAGCTTCCCTCCTCCCTCTTCAATGTTGCAGCTCTGTATTAATGGAGGGTATTAGGCGGAAGAGCAGGCCTTATTGTTTAAGTCTCGCCACTAACAAAGAAATTATTAATATTATCGTCATTATTTGCCGTCCTCGCGTGGGCATGACGTTCGATATCCTGCAGTGCACGTTGTGGTGGCCTCATGGGAAATTGAGAAGATACGACTCAGAAGCGCGTTAGGTCCTGTGGGATGGTTGTGGTGGATTTTCAGGAACTGTGAAATGCTACTTGCCCGCTTACTTTGAAGCATCAAGTTTCTTTGCGACGCAGTACTGGTAGATGGTTAGAGTTATTTTTTAAAATAGGGGCAGAATTAGTCACATTGTGATACAGCGCCGTACCCTTTCCACACATCCGGTGCCATACAAAAGCACCCGGTCAAAGGCGGAATGAATGACTTTTCAGATTTCAAAACTTGTTTTGCAAATATCAAACTTTTTTTTTTTTTTTTTTTTTTTTTTTTTTTTTTTTTTTTTTTTTTTTTGGAAAAAAAAAATTAGTCGTGTAAAAGGGGTAATGACTTTGGGTCTCCTCATTTCTTGAAAATGAGTCAGCGAGATGCTGACCACAGAAGTGTATGTGCTGAGGTTTAAAACTAAATAAATGGCCGAAATTTTTCATATTTTATATCTCTCGATAAAGCAAGAATATTGAAACGTGCAACTACGACAATAATATAGGGATAGATTGTGTCCATCCGTTTGCCATAATGTCTACGAGTAATTGAGTATGTTTGAACTGTATCCATGGGTTCTATAAGTCATTCTTATTAGGAATATTACATATTTGTAACGCTGCATTGCTCGCCATTGCATCACCTCTGCTAATACCATACGTTGAAAAATTTCAGGGGGTATGCCTTCCCCTTCCTTGTGCGCACGCCTTTTGGCCGGTCCTTATCCTGCGAAGGTCCAGGCACACGCTTGTGCGTCAACCTCTGAACGGGTAAAGGAACAAGAGCCCGAAGGAACGCAGAGTTTCGTCACATCGATATCGTGGGGGCTCGGGCGGGCGTGTTCATGCTAGGGCGCAATGGCAAACGAGGCGGAGAGGAACAGGGCCGGGAGCTGCCTGTGCGCCGCACCGCACCGCGCCGCGTTTGTTTACACGGCCCCATCACTCGCCGCCGCCGCCGCCACCGCCGCCGCCACCGCCATCGCCACCGCCATCGCCACCGCCATCGCCGCCGCCATCGCCGCCGCCATCGCCGCCGCCGCCGGTCCCCGCCCGATGGATTCGAAGGCACCGACGCCGATGCTTCGGCCGCGCGCGCGCCCCCGCAGCACACACACACACACACACACACACACACACGGACACACATACGGACACACATACATACGCACACACTGCGTCCAGTTGAGTGCACGCCCAAATTTACATACACGCGCGTCCAGTGTGCCGGGCCCCAGGGCATAGAACGCGGCAATCAACTCTAATTTGCAGCTGTGGCTGGGAGTGGGGGAATTTTGCTCTTACCATTTTTTTTGTAACACGTTTTGTGACAACATCAACAGTTTTGACGATTTTTCTAATTTTTCATTGTACACACCCTAGTATCGCAATCTTGTTTGTTCTCTTAAAAAAAAGCAAAGATTGTTAATGTTAGTCATATTGTTAGTGTTTATAAGAATAATGTTGAATTATCAGTTGCATGTGGTTTAAGTACGCGTAACCGTGGCAGCGGGACAATTTTCTTACATTCAACAGCAATTCTGCATTTATTTTTGCAGCGAGGATGTACTTTCATTCTGTTATGGAATATGCCTTAATGATGTATAGAAAATTTTGAAGACGAGTATTCGTAGTAGTAAGTTGAGGTTCAGTAATTTTTTCTAGAAAATGTGGAAAGATTTTAAAAATTAAGTTGTATTCTGCATGCCAAAATAAAAACTGTTTTTTAGAGAGGCAAAATCTGCTCTTCGGAGTATATAATTACTGTAGAATCCGATCTCTCAGCTTAAACGGAGCGCGTATGTTGCAACATGCAATATTCCGTGAAATGAGACGGCTGCAAGAGGAGAACTCCTGAGCGTATCTGTATCATTCGGGGAAGACTAATCTGCAGCTGCACGTGGCATTTGTTGCATGCGCAACGCGACACCACACGGAAGCAACGTACCTGGCGTTGTTTACACAACTTATTTAAGATCGCATTTCTTCGACCAGTATTTGTTTTAACGTTTGGACGAATTTATACGTAAATAGGAAGTAACTAATTAGGAATGGAAAATAATAACTCCGCATAGAAATCACTCGCAGATTTCAATAAATAATAATAATTAATAATTAATAATATTGTGGCGTCGTTAACACGAGGGCCAAAACCGTTAGGTCGGTGAAAGTGCTCTGCGGGGGAGGAAGGGGTTGAGCCTGTACATCCGGGATTTGGCGCTCTGGCAGTTGACGCAGACCGCGTGGCAGAGCCAAAAATAACCATAGGCTGTAAACTCCTAGGAAGCTGTCTAGCGAGCCTACCTGGGAATCTTGTGTGGTGGGGGTGTATCCCCCCTCCTAAGACGCTGGCAGGCGAGCCTAGTTTGCAACAGCAGGCGAGCCTATCATGGGAACTTGTGAGGTGGGGGGTGTAGCCATCAGCTATTTAACGCGGCGCCATCTGCGCCCGCGTTCTCATTCAGTTTACATCAGAGGGCCTAGTACGCGTAGGTACAGGGAGTGTAAGAGTGAGGGCGAGATGTCCGGAGTGTAAGGGCCAGACGATCTCGGGTGGTTCGTGCACACGGTCCGCCAGACGGCGAAAGGTTTAAGTTTTGGCATCAGGCCATGTGACGGTAATTGTCACGGGACGGTAATTGTCCGACAGCTCGCATCACGCGTGGCTTGTTTTTCTGCGGTAAAGCAGGGTATTGGAAGGAAAAGGTTGCCGGAGTGTTTAAATTAAGCAATTTATTGTATCTAGTCTGTAACTTTTCAATATACTATTTTTATTTTGTTTATGTGAATTTATTCTCTTTTCACTACGTCACAATATTAATAATAATTAATAATAATAATTAATAATAATAATAATAATAATAATAATAAATGCAATGTGAACGTATTAAAGAATTTATTGAAACAAATTGACTGAAATACGCATAAAAATATTCGTATTCATTAACACACATGGTGCCTTTTTGACTTTAGTACCAAGTATTAATACAGTTGGGGATGGTGCTTCTACGCCAAAGCAAAGCCTATATCAACGATGTTCAAATCTGTGCTCCGAATTCGGGTATTGGAGTGTACGTGTTCCTCAGATGGCTGGCGGATGGTAGAAACCTCGTTGAGGAGGGCCATGTGGGTGCTGGGGAGCTGTGGGCGGGGGAGGGGAGGGGGTGGTCCGCATCTGCCGAGGCGTCGCCCGCGCGGCGCAGCGCGTGTCTCCGGGCGCGTTTTTGCCCGCGCGCGGCCTCCCGTGGCGTGCCTGCTGCTCGCCTGCCTGCCTGCTTGCGTGCGCGCGCGTGTGAATCACGGGGGAATCGTGCGCTGCTTTTTCGTATTCCGCGTGCGTCGGCCCCCCCGTGGGGCGTGTAGTCTGCCCCCTACCACTGCCATCCTCTGGGCCGGCCCCGCTCCGGCCCTCATCTCTTGTCCTCGGGCGCCCCGCCGCGCTGTCGCACTCAATCCCCGGCTTCCGCCCTGCTTCTCCCGCCGCGTTTCTCGCTCTTTTACCATTCCAGATTCCCCGGCTTCACTCGCACTCCCTTTACCTGTTCCCGTCTCATCCTACTCCCCTGATCCCGCTTCCGGACCCTGTACCCTGTGATGGCGTCCGAACCTGCTCCAATCTCACTCCACTTCTTTTCCCCTTCCGCTCTGTTACAGCTTCCTTTCTGACCTCACGCCCCCCCCCCACACCATTTTATGGGACCAATTTGAGACATACTCCATGTTACTCCGGACAAGTTGACGGCGGACGGGTGCTGTGACCTGATGTCTTTCGTAAAGGTATGGATCGTGAATGTAAATTGTGCGGTTTCGGAGCAGTTCAAAAAAAAACTTCAATTAAGACATCTATAATCATGAACCTAAGATATCTATACTCATTGTAAACCCTTCTTATATTGGAACTTAGGCTATTTTACTAGATATTTCATATTTTCCTGTACGTATATTCTTTTCCCCAAAAATATTGTCAAACTTCCCAAAAATTAGCTCGAAATTCAACATTACCAACTTTTCTAATTCTAGATTTTGCCACCGACTACGTAAACTCTTTCCGTGAAATAAATGGGGTTAAAACTAATTATGTTCCCATTACTGCAATAACAGAAGTAAGCATCAAATGAAAGAACAAACATAAATAAATTGAAGCATCAGAGAGAGAGAGAGAGAGAGAGAGAGAGAGAGAGAGAGAGAGAGAGAGAGAGAGAGAGAAATACGTGAATAGACTTGCGCAAACGCTTCTAGGTGGAGCGCATTGGAAGTGCAGTCTGACACACATCGGTTCTCCGCGCTGCTGCCACTTCCCCTCTGCCAACCTATATAAATTCAACCCCGGACGCAGCGTAGGCGCACCCGCTCTGTTTAAGAGCTCTTGGGCGACCGAAGCGAGTCGCGATTTGAGCCTTTGCCAATAAACAGTGCACATCAGCTTCGAGAACCAGTTTCTTTCATTGCGTCGGGTCACCGAAACTGTAATCGCAACTAAATGGGCAGTGCTTATTAATACAACAGGTTCTAATAAACATGTTTTCTCTGGTGATCAAATTCGTTGCCATATTTTCTTCATATTTCATTTATATGACAAAGTAGAAACGAGTGTGTGTGTTTCTTTGAAACTCAAAAGAGTTTCATGATTGAAAACAATCTTCATTCGCACTAGTTAATACCAAACTAGTTTGGGAGAATCGTAACAGTAATTCAGTTGGCCCATTGATAATCGATTTGTAGATTTATGATATAGGTATGTAGATATGTTAAATAGTGCTGAAAGATGACTCTCGGATGAATGCGGAGTTTCACTAGTGAACATTATGCTGATTGACACAATAAATTTCGCCCTAGTGACTACAACTTTTTCAGTCGTGATGCTGTCTCTACAAATAGTACGGGATAAAATATTTTTTGAATTCTCAAATGTGACGTGTGTGCTAAGAGGGAGAACACTTCTGTTGTATGTGTTCTTCGACCCTTCGTAATCGCTAGCACGTAGCAGTTGTATCGAATAACCTGTACAGAGAGCTCTGTCTTCGAAAGGGGTCGGAGTTTATGTTAAAGAGTGAGATGGGATTTACCATGGCCGGAGATGGTGTCGATTTCAATGAAAGAAGCGAAAGCATCTTTACTGGTATCAACTCGTTTTCTCGTAGCGCTTTTTAACACTTAGTCCACTCCTGACGCCCGAGTTAAACACTTCGTCTTTATATCGTGCTTCTGCGTAGAAGTGCGGTAGAGCCATGATGTGCAGCCTTGCAAATAGAATTCCAGTTTCATCGATATTGCTACCTTAGAAGTTAAAAAAGTTATGACTGAATTAAGATCTAAATAAGGCAAAATATTATAAACAGGCATCCGAAGTTACAACGGGCAAATAAGGCATAATAAATTTTGACTAAAATCTTTGAGAAGTATAGTTAGGTGATTCCTAATATTAGTCTTTAAATCCCACAAATAAGAAAGCATTTTACCAAACATTCACGCTCCAGTAATAACTTGTGAACGGAATTTATTGTACTAAAAGTCAAATACGTAGACTATATTTTTTTTCGAAACGTGTAAGAGCAAGTAGAAAATGTGTAAAATAAAAATTCATTATAGCGCTTAAAACTGTTCTATACCAGTAGTTTCTGAGCGCAGAACGTTGCCGATCAATTTTAACACGGGATTCGTAGCGGCTAAAAGACTCTTCTCGAGATGTAATTGTACACTGTAGTTTACAATATAGTAATATAGTCTAGTGTAGTCTTCACATAATTTTATACGATTTATAAAGTACATTACAAAATTTGCGAGGAACCGGTGTTCAGTAGCACCATGCAGCCAACGATTTAAGCCTGGAGGAGGTATCAGCCAGTCTGCTGTTCGCCACGTCAGTGACGCGATATCTCGTCGCCGGCGACACTCAAACGCCGCCTTGGAGCGCCCCTCCGCCCTCCGCCCTCCGCCCTCCGCCCACCGCCCACCGCCCACCGCCCTCCACCCTCCACCCTCCACCCTCCACCCTCCACCCTCCACCCTCCACTCACCGCCTTGCGCCTTGCGCCCACCTCCCTCCGCCCACCGCCCTCCGCCATGCGCCTTCCGCCCACCGCCCGCCGCCCTCCGCCTTCCGTCCTCCGCCCATCGTCTCGACCGCGCGCGAATGCGGCCGGGTCATCCCTGCGGGATTAGCGGTGGCGGGGGCGGCTTCGCGGCTATCCCGGCCTTCTCTGGTTCCTGCTACCGCACTACCAGCCTAATGGGTTTATGTACAGGCTGCCCTACAATCTGCACCGGGCTCGTGTTGTTTCGTTGCCCGATGTGTGTATCGAGGCAAAAATGTTATTTTTGTAGAAAAATTCCTGATTGTAAATGTCAAGAGAGAGAAGAGAGGATCGTACGAAACTGTCGCATCTGGCGATTGAAAAGTCAAGTTATGAGTAAACTGTTTATTCTAAGGTCCCACCCCCGCGGCCAGAAATTCATGAGATGTGCAAATGATCGCGACATTCTGCTGACCGTAGAACGTACATGCTTCTCTTTTTCTTCCTTTCCCTTTGTTGGTCATGCCACCTGGAAGATAATGTTTTCTAAGTGGAACTTTTTGCACGAGTCTAATTAATCACGGATCATTTACCTATAAAGCAATACCCAGCATAAGAGATTTTTTATATATGAAATATCGTATTGTCGCAATAAAGTAGTGTATTGTACTTTAAGTAGTGTATAGAGAAGATATGGCACAATGTATTTTCTTACGTACCAATGATTAGACGCTTCCTAACCCATCCGAAAAGTTCCATATATAAACTTGTGTGAATTCTACCTTTGCTGATGTTCATGCAACCGCCACGATATTTCTGCGAAGCGGCCACTGTGGCCCGCTGAGGAGGGTTCGGGGGAGGAGGGAACCTGCCGCCAACCCGCAGCTGGCTGGCGGGCGGGCGGGCGTGTGGCGCCCGGAGGCAGGGCGCTTGCGAGCGCACCGGGCGCGAGGCGGGAACCGGACAAAGGCCAGTGGAGTACCCGCGCGCGCGCCAGCTGCCAGCGACCGCAGCCCCCCCCCCCCCCCCGGGCACCTGGACGGCAGATGCGCGCGCCCGCGCCAGAGCCCTGGCACCTGTCCCCGCCCCCGCCCCCGCCCGTGCCCCGGCGCCGCACGCGAGCAGCCGAGGGAGAAGTCGCCGAGGCGCCTGTGCGGACGTGCCGACGAATAACGGAGAGATCGCCAACTGATGCTCTGAGAAGCGGTTCATTATCTTGGCCTTAATCACACCCGAAAACGAGGCCAGTAATGATATTAAAATATCATTTTATTTTTTCATTTATTTTCTTCTTGTTCGGCCTTTCAAGGGCTTGGATACAATAGATTTTTAATTGTTAGGAATAGGCATCCTTGGCATTTTGAGCTTGGCATCACTACTCCGTTTTTAAGGTGTTGGATTGGGATTGGAATGGTTTATTGTTTATTTAACATTTGCATGCTTTAATGTTAGGTTGGATGTTTGATTCGGTTTTATCATGTGCTTACGGGGGATTAAAATATCAAGCAATAAAAAACAAAATAATATAAAAATGAACTGTCACGTGTCTTATTCAAGATTTTAGTCTTAAAATGTTCTACAAATTTCTAATCCAACATTATTTTTATATAAAAACGTATTGGGAGCACGTGCGATGCAGCCTGCTTCTGCATTAGTCATCCCCCTGTCAAAGTGACCTGTTTGCGACCTGTCAAAGTGCTCCCTTCTTAGGGTAACGTGTCCGCTGACCAGCCCTGAAGAAGATCACGATAAGACGGTAGAAACGTCGGCAACACGCCCTTCGACGCGGCGTCACCCGAACAGCCAAGATCATTCAACACGTCCGAAGTCGATTTGCTCCCCGATAGGAGAAAAGCGGTACACAAGGTGCTCCGGTTGTGTAAGCAACTCCCACGAAGCTTCTCGTTCGGTTTCTAAGTTCGCCCATTTCGATGCCGCCAAAAACCTGATTTCTTTGTACTTGTTGCGCCAGTGTGACCGCGCCTACGCTTACGAATTTCAAAACAGAGCAATTCCACCTGTTCGAGTACTTACCTTCAGAAAGATCAGCGACTATAGGAAAGGTTGAATTTTGAATAGCGTTGTGAAACAATGGATGTTTTCGGTTGCTCACACACGTACCCCTTAGCCCCTTAGCCATCTTTTCCCGAGCGAGGTTCGGCACCGACCCATGTCGGCGAGCGGACATTCTCAGGAATTTGCCACTAGCGGGGCACCGCCCAAGCCGGGGCGAGGTCTGATCTCGTGACTGGTCTTCCGTTTTGCGAGGTGAGGGGGTGAGGATAAGAAAAATCGCGCGTGGACTGTGGCGTCTTCGTTAGGGTACTGCTGTGTCATTCGCCTGGTGTTGATCGGAGGAACCAGTGAAACTTTCCGATCAGAGCAGCTGGCCGCTAGAATTCTCCAGGTGGCGGCTGAATTCGTCCTAGCTATGCAGCTAGTGTCGAAAATCCTGCCACCGTCGAACCCTAGGGCTTCAGAGGACAGAGACAACTGCACTAACATCAGTTGATGCCCTGAGTCACCTTCGCCGGTCTTTGTTACACGAGATGATAGGACTTCGATCCGGAAGAGGCGGGGCCGGTTCCTGGTCCGCTGTGGTGAGGTTCTGAGAGGACCGCTCTCCAGCCGAATGCTCAGTTGGGCGGGGCTGTGGGTCCGTTACCTGGGCGCGGGTTTGCATATTTGGGCCCCGCATGAAATGCCATTATTCTCCGCGAATGCACGGGCCCGCGCGTGTTCCGGCGCAGATGTACACCGGGATTATTACGCTTTCATGCATAATGCATGGCGCCGTGCGGGCGCGCGGGGGCGGGAGGGAGAAAGGGGGCGGGGGCGCGCGCGCGACCCGGGAGCCGGCCGTGCGTCTCTTGCGCTCTCCAGGGCGGAGTCAGCTAGTCGCCCCCGTCCCCGCCCCCGCCAACTCCCTCCGCCCATGCTCTTGCCTTCGTTGTCGTTCATACTTCCTCTTCCGCTTCGCTCGGACCCTCGCCCTCACCTTCACCCTCGCGCACGTCCACGATCGCGCCCTCGCTCTATCCCAAGCCCACACGCTAGCCCATAGCCTCCTCCCTCTCGGCTCAAGCTTGCGCCGGGCTTGGACGTGCAACGCCGGAAATATAGCCCGCGTAGTCGAGTCATTTCGGGTGCTATATTCACCTGCACGTTTTGTAAATATGTTGTAAAGCTTCTTACGTTGGTTTCTTCTACCGTCTTCAGTGGCTCAGAGCATCACTAGAAAGTCAGCAGTGCCTTTCGACTGGGAGGTCCTAGGGTTTGAGTCCCCACAGTGGCAGGCTTTCCGACATTAGTCAGATAGGTAGGTGGTATTCAGACGCCGTCTGTGGGAGTTCTAACGGCCGGGTGCTCTGGTCTGCAGTTTTCCGTGATTTCTCCGATCAACTCCAGTTGAATGCCGGAGCAGTACCCTAACAAACAGGGCACGGACGCGTGAGATCTTTCCTTGCTCTTACTTGTCCTATCCTTACCTCTTACTTACATACTTTTACACTTACATGCACTACACTACCACAAATGTCGGGAGACCACAAGGAAGCTTAGAGCTTTCCCTGGCTGGGGCGGAGCCCCGCTGGTGGGAGATACTTGCATGTGTAAAACCCCACAAGTCATCGTGTAGGTCTGTGCCGGATCTCACCATCCTGCTGGGAAAGAACTGCCACCTGTCGTGATAAAAATCATGTACTACACTTACGGGAATTATAACCCTCGCTGATGACGCGTCCGGGAACACGAAATAAGCAGTTTGTTGCAATATTTCTCTTTGCTGTACAGCAGTTTGGTGTCTAAAATTGTGTTCCTAAACTTTCAGACGTTAGTCATTAGGGCGAGTAATTCGATAAACTTACTGAGTTATGCCGCTGGACAAAAACTCCTGTTTGTTCGGTACATTGGAAAAGGAGAAGTTGTTTTAATTATTGGAATGATTGGAATGAATCTGTAACATTAAATTCTTGCGAATACCTCCTTGCAAAAATGAAGGGAACCAATGGAAAACTCAGTATTGCCATGCGTCTGTTCCTTAACACTCGATGAAGCATTCAGAAGCAGTGCAGAAGCATTCGCATATTCGGTCATTTTTAAGGAACTGATTAAATTGGGTTGGTCGATCCGTGTCACGTCGGGAAACAGGCCTTTTCCGCACACACAAACGTTGAAACAGTTCATTGCGTCATGTATAAGGTCTTCCGAATCATTTAACAAGAGTGTTAAGTGATGATGATGTATATCAAAAATTACTTCGCCATAAGGAGCGCAAAGGTCACGGGCTTTTAAAAACTTGGAAGATCTCCACCGAGTGTACTTCGCGGACAAGCGAAACAGCTCGATGGTTGGCCTGCCGTTCGCGGCCACCCTTCAGGTGAACGTCGGGGTTACGTGGTGCATATATTACACGGCGCGGGAGTATTACGTTGGACAGATAGTACGCATCGGAAATGAGGGAATTCCCAAGCGGTGGGGAGATGGATCCGCTGTCACGCACATGTGTAGTGCGCGCCGACTGCAGTACTAAAAGCACTCCTCGCTCCTCCTGTCGTGTTTACGTTTCTTGTTAAGTTTAGTCTCACGTTTTTAGAACACAGGAGAGCCACTCGACGTGGTGGGGGCTGGCGAGCTGTCTTTTTTACCACTGAGCTTCCTTCGGTGTCACTTGCAACGGCCGCGAATTACTTTGCGACCACTGTAGCTATTATTCTCGATGGACGAGGAGCGGCGGAGGCAAGGCTTGTCTTATGAGAGTCGCCTTCGCAACAGATCTAACGGTCAATCTAATCATCACCACGAGCGTAGATAGCGTTGCGTACTGCATCACAAGCGTAGCATTGCGTACGGCAATCGACAGCAGTATCTCGGCCACTCTGAGCACACCACTTTTGAGCATTGCGCGTGCGCCGACATTGTTGCGGATAGCTGTACGGTATGCTGTGCTTTAAGTCCCTAATGATACTCTAGCAGGACCTTTACGGTATGTGGGAGGCATGTGAAATAAAGGTGTTGACAACTGCACCGAAATATATCTTGCAGCACTTGGCTGGCTCCGATTGGTTCGGAGAGAGATATCCCCTGACGCGTAGATGGTCCGATAATTGTTATGATAGATCATTGATGGGTTGGGGAATTGTGGTGATATATCTACCTACCTTCGCGGTAATCGAACCCGCGGCAGCCATCTCAACGTGGCCGCCCGCTGCTGGAACCGCCTCCCATCCGGGATGGGTCCAGCCGACAAAATGGTGTGTAATACCCAACAGGGTACCTTTCGTGACATGCCAAGACTGCGAAGCCGTTAAACACAACTGGCGCATTAGCCGATTTCATATTTCGTTTATTACTTCCCTGAACGTTGAACAATGGGAAGTCATAAATGATTTCACGCACATGTTAACGGTCATTGAAACGAACGCATATATAATGCGCGCGCTAATCTCATTTACAGCGCCGTGAATCAGCGCACAATCGGCCGCGGCGTAAAGCACGCGATCGGACGGGCGGCGCTCGCCCCGGGCCGTGTGGAGCGCGGCTATTACGCGATGGAAGGGAGAATGCTCGACTACCGAGCACCGTGATCACATCGGTCGGGAGATCTGAAAAACGCACTTCGCCAATTGGACCTGTTCGGTATTTGTAACCGGGATGGCCGATTTCTGAAACTGCTTGGGAGAGCCACGGGGAAATCACAAGAACCAAAAATATGCAGGGGAAACTGGAAATGGTTTGTCACGTCACTCAATTTGTTCGTTGGATCCCGGGGGAAAGAAGGAATTAGATTTGTTGATGTGACGGTGGTTAGACGTGCCGGGTAGTTTCATTGAGGTGTAATGTTCCTTCTTAAAATTTCGTGTTTAGTTATCCGTCAAATGTACACAACATGGAGATGCCAATTGTTACAAATTTCGACTCAATTTATGCAACAAAGTTCAATGTAAATGTATTATGGTGTGTTCCTTTAATTTTATTTGAAACCATTTCACAAAAGCGAACGTTTTCGAACAGTACCAAGTGTCGTTAAATGTAAGGAAGAAATAGGAGATTCAGGTGACCGTTGTGAACCTTGAAATTAAAATACGTGATTAAAATTATCAAATACGACTTACTGAGTGTAAAACTAATGGAACTTGAGGAAGGGGGCAGAAAGTTACTGTAAATTTTGTTGTGTATTTTATGAACCAATCTTGTTCCTAATTCATTGAAATAAACCCACAGTTGAATTTGTCATATGTGAAGAATACATTCTTTCTCCTGAACGTGGGTTGAAAGCTCGAATTAGTCATAAACGGAGGACATAACAAGCAACGAACCCATAGATCTTTATTCATTACATAAATGCACAATGTTTTTTCTGATTTTAAAATTATCGAATAATTATATTCCATTTTAGACAAATGTTATCGTGCAATTTATACAAAAAAAATGTGCTTTCACAGTCTTAAAATCTCTCAAGAATGGCTCTTAAATTTCAATAAAATGTGTTCTGCGAATGCGAAGGGCAAGTCTATGCTCGTATGTTATAAATCGTGGGAATTTAATTACACCATTTTCTGGAATGTCACACCAAAGAATCACTCTAAACATAGATTGTTTTTACTCGATACAAGGACACATTGAAGTTCAGAGTAAAATTTTCAGCTTCATTTAACTAATGGAAGAGAATTAATGTTAGCGCATTGAGAGACCTATTGAAATTTACGAAATAGAAATGCTTACTAACGTGCATTGCATTTTATTGATGAAGTGGTGCCACCATACCTAACGTTCCTCTCCATTTGTGCATTGTAATGCTCAGAGATAACACGCTGTTTTCGTCCACTTTGTACAGAACAGTTTATGGTCGTAAGCATTAAATGCCAACCTTGCGATAACGTTACTGTTTCCTTGATTTACTACGGTCCGTTCTCTCTCAGCAGTATCTTGTGCGTTTAAAAACCCTGGGTTCTAACCGGAGTTGCTCTGTCTGCGGGATAGATGGCGGACAGAATGAAGGTTTGATGCTAAACCTTGAAAGATTTGAGGACAAAGATCGTGATTCGTTGTCGACGGCTACAGAGAGACCGGAAAAACGAGCAAGAAACAATTTACAGGCTTAATTTTTTGTGGAACGATCCCGGAGTGTTGGCGATCCCCAGAAGCGATACTGCTCACGCGCGTTCGGTTAGACTGATTCGTTCTTCTAAAGGAAGCCCGTGCATCGAGTCGAAGGCGGTGATCACAATGGGGCCAATTATAAATGTCGGTCAGTCACGTCGAAAGGATAAGAACGAAGCAGACCTCCGTCCGGCAGCCGATGTGTTCGGACGCCGTCGCAAGAGGTCGTTCGGTTTATCTATGATGATGTCTGTTTATCATTACGTTTGAACGAATCCGGCACACCGGCCGAAAACGTCACAGGTCGGCGACCGCTATTTCGGCCAGAATGTGCTCCAGCGCCTAAAGGTGATCGTTTGGCGGCGGCGAAGCAGTTGCAGCCAGCGGTGCGGTGGCGGTTGGATCTCTGACTGCGTGGAGCGGCGGCGGGTGCCTCTGGGCCTTCCGGAGGCGGGAGCGGAGGGAGAGCGGGGGAGGGGCGCTTCCGGCGCGGGGGCGCTGAGGCGGAGCGACGGCAACGCCGCCCCGGGCGAGGCGTTGACTCACGCCGTGCCGCACCGCACCGCACCGCACCGCGCGCGCTCGGCTGCGGCTTCCCCGTGAACGAGAGCGGCCCCTCCCTCGCGCACGCGTCGGGGCCCGCGCCCTAGCCCTCCCTGCCCCCGCCGCGCCCGCTGGCTCACCCACCTCGCCCCGCCCTGCTCTCCACCACGCTCCCAGATGTAGAAAGATTCTTCCGAGAAGGGCCGACCTGGATGGCCGAGGTGGTTAAGAGCGTGTGCAGACTCAGCGCGCTTCGGTCTGAAGTGTCGCGGGTTCGAGTCCCGCCTTGGGCGTGATTGTCCCTTGTCTCTCATGTGTCTGTTGTCGCGGAGGGCCTCGCGTTCTGCTGACCCCCAGATCAGAGGAGCCCGCAAGTGTGTTAGAGCATAATTTACGGTTGACTATGCGTCCATCGGGACGTGAAGGGTAACAGACAATCGCTTGGATGTAGAGGGGGAAATCCAAGATGGGGCCGCTTTGATAGCTACTATTTGGCGTCTGCGAGCAACACAAGTTCATGTTGTGTCCATATGCACAATTAGTTGATCTGTTCGTTTGCAGTTCGCTTTCTTACGATGGTATCGACACTACTTCCTGCATTGCCATTGTTGAACATCAATTCAATTTGTTTTCCAACGTGTGAAGTGGTCCCTTCTTAGGCGAACGAAGCAATGTCTGAGTATCCATCAATTCAGGCTGAGTCATTAGAGGTGGGGAAAAGCATAGCAGTCTTCTCTTCGATTAGATTAATGCACGTAAAATGTTCGTTAATGCACAACAGTTTCTTGCCTTTTTTCCTATAACGAACCAAGGTTCTGAAAATTGAGTCGAAGGGTGGAGAATATTTGTAAATATTACGGAAGAAAAAAATCTATGCTTCTAAGGCCAGAGAGGTATAGGATTTGTTAACGGTAGTATTATGAGGATTATGTAAAATTATGAGGTGTTTTTCTTGGTTTGAAAATCATGAAAATGTTTTTTATACTTCGTTAAGACGTTACTTTCTCCCTTTCTGTCTTCATGCTTGCCTATCAGAGAGGGAGAAAAAGGTATCGTTCTATGTTGTTGTTGTTGCTTGTTTTTTTTATTAATTGTTTCTGTGGGTATGAAATATTTATCACAAAAATAATTCATATTTTGTCACAGTTTTGAAATTTGTGTGTGCCCTTCCTCTTTTCACACTTTTGTATGTTTACATAATATTTATGTCTGTTTTCGTTTCAGGTAAGTACCCTGCGCTTGCCTACTGACAGCCACCTACGCTGTATGTGAGTATACAAAATGTTAAAAATTTAATACATAATGTGTGGGTTGGGGAGAAGCATACGTGATGGCACATACCTCGCCACATGGTATGAAAACTATCTTCTAGATCTGTCTCCGTAGATGTAACGTTGTGTATGTTACCAATGGTTTTGTTTTTTGAGGAGGTAATTCTGCAAATAGCCCTCAATGTTGTGTTGCTATTTTTCTTCATTTCCTGTCATCGTTTTCATTATTGTTCTCAAGCTTTGCACAGGTCGTCCTTCATATAATGGAGATAACTAATGAACTGTTCCCCGTAATTGAGGGGAATGCTCTTTAAGCTTGCTCGCCCTCTATGCTTAATCAACTAGTTTTTCAATCTACCTTCAATCACAATACAAATTTCAAATCACAAGCCGGAAATCCACAATTTGTTGAGCGAGATATCTTGAAACCCCGCCCATTTAGACTAGCGATGACAGTGTTCGTGTTTCTTGTTGATGGGGGAAAAAGGAAACTTTCTAGGCCAGTGTCGATATCTCTATAATCTGAAGGGCGAAAAGTCAATTATCGAATTTCTGAGTTGGTTTCGTGCTTCGAGGTGTATCGGGTTTGGAGTTATCAAGGCTTCGCAGAGGAGTTGTGCAGAGGACACGTGTCCGGCGGGATGGCTTGGCCGGCCCTGCTATCTTTCCGCGCCGCGGAGCGCGGACCGGTGTCCTCGGGGGATGGGATGGGGTGGGGTAGGGTGGGGAAGGCGGCCGCGCCGGCCAGTGGGCCTTGACCGCCACCGCGTGACGCAATGCGCAGGATGGCTATGGGATATGAATGAGCACTCACGTGCTGCCGACAAGGCCGCCCGCGTCCGACGCCCGCCCACAGCAGGGGGGGGGGGGAGTCAGCAATCACAGTCTTCCCGCCCCCCGAACCTTCGCCCGACACTTCACCCAGCGCCTGCATCACCTGCCCCCTCCCGCCCCGACCTCGCACCCATTGTTTACCCACCCTCGCCCTCTTGGCCTACACCTCCCCTCCCCCTACCTCTGCTGCTTCTTGACAGCCTACCGTCTATACCCCCTCCCCCGCCCCAAACCCATCTATTCTCTCTCTAAACCCATCTCCCGCCACTTACTTCCCACAGTCGACATACACCATCCGCATCGCCCGTCACTTCAACACCTACGTCTACCCCCTCCCCCCACCACGTCTTTCTATTCAAGCGGGCCATCCGCAAGCGCCCAGGTAAACTCGCTTTGCTCTTCATTTCACCAGTTGACATCACGTTTCTCTTATTTAACGGTGTTGAGAATCACTTTCAGGGGCAACATTTTCGTAGGTGCAGTGTCGAAAATTTCTTCTGGTCAATCGTTGCAATATTGTTTATTTATTACAACTTATATGTTCCGTGGCTAGACGCTATAGCTTTAAAATGCATTTCGTGACTTCAAAGTCTTGAGGACGAGATAGCACTGTGTTGTTCCGAGGTCGTATGTAATGCCCTTAGATACGCGCATTGCACTCGAGCAGCAAATTTTGCTTGTTTTCCTCGGCGTCACTTTGTTATCCGGATATAAAACTCAAGGATGAAGTAGAAGCGTGTTGTTATTGGAGGAAAGCTGATTTTTATATCTACAAAATTCCATAATCTTAAGTGTGAAACACTGCCTCATTCACTGAGGAATATCAAAGAAGTATGTACTTTTAAACTCTGGGCTTGAAACGAATCTATAATTTGCAAATCGCCTGGCCCTCGTCTGTACGAGCACTGTAAACATTTCAAGAAACACGCGAGGATTGTAGTCGTGTCTTGTAAATAAAAACCACTTGCGTTCATTTCCTCCCCGAAAAGAAAGAATACAGGAACACTCGTTTGGTTGGAACAGGTTTTGTTTTAGTGCCGAATCCAGCGACGCTCACGAACGACTTCTGTATCTTTTTCTTCTATTCCTTTATTCGTTGTAAGATCATTTTGGGTGTGAGTAGATTAGATTTCGTCATATTTCGTCTTCTTATATAATGCTGTACACATGCAAATGGAGTCATTATTCTGTAAAGATAGCAAGCGATTATGTAGTAAGCGATGACGCAAGAAATGATGCAGGCACAAATATAGACATTATTTAGGAGCCGGGAACTCTCCGTAATGAAATAAAGGAAGGAAGAAATAAAAATGACATTTTCAACGTTTCTAATATATTTTTTTTATTGAATTGTAAAGGGCCACTGTTGCTCAGCTCTTAATTGCCCGCAGGTGCGTAACATGGAAACTGCCTGAAAGTATACAAACTTCTCCTTTTTGCACTAATATTGTATTAAAATAGTTGTGCATTAAACTATTTTAATGCACAATTCATGGTCTAATTCATGGAGCTAATTCATGGTCTTAATGGTTAATCTTTCCTTGAACTTATTCGTTAGATTTCCAGTCCCGAATCAAGTTTGCGAGTTCTGTGGTTGAGGGGGAGGGACTGGCATAGTCTTTATGCTAGAGCCCCCGTGTCGTATATCGTGCGAAAGACACCATAGGGAGCTTCGAACTCGCGACTATGCGAGCCTCGAATTGGTTTCGCGTCGTCGCTACCACGATCCGTCAGTAATTTTGTGAAACCTTTATAAAGTTAATTTACAAACGAAACAATAATAGTAATTATAAAATTGTGATGTTAAGACATTGTCGTCTTGAGTACAGTGGCTTCGTTGGTGTACCAGTTGTATCGAACTTTTTTATCTGGTACAAAACCTATTGTGGTCGTCGCTTTTTAATGGCGAAAAACTCATCTTTATTTTTTCTTCGGAGGGGAAGTGAAGCCGGCTGCCCCATGTTGTATGCCGGATATAAAAGATCCTCAATCCTGAAAGCCTCAGAACTGAATTCTAATCGCCTGCTTCGTCAGCCGAGTGATTCTATCTTCCGCTGCTCGATGGAGAAAGGAGCGCTGCGACATCAGACGGGCGGGCCTCTTGGCCTCAGCCTCGCCACAAGGCATCATCGATTTGAATTGTCGGGGAGTAAATGTCATACATATAAGTTACTAATGTGTGCTAGTGATTGAAGAAAACAGTATTGATGAGAGACAGTAGCGCCGGCGCGGCGCTGAATGGATGTGGGGCGGCTCGCTGTATCGGCGCACCGGGGCCGTGGCGGGGGTGGGGGCGGGCGTTCCGGCTGCTCGCGCCGCTTGCTCCAAATGGGCGCAAGTGGGGGCGGGGGCCGGGGCGGTGCCAGTGACAATGAACGGAAGGCGGCGGCACGCGGCCAAGAGCAGTGAGGACGGGGGCGGGGGCGCGGACAGGCATCGCGCGGTGCCAAGCGCCCGCGTCGTCGCTCCGCCCCTCCCCCCTCCCCCTCCCCCTCCCCACCCTCCGCCGCGCCCTCGTCGCCACCCGCGCGCCGCCGTCACTCAGCGGCGCACCACCTGTCTGCTCCGCCGCCGCCGCCGCCCTCGCGGAACGCCACGCCTGCCGGCGCGCCGCACTTTCGATATGTGACATATCGATACCTTGCCGTGGCAGTTTGTTCCTGTATCCGAGCTGCCAGTGCCTTGAAATCACAATGACGAATTCTTGTATTGATATCGGCAAATCAATACTGTAGCCCAAATCGTATTCACCCTGTGTGCAAGATTTTCTTGAAATGTTCATGAGCCAAGCTCATTTTTATGCAATCGACAATTGAATGAACTATGAGCTTATACATTTTTCTTTTTTAGTAGTGGTTCTTTTTATTATTGGCGGATTTTTATTAATTCGTTATCGGAAAATAAATAAAATTATTACGGTGAAAGATCACCACCACATCTCAAGGAGAACATTTACCACACTTACGGGTCTTATGACCTTAGTACTTCACGCGTCCAGAATAATCAATTAGTTAAAGTGTAGGACTTTCTAGGTCTCTGGTACCGTTTCTAGTGGCAGTGCAGGACCTTCTAGGACTATGGTATGGTTTGTAGGTCAGTGAGGGACATCTCAAGCTATATGCGTGGTACGCTAAAGGCGAAACTTCCGGTATCCGTGTGGCGAACCCTTTACGTATGACTTCCTTTTCTTTTGATCTTTCACTCCTTCAATTTACTTAAAATTTCTTAAACTGTTTTCAACTGTTAATGTACTGTGAAAGATGATCAAAGTTAATGAGCGTGGAATTGTTTGCGTGGAAATGCTAGGTTCAAACATTACAAGAACCAGCTATTTCAGTTTTACTTCCTTTCACTTCGACGTATTTTTTCGTGGCGATATTTTAAAGTTACTCGCAGAACTCAAATCCTAATACACTTCGTAGAGCAAACCAATTTGAGATTCCAATACATAATTGACATAATTGTCTGATAATCCATAAAGAATATTTTAAAATGCTTGAACCTTGCAATATGTGTATTTTTACTATCAAGCTAATTTCAAAAAATGTTTGCCTTTTTAAAACACTTGACTAGTATGTTTTACGCAGTGTTATATTTATTATTTTATAACGTATTTGTCTAATTCCCCAGGGGAGAACAAAGATTAGTTTGCCCTAGCAAACATTTAGGAAACTCTAGAACACGCAGTGCGGGATGAATTAATTTTATGCGGCGTAAGCGAAGTTGCAAACGGCTCTGTAAACAGCGTGTGTTTGTGTTCGCGCGGCGGTCATTTGCGTCAGCCGCTCGCGACCTCCCGAACTTCACCGACCGGCGCATCTTACGGGGACCGGTTTGAAGGCGTTCGCTTCGCGGCTACTTCAATGGCTCCCGGCTTTCTGGTGTGGTAGCTTTCCTGCGGGGGCGGGCGTTTGGAAAAAGAAGACGCTCAACCGTTTTTCTAAGCTGAGATAACATTTATGAAACGTCTGCCTATCCCGTTCTTGTGTTTGCGGATTTGTCACGCGATGGCTGGTGCCGAGTGGTGTCCCGACTCTAATGGACTTTCGATGGCTGAAGTGAAACCGGTCTTCAGCGGTCACTGAAGGTTCCGGCCAAAATTGGCCAAAATTTATGATGGAGGTGATCGCTTAATAAGAGTTATAAGATTACTGGATGCGTAAATCAAATATAATTGTGCTAATTAATATGCTTGGGTAGTAAGTATTTTCTATTTTATTTATTTGATATTATTTGTTTGTTTTTCCCACTAAATTCACTGTATTTCTTTTTGCTCAACTTATGTTAATGTTTCAAATTTCTCCTCCTTTCTTGAGACCCACTGAGGATGGGAAAAGCGTTTCCCAAAAGTTAAGTCTGGGTAATAATTAATAAAATTATTAAACTTTTTGTGGACGATTATTTCCTTTGCCATATTACGGAATTTAATTACTATAAAATGAAGTATGTTCTCTTCGGCATTTGTATTACCATAAATGACAAAATATAATTTGAACAAATGTTTCTGATTATTTGTCTCTCCCGACTAATATCAAAAAAGACTTGACTGGTTACTCATTCTCAGTGGCGAAACTCCATTCCGTCTCCGGAGTCAATAAATAACCTTTAATCGAATATGAGGCTTCCTCATATTCTCAAGGTATGGAACTTAAACCAGTATACGCCCGCGGAGAGATACTGTGAAACCTGCTCGAACTGTCATCTCGATTAACTGCCACCTCTATTAACGGCCATTTTTTCTTGAATCGATTGATTCTTCAATAAGACACTAGTAAATATTTCCTGTAATCAGCACCCACTGACTAAGCGGCTAGCGGCCAGCGGCCAGCGGCACCTTCTATAGACTGACATTTATTAATTCGTTACAAGCGATTTTGTTCTGTATTATAAGATGCGGAAATGTGGTGGAGATTCCTGTTGATTTAAAACCTTTCTACGGCTGGACGTATTGTCACTTCACTTCAAGTAATGACTTCCTGACTGTCTTACTTCGCTAGGAGTTACGTTCTGAATCAGGAAAGTACGAATGATTTAAATAACTATCTCTTCATGAAACAACGTGTTTCCCTCTTTTTAGAGCTTCTCTACGGTTTGCTAACTCTTGCTTCCCCTCTCGAGAATCTGTTGCGTCGCGGAGCGCGTCACAAGCGCAGTTGTTTCTGTTCGTAAATGAACACCGACCTCTAGTGTATAGGACGACCTCCTTTTAGGGAATTATTATTCTGTAATAAAACCCATCCAGTGAAAGAAATGTCTCTCAAAGTTGAAGCAAGTTTATCCGCAAACTAACCCGCCTTCTCCTTCATGTGGTGTCGTTCACGAGGGAAACGCAAGAGCAATCGCAAGTGCCTTCGAGACACCCCCCCACCACCACCACCACGTCCCTAGCGGCGCGGTTATTTTTGCGCGAGGCGCGTGTGCGAGCGAGCGGTAATGAAGGTAATGGAGGGAGCGTGTTAATCGGATGTGGGCGGCGCAGGCACGCGCTTGCCGATCGCGTTATCGCGGGGAGAGCTGCTGACTGCAGAGGGCGATGACAGATTTTTTTTTTCTTTCAACAATGCGAATGTGAAAGAGAAGCTTCTGGGTGTGAATGGCTTTACTGCTCTTTTACACACAAAGCAAACGAACTATTTTTATCTCTTCAAGTGGGATATTTTGTAGGAAGCGAGTTTCGTCCCGAGAGAGGAGCGAGAGTGTAATTCATCCCAACCCTCGACGTAAGTGTTTTTTCTCTTTGTGTACTCCGGTTGTGGATCGGATGACGCGGTCGGACTCTGCCCAGCGTATGAGAGAAGGGAATACTGTTCCCGGTGGATTTCGAACTTGTAATAGCTTTTGCACAATTTACATTATGCTCTATTTTAATATACAAACGTCTGTTGTTTTTTTTCTTCAGTTTAATGCTGTCACTAAAGTAAAAAAACAACAACAAAAAACAACATTATTAACGTAACACTTACCTAATGTAAGGTTACGAATCGTAATTGTGATGTACGTTAACACCGTACTAGTTTATATGTTCGTCACGAATTGCGATCCTTTAAATCCGTTCCCTCACGGGCCGTTCGTCTTCCGAATGTCCGTTCGCTGGCGCGGGTGCGCGGCGTGGCCGTTGGAGCCTTCTCCCGCGGGGCCGAGGTTGGGGCGGGCCGTCGAGCGAGGGGGGGGGGGGGGGCAGGCGTTATCGCCGTGAGGGGCATGGCGCCGGGGCTTGCGCTAGGGCAGCGCCGCGCCGACTAGAGGAAGGGGGCGTGTCCCAGCCCCTCCCCCGCCACCCGGCGCCGCGACCTCGACGCCCGCACGTTAGCGCTCCCCCCCTCTTGCGTCGCATCTCAGCCATCACGGCCATGGCGACCGCCCCCTCAGCAAGGAACATGCTGGTCGACAAACATTTGTGAACTCGGCGTCCGGTGAAAAAAGATTCTGAGCTGCGAGTTTTGTGTAACAATTACATCTGTACGTACTTAATTTATTAATCGTACTAAATTTTTATTTTTTTTGGTGAAATTTCACAACATCAATGAACATTATTAGATAGAGATCGCTATTAACGACGATTTTTCAAGTAATATATTAGTGATAATGTTAATTTATAATTGGTTTCCATAGAAACATTCTGTTAATTTGTAAAACACTTCTGCTGTAGCCTTTTACATGATTTTGAAAATCCGCCAATGAATAGAAGTGTTGATAAATAAATAACACCTGGCGAAATCCTAAGAGAGCTTTTTGTCTGCCAACGCTGGTTTTTGCTGGCCATTATGTGGTCAGCGTATCTGGCCTCATTTCCGTAAAATTTGGTTGATGGCCCCATTAAATTGGACCGCATTAAATTCGATGGTTCCCCAGACGCCGTCACGGATGCCGGGTCACCGCCCAAAATCCAGCGAAGCCGGCCCGCCGGAAGTGGAACCCGGAAGTAGGGGGGAGAGGCGCCGAAATGATCGGCTGTTCGAATGGAGATTCGCGGAACGGAGCGTGGAGATTCGATTCGGCGGCGGCCGTATTTTTGTTTGCGGGGAGCCTCGTGCCGTCTGTCCGCAGTCGCTGCGCGGAGCGGAGCGGCGCGGCGCGGCGCCCTCTGCTCGCGCCGGCTGCGGCGAGGCCGTATTGATCCCGGCGGCCCCTACGCGCACCCATGCACGTTCACGCTCACTCTCGCCCGCGCCCTCTCGCTCGCTCCGCTACGGCCACATCCCACCGAAGCGGATGGCCCCGCCTCCTCCTCCTCTTGCCCGCCGCTGACGGGCCTCGCCGCCCATTCCGCCTTATTCCGTCCCTATGTCCCTGTCCGTCCCTTTTCGTCCCGCCCTATGTATTTCCTTCCCGTGCAGCCCTACCCGTCTCGTCCCGCTATGTCCCGCCCCTTTCCGTCCCGTCCCGCCCTTCTCATCCCGCCCCATCCCGCTCCTTCGTCCTGCCCTGCCTCTTTGCATTTCGTTCCACCATGCTCCTTTTCATCTTGTTCCGCCCCGTCCCTTTCATTTCGTCCCGCCTTGACCCTCCCCGCCATCTCGCCCAACCTCTCCTGCCTCTCTTCGCTACAACTCAGCCCATCTCGCCCCCGCCCCGCCCTTTCCCGCTTGCGCCATCCTCCGCCTGATGGCGCCATTCCGCCTCGCCTCCAGCGCCGCTGCCGCCCGCTCCGCCTCCATTCCACCCAGCCCTCCCGTACTTCCCGCGTCACTCTCCGTTGTACTCTGTCACTCCCTGTTACGTCCGCACCTCGCCATCTCTCCTCGCAGTGCCCTTTTCCCCCGTGCCCTGCCCCGCCCCGCCTCGCCTCGCCCCGACCCCGAGCTCTGCCCCGTCCGCGTCAGCGACGAGGAGATCGCCCCACTCCGCCCCGCCCCGCCCCGCCCCGCCCCGCCCCGCCCCAACCCGCTCCGCTCCGCTCGGAGAGGCAAAAATAGGCAGAGCCTCATGCGCCCCTGCGCCCGCGCCGCCGCCACCGCAGCTAATCCGAATCAGCTGTTTTTATCTGCTTTGTCGCTCCGCGGCGCGTGCGCGCTCTCGCACGGCACGCACGGCGCGGGCGGCGGTGGGCGACGCGGGGCGACGCGGGGCGACGCGGGGCTGCCAAGTCGGTGGCGGAGGACGGCCGCGGCTGACTGAGTCCATTGGCCGCGCTCAAGGTGTTGAGCGGCCGATGCGGCGGCGGAGTCACGTGGATGGCGCGGCGCGGCCTCTGGAGGCAGCGCCTGCACCTGAGCCTGCGCCGCGCCGGCTTCTCGATGCGTCCCTTCGCCGCCTGGTGCCATTCGGTCGTGTTTACCGCATAGACGTCTCCATGTTAGCAATTGGGATATCCTAGGGGGAGGACATGTTGGTCTGTTCCCTTTTAGTTGTTTTGCAATCGATGTCAATTTCATGTCAACTTTGCGCTTAACGGCTCCACCTAGTTTTGTTTGACGACGTCGTTATAATTCACGAGTGACGAGAAAACTTCGCGTGTATGCCAGTGTGTCGACAATAATTGCCATGGATCCGACGTCGTGCTACTGAAAACTTCATCAAAACTTCGAAAATATTATTTTCTCAGAAAAGCATATTCTTGCGCGTACCCTTTCATCAAAGACGGCCTTATTGTTCTTGTACGAATGTTTTCAAATCATATACGAAATTGCCTTCTTTTGGGGAGACTTTAAAAAAAAAAAAATTCTTTGCTCCATCGATGAAATTATATTAATAAAATTATAAGATGTTTTAATTGTGTATAACATATGCCATTTAGTGTATTGGTGTCGAGAACAGACTTCTATAAGACCTTTTGTGCATTAACGACCTCGTCAGCTCTACAGAAAGAAAATAAGAATCATTATTTAACAATTTCATAGTTTGTGATTACCTATGTATTAACAAGGCATCGTTTTATTAAAAAAATGAGTATGCAATTTATTTTACAACAAAGCCCCAAAATACATTATTAATAAACAAAGTAGATTACGATTACGTGCTTCCGAAAGGATATGATGTACTTAAAGGATATTAATGTAGTACTGGAAAAAGCTTTTTTGGGAAACTTTAGCCAGCAGGCGTGAAGTGGAAATGAAAGTTTCGTATGCTAGAGTAGTGGCGAAGGATTAGGAAGTGTGGCCACATTTTCTGAACCCAAACATGCATGTGTACGATTCGATGGAAATTTTCAGCTTCAACTCTCTTGGAAAGAAAACCAATTACCAAGTACATGAACATGACATAAACCGAACGCCTTAAAATTGGTCTGATTTTTGTGAATTGAAAAAATTATTTTCCTGTGTTTTAAAATAAATCATGAAATAGAGAGCAGAGAACGGGACAAAAAAAGAAAATTATTGGTGGTCAACATTCGAAGACACAGATTTTTTTATTTAATCTTGCTTGGATTTAAGAGGAGTAAAAGTTGAAAATCTTGATTTGTACAACTGACAACATAACTCTGTAAGAGATGTTCCCAATCTGAAACCATTGGGTGAAAAATGAGAAGATATTAGTATTTTTTTATGAACAAGAGCATCATGGTATTGCGAGGAGAAATACCTCATTAATCAAGATTTCATTAGTCCCCCAGATCGATAACTAATTTAAATGTAATTTTATATTCGTCAACACGCTACGGGAAAAGCGTTTTAACTAAACTGTCTATGATTGATTACGCCTTAATGTTATTGGAATTGAACACAATTTTACTAGTAACTGTATGGAGATAGGGCATCCAGCTTTCGTAAAAGGAATTGACACAGCTGCAGTGTGTGAGACCCATGTGTTTGAATGAACGAGTTATATTGCTTCCGAGCGCGTCGGCTACAAAGGTCATTAGTCCCGTAAATGTAGTGCATGTTCTATCGGGGGAGGCAGTGTTGTTCCTCGTGACATACAGCGGTAACCTACACGTCGGCTGGCGGGATTTCCCACTTCTAGATATCTCCCTCGGCTGGACATCGCCTCAGGTGAAACAAAAAACCATCAGCTCTCGACTGGTCCCCCGTTATGAGTTTGGGGAGTGAATGAATACGCTTGCGTGTGTAAGGGGAGGGAAGGGGGCAAGTGTGTGAAAGATAAGATCGCGCGTTGTGTGTGGCCCTGGTGCTAGCGTAGTGCTCCCGCACTCGCCTGGCATTGATTGGAGAAGCCACGGAAAACTACCGCTCAGGCCAGCCATGCCTGCGGTGGTTGTGTTCGGCCGCCGTGTGCCGGGGCCGCCGGCATCACAGGGAGGAGGAGGAGGGTGGCGTGAGGGGCAGTAGCGTCGCGAGATGGGGCGGCTGCGCCACTGCGGAGGGCACGAGAGCGCTCGTTCGGCCCCCTCTCCCCGTCGCCCCCTCGTCGCTTAACGACGCGACGTTCGCTGCCTCCTTCCCGCCCCCCCGCGCGGGTCCTTGGTTGCGCCGCAGAGGGCGTCAGGTTGCCGTCACGCAGAGAGCTCGAACGACACTCCGCAGTCGCCACAAGTAGCGCGGTCTCCGCGTTGCCCCCCAAGCACTGGGTTGGGCAGGGCTTGCCAGACGCTTACCACTGGTGGTACCTAACAGAACTTCAGGTGGTACGGGAACTAGCGTATGGGAATGTACATTATTAACTATAATGTTGGCAACAAGGTTGAGTATTTTAAGGGAATTAACAGAGCTAGAATCTGAAACTTCTGCTTTGAATACACGTGTATCAATGCAGATTCACATCTGCACAGTCAGATTGTGGCATTCGTTCATTACCACTATAGTGGTAGTTGTGCTCGATTTGCCCTTTTCTGGACAATTAGAGACTTCCAAGAATTTAGAGACTCCAATATTTGTGTGATTAATTTTTTTTAAAATCCCTACGTTACTTGTATTGGAGGATGGTGATAAGCCAAAAGTACCTGTGATTTTTAAATGACACTCAGTGTCCTGGAGACTTGAAAGAAGGGGTCGTGACGTTGTGTAGAATTAGAATGTGTGCTGGTGTGCGTGCGTGTGTGTAAAGTGAGGCTTTCATAAAATTAGTATCCCACTGAGTATTTTTTCCCAAAATATGGAAAAATTAAGACAATAGGAATAAAATCGAATTTCAGTCATTAATTTATATAAACGAATTAAAAAAATATTTCAAGAGGTCGCACCAACGTGTATCATTGTATTAAAAGGTTGTTAAAACAGAAGAAAGTGGAAAGCATTAGTCGCTGTCAGTAAAATCTAAGTGTCAGTGAAATTCCAGACGCTCAATTTCTACCTCCTTGTTGCCTATATATTTTAAGAACTTTCCAATATTGTGTACATTCGAGACGCATGTTCGTACATTCGAATTTAATGTGCGTCTCCAGTAATTTACTGCATCGTCGTTGAAGTAAAATTACTTTTTCATGTTCACTGAATATTACGTGTTAATCCCCTTTTTGCATTCAAAGTTCCACACTCTTCTAATAGCACGGATTTAAAAATTTAAAATGAGTGGTTTATAAAGATAAAAACAGAGAATAATGCCAGTTGCAAAGTGATTATCTACATTGCGTTGATGTGTTACAAAATCCCCCCTGCATCATATTAAGATTATCGTATATCAGAAACAATTAACGAGTGTTATATGCTAATACAGAGGTCTTTTTATACACCCGTTCTACACATGGCATGCGTCGTGTTTTTGAAGCTTTACCTGCAAAAATATTGAATTTCATTTGTGCTACTTCCCTTGTAACCGGCCTTAAATAACCCGGAATGAACCCGCGATTTGAGAGCAGCTAGCGATAGCACATAATTCTGTTATTTAATTCTCGCGGGTCCCTCGCTAGCTTTGTGCGGTGCCGTCCTAATTTCCGGCGCCCAGCACGTGCCCCGTGGCGCTGTGCGCAGTTGCATTATGTCGCGTTGCACCATGGGGCTTCAATTCATATATAAAAAAAAGAGGGAGGAATAAAGGCGCGCGTTGCGGGCGGCGCGTGCTTTCGGGGACGCGTGTTCCCGTGTTGTGGAGTCATAAAGGGCGCGGTGGACGCGAGCGTTTGAGTTATTTTACGCGGTTCGCGGGCGGTTAAGCGCTCTGTGCGCGTTGCAGGGCGGCTTGAGCCACCGCCCGATGAGTTAGGGGCAACAGCGTTTTGCGTTTTGTGTGATCCGATGTGCGTGCAGGTGTAATTCGCTCAGAATTGTTTTCTGCGCCGTACGCCCTGGTAGTTGCGTTGCCACTACGTGATTTGCGGAATGGGCGCGTTGACGCTTCTGAACAAATGTTATGTGCCAAACATACCGAAAATAATTCAGAAATCACATCTCGATTGTCGTCGGGTATGGGGTGAGCAAAACGAGAGATCCTCCGCGACAACACCCGTAATATCTGGAACGAAAATTATTGAATCGGTTACATTTTCCTGCCGAATCGATGAGTCGGTACCTCAGTCAACAAAGGTGGCATGTACTAGAATAATGTTTCTTTCTCATTCCTTACACTCGAAAAGAAAATATATTACACTTGCATTTTTTTAATAATATTACGAACTTGTAAAGTTGCTGGTGGTCTGCAGAACCAGATTTTGATCTCATCGTTAATGAACGAGATTTTAAAATATTGTTAAGAGGCCTCCAAATTAAGGAGTTACAATGCAAAGGAAATTTTAAAAATTCCAGTTTTCAGTAGATACCTCTCAGTCACCAAGTCAGATTTGTGTTTTGCATTGGCAAAGTAATTATTGTTGTAGCCTCAAAGTATGTCAACTCATAGAAAATTCTTGCTTATGCACATTATTACAGTTTTAGGGTATGGATTCTGGTAGGAAACTCTAGTTACTATATTTTCAATGCAGGATTCCAGACTATAGACTTCGTATGCCCTGGTAACAGTATCGTATGTCTCCATCGAAAAACATGACGCTTGCACGCACCGGAACTTTACTAAACTCTGGATCTTTGTTTCAAAATGGCTGATTAAATGCTTTATAGAGGACACGGAGAGAATGCTAATTCATACACCGAATTACACTGCACTTGACCTCGGAATATTTGTGCTCTGAATAAAGAACGACAAGATACGTTGTTTTCTATTGACAGGAGGGATAACCTCGTGTAGATGATCACATTAATTAAATAATTGTTTTAATTCAGCCGTAAAATAATTTTCTTACTTTTGTTGATATTTTTAGTTGGTAACGAATCTAAGGCGACATTTCGCAGCCTTGTAGGTAGTACATGGTTCTCTCACAATTTTACTCTCAACTGAATGTTATTGTGTGCTCAGTCTCGTTGCATCATGGATCAACTTTTTTAAAAAAAATATTCCTTTACAGATTAGGCATGTTACCTCTTTCAGCCTCTTTCCATCTCATTCTTGTGCTTCGAATGCTTCTCTTTCCTCTCAGCTTATAATTCAGGGCTTGCACAGGAAGTCTGTCTTGCAGCATATTTCAGATACTATGTGTCACCTATTGCTGTCTGTACTTCTTAATTTTGTCTTCTACTGTTTCTTTCCGCCATTCCGATCCTCTCAAAAATTTGCTAATTCTATCCTCGTAAAATATCGTGGTTTTATATTAAACTACAAATGTTTCCATCGAAAACACACACACACACAACTGATTCTACGATTTCTGATGTTGCCATGATGAAATTTTCGCTCTAAATACCAACTTGTCTTGGTGCCCATTTTCCTTTGGCAAGCGCGGACACTTTTTAATCTGTTCCAGGCAGCTTAATTTGAAGACAGTCAGGCTTCTTGATTAGAGGTGACCCGAAAAAGGAAGAGACGGCATAGCTTTATGACTTCCGCATGCGCACGTTATATCACAACGGTTATTCAGCGTCCTTCTAAATATTTCACGATGCACATTGGTTTGATCTAAGAATAACTGTAGATGTTAAACAACAGATTATTTGTCGTTGCGAAATTATCATAATTCAGTTCGATTGTGTTTCTACACGCTCGTGCGCCCACCTCTTCGAGGTGCACTGAGAACTGAAACCTGCGTTTCACTCAGGTGTCATTTCTTGTATAATTTTAGATTTTTTGTTGTAATGCAGAGGAGTCAAAAGTTGTGGATGAAATCCTTGTTATTGCGGCTGCCTACTAGCCGATCTCCTCAAAGCTGAAATTCCTTGGCTTTACGGGAGAAGAAATTGAAGTGATTCTGATGTCTGCTTTACGTGGAATAAGTAGTTGAACTTCAGAATCCTTCTGCTCTAATCGTCTCGTACGTGGTTTCTTCCGATGAACGTCAGGTACGGACGGTACCTGAAAACAAATAGACCATGCTGGGTTTATTCGTCATCCCAGCATGGTCTATTTTCCGCGCTCTGGAAGTCTTGGGGGATAGTGATTACTGTCCAGTGCTCAAATTGCAATACGAAAAATAAATAAATAAATAAATAAAATAAAATAAAAATGAATATATAAAAATTAAATTAAAAAAAAACCATTAAGATTTTAGAATGCGACATTGATTTTAGAATGCGACAATGCGATTTGAAACTAGTTTTAATTCTGCTTTCATATCGCCTTTCTTTGAATTCGATGCCAGGTCGGGGCCGCAGTGATGGACTGGTTGGGGCAGAGAGGCGTCGGGGCTCGAGGCGCCCCTCGCCCGTCACTCGTGGTTTGGCGGGGCATTGTGCGTTCACGCGCCTAATTTTAATGCTGCTTTTATAGCTGTCCCATTCACGCGTCTGCCGGTCGCGTCTTCACGTGTGGTTGCGACTCCCCTGCCTCTAGAAACGTTGCACGATCCTTTTTCTGACCTGATTATTTTTTTATCTTCACAGATGCTACTCGTATGATGTAAGATCTCTTTTTGGAAGCTGTATTATTAATTAGCATAACTCGCCCAGTAGTCATAACGTATTAAGGAACCGAGGCAAAAGTAGAAATGAAACTAGTATTTTTAACTTTGAACTTTTTAAATGTCTTTTCCACTTTACAATGTTAAACATGTCAGTTGTGCTGAGTTGCTGGTACTGCTATTTCTCATTATACCTTGAAATGAAATGGTTGAAAAGAATTCTCGTCGTTAGTGAAGACTGTAAACAAAAATATTTTTTTAAAAAACGTACCTGAAACATTCTGTTGAAAAGTTAAAGATAAGGTTTTATTCCCACTGAACACCGAATAAGAAATAACAGTATGTTTTATCAAAAATAATTTTCATTGTATTCACAGTGACCTGGCATGTTTGAGCCGCCGATGGCAAGACTGCGTGTCGACTGGTTCATCTTTTTTCTTTCGTTTCTTTCCCTGCGCGCCGTCCCTGAGGCGACCGAGCCATAAACTCGATTGTCGACACGAAACATATTCTCGGGCGCGGCGAATATATCGGGATGTTGTGAATTTATACATCAAAATGCCACGGGTTTGCCCTGCGTGCGGGCACGGTAGGCGGCGGCGGATTCAGACGTTCGTTTTCTTTCGTGTCCTCATCCCCCCCCGTCCGCCTGCCGATGGCACCGGCGGCGCAGGCGTAGTGGGATCTCGCCAGCGGCACGAAAGCCCCATGTTTATGTAAGTAATGGAGCTTCCCATCCCCCCTCTGCAGTTTCCCTTTCTTTCGGAGAGGGGGAGGGGACGGGGCGACACGCTGTGTGGCGTGTGGAACGGTCGCCTTCTGCCGCCGAGAACGGCGTTCGAAGCCCGAGCGTGGCGATTCCTTTGTGGAATGTACCGTGTGGCGAGCACGGGTTCGCGGCAAGGGAAGGCCAATTTTCCCAACCTCACGTGCCACGAAGGGTCGCCATTCATTGTATCATGGATTCTCATCCTGGATTCATATATTCGCGCTTCAAACCCGATTCCGGTGATCACAATTTATTCATCAGGAATTTTGGAATCGATCTAAATGTAACTTGTGGAGGTTCGTGACGAATTTCCATCTACTAAATTCCAGATCTGGCTCGATGCAAACGGTCGAAATAGAAAGCGAAAGCTATTTTATGTACTGGAAACGTGATAACACCAGACAAAGTCGTCGCGATAATTCCAAACTGTGGTTATTGTATGTAAGCATTTAGATGGCTTGCAGTGGAACTCGAAGCTATGCAGTAACGTTAAGCGACTGCAAGGCTGCGCCTCCGCGTTGTGGAAGTGGAAGTGGAAGTGGAAGTGGAAGTGGAAGTGGAAGTGGAAGTCGCCGAGGCGGCCGCTCCCTTCACACTCGCTCTTCGAAGGAGAGCGCTGCTGCCGCCTCGCCGAGGAAATGGGGCGCAATAGCGGCGGCGATGGAGGTAGGGGGCGTGGCCCAGCGGGGAGGGCTGGGGGAGGCGTGGGGGGCGTAGGAAATGCCATGAGGCGTGGCGAATTGGGTTACGTAAATGATGTTGCGCCGTTTTATCAACTCCCGGCTTAACAGGAAACAGAAAAGGACGTTCCCGGATCGCGGGGGCGCTCTCACGCGCTCCGAAGGCTTCGCGCGTGTCGAACAATGTCTCGACGCGAGTGCGTTCGCCTTCGCCACTCGGGGAATCGTGTTCTCGCGTTTCGCAACGTGTTTTCAGGCTCGGGAGATTCCTTCGAGTCTTTGCCTCGAAATATCAAAAAGCTGATGAATGGAACTGACGAAAAAGTTTATTCCTGTATATGCGACTTCTTTTTTTCCAGAATAATACAATGTGAGTTTAAAATGTTTTTTTTGGAACGTAGAACTAGGAACCATTATATAATTTCCAGAGAAATTATTTCTGGAATGGTGCTTTTATTGAGAAAGCGATTAAAAAAATGACAGGGCTTCGCCGTGCCTAATATTTTAGCTTTTGAATGTTTTTTAATCTATAAAGTGTTATAAGAAATGGCGTAGGACATCCAAAAACGATGCATGCATTGTGCGGGTCTCATTTTAATTGAACTCTCTGAATTTTGACTATTGCAAATTTAGAAATAATGCGAGAAAGTATGTGCTGTTGTAACATCACTATAATTGTTTTTAGCGTACACTATAAATATAACATCTTCAGCAGCAATACAACGCAAAACAAATGAAGTAGACGTATGAAGTGAAAATATGAAGACAAGGCGCACGCAACATAACTTGTGAACAAGGCGGCGACGAAAACTCGCGAGGCTTCGGCACGCGAGAAGGGGGGGGGCGCGTGTTCGCCACCAGGAATTTCCGCAGGCCCCTCCGGCGAATGGGGCCGGGCGCGACCCCGGCTCAGCGTAGCGGGAACGCGGTGACGACTTGATACGTTTCAGCAGCAGCACCAGCACCAGCAGCAGGAGGGAGAAGGGAATGATAATCACGGGCTATAAGGCGCGTGCTAGAAGAGTTCGCACTGTCGTCGGGGCTTCTTTGGCACTTGTCAACCTCTCTACTGCATTTGCTTTTAATATTTCTGATTTGATTGCCTTTAAATTGCAGCTTCATTCCAGACTATTGTCATGAACGAGGGGGTTGCGAACATTTCCGATTTATCTATTTAATGTCTAAACGTGTGGGTGCTATTTCATTTTTCACTAAACATTAGTTACTTGTGATTTTGGAATAGACAGCACATATCAGCTTGTAAAGTTTTCAATGATTCGAAGTCTAGTTGTATAAAAATAATTTCATTATCACTCGATACAGTTTTTAACTTAAACTGTGTTAGAGTTCACCTTTCTGACGATTTTGTTGGTTTGAATAGATGGTAAACTAATGTATCATGTAAAACAAACTTGGTCAAATTAGCTCTCTCTGGACTCCAAAATAAATTAAATCAGAGAAAAATAAATCCCTGAATTCATGTTAATGTAGTTTTGACAGAAAAGAACCTTTCACCGTTGCATCGAAAGACAGTTACAATGAGAAATCGTCTCTGAAATACAACCCCTGTTAAATTACTATCCGTCTCAACCGATTTTTCTTGGAAAGGTCATTGAAACCATTTATTGTATGCAAATTATACTGCTATTAACCACCTCTCTCTCCCCTACCACAGACCATTTCCTTAATAGCAATTTTCTAATTGTACTCCTTGTAATAGAGCTCTTTCAAGAAAATTGTAAGAATACCTACACCGAATATTCAGAAAATAAAATTAAAATTGCCGCCTGCGTTCGCGCGACTTGCCCTGAGCCCCAGCTTCCTTCTCGAGAAATTCGGAGGGCGGGGGATTCTGGGAATCGAGTAACCGTGATCCCTAATACATGGCATCTCTGCTGTTCGCTCCATTTTAGTTTAATGAGACTGCGGATACGAAAGCATCCTACGTTCCTACGTTTGAATTATCGAAGTCTTCCTTACTTTATCTTATCTTATCTTATCTTACCTTACGTTACCTTCCTGGAATAACATCTGGTGCAGTAGAATATTTATGTTCCAAGTGAGGGTTATCGGCTTGACTCCGTAATTCGCGTGTGCTTGCTTTCGTTAACTGATCCCAGCTACAACCAAAATCCATCCCTTGATTGGGGGAGATCATTTTTGGAGGAACTCTGCTGAACGGTTTAGCTGCTAGCGTTGTTCAGATTCGATTATTCGGTATCAAGAACCGGAATATTCTGGCTACACCATGTGTTAGAGGATTTTTTTTCTAAATTTGGCAACTCTATATATCCACTTTTTCGTAACCAACACCTGGAAAGGTGTTTTTCGGCCCCAAATTCACCGCTTTTTCTCGCTACATTTCATAACTTTCTCTCTACTGCGTAAGCGAGAAAGTAAAAATGACACTGTAGTATTACAGACATTTTTTCTCGTTACATGGAGTTTAAATTGCTGTAATTGCATTTCCGGTGAAAGGTTTCATTTTTAATTACTGCATTTTAATTTATCTCGAGGCTAAAAGCACGATGCTTTTATATTTGAAGTATTTGTAATTGCCGTCTTCTAATTTGTCAATCTATAATGACGTGTCATCATATTACGGTTAAATTAAAATGATAACAACAAACACTACATTATTCTTGTACAGCATTACAGGAGTTCTTAGGCACTCGCCCTACGATACGCCTACTTGAAAGAAAAGATAGGCGTTGCATTAAACGAGTTTCATTTAAGAGTACTCTTTAACCTTGCTTAGGCAGATCGGTGAAGATGAATCAATTTCGGTGACGGTCTAATGGAAAGAGAAGAAAAGGACTCCTTTGATGAAATGTTCGTAGATTCAATAACTGATCTGCTTTATCACCTCCTGGAGTCAAATTATCTATTCATTTTTGATACTTTATGTAAAATGGCTGAATTTCATTATTTTCCTGGATTTTTTGGTTTAACATCTTACAGAATGTATTTCTAGAGTGAATCAGTAAGTTATTTGCTAGAATTTTAAATTATTATATTATATTGCATTATTTATCATTCAATATTATATTTATATTCAGTGAGTATTTACGTGTGAATTATAATTCCATGAAGCCTCCTGAAAAGATCTTCCATTGTTCTCAAGACCTGGTCATGAGAACGCTTTTCGATGCGCTTACGACTCATGCGTTTTACTCTTTTGTTTTTTGGGACGCTCTGAGAAAAGAATCGAGTTATTAGAAATCGAAAGACTGTAGAGTTTGAGGTCAACGCAGAAAGTCCTCTAGAAAAAAAAGTTCAATAAAAAAGTGCTCTGTAACTTTTTTTAGCAGTTTTATACGCTCAGCGCCCCCTTCCTCCCCTCTTCCGTTTCCAGCGCGCAACCCCTTCTTGCGCGCCTCCGCCCCAGCCTCTCCTCGCCCCGCCCACTCCATTCCCCGCTCCCCCAGCCTCCTCCGGCCCCCGCCCCCGCCCCCCGGGGCCACCCCCCCGTCCCGCCTCGCCGCCCGCGCTTTACCTGCGACGGCGGGGGGCGCTCGAGAATTATATTGACATTCGCATACCGCGCGTTCCGCAATCCGATGTGGGCTGGCGCTGCGAGCACCGGCTGCCGGTGAGCGGGGCGGCGGCGCTGGCGGCGGCGGCGGCGGAAAGACAGCAGGCAACATTGGCGGCGGCGGCGTGGGTGGCCGCGACCGGCACGCGGGGGAGGGAAGGGAAGAGAAGGGGCGGGGAGGGGGCGTACGGGCGAAATTTAAAATTAAACCTGCAAGGCAGCGCGCTTGAAGCGACAGTCGCCCGAAGTTGTAATGGACGCACATGCACGGAAACGTGCGCGCGGAAGGAAGAGAACGTTTTGCAAGCGCGGGGTTTATTCGGTGAATTTGGATTTTCGGCGCTTTGGCTTCGTTAGCGTACTTTCAATTGCGTCTCGCATGTCTAGTGTGATACGAGGGCGGAGTATTTTTTTTAAAATTTGACGAACAAGCTTATTGGATGACCTGTATTGTACATTACATAAGAAATAATTCTGATATTTACGAAACGGATGAAACTTATTTACGTAAACAAATTTAATTTGTAGGAAGGAAACACAATGAGCTAGTTTTATAGATTCGTCTTGAAGTTGCTTATACATTAATTTTGTGGGTCTGTCCCTATCTTACGTTCGTCTACTTTAAGGAATGCTTTTAAATGAAATGAAGGAACACGTATACTGGTACATTATTTTATGATTAGCCACTGGAAAAACATGGAAGGGAAAATTTCTGTATTTATTTTATCGATTTCACAAAATTAAAAAATCTGATGGTATCATTGGGAGATCTAATTATCGTAAGTGTGTTGCTTGTTTTTTAATTCCACTCATTGTTCTACGGGAGGCTTTCAAGATCTAAACCTAAATTTATGTTTGTTTCGTGACCAGTTTCCGTTACCTGCACACTGCAGGTGCTAGCGAGATGTTGCCACGTCGTAAATTACCCTGTGTACATAAGCATTGAAATATGTTTGCGCTACCATTAAGGTTGCAAAGCCTCGGGTCCGTGTTTTCGAGTGTTCGTTCGCAGAAGACTTCAACCCCTTTCACTTTCCCGGCCATTTGCAGCTGACCCGGAGTGACCGTGCGAGGCGTCTGGAGGGATGATCCTTCGATCGGCCCAAGGGCTAGTCAGCCCTTCCGAATAAATCCAGAGATGGGGAAAAAGGAATTTTAATTTGGTGGAAAAGGCGACAAAAGAAAACTACGGTGAGAACACCAGGGTGTACTAGTCACCAGGTTTTGGTAAGAGATTATCGATAAAATAAGGATAAGAATATGTCCACAGCTCGACTTTAGAGTTGAGAATTGGAGGAAGAGGTATAACCATGGGCTGTTGTAATATAGCTTGGAATTCCTCGGTGGCGGTACATGACAAATACTTCATCCAAACGACTTCTCTTTTCACGTATTAAATGATTAGTTCCCGCCGAACATTCATCGTGGATAGGAACCAACGTTTTCCCAGCCCTCAGAAATTTGCAAACACCTGCATTGCCGCGGCGGGCGGGAAGCGGCGTGTTGAGGGTCCGTCGCGGGCAGTAGAGGCCGTGCCCGGAAGACGAGGGCGGAACGAGAAAGGGGCTGGGCGGGAGAGTAGATGCGCGAGGACGACTCGGGCGATGCGAGCAGGACGGCGCAACGCTCAGCTGGGCGAAGCAAAGCGGGCCGAGCGAGGAGGGGCGGGGCGGGGCGCCGGCCGATGCCTTCACACACCCCGCCCCTCCCACGAGGAATTTCGCGCGGCCGCCGCCGCCGCCGCCGCCGCCGCCGCCGCCGCCCGCGCAACTTGGCAGAATGTTGGAGCAGCGGGAGCTGTTTGGGGAGCAGTCGGCGCGTGGTGTTGACAGAGCGCCCGGCGTTTGAGGCGTGTGAACAGGCGGCGGGTGGCAGACGCCGCGCCGCGCCGCGCCGCGCCGCGCGGTGGCCCGTGCTGGGATCCGCCCCGCCTCACCCCGGTTTACTACACTCCACTCCTCCCCACCCCACCCCGGTTTACTCCACTCCACTCCACCCTATCCCGCCCCACCCCACCTCATCCCGCCCCGCCCCACCCCACCCCATCCCGCCCCGCTCCACCCCGCCCCGCTCTATCCCGCCCCGCTCCGCTCTAGTCCGCCCCGCTCTATCCCGCCTCGCTCCGCTCTATCCCGCCCCGCTCCGCTCCATCTCGCCCTACGCCACCTCTTTTCACTCCGCTCTACACGCCTTATCCCATTCCGCTCCACCCCTCGTCGTCCCGCCACGGTTCCCTCCGCCTCGTCTCGCCCTACCTCGCCCACGCCCTTGCCTCCTGCTCCCAGGTCGAGGAAGTGCAGCGGAAGTGGCAGACAGGCGCGATTCAACTGGAGCGAGGCGAAATGTTTGGAGATCGCGTTACATTCAAGGCGTAAGATCGTCCTCTCTCCCTTTGTGGGTCTTAGAGTGAGGGGATGGTCTTCTGATCTCGCTTCGAGGTTCCGACCAAATGATCAACGGCGGAACGTTTCAATGTCGTAGTCGAAACGGTTGCTGCCTACTTACGTGAGTCTTTTGACCGCTACTCGGTCAACACAATTTTAAAGACGGCCAGTTTGCCAGAACCATTCTATACCCAGAACTCCACTTCATGGTCCTTAGATTTATTTTTCTTTTAATTTCTTAAGTTCGTCGATCAAGCGAAGAGCTGTGCGAGACTCCAAGAACACGCTCCTTTATTGAGTTTCTGAATGTACTTCATTCATACTGTGACGCCTTCCGCTTTTGTTTTATATTTTCCAGACGTTATTTTTCTTAATCCTGTGGGTTCTCTTAACATCTCGCTTTTATCTTTCGTCCAAGAAGCAGACGCGAAATTTCCAATGTTCAAATGCTCAAATTTATGTTCCCAGTAATTGTAGCAAAGGAAACAAATTGTTAATAAAAACACATTTCGTGATGTATCTCTTCTGGGATAGTGAACTACAAACGTAATGACACGGGCCATCCGTCTCGCCGCGCGTTCTCATGCGTCAGCTTTGGGAGCATTCGACCATTCCCTGTGCGTTTTAGTATCGCAATGCTACACAGAAAGCTCCGCACTGTTATATTACAGTGCGCTGGGGAGACGCTGCCGAGCTCGCCGTTTTTTAAGGACTCGGAGGGGAATACCAAATTTCTGTCAACTGAACCTCGCATCTTAACATTATGAATTAGCGCGTTATTGAAGATACGCAAGTTCAGTCAATTGTTGACGGTATTGAATGCGTTATTGAGGATGTTAAAATAATTTATTTTTCTCATATTTTAGGTTGGTTGATTCAAAATATATTTGATTAGTGCTGTTTCTTTTGTGGTTGACCACTGGAAGACAGATGTTGTTTATTGGTCAGTGTGGTGTTCTTCCGAGCTGTCGTTTTGCGTCATTGTGTATACGAGATCTCCAGCGACTGTTACTGTTTGCGATTAGTTTTGTTGATCGTCTTGTTGGTAACAGTTTCCTTCTGCTGTTAATGCCGCTACAGTGAACGGGGATCACCAAATCATCTCGTCTCATGATAATGTACTTGACATTTTGAAATAAGTTACTGGATATCGCTTTAAGAAGTAAGGTTGTGAATGTGCTGAACATTTCGCACTAAAAGAGCATTCTTTTCTGAAAATATCTTTCATTATTACAAACGATACTGTACTAGTGAAATTTTCGAAACAAAATAATTCAATACCATTCTGAACAACTAGTAGAAAGTACAAAAATCATGGAATGAACTAGAGTACAATATGTCCAAACAACAATGCTTATTTCGAAGTACTAGAGTGCAATTCCTGTATTTAGGAATCCTAAGACATTTTTATTTTGTATAAATTCTATTATCTGCAATTGTTTCAAATGCAGGAGTAATACAGATTCTCGAGTGTCAATTGGAATTCGAAGACGGAACTACGTGCCTTGGTGTGCATACCTTACGTGTATTGAGCATAAAATTAGTTAAGTTATGTTTTAATTTAGATTTGTATTAAAATACATCTTTATGAATTTACAGGAGTTGCTTATGCTTTGTGAATTAGTGTTGTGCCACTGGTTTTTACGATAATTGACATTTTTTCGTTTATTTTACCAATAATTAATTGAATAATTAATTTTGACTTGCTGATAACTACTTCTTTTTGATATCCACTATTACTCCAGTAAAATGTGTCACTATTCTTATCTATTATCTAGTCTGATACCATTCTTCTCCCAAATCTCTTTTTAGGATTTTTCCAGAACATTGTGAGTGCTTGGCTCCGCAGCACCGCGGGTGGCCAGCTGCTGACTGGCGCCGGATGGCCAGGGATCGGGCAGCCTTCCTTCGCCCCCGCCCCGAGCCACGTTTGTCGGAACACCGTTTCAAATTATGAAACTGCCTTCTCGTGTTTGTTTTTCGTTGTATTCCGTTTCCGTCGGATTTTGCCGTTCCCCACTGCCGTCTCGTCCCATGTTCATTTGTTCAGATAATATTGGGTTTGTAAATTGGAGCCGAGGAGAGAGAGGCTCGTGCACGCAGCGCCGTCGCTGCGCGATAAGCAGCTTGTCTCCGGGGCGCAGTCTTTCGCTCTCGCGGCCCGACCGCTGACCGCGGGCTGTTTCGCCAAGACTCCCCGCTGCCCCCACGCGGCGCGCGCTCCCTCTGCGGCCTTGGCCGAACCGCGCCGCCTGCGATTGCTCGGCGGCAACGGCGTTGCTGCTGCTGCTGAAGCGTTGACCCGCAGGTCATTGGGTTCCTGTCGGCGGGGATGTTTCACTCCACTGCCTACCTTGGTGGAATTCAACTACAGTCTGGGGTGGAATTTCAGAGGCTGGCTGCTCTGATCGATAGTTGCCAGTGGTTTCGCCGATCAACACCAGGCGAATGATGGAGCCGTACCCTAAGAAACGGATCACTACCGGGCGCGATCTATCCTTCCTCGTTTTCCCACTCCTGTCCCCCTACGTGCAAACGTGCATTAGACATGCCAGGAGAGCAGTTGGGAGCGTAAGCTTGCCACGGCTGGGATGATCAAAGCGATAGAGATTTAGATGGAAAATCCCTGCAAGCGGACGTTAAGGTGGCACTATCTCACGTTTGAGCGGTGGCACTATCTCACGTTTAAGCGGTAGAGGAATGACATCTAGTACATACATACTCTGCACCTTACTGGACTAAATACTTCATTAGTAGTCACGCTCGGAGACAAATACTGACTGAGGCAGTCTTACACTCTGGCGAAGCGTATGCTGACCGGGATCTTTCACCAAGACTTGCAATTGCCCATAATTTCTGCGCATCCTCTTAGGCGTTGCCCGAACTCCTGCAAATAGTGCCGGTGGCTGCGAGACCGTCAGTAGTGCAGCCTAGGATTGGAGACTCGTGGGTTTAAATCCATGGTTATGACGGATTTTGGGACTAGCTAAATAGCGTCGGAGACAAAAGCCACTGCTGGTTCAATCAGAGGTTCTCGGATTGATCGTTTCGCAGGAAAACTTACACGGGATCCACAGGCTAGTCTCATCGTCGCTTGTACCTTATTAAATTAAGTAAATAACTCGGGACAAAAGTTGTTGATGGCGTAGACCAGTGAAGTCATAGGGAGTATAAGACCGAGCGTCTTCCTCTTTCTGGAAAACGCCGCGCCCTTCAATGTGTTAGTCAACCATCTATTGAGGATGGTGTCCAGCACCAATTTGCTGTCCTCCAACAAATTTTAGTCTGCAGGCCAGCGACGAGGGTCAGACAAGGTTTTGCCGACAAATACACGTTAATGCAGAGCCTTGGCACATCGACCAATATTAATAAGAATATTCGAAGATGAACAGCCATACTAGTAGTAGCCTGAAAACTATTTGTTTCTTCACGCACTGCCTATGGAGAATGTTCATGAACAATGCGCTTTTCATAACACAGTAAATGGTTCGAATAGTAAACAATGCGAGGTATCTTTGGCGAAATGTAACTCCTATTTTTGAGGAACTCAGCAGTCTGGTTTGACGGACAAACGATCCGTCTCCGCCGCCGATGGATTTAGAAAAAGCGCTCTCTTTGGCGGCGCTGGCGGCATAGAGAGACGTCCGATGCTGATGGATGGAAGACGGCTGGGCGTCTCGCGCTGCGTCGCGCATTGGCAGGAACACAAGTGCGGCGCCGGAACAACAGCGGGGCGGAGCAGGGCGGGGCAGGGCGTGGCGGGGCGTGGCGGGGCGTTTTCACTCGACTCGGCGCGGCGGTGGCGCCGATTCTTTGTCTCTGCGTGGGCGTAGGGGGGAGGGGGCGGGGAGATGAGGCGGCTCATTAGCGCTCATCAGGAGAATGGCGTAGACGGGCGGAGGCGGAGGCAGGGGAGCCCTTGCGGCGAGGGGTGCAGGCGGTTCCGTCAATCCAGGGCTTCTAACGCGAAACAGACAGCTCGCGGCGGCCACCTCCCCATGTTATTTTAGTCCCTCGGCCGCTCGGCGTGTGGAGGAACTGCGGGAGCACTGCACTCGCTGGGCCAGCTCGCCTCTCGATTGGGAAGTGAAGCGTGATAAAGGAAGGGCCCGAGGAAGCGAAGTAAAGAATGGCCTGTCACCAACCAAGATATATTCGGCAAAACAATAAATAATATATACGTAACACAACGTCCAGAAGAAAATGTATTATAAATCATCATTCTGGAGCTGTTCAAAATGTAATAAAATTCAAACTTACCACCAGCTGAGATGGCTCAGGAGGTCAATTGATGTCACTGTTGTTACTTCCAGGCTTACACTTCCATGCACTACACAACCATGCGGGAGGAGACCAGTGGCGAGCTTAGAGCTTGTCCCGGCCGAGGTGCCCGCTGGTGAGAGAGTCCGGTACGCGGAAATCCCCACCAGCCGACGTGTAGACCGGCGTCGGATCCCACCATCAGCGGGAGAACAACACCGCTACGACCCGTGAATAAAAATGACGCACTGCACTTAGGGTTCTAATGGCCATTGGACTTCACGCGCCCGAAATCACACCTACCAATCAAAACCGACCATACATGGCAAGAAAGTCAACGTTGGCTCAGTTCTTGAATTTTTCCCTTTGTTTTCATCAAGCATTGAATCTTTGATTGTTTGTTTTTAAATTATTATATAAAATTCCTTTTTTAATCTTTTTCTTTAGTTTGGCTTTCCTACACTGATAGATTTGTGTTTGCATTCTGCCTGGCGTATTTTGTCGCATCTTTCGCCGATGTCATTCAACTCGGTATTTGAAAGGAGCACCAGAATGCTGGCAGTGAAAATCAAAAAGAGAGGAACGAGTGGAAAGAATTACGGCGTGATGACAGACTTCAAGAGCGCTAGAAGCTACTAGGTGAAGGATCGTGCTCTGGACTGTCGTTTTGTAGGAGAAGAAATTACATCTGACACCTGCCTCTGGACAGATTCTCTCAAGAGAAAAGAGAAGGTGGTATCTGGGGCCCGGCCTGGAGGGAGCTTCAGACGGCAACGCAAGTATAAAAGACTGCCACGTTTTGTGATTCTTGCAAGAGGCACCGGTGTGTAGTGCCTGGCTGAATTTATTCTAAATTTCCATCATGGGCCTAGGGAGATTGTTTCAAAGTGTCACGTTGCTGTAAAACTTATAAATTCATCCCATTTAATTCGTTTAGTTGTTACGAAGTAATTATTTATAACCGTTCATGATTGTGAGCATTCATTTTGACCTGATGGTGACATATAAAAGTGTAATTTGTTTTTAGTGAGTTTCAAATTATTAATTTTAGATCCACTGTTTCAAAAATTTAAATAATCTAGTGATTAACATGTTTGACACCAGAAGTGGACGAAGTGGATACTATTATTGTAGCTCTAGCCCATTCAAAAGTTGTATTTTCATTACTAGAATGGGGGGGGGGGGGGATCGTTATCGAGGTCCCACATTAGCTCCCTCCTCACGTAGTGGGTCTCTGACAATGGTGGCGCCGCCATTGCGCCGTCCTTGCCCTGCCCCTCGCCGCCCCCTCCCCACCCGTGCCACCCGCCGCTGTGGACCCTGGTCGTTATTGATTAGAGCCGTCTCCAGCCGCGCGAGCGGCCGTCGTGTGAGCTAACGGCCCGCTTCTAACGATGCTCGTCCCGCGCCCGCGCCCGCGGCTGCCACTGCCGCCATACGCGAACACCCCCACCCCGATCCCCGTGCGCTTGGGCGGCTGGATCCTTTCTCGCGCCTCTGCCACAATCGCATCCACCCATTTCTCGGTCACCTCTCGCGCGCCTCCTTCCCGTCACCTTCACCGCCCGCTTCACCGCCCGCTTCACCGCCCGCTTCACCACCCGCTTCACCGCCCGCTTCACCGCCCGCTTTACCGCCCGCTTCCCCCTCCTGTTTCCCACTCCTTCCCCCTCACGCTTCGCCTCCCGCTCCCCCACCAGCTCCCACTCCCGCTTCCACCACCCACTGCCCCCCCCCCCGCTGCCTCCTCCCACACCTTTTTCTCCAGATCTTCTCTCCGGGCACGCGGCAGGCCTCAACAGCGGTCTCTCCGTCCGCGCTGTAACGAGTGCTGATGGGCGCGCAAAGCGCCCGGAACAAACGCGATTTGCATAGGCGGTGTGGATTCTTTCTTGGCGGCAAGTGCGCGCAAATGAGCAAAGTTTAAACAAGCGCGGAGAGTGCTTGTCGGGCGGCGCGAGGGCCCTCGAGGTCTTAGCGGCGGCGGCGGCGGCGGCGGCTGCTGCTGCTGCTGCAGCTAGCCAGGTTGTCGGCGCGGGCGCGGCGCGGCGCGGCGCCTCGCGGGAGGGAAGGGGAAAAGGCGGGGGGCGGGGTGGGGCAGCGGGCGCCGCCGGCGGGTAACGGGAGATCGCGCGGCCAACTCGAGCAGAAGTTGGGGCGGCGAGCGCGCGACTTGTTTGTGCCGCGCCGCGCCGCACAGCGCCGCCCGTCGCGTCGGGAAGGGGGGCGTGGCACGGGCGGGGGAGGGGGCGACGGGCAGATGACGCGGACGGGCCTCGCTGTTGGTGCAGCAAACGTCGATAAAGTCGTCCCTGTGGCGGCGAGGCCCTCTCTGCGCGCGCCGCTGTCCCTCCCTCCGCCGCCCCGCCCCGCCCCTTCCGCTTCCTCTTCTCGCTCGCCTCGATAGGCGGACGCAGACCCACCGCCCCCGCATTCCGCCGTCGCGCTCTCGGCTCCGCTCCGGGGCGGGGCGGGGCGCGTGGACGCTCCTCGCCGCCGCCGCTGCAGTAACAGCAGCCGCCGCAGCCGCGCGGCTTCCAGCGGCGGTTTTGTTTACGACAGTCGCGAGCGAGCAAGCGCGCGCGCGGGTGGGGGCGGGTGGGAGGGTTTCTCAGCCGCCTTCTTTATGGTATTGTGCGGATCCGCCCGCCAGATGAGGCGCTCTGTCTATTCACCGCGCCGCCCCCGCCCCCGCCCCCGCCCCCGTCGCCGGCGCTCCCGACCACGCGCCGCGACCGTTTCTTTCTTCCTGTTGAATAGGGCGCAGCGGGTTTCACGCGCGCGAACTGGATTCTGCTATTCATTATTGAACTTGCTTTGGGACAGGTTTTATGCATATTATCTCTCTTACAATGAACGTAATGATAAATCTGACGATAATAATAAAAATATTAACAATTAATTATTTAAAAATTAACTGAACAAAAGACTCCAACCACAAAGATAATATGTTCTATCACGTTGAGGAAGAGTCGCAGTTTTTTAAATGAATAATATATGCACTATCAATTATCAGTTAAGAACATTATTGCATTCATATTTCCTTAATATGTAATGACTCGAAACAAACACGTTTGTTTGTAGGGATAACGTGTGGCGTGGCGTGTCCCTCCAGTTCTTCCCTGTGTTGCCTAATTTTTGTCTGTCGCTTGCCTTTTTGAGAGCGCAACGTGTGTTATTTACAGCCTCTCGCCCCATTTCGAGGGAAGGTGTGGTATGAGACAAACCATTAAAATGCAGACCCGGGTCCTCGGCAGTTCATTTTGGGATCTTTTCTCTCGGCAATTGCGCTGCCCTTTCTCCGACTGCTCTTCTTGTAATGGAAAACGCCCTGGGAGAACTTCACAACTCGCGGTGTTTTCAGTGAGTTTCGCGGTTCGTAAGACAATGGCCGTAGTTGCACGCCCAGGGACGTCCAGGGCCAAATAATGGTTCCGCCCAACGTAGAGGCAGTAGCAGGAAGTGCAAGTGTTGTTTACTGTTGCTGGAGGGTTTCATACCCAGATTCTACGTTTTGTAGTGAAGATAACCCAATTAAGATTTGATTCTGTTGACATGGACAGTTTAGTCAGGCGTTTTATGATTCCATGTTTCAGTGTCGCTCTTATTTGTGTCGATGAGTCAGAGAAGTTAATGTTTCTAACGACATTCTAGTGGAAGTTTCACGCAGGAAATATTTAATTATGTAGATGAATGTACGGAATGGATCAAACGCGATTGTACGAAATGTTCACACAACCTCTTGTGCTTTAACATTCAGGATGTTAAAGCACAAGAGTTCAGTTCGACTTCACACTTACCGAAGTACTTTTGTTAAGAGGCGGTACTATATTGTTTTGCTGATTTATTCCACTTTTATGTAACTGTATTTTAATCTCCGAGTTTCTCTCAATTTGTATTAAATCACCACTGTCATAAGAGTTATCACCGGCACTACCACTGCCACCTCCACCGTAATCGTCTCGTGGATTCGTTGTAAATCCATGCTTGTACATCACGACCCGGTCCCTTACTGGTTGGCGAGAGTCTGAGGAAATAATAGTCTGAGGAAATAATACGCCCGAGCGGCAAAGAACGAAGCAACAGCAGAGCTTTCACTTCCCGATCAACTCCATTTTTACACGGGTGACTTACAGGTCGAGGCGATTTGTTCCGTTCCTGCTCCCAAACCACTTTCTCTATTCTGCTTTCGAAGCAGATCGTGCCTCTACTTTTGTCGCATCTCTGAGAAACTGGTTTCAATAAACTCGCCAGATCTATGTATTATTGATGGCGTGGCACGTAGCTGTCTGGGAGGAGAAAAGGGGAAGTTGACTGTCAGCTTTTGATTTGTCAAGTGCGAGTTATCGAGTGTAGCATAATAAGAGTCCTAAATAGATGGCCCAAATTTTTTTCTGCGATACATTTTTACGTATTATTGCGTATAATTTATTAAACAGCAAGTGAGTTTAGACATTTTCAAGATAATATAAAACTTGAATGTTTTCTCAGAGCTCAGAAACATACGAGACATTGTTTTCCTCTCTGGAAATGAAAAAGGTCATATTTTTATTTGAAAGGAATTCCTGATACCGTCCTGGAATCTTCGGTCGTACTACCCACGTGCTTGCCCCCAAGTACGGGGAGACAACGCCCAGGCTTTCGTTAACAGGCTCCGACGGGCGTATATGCTTGAAATCCCCCTACCTCCGCCCATCGAGTGCCCTTAAGAGTACGTTCAGAACGGATCTGTGTTCTGTAGATGTCTCTTACGGCCATTTACGACTGAATATTACAAATACTCGGTGGATTGCAAGCACGATCGCACTGCGTTCGACGCGACCACACTGCGTAAAACGCGGCTGATAGATATCCGGTCGCGGATGTAATTTATTGGGCCAAGTTAAGCTATTCACCATGGGAGGTAGACGTGTTAGTTTATGAAGGAAACGTCTCGTGGATGACCTTGGGTTCACGTCTCTGAAGTGATAGAGAATTGTTGAAAAAATCGATAAGGAGGAGTTTGCCAATAGTTCTTGACAAACATCAGTTTCTTAGGAAGATGAAGTTTCTTTCACAAACGTATCCGTTATCTATCAAACATATGTCCTAAGAAATCAGCGAGAAGTTTTATTTTTTTCTCCCATTCTAATGCATGTCGCTTTTATACGTAATATCATGATAAAATGAACATTTGGTTGACTGTTGGGTGAAGAGGAGACGACGCTATTATCGGTATAATCGCTATTATCGCGGGTTGTTCAATCTAACGTGATACCATTTGTTGTGACAACGCTGTGGAAATGCGGAAGCTTCTGATACAGTCTGACTTACAATACGGCCCGGGAATCACCTCGTGACGTCAAACCGTCAATCACATTCGAATTTCATTCGTAGTCTAATGATTTGAAGTCTTCCAACGATAGTCTGGTGTAGAGTAAAGTGTGAAGACTACCGTTCACCGGAATCATTCGGTCGCGTGTACCTTTTAAACGCTGCGGTGCATTGCGGTAGTTGGCGCGCGATTGTTATTTTTTTCTTCTTCTTCTTCTTCTTCCTCCCCGTCCGCGCCCCCACCCACGCGGACGCGCGTTTCTTTAATGAACGCGCCTCCCCACGCCGCGCGGCGCGGCGCAGCGCGAGCGGCGCGCGGCTATTCTTAGCCCCGGGGGCGGCGGCGGCGCGCCGGCGGAGGCGGAGGCGGTAGAGATTGTGCGGTGCATGCGAGTAGGCGGGCGTTGTGTTTGGGTTCCCCCTCCCGCCGCCGCGCCCTCCCACTACCGCAGCTCGCTCCGCCCGTCCGCCCGGCGGCGAAGCGGGGCGGTGTGGCAGCAGCGGCAGCAGCGGCTTGTGCGCGCGTGGCTCTCAGCCTTGCGCTTTGGACAGGTCGCGTGACAGTCGCGCGACGCCCGGCGTGCCAGTTCAGCGCTGGAACGTCGCTGCTGGGTCCCCCTCCCCTGTGAGCGGAAGAAATTAAACGCAAGACGCAGTCTGTAACGTGTACTTCTAACAATAACGCCTCTCGGGTTGACGAACTTATTGGTGCATCACTGGTTGAATGCGGTTAAGAAGAGGCGAAATATTTTGGGTTTAATATGTAGGATGGAATGGCATCAACGGGAGCGGAATAAGGCGACGGAACCATGTAGATTTCAGTAAGCAAAGAACAGAAGCTGAGAGATTACACTGTTAACAGCATAATATGGGTTTCTATTGACGTTGGCACAAGGAGAGATTAGGGATCACGTGGTTACCCAAAGATGTTCGAAAGGGAAGGGGGCATTAGCTTTTCATTATTAAACATTTTATTTCGGTAAATATATTCAATATTTTCCCTTTGGTTAAGATAGTTTCGAAATTGTTACAAGGCATTTGGAAAAACGCTCTCCAAAGCATTTACCAGCTCTGCAAATGGTTCCATATAAATTAATTTGTTTTTTGAATTCTTCTTCTAAGTTTATTCTCCTTGTATGTAATGTCCTTAATAGAAAAATGAGTGATATGTTGATAAAAAAAAAGTTCGATGGGAAAGAGTTTCCTGAAATGCAGTACCTTCTGATATTTTAAACTTCCCATGCGAATGGCGGTTTCCATGGAGTGCTAGCTTCAATTGAAGAGATTAGTCAGAAAGATGCCGACAGTTCGATGCTCATGTGCGGCATAACACCGAGGCGCCAGACTGCTGTTTGCCTCGCGGGCCGCCTTCCCCCGGCGCCTGGCGCCGCCGCCGCGCGCTCGCAGACAATTGGGCGTCGGCTATCCGGCCCCGCCGCCGCCCCTCCCTCCCCTCCCCCTCCCCGCCCCCGCTTAGTTAATTGAGAGCGCACTCGGCACGCCGCGCCAGCGCTGGCCCGCGAAGACCCATCAGGCTCGCCGCTTCGCTCGCCCGCCCACGCCTCGCCCCATTCCCCGCCTCGCCTCATTCCCCGCCTCGCCTCGCCTCGTGCCACGCCCCGCCCCGGGTCGCCCCGCCCCTCCCCGCCCTGCCCCGCCCCACGGCGTACCCCTGTCCCTCTCCCTTGACCACTCCTCGCCCCCATGCTCCGACCCTTCTAGCCTGGGCCTCGAGCCCACGTCGCCGCTCAAGCACAGGGGGAGCCAAATAAACAGTCAAAATATCCGTGGGCTTGGCCTCGGAGGCCCCGAGCAACTACTGCTCTATGAGACGTCTTCTTGTTGATTACAGAACGAATGTAGGCGTTGACAGCGAGGAATAATAGATGCGTTTGAATTGAGACGTGGCGGTTCCACGTTGTGAATAAATTTGTTTGACCTATTTCTGAATAAATGAATAATAAAAAACATTCTATACGACACATAAAATGTGAATTGCTGTAATAAGGTTTATTGGATTTGTATTTAATTAGCAACAGTTGTATTAGGCTTTCCTTATATTTAGTACCTCAGAAGTTACGAAAACAAAAATAGTAGCCTGTAATATATCTAAATGACATAACATTCTAAATTATGTAATGCCTAATGAAATAGGTTTCAACAAAAACCTTATAATATTTTGTTTAAATATAGCAAATATAATTTCTAGCTGGAATTTGCCCCAAAACGTAAAACTTAAATACGGCCGCCTGCTGGAGCAGGACACCATCGAGCTGCATCCTCGTGTGCAATTTGCATATCCGGTAATAGAGATGAGGGGAATGGAGCAAGTAGTGGCAGGTGGCGCCCGTCCACATGCATTCGTAGCTGCTTATGGCGAATGGGAGGTGGAGCGGGAGGAGGGAGGGCAGGGCGAGGTGGGATGGGTTGGGGCGGTGGAGGAGGAGGAGGGGGGGGTTGCTGCCTGGCGAGCGCCGCCGCGGAGCGCCGAGTAATCTGAGAAACGAGCGGGGGCGGGTGGCGGCTCCGTGGCATGGCCGCCTGGGAATCCCCCAATGCATGGGACTCGCTTACTTCACCGCCTTCGGCATTTGCATTGTAAGAGCCGCGCCGCATGCGATGGTACTCGCTGCATGGAAGGTTGCCCGTAATCCAATAACGCTTACCTCGGGGAGGAGCTTGCGTGGATGCAGTGTGCTTATGTTTGTCAGGGTTCTTAAGTTTCTTGCGGTATTCGACTCGCTTGCGGTGGGAATCTTCTCTCGGTAGAACTCTTTTATTTTCTTCTGTCAACCACTTATCTCTGTTCTCGGTGAAATGGATCATTTTGTATACCGAGATGTCTAGTGGAACGCTAGTCATCCTTTACCCGTAATGCGTTATATGTGGGTTGGGGTAATGGCAACTCAGTTTTCGGAATAGGTTTGTTGTTTTTAACAGAAGGGAATAAATCGCGGATGGACAGATCATATCATTGAAATGTGAATTCAGAAATAATTAGATATATGAAAGTAATTAGATGCGTGTCCTAGCCGGGCTCGGCCTATTAACCATGGGAAAGTTGACATACGCAGTATATTAATTCACCTAGTCTCATTTAGGTCCTTGGAGCATTGTAGTTCGAAGCGATGGCCGAAATTCCGGATATTCTTGGAAGGTTTTTCTACTTATATTTAATTCCTTAGTATATACTGGTATGCGTCTCTTATAAGGGATTGATATTTATGTGAATACAAATAAAATTTGTAAATAGTTACAAGCAACATTACAATAACAATTTGTGAAATGTAATATATGTAGAAATTAGAAACAGTAGATAATTTAAAATCTAGGAAATAGTTGTAAATATTACTTAGGAAATGACAGAGAATGTGCAAGGATTTGCAAGATTATGCAAGACTGTGCAAGATTATCTAGACTTGATTCGTGAAAAAGTATGTACAGATTTACCAACAACGTAGAAATGTGTGACTGGACAAAAAATAAGAGAATAGAAAGTGAATGAAAGTTAATAAATTCTAGAGATTCTATAGATAATTCTTTTAAAATGTGTTCATTTGTTATGAACAATAATGCTTTTAAAATGTATCATCCGAATTTGTTTTGAATGACTTCCAATTTGCGAAGACTGAGTTACCTCGCCACGTGGGGCATGCGTATGTTAATGAACGTGGCTGTGGAGGCGGGTAGGGAGCGCGTGCGCGCCGTTGCGGCAATCGGTGCTGTGCGTGGCCTTCGTGCGATTGCGGGATGAGCTGCGCGCGCGGCGGTGGACGAGGAACGGCACGCGACCGCCGGCACCGCCGCCTCCCGCGCCGCCTGCCGCTCACCGCTCCCAGCTCCCAGCCTGCCCCCTCCCCGCCCCGCAGCGCCCCACCCGCCCTTTCCCTTTCCACCCCTCCTTTCCCTTTCCACCCCTCCTTTCCTTTTCACCCCTCCCTTTCCTTCCTCCGCCTCCCATCCCCTTCTCTCATCCAATTTCTCCCCTCCCCTCCCCTTCCTCTATCTTCCCCTCCCTTCCTTCCCCTCCCCTCCCTTCCTTCCCCTTCCTTCTTTCCATTCCCCTCCATTTCTTCCCCTCCCCTCCCTTCCTCCCCATCCCCCCTTTCTTCTCCATCCCCTCCCTTCCTTTACATCCCTTTCTCTTCCTTTCCTTCACCTCCCTTTCTCTTCCCTTCTTTCCCATTCCTTCCCTTCTCATCCCCTTCCCTAGCCCCCCTTCACTCCCCTCTACTCCCCGCCCCGCCCCATTTCCGTTACCGCAGAGACTGCCCGCGCTCGCCTGCGTTCCTTGCTCACCATTCCGGATTCCTCTCCGCGCTCAGGTCCCCGCCTCTCCGTTGCCCCTCCTTCTAGCCTCGTCCTCCCATACGCGCTTTCCTTCCCCGTCGTTCTCATTTTCGTCTTGCTCGCCTCTCGGGGCCTCTCCGCTACCACTCCAGATATACCCACCTCACTCAATTCCGCCTTGCCCGCACCTTTCACCATTGTTCGTTCCCTCTTCGTCTCACTGGCAGCTCCTGCGCGTTGTTGGCTGGGAGGTCCCAGGGTTTTAGTCCTGACAGTCGAGGATTTTCTTCACGGGCTACAAAGCTGGGTCGAATTCATCCTGTGTCTGGAGGAGAATTCTAGCGGCGAGCTGCTTCGATCGGTGGTTTTCGCTGATTTCTGTGAACAATACCAGGCGAATACAGGAGTAATACTCTACAATCGGGCAACGCTATCTGAGCTTTCTTTCCTAGTCGATGTTCCCTCCTAAACTTGTCTCACACACACACACACACACACACACACACATGCAAACTCAACCACACGTGAAGGGAAGCCAATCGGGAGCTTGGAACTTACGGATTAGAACTAGAAGAAAACCCCACAAGCCGACTTGTAGGTCGGCGCCGTATCTCATGATTCAGGAGAGAGAAGGAACACCATCTGCTGGGTTATAACATGCCCTACACTTACAGGACTAATTCCTGTAGCTGTTGTCGCGGCCGTAATCAATATTCACCAACTCACTGCTGCCCTCACCCTTTCCTGACGCCCCCGCCTCGTCATCACCCGGCGTTGCCTCCTACATCCCCTTCGCTCCGCGCCTCCCCGTCCTCTCTGCTTTCGTCCCGCCCCCCCGCCCCGCCCGCCCCGCACCCCTGCCCCGCCCCCTCCCGCGCCGCCCCTCCCGCGCCGCGCGCAAAACGCGGTCGCCGCTGATCCGTATCGCTTTAATTGCGTGGGTAAATACCGCCTGCGGAGAGGGCGCGCCGCCGCGCCGCACTCCCGTGGCTTCCTGCGTCTTGCGGCTGATGCATAACTCCGTCGATAATCTGCTGCTATTCTGGGGCTCTGTTTCGGTTTTAAATCCACCCACTTCCTTCGTATAAAAATACGCTTCTGGACTTCTGCAAGACTAACAATCCTAATGGCCACACGAAATGCGCTATGAGGTGTTTTTTATTTAACGCGTGTCACGAATCTTCAGAGCTCCTGCTCGTTTGTTGAAATTATTTTTCTGCAGAGGCAAAATAATTCTGCTTGAGGTTCCTAGGTAGGTTAAACCAATGTTGGTTAATTTAACAAAGGCTGTGTTGTACACATTTTTAATTATTCTTTTTGTGTACGTAACCTTAGAATCTATGAATGGGATATGTAAGAGATTAGAAAGTGAGAAATTAGAAATTAGATAAAACATGTTATCGTCTAAAATCAATTCTTTGATTCTTCAGCTTTTCATACGTATTTTAATTCTTTTTTCACAGGTTTCAATTGGTTTACATTTCCATCTATGAATGAATTCTATAATCAGCTTTTTCCCCCCTTCAATTTTCATGTGCTACTCTTCCTTAATTGTTCTTTCTCTCTCTCCCGTTCTTCAATACTCAACACGCAGCCCCTACTCAGACTGTAAGGCGGCGGAGGACCAAGAGTACCAAGAGTACGAATACACGTTTAGGTCGAATACAACCGCTACCTTGATGAGCATTTTATAGGCCGAATGTTCTGATGGGTAGGTAGTTGCCACGGGTTCTCCAATCAATACCAGGCGACCAGGCGAATAATGCCGGATATTTGCTTTTCCCGTGACGTATCCTCACTCCTTACTTACACACACACACACACACACACACATACTTACATGCTCTATACTACCACGCATATCGGAACACCAGTCGGGAGCTTCGAGCTAGACTGGCAGGGATAGTGTCCTGTTGAGGAAGATAGCTGTAGGGAAACCTCCGCAAGCCGATGTGAAGATCGTCGCCGAATCCCACTATCCAGTGGGGGAAGAGCTCGGGTACTGAAATTCACTACAGAAGCGGGACTGACTAATGACCATAGTCCTTGACGAGCCCGAAAACATCAATCGTGTGGGTTTCCAAACAGTGCTGGACAACTTTATCTCGTAGGACTCAGTTTTTGCGAACACGAAAGGCTATCATTTTGATGCCCTACAATTGTTTACAAAACACATAAAAACAACTACTACTTACTGAAAAACACGAAATGTTCAGTACATTTCGAAGAAACCCTTTAATGACCCACTTTTATATAGTTCTAGTGTCAATTAAAATAAAACACGCCAGTGCTGTAGTGGCCATTTACTCGTTTTACGACGCAAGAACCTCGATTAAAGCACATGCAGAAGGAAAATGGGTCACATGTTTCAGCTGTGAAATTCGATTTAAAAGAAAGACTACGCAGCACACGTATATGTTTTGCACATTATCAATAAAACATTTTTTAAAAGTAAATACACGGAGTGCTAGCGTAGGTACAGTAAATGGTAATGTGAGAACTAGCTAAATAATTGAAGGACGATGCTGTTCCCGTACTCTTGGCGGTGCAGCCACGGAGTGGACGGGGCGTGGGTGGTCATTAGCCCTTCGATCCACCTACATTTAATTACGAAATCCTCTTCCATTTCTATTAAACGGATTGCAGAACCCTGAACCAGAAACATTATACAACTTTTTTTCTCAAATATTTGTGTACAACAAGAAGGCACGTCCAATAACCGCGTAAGAATGTGGACGCACATGTGCTCCCTACTGAACATGCTGCTTGAAGGCAACCAACGCATCTGCCTTCGTACCATTAATTCCTGGAAATATTTCAATACAAATGAATTATACGATTTCGAAGTTTTGCTTTAGTAAGTCTTGTCATTGGAAATGTGGATTTAGAAAATGAAGGGATCAAATTGATCTAAAATGTTAGAAGTGGAGGTTTTCAAAGAGAGGGGGGAAAATACTTGTGTGGAAAACATAATAACAAAAGGGATGAAGTTTATTTTGTGTGTGGAATGAAAGACAAGAAGAGGAAGGTGACGAATACAAGTTTTAGCCTATCCTAAGGAAGATGGTGCTCTAGGGGAAGTACATATATAAAGAAATAATAACGTTCGAAGCGCGCTGAAGATGAAATATTCGATATTAATAATGATACATTATAAGAGAGAATTTACATAATAATCACGAATAAAGCGTTCCCATAAAAAGCGTCCTACATGATCCGGCAGTTTCTGGATCCGTGCCCCTCTCTCTTTTTCTCCCTCTCTTTCTTTTTCTCTCTTCTCTCTTTCGCCCTCTCTTTCTTTTTCTCTCTCTTTCTCTCTTTCGCCCTCTCTTTCTTTCTCTCTCTCTTTCTTTCTCTTTCTGTCTTTCTCTCTCTCTTTCTTTCTCTTTCTGTCTTTTTTCTCTCTTTCTCTCTCGCTGTCTCGTCAGAGCGAGCATTCCGCCGGCGGCTTTATTGACTGCCTCGCGTAGGGCGTGGCGTGGCGGGGCGCGATGAGGCCTGTTTCGTCCAAAGCGCGCACTCGCATCTTCATCATTTCATCGCCCACCCGCTCTCGCGCCCGCCTTATGTCCAAATTTAATTATTGACTTGTGTAAGGTTTAATTCAGCGGAACATGAAAGGCGCTGAGCAGTTTGCGCTCTGCTGCGCGCCCGGTTCGCAATATGCCGACGCCTCGCATGCGCTGCGCTGTGCTGCGCGGCGCGGCGCGGCGCGGCGGCGACGGGGCTCTGGGCGTCTTGGCGTTCGCGGCGAAGCCCAGCCGAAGCGACGCGGCGCGCCGGCGCCCGCGCTGGGAGCAGACAGATTTCCCCGAAGAGATCCGGGGCAGCACGCGGCGAGGCGGCGCAGGACCAGGCGGGGCGGGGTGTCTGGGAAGGTCAGTGGGCGGGCTTCAATGGAAATGTCTCTCTTTTTGGACTTAAGCGAAAAAAAATTCGTGAACGGAAGAACTCAAAGAAAAAAATCTGGTTAGATTTTGCAGAATTCGGATTATGTCAGATTTGGAATTGGGATTATGTCTGATAGTACTACACGAAAGCGCGATGAAAACGGCTTTGTCTTGTACTCGGTCGTTTGTCATGTCGAATTGACAATTTTGGTATCACCAGTTTTCATCGTAGTTAATAATATAAATTATACGTCTGCTTGCCGTGCTTAGTTGAATCGTTTTCGAAGTTCAACGTAGTTTCCAAGATTTATTCTGCAGATACATTTGGTTAGATCATGGTTTCGTCCAAAAAATTTTCTATTAAAATTTCATAAAATCCGTGTCTTTTCCCCCCTTTTTGTCACAAAATTACTCAAAGCTCTAATCTGCATTGTAACTAATCGCATGCGGGACATCGACGCTGTGCTTTTTAATTCAACATGAATAAGTAAATTTCAGTATTTATGCAGTGTGCTACATGCGCTTGCGATTAACTTGAGATTTGTAGAGAACTAATTGTTTTCTTAGTGTATGCGTGAATTGATACAAGATATGTACTATTGTTATTTCTTTTTCTTTTTTTGCAGGTGAGTTTCTTAATATCGGTCTCCCTCCTTGTAACCTGCAGTCGATGTAAACTATTGGTGAGTGGTTGCCGGATGTTTATTTATTTATTTATTTATTTATTTTTTTTGTTAGACTTGGTTACAAATGATGAACAAAAAAAGGGGGAAGTGTTCTAAAATTTAACTTCCGAAGAGAATAAATTCAGAAGAGTTTTCTCAAAAACAACAAATGGTTTTGTCACTTTAAATTCACAATGTCGTTCTCAACTTTCCTCTTTCAATTCTCGAGATGTTTGTCTTTGGTTTGATGGCAAAGAACATTAATTTACTGGGGGTGCCATTTTAAAAGTGAAGTTCTGCATTCCACAATACTCCTGCATTAAGCCAATTAAATCATGAAACAAACCGCTTTTACATTACGGTGTAACGACTAATGGCAGGGAGGAACAAAATGTGACATACATATTTCCCATCCGCATTCCAAAATGTTACACAGGCCTTCCTACTTTTGCCTAGTTGTAAGGAACGTTTTCACACATGCAGTTTTCCCATTTCATTTTCAGTTGCTAGTGGGCGACAAATTCTTCACAATTTACATGCTTTTTCAAACTGCTGATAGGTTTTGATGTAACAAAATATATTGTGAATCAACAAGAACCGACAAGTTGAAGAAAATGTTTATATACATTTTTGTAACAAGAAATTGTATATTTAAATATGTCGACGAAAATAGCTTAATTGTGCGTTATGCACTGAAGAACATTAATTTGCACAAAGAAATTCTTTAGATATGGAATAGGGGAACAAAAGAGAAGAAATTGTAATTTTGATAAAATGTTATTCCAGACTTCTCTTTGACTATTATAAGATCTTTTCAGAATTCCTTCAGAAATAATTTCAAGATACAAATTAACATTTTTGCGTCGTTTCTAGGTTAATTTCACGCACATTTCATAGGGAAACAAACAGTGTGTTTCATTAAATAACTTGGAAGTCCGGTATCAAGAACCTGAGATAAAAGGTAGTATCTCCCAAGAAAAAAAGTAACGCAGTATGATCTTAATAATTAAATTCAAGGAGGAGGAAACGGAATTCCTTTTTTTTTTTTTTATTTGAGTCTGTGCTTACGGAGGACACTGCACAGAGCCGTGACTTGCAGTAGGTGTGTCGCGAAAGGTTTCCAGATGTGTCGCGAATATAATGATCTTTTTATGTGAAACATCCAGGTCGGCCTCGCGCTTTTTCCGGAATGTTCCCTGGCAAGCAGGTGGTCTCTGGAGGAACCACAGCCGGGGAGCGTCGGCCCGCCCCATTCATCGCGCGAGGCGCCGTCTCCTTTCCGAGCGGTTGGGTCTCTTGCGAGCGCGCCCTCGCCGCCACCGCCGCCTTGTTTTCGGTCGCCCGCCCCATTGCGCGCGTCCTCCGCTCGACTGCCCCGCCCCCCGCTCCCCGCCCCCGCCCCCGCCGCCGCTCCCACCTCCGGCTCCGCTTCGCCGCCGCCTGTGAAATTACCTGCGCCGCTCCGCGCGCAGCCGCCACCGCCGTCCCTGCCACTGCGCCTGTCGCTTCGTCTCGCGCGGCCCCGGGGCCCGTGTTTAACCTCAACCCCGCCCCGCCCCGCCCCACCCCGCCTCGCCTCGTCTCCGCGCGCGGAGGCCTCGCCAAGTTGTTGCGAGGTGAACCAACTCGCGCTCCTTGTTTTGTTTGAACAGTTCTTCCCGCTCGCGCAACAGTTTCGCGTTTTGTTCCGTCAAACGCTCTACCCGCGCGCGCGCGCGCTAGGGCTGTCTGCCGGCCCGCGCCGCGCCGTGCGTCGCGCAAAGGGTGCAAAGCGCTTCTGCAGGCTGCCGGGGGTGGGGAGGGGTTGAAGGAACCGCAGGCGCCGTGAGAGAGGTCCTCTCGTCGAGACGAGACGCAGCGCGAGCTCTTTTTCACAGAGCGAGTTGAGTTCAGTCGAGGCGCTGTGCTCTATCGCGTCGCGCAAACCCGGTCGGATGTCTCTGGATATCAAAGGTTCGTAGTTCTAAAATCCGAACAAAACCCCACGTTAAAAGGCTAGAACAAAAAACATAGTAATAAAAAAATATTCATTGAATATTTTCGTCGGTAATAAAAAAAAAGTTCATTGAACCGAACTATGAAAGTAACAAAGATTGACAAAATTGTATATAGGGATCAGTAAAAAAAAATGCAAAATAATTGTATTTTATGTGTATTGTTTAAGCAATACAAATATGTAATTAAACTTTAAAGTTTTCTACAAATCTTTTATTAAAATGTAAGTAAATGAAATATAATTAATACATCGATTTTTTTTTAATTCGTAAATTAAATCAAATTGACTCTTATTTCGGGTTTCCTGCAAATGCCTGGTTTTGATTCGAGGGAATTCATTCCAGCAGTCCCGCACAAGTGACGGAGGCTGTCCCATCTAAAGTAAGAGCATGGCGTGTCCCCCCGCGTACTCGAGCCCCTAACGCGGGCGCTTCCTGGAAATGCGGCGGCGGCCGCCGCGAGAGCGCTCGTTTGGCCGCCACTTCACCGCCCGCGCGCCCTTAACGACGTCGGCGGGGCGCGCGGCGGACGCCACGCACACGGCACGGACGGCGCGCCGCAGCCGCCGCAAACGCGCCCTCCGCCCCGCCCCCGAGCGCTGCGCTGCGGCGGGGCTTGCGTCACGATTCTGGTGCGATGCGAGTTAGTAGGCGGAGGAAATCTCTAATCGAGTCTGTATCCTTCAAAGTGAGTATTGAAAACTTGTGGTAATGGAATCGGGACTGTGTAGGTTTGAAGCTGCGTTGATATAAGTGTGGCTATATAGGTAAGAATTCAAGTTCCAGCTGTTAATTCAAACGCAACACTCATAATTTTAAAGGGATAGTAGGTAGGGGCGTCAGGTGGTCGTCCTACGGCACTAGTCGCTATAGAAGCGGCATCTTGCTCCTAAGCACTGATCTAGATGTCTTTAAGCACTGGTAGCCAGGATTGTTTTTGCGAGGAAGCAAGAGTTGTTGTTTTGGGGATGAGGAGTGGGTGGCGCTGGCTGCAAAGTAAGTGATCACCGTATTATGAAAATTACTCTCAACAGATAGGAAATTAACGAAATTTAATGTACGTGCTTCCAAACTACTATTTCCTTTCGAGGATTCAAAATGCTACTTTCTCGGTAATATTGAGTTAATTGTACAACACAAATTGCAACCATAGTACAGTTGTGACAGACAAGGATTTGACTCTGAGAGACGATTCTTTAAGTTAAACAAAAGCGAAGAGATTACCTAACATTACCTATCTGGCTTCCAAAAAGGGAAGCTTGAAATGCAGTGTTTACACAACGGAAATGGCAAGTTTGGAAACGCGCGCGCAAGCGTATTTCTTAACCAGTTGTAAGGAGCTGAGGTGTGCGGTTCTATTACTCGGATGTTGCATCTCCCTCCCCTCCCGGCGGTTAAACGTCACTTTCGTAACGAAGCTGTTCTCAGCGCATCCGATTCAGACCGCAATTGGCCTGGCCAATCCGACTCCCTTCTACGCTTCAAACTTTTGCCGCTGGTTGGTAGGTATCGTGGCATCTTAGATTGTTTGGTAGGTACGTTCTAACGGAAAAGGGGGAAAAAAGGGAGATGTCTGCCGTATGCCAGTCGAAGTTGTCAACCAAACAGCGGTGAATGTCACATATGTACCTTCGTTACATGACATTTACCATCTTTGTCGAAGCGATTTCCGACCCCATCACTTACCCTAGAACTTGTAACATTTGATGCTTAAAACATTTGCCCCTGGTTGCAAGGCATCGTGGAATGTTGCTTGGCAGGCATACCAAACCTACTTGCACGTCCTGATGCAAAATAAAATAAAATAAAATTTTTAAAAAATGTGATATGTGAAACGCTAGTTTTCTAACCGCGATGAACAGCGATTAAAGATATGTGTAAGATCGTTACACGAAATTTCCAATCACAGGTTCATTTGCCAAAAGTGATGATGTTTGACCCCATTCCAAACTGTAGAAGTTTGTAACGTTTGTTCTCAGACATCTTGCAGACCAGAGATTCCCAACCTCTTTCAAAACTATTGTTTACTTCAGACTCCCCTTACGTTTTCTCCATAATATATATCATCCATAGTCTTGTCTCAAAGAATTGCACATAAGTACTTTAAAGATAAAAATTTCATGCACCAATATTCTCTCCTCAAAATTTCATAGACGCCTGGGGTCGAAGGGTCCATACCGACCCTTCTGGGAACTCCTGGTGTGAATCGAAAACCCTTGCTCCAAAGCGGGGCCGCGGGACGGGAAAGGAACGGCCGTCCACGCTCACCGCCCACGGCCTCTGTGTAGAAGACTGACTGTTCCGCCAACGCCGCCACCGCCGCGCCGCGGTGCTCGCAGTTCGCGCAAGTAATTCGGGCGCGAGTTCGTTAAGAAGCGCTGAATATTTCATAGCGCGGCGTCCCCGCTCCGCCTCGCCTCGCCTCGCCTCGCCTCGCCCCGCCCCGCCCCGCCCCGCCCCGCCCCGCCCCGCCCCGCCCCGCCCCGCCCCGCCCCGCCCCGCCCCGTTCCGCCCTACCCCGCCACGCTCAGCGCTTTATGCCCCCGGCGAGCGCGGCCCTATGTCCCTGGCTCACTCTTCGCTCTGTGGCCGAGGAACTGTGCGCTCGGCGACCACGAGGGACGCGTGGCTCGGCTTGTCAAAAGTGCGTCACTGTGAGCTGTCACTCTGAATGCATCTTAATCGGCTTCGGTAGTGGGCTCTGGGCGCGTGTGCAGTGAGGGTGCAACAAATTCGAAATTTTCATTCTTCGGTCTTCGAATTTTTCATATAAAATACTTTATGCAATGTAGACTAGGGAACAAGAAAGGAACATGCTAAGACAGAGTGATTCATAAGGAACCGTGGAAATCAGAGATGTTTGATTCCAAATGAAGCTTAATATATTGTTTTAAGTTGAAAATTCATTTCGACACTTTTTGATTTTCGCCTGCAATTACGAAACCGAGGACGCGAAGGTGAATAACACGGACAGGTCTAGAAGTTCCGAATACTATAGTATGTAGCTTATATGGATGGTATAAAGTATACAAAAAAAAAAAAAAAAAAAAAAAAAAAAAAAAAAAAAAAACATATTACATGCTGAGTACAAAATATTGTGAGTGTCTATTTCTATTTTTTACAGTTTGTACTGCTCTCAAGAGTCCAATGTTTTATAACATTGTACTTTTTAAGCATTTATATTTCATTATGAGTTTATTATTTGATTATGAAGAAAAATAATTTTCAGCGGTGTGAAATGTATAAAAACATTAATGCTGCGGGAAGAAAAATATTACGAATCGTAATATCCTAATATTCCAGATGTATCATTCGATTTGAAACTCTGTTTTATGTAGGTTGTGCCTCGTGGGAGACACATATACTTTCCACGCACAAAATGTCACAGACCGTGTGGTGGTAGTACCCCGCCTGCGATTCCCAAAGAGAAGCGCATGTTAACAGCAATCATAGCCGTCAAGGTGGGGCGTTGTGGAAACCTATTTCGGTGCGAAGGTGGTGTGTGAAGCGTTTTTTGACGACCTCGCGTTTACGGGAATGTTACATTCGGTTGGCTTTATATATAACCTCATCACGGAGCGCGCGCCCCATCTGGAAATACGACCTATTTACGGGGATATCTGTAATAGAGCGAAAGCCCCGCGTTGCCGCCCGCGCCCGCGCCAGCGCGAGCTAATTACGTGGCCGGGTATAACCGAAGTGAGTTAACCGAAGTTATCTGGCGGAACTCGATCGGAGTAACACGCGCGTGGAAGCTCGCGTCAATAACCTTCAAAAAAAGCCCTGGTTACGGCGACGCGCGACGCTTTCAGCGCGGACGCCCGCAGCGCCAGCGCCCCCTCCCCCGCCCACAGTGGGCCCTCGCGGCCCCACTACGCCACTCACCGCCTGCAGTTGTTTTTTTATTCAGGTTTTTTTTGTATCAAAAAATAATACAAAGATTATTCGCGAGGATACGAGATCCTGTGACCTTGACATAACCATAGAAAACTGGATAACATTCGAATTAAGTAACAAGTTTCCTTGTACGAATTTTTTTCACTAAAAAAAAAAGTAATGTGCTCGAAATAAGTATGAACATGAAACTAGTATAGTTACAAGACCACTAAATGTTGTTAGGCTATGGTTTTATTTCGTTGTTTTTGATCAGTGAACCTTATGGTTCATATCGATAGGCGGTTTTGCGAAGCACCTGTTTTGTCGCCTCTATCCGAATGTTTTTTGAGACATGACAGCGACGGTTTGAAACTAAAGGTGTAACAACGGTTCTGTGGCATTGAATGTTAATAATTTCGCGATGAAATGCGATTTTTTAATTATATTTTTAAGGGCTTTCATGAGCTGCTGTTGAAAATAACTTTATTTAATACCTTATTGTTAAATTCCATTTCATAATAGTCATCTATCATCAAAATATTTGTACTAGACAAGTCCTTTCAACATCCAGTGGAGTGCGTCTCAGACCAACAAACTTGCAGGTACTTCACACACGGAATCTGCAACACGTTGGAACTGCAGCAATGCTAGTAACACAAGGAGTGCCAAAGACGATTTTCCAATCGCGAGCCTTCGGAGTGGTGCGTGCTCTAATAACATTGCCCACCCAGACCGACGATATCACGAGTTCTCCCGCGTTCTAGGAATGGTCTTCATTTCTCCTGTGCAGATGCCGCGCTTAGGTACCGTGAGTTGCTTCTGCCGAGGGCACCTTAAGCCCTCGTATCCTCTTCGCTTCGGCTCTCAATTATACTGCACATTTATAAAACAATTTGTATACCACTGAAGGCGCTGCTCGTATATTTCCCCATCGTTTACAACTGTTGCGTAAATCTAAGTTAGTCTTCTGACTCCAGAGCCGTCCCCCACTGTGCCCGCCCACTCCATCACGAGCGATATAGCGCGGCTCTTGGCGGCGCCCCACAGGCAGTCGGAAGCGGACCTCGTCAGCGCCGCCGCATCGCGCGGTCATCTCGCCCAGCCTCGATCCTCTCTCATGGCGTTGGCGTTGGCGAAAAAGCGGAAAGAGGAGCGCGGCCAGACCGAGGAAGAGGGAGGGAGGGAGAGGGAATAAAACGCGCGAGGGACACGTCGACAGCTGCATGGCGATACCGCGCCCATTAAATCCCATTCAAAACTCTAATTGCGCGCGGCGCGGCTCTTGGCAGCGCGGCGGAGGCGGCACTGTTTGGCGCGGGGCGGGGCGGGGGCGGGGGCGGGGGCGGGGCGAGTGTGGGGTGCGGCTCCATCGCGCGACTCGTTCGAGAGAAGAGCGGCGGAAGCAGGTCTCGCCGCGCCGCGATCTGAGCGCAACCGGGTCACTCGACAAGAGGAGTGCGGTCGGTGCCAGTGCCCACCGGGCTTCCGGATGAGAGCAACAATTATACTGGGATTTTGAAATGATTATTTGCCACAAATGTAAGGCTGGCTATACTCGTACGTCCGTTATTTGCAGTATTTTTTTTAAAACTGGGCCTTCTTGAGTATTACATTTTACAGTTCATCTAGTTCGAAGTACAATTACTACTATACAATACTTGTAATTACATTCTACTAGTACACCGTTCTAGATGTTTCTTTAATTTGAGAAGAGTAAGGTAGCTTTACCCGTTAAGACTTGAGTGCAAGTGCATGTGTACTTTATCCTCTCCCCTCCCCTCCCCATTTGCCCAATTGCATTCAATGACGTTTTAAATTTCGAGAAGAAAAACCAAAAAATTACTTCGTTTAGCTATTGAGAATATTTCCGTTTTCTCAACATTATAAAATATTGTTAAAATCCTTTTTTCTTCAGTGTTTAGGGAGCAATTAGCGCCCGAACCAACGGCTTTTTGTGAATTCAAAATGTTTTAATAAATCTCTAAAAAAAAAAAAAAAAAAAAAAAACCCGACACATTGAAAATATTCACAGCCACAAGAATATCTTTTATCACATATTATAATAAAAATATATTTCTTCATTTTAATGAACTCGTAAGTATTTTAGTGGTAAATATGTATATTCATGACTGATAGTTTCCATTTTGTTAACGATTCAGAGAGGCAAAGAGCGTATCAGTTGCCCGCGTGCAATGGCCTGTTTAAATCCCCGAGCATGCAGCCAGAGGGCAGAGCTTGACGCGCTCTCGGAAGAGCAAAAAGTGCGACCTACTATTGTGCAACCGCTTCATATAATTTTATTTCGCAGCCCTGAAGGCAAAATAATTAAATGTATTGTTTTCACAATCGAACTAATTAAGGAGAAATGTTGAATTTTAAGCGAGGGTTTTCCCATCTGTCTGTTGAAAAATGTCACATTAAAAAAATATTTAAAAACAAACATGAATTAGGTTAAATAATATTCCTTTTTGTCATTATCAAATTTTTATAAGTTTCATTAAAAGGTAATGAATATAAAATTATAAAATTAGCCTATTAAATTACATGCCATACAAATGCAGATGCCTTCTGTTCGAAAATATTTTACCTAACCTTCTCCGTTCTGTTGTCCGTATATACACCTGGTGTTGAATAATTCCGTCATGAGATGGCTTTTGGAAACGAGTTCCCATCTGAAGAAAATGCCAGCTCTTACGGCGCTACTTGTGTTTCCCTTGGCCCTCTGCGGAGCAGTCACAAACTCCTGTCTCGCGCGCTGCTTCTCTTTTCCCCGCCGTCTCCCCCCCCCCCCCCGTCTCAACCCCTCCCTCCACCTCTTTCCGGCGCCGAGCCCCCCCGCTTCGCCTGGCGCGGTCGAGAATCGAAAGTTGGCGGGAGCCGCCTCCCTCGTCCCCGTCGCCCCCGGTGCCGCCGCCGCCGCCGCCGCCGCTTGAATTTCCTGCGCAGCCGCGTGCGAGTTTCGAACAATATTATTGGTACAATGCGCGCGCGTTCACCTATCACAAAGGGCAATCCACGCTCTTTCGAGGCGGCATTGTGCGCAGGGAATGAATTTCGGTCGCGAAATTCTGGCCGCCGCTAAGCGTTATTCAAACGCCACCCGTCGCGCGCGACTTAAAAAGTGCACGAGTGTCTTGGGGGAGGGGGGGTGGGAGTGGGAGAAGGGAGGGAGCGCGCGCGACAGATAAAAAGAAGCCGCGGGAGAAGTTTTTAATGAAGGTGACGCGACGCCCCGGCGCCGGCGGTTGGCAGCCTGCGGGCGTCGCGTCGGCGTCGGCCGCTGCGAAGCAGATAAGGGCCTTCCCCACCCCCTTCCCCCTCCCCCTGGCCACGGGCCGCCACAGAGATGGGTGTGGAACCAAGAAACGGCTCCTCCGTAGCCAACGGAATTCTTGCTCTTCTTGTCATTGGGATGGACGTCGTTCGCGGAGGAGTCGTGGAGGAGGATTGGGTACACCCGTCTCGGTGTCCCAGTTTCTCGATGATACGTCAGCGCAATCACGCAGGGGGCGCGGAGGACGAGTATGGGTTTCCTGGCTCTCTGGATAGGTTGGTTCGGATAGGTGGTCTTCTTCATTTCATATGATTTTTTTTCTCATACTGTTATTTCCAAAGGTCTTTACTCCCTTCTAAGTTCCCTGTTTCAGTTCACGTAAGACGAGTAGAAGACATCTTGTGTTTCACAGAAATTAAAATATATTATAATCTCTTGTAATCTTAGTATGTGGCGAATACCCGTACTGAAAATGGGGCCGAGACGTTAATTTGTTGGGGACTTCTATATTGCTTTTCCGTTCTGGTGTTTAACGTGGGGTCTGGTTTGTGTTCTTCTTATATATTAAAAGGCCAATTTAGTAGAATTAAATCGGACCTTAACGATATTTTGAACATCAATGATGTAGTTAATTTAAAAAAGCGAACTGCCTTAATTTTGAAAAACATCTCTTATCCAATTATATTTTTCCAGTTAATACTCGGCAATTGCATTTCCTGGCAAAGGCGGAGATACAGGGCATTGAACTCGCTTGTTCCATTTCATAAAAAAAAGATTATTACCTCTTCTGAAAATATGCATTGAAAAGTTGTAAGTATGCGAAAATTTAATTGAGGGAGAGCAATTTCGAAAGAATCTCAATGCAGAAATAAGCATTCATTCTATGCTCGAGTTACTCGTACATGTCAGTATTAAAAAAATCACGCAGGATAAAAATACGTATACTTAACTTCCCTTATTATTTTCTTTTGTTATAAATACTTTTCATTTTTACCCAGTTCTCACAAGCACCTGCTCTTCCAAAACGCTGTTTTTTTTATGAATCATTAATAGTTAAATAGCAGTATTAATGAGAGAGAGACTGTAATACTAGTGTGTGCTCGAATCCGGTTGCATACTCAAATATTTGCTTTAATTGAATGTGCTGTACGTGTTGTGTGGTTTTGTTGGGGTGTACGAAAACACTGCGTTCGCGTCCGAATGCTTCCCACTCAAGGTATTGGAGTGAGCCGTCGCCCGCTTAGCCGCTTCTGAGGGGGAGGGCGGGGGGGGGGATTGTCGTCTGAGGGGCTCTCCGGAGCGCCCCGCCGAGTCTGCGCCTATTAACGGAAGCCCGCGAGCCAGGGCCGGTCACTCGGGCCTTTTAAAGAAATTGCTCTGCTCTTCCCACGACTGTCTTGGCCCGCCTGAGACCGGTTGTCTTACATCGCCCCCTTTCTCACACCACCCCGTCGACCCGCTACGCGCGACCCGTACGACCTTCCCACTAGGTTCATATGCTCGCCCATCCCTGACTCCCCTCCGTCTCACCTATCTCCATCTTCGCACCGCTTCACCACCAGTTTTCCCGCTCCTCCTTTGATTTTGATTTAAAGCTTGATTTATTTATGGTAAAAAAAATCAGTAAAATCTGCATGCGACGTATGACGGAGTAGTATAATCTGTGCACATTGTTAAGCTCCTGAATCTGTATCCCACCTGTTGACTATAGGTAGTTAAATAATGAATAAAACTCGCAAGAAAGAGTGGTTAGTTTTTCCTCTCCCCAAAACCGTGATGGAGCTTCACCGGCCCTGGCAGGTCCGTTCCAGCCACTCCCCCTTCGCCGCCCCCTGCTCCACCTCAGTCTCCCCCCCCCTCCCCGCTCGGCTCTTCACCGTCGAACGCCCCGCCCTCTCGTCCTAGGCGCCTTGGCGCCCGCGCGCCCGCGTTGTCCGCGGGATGATTGATGGACGCGCGCGCGCATTTATACGCCCAGTCGGGTCTCTCTTTCGCGCGCCACGCGATTTGCATCGGGGAGCGCCCGCCGCCTGCATATTGTTTCCGCCCGCAAAAGTGTCCCCGGCGGGCGACGGCGTCCGCAGCCCCCGCCCCCCGCCCCGCCCGGCGGCCACGCCCCCGGCGCGCGTCTCCGGCCAACTTTTGCGGCGGGCAGCGGCGCGTGGGCGGCCCTCAAAGTTAATATCGGAAAACAGGTGCACGCCCCTTTTTCCTCCTTTTTTTTATTTGATGCAATTCTTGCCGCGCGCGCGCGTGCGCAAATATTCGATGCGCACGGTGGCTTACGTGGCTCGGGCCTGGAATGTGGTGGAGAGATGTCGAGCATATGGAACAGAATTTTGCTTCGCCCGGCGAACTTGTTCGGCGGAGAAAAAATGTTCCTGTCGATTTTCGTGTTGCCTCTCTTGTGAAGTTTTGTTTGGTCATGTAATGTGTATCCATGCGGCTTTCTTTAGGTTCTCTCATGATGCTTTAAAAAATACTAAGTGTTCTTCTCATTGTTTCATTCACGCGATGTCGAAGTCTTTGGGTGAAGAAAGTTTTGACAATTATTAAATATTGACGTTAAAAGTAGACACAATGAAGTGAAGGTACTTCACTTTTTATGACTTGACTGAAGTAACCCGGCGTTTATCGGGTACTTCTTTAACACAATTATTTATAACACAGGAAAAGGAATGAATTATATCAATAGAACAAGTTGGAGGTAAAATATATTTACATGTCTGCCTGTTGAGTTGAGTTCAGTTCAGTTCTGTTCTCTTTTGTTCCGTCCCTGTCCGTGTAAGAGCGATGGAGAAGCAGCGTGCACTTCAACGCCCTTCTCCCTTTTCTTTCTTCTCTCTCATTCCCTGCGTCTCCGACGGCTCCTCGCTCACACGCACATTCGCACTCTCTTTCACTCCCTGCGTCTCACTCTCTCTCTCTCTCTCTCTCTCTCTCTCTCTCTCTCTGCCACTCACTTTGTTTCCCTCCATCCCTCTCTCTCTCTCTCTCTCTGTCACCTCTCTGCCACTCACTTTGTTTCCCCTCCCTCTCTCTCTCTCTCTCTCTCTCACACACACCATACACACATACACACAAACCCTGTATGTCTCAGTCTCCGTCCCAGTCTATGAGGCATTATGAGACGTATGAAGTTCAGCTTTACCGTACGTCTGATGTGCGCTAGAACTTGAAAATTCAATCTTTTTTCAAGTATTTAATTAAATTTTCAGTATGGATTATTTGAAGGTTCAACTAATAACTTCTTCTAGACATATAGGCATTTGCCAATTTTCTTTCAACCAAGTGCCCAATGTGGAATTTTGTAATGTTAGTATTTTGAAAAACTGTTTTATTTCATAAGTGACTTAAATAGTTGTTATTGTTTAGCAGGAATGATACGAACGATAGTTCGGGAGATACCGTAATAGAGTTGAGAGTTCCTCTTTTGATTAGATAACGGCCACAGCAAGCGGAGTACAATATGGCCATACTCTCCAGTCTGTGTACGGCGCGAAACGACAGACTCGAGGAGGAGGAGAAGAGGTGGCAGGTCTCCGTGAAGGCGCGCCGCAAGACATTTTGGTCTCCTGCGCGTCGCGTCGTGGTGTGGGAAGCAGCGCTCTCTTCCGGCGGAAGCAGCCGCAACGCCGTCAGATGCGCCGCCGCCTCCCGCCCCTTCCCTCTGAGCCTGCCTAGTAGCCTCTCTTTCGCTCTCCCTCCCCCCCCGCCATTCCGACCGCCCTCGCCCTCACCTCCTTTGCCCGTCCGCCCGCCCTACCACTGCCTTTCCTCGCCCGTCCGCCTACCAGCTCCGCTTCACCCACGTCCGTCCGCGGCCGCCCTTGCTTCACCGCCACCGCCACCACTGCCTCTGCCCGCCCCCACCCCGCCCGCGCTTTATTTCGCCTCGTCCGCTGACAGCGCGAGCGCCGAGCGCAGCCCCCGGGGCCGGGCCGGGCCGGGGCGCCGGCGCCGCGGTGACGTCCTGCGCCTCGACGCCACACCACGCCGCCGTTTTTGTCAGCCAACCGGTGCTGCCTGCCTGCCGCGTTTTGCACCTCTCGCCGCCCCCGCCCACGCCCCGGTTCCTCTGTCGCTCGCCCGCAGCCGCCCGGACGTGGCGCTGCAATGGCTGACTGCTCCGCCGCCGCCCGGGACCGGGCCCGCTCTCGCTGCAGTTGCCGTGCCCGGTTGACGATCTGGCTGCTTCCAGTGCACGCAGAGAAACGTGTGTAATCTTAATAGTGTAAGGGTTTCCACCAAACATGTGAGCACTCCCTCTATCGAGAAGATCGATCAATTTATACGAACGAGAAGTAAAAGCGATTATTATTTCACTTGTATTTTTAGTTGCAAATGATGAAAATCAAATGTAATGGACACTTTCAATTTTAGAAACTGCAAACCCCATTGTAAACTGCAAATCCAATTTGAAGGTGATGATAATGTCAATTAGTTAGCGTTTCACTTTAGAACCTCGACCATTTGTTGTCCATTCCCATTAAGCAAACATTTTTTATCGTCAGAAATACATTAACAGAATCTAGATACTAGTTATTTTTCTATTAGATTAGATTTATTAATAGTTCTGCAATTAAGTTTGAGAACTTGGTGGCAGAATACACTAACTTAATATTACTGAACTTAACAACTTTACAAAATTTACAAACTTTACAAATCAACAGTGAACATTTAAACGTAAACCGTTCACTATGGATATACTTCTGATGTTTTTCTGGCTCTATGGTGCCAAAGGATTACGAAAGTACATCTCGAACGCTTGGAAGAAAATCGTTTCCACCATATTATGAAGTCTTTACGTTTTGTGTATAATGGTTTGTTACCCCTCAACGCTCGTTAACTTTCTTTTGGCTTTGTCGTGGAAAACAAGCGGTGTTCCACTTCCCTTTGAATTCGCCCCCCTAATGATTTCCTGGTCTCTTCGTGAGCGGCTGCGGGCGGGTGAGATTGGCGTGAGTGGCCTCTGGGATCTCAGAGGAAGCGAGTGGGAGGCTGTGCCATCACACACAATAACTCACACACATCCACACACACACAGAGCTACTCCGACACTATACTTAAATGCGACTTGCTTTAGGAGCTACATCGTCCTTTCTGGCAGCAAAGCACAAAATCACTTGCTCTTCTCAACTAAACGTCCGCATTGTTCCCTCCTACAAGTTTGTCCCATTTAAGGATATTTGTTAGTTGTACTCTGTCGTATCTCAGATAATGAGATCCATTTTCTGGTTTCTGTTGGTTTTTCGGAATTTTCGCAATACATTCGGTGTCATTGCATCAGACATACGTACTCAAATTAAATAGAATTACATGTAATTACGTGTAATGGGCCCTCTCCCAGGTTAAGGGCCTTTCCAACGATGAATTGTGTGACATTGCAACCGGCAGATTTAGTGGCAGTAGAGGGAGTCACACGGGCATAGAAACAACTTGTGAACGGATTTTTCCTTTAGAAAAAACTATTGAAAATGCGAATGAAGTCTCTCGTCGTTGACGTCTCGCCTTCCCTACACTGATCACGTAGTGTGTGCTTTCAGTGCCTTGCCTACGTAGCGCGCAAAGGCGTTGGAGTGGGGTCGGGTGAGTTGAGAACTAATGGAGCATCGCTGATGGGAAAGACTCTTGGAAGAACGTAAAGTACTGACAACACCTCCCAAAATCCCTCCGACCCTCTCTTCCCAATGCCTCGTGTCCCACCCTCCCTTTCCTCTCCTCCCCGCCCCACACTCTCTTTCCACTCCTCCCTACTCCACCCTCTCTTTCCACTCCCCGACCCTCCCACCTTCCACTCCCCGCCCCTCCCTCCTTCCACTCCCCGCCCCTCCCTCCTTCCACTCCCCGCCCCTCCCTCCTTCCACTCCCCGCCCCTCTCTCCTTCCACTCCCCGCCCCTCTCTCCTTCCACTCCCCGCCCCTCTCTCCTTCCACTCCCCGCCCCTCTCTCCTTCCACTCCCCGCCCCTCTCTCCTTCCACTCCCCGCCCCTCTCTCCTTCCACTCCCCGCCCCTCTCTCCTTTCACTCCCTGCCCCTCCTTCCATTCCTCCCTACCCCACCTCTTTCCACTCCACCTCCTCTCACCCTAACTGTTTATTCTATTCACTCCAGACCACACCTCCCACTCTGTTCCGCCTGATCCTCCCACTCTGTCCATTGCGCCCTACATTTTCTCTCTCTCTTTCTCCTCGCCTAACCCCTCTTTACCTCTCGTGCCACTGCGCCCTAACCCGCTCTGCCCCCCCCCCCCGGTCCGTGGGCCAGAGATATTGCACTTAATTAACTTGTGCACACTCGCGGCGCGCGATAGCTTCGCGTTAATAGTGCGGCGGGGCGTGATGCGAACGAGATTAAAAATAATTCCGCGGGGACTTAGCGTTGCGGCGGGCGCCCGGGAAGTTGGAGAAGAACAATCAAGACTCCCGTGTGCGGGCTGCAAAAAAGGGCTGGTGCGGCTGCGGAGGAGTTAGCAGCGGACGCGGCACCTCGCTCGCCGGATGGCCGGCCTCCCGCTGCGCGCCACCTCGCTGCTCCGGACAGCTGCCTTACGCGAGCGCCGGCGCGTCTCGTGCAGTGGTGAATAATACACATTCTCGAAAGGAAAAGCGGTTTTCTAACGTTCTAGCGAACGAACGGGAAACGATTATTTGCGTCGAAAGTAAACGTGATTTGGTCGCCACGTGGATAAGAGGAAGATTTCTCCGTATTTTCGAGCCAGTTTTAATTGATTGGTTCAAGTGTCGATGACACAAAACGTAATCTATTTTTTGGTCAAGCAGGACGGTGGTGGTGGATAGTGAAAGCAAATCCTTTCTAATTTACTGTTTTCAGAAAATATTTTTGGCGTCTATTGAAAGTACGTTTCAGGGACAGCTCGTGGAAGGCTGCGCCAACACACACACACACACACACACACACACACACACACACACACACACACACACACACATGCACACACAAAACAAAATATCAGCTGTCCCGACACTTCCTATATGCGAATTGCTGAAGCAACCACGTTCTCCCTTCCGGCAACTTCATCACTAAAGTTAATTTTTACCAAGGTTATTAATTTTTCTCACAAAACAATATTTAAAATTTGAGTGCATATTGCATGAGTGCATATTATTTGAGTGCATGTACATTGTTCCATTTACCTGGAGCTTATTGTTCTAAGTAAAAGCGATAATGGGTCTGGCAAAGTTTTACCGTTCGAAATTTTGTAGTATCGAACAATTTGGGTCATCTGACATCATTTTAAATGCTTAATTGCCCAATTGATTTATTAAAAAATAACACGCTATCAATTTATAATACCAAGATATCCTTTTGGAAAGGAAGAAGCTTTCACGTATTGTCTCATAAAAAAGGTTCTACAATTTTTGTGAGTTAACTTGTTTATTAAGTGGTCCGTCATCTGCTGCTTTAATATTTTAACTATAAATATATAATATTGTTCATTAACGTAAAACATTCTCATGAATTAATATACTTGAATGTACTTTAAGATATCTATAACTATAACATAGATAAAAAGTGAATCGTGTTTGGTAGTACTTACTTTATATTGCGTACATAATCATCTACTAAATATTGTAAAAAAAATCGCTGACAGGTATTCAACATCAAGTAACACTAGTCCGCCTTAACGAAATTGAATGAAAATTTAAAGAAAATATTTTCTTAATGAAGTAACTGATCGAAATTCTCCTAAATACGAGCAATAGAACAATTCTATTACTTAAACAGTCATAAAATACTGTAATTTATTAAAATGAATACCACGTATTTCGATCAAATATTTCTATCTTTTTGATTGTATAATTTAATTAATTTTTTTTCATGCTAGTCCCTGATAATGAAGGTCGTATAATAATGATTTGCAATCGATATAAATTTATTACAGCAATTTGATGGAACGAATAAATAATTTTTATAAAATCTGGAAAAAGTAAATGTATTTATGGACGTATAAACTGTTTATAGATGAACTTAGTTTATCGAGTTCTAGCTTGTGAAACCTGAGGCAGATGACAGCAGCAGGATGCTGAGCGCAGGATGCCATTTGCGTTTCCTAGGTCGATTCCCTCCTGCGTTAGAGCTTAATGGTGTAAAGTGGACGAGAACCCTTGATCTGAATGGAGCGCATTGTGCGGGACGAGCCAGTTTGCGAACGCGTGGACAGGGGCACCACAGCTGCCTCGTCTCCCTCTACCCGACTCCGCCGCCCATCCGGTTCCCTCGGGCCAGACCCGCACCTCTATAACCCATCTTGTTCCTCCCCAATACCACACCACACCACACCACACCACGCCGCGCTCCTCTCCAATACCACACCACACCACACCACACCACACCACACCACACTACACCTCACCTCACCTCACCTCACCTCACTGCGCTCCTCTCCAATACTCGTACCACACCACCACAGCTCACCGCGCTCCTCTTCAATACCACACCACCACAGCTCACCGCGCTCCTCTTCAATACCACACCACCACAGCTCACCGCGCTCCTCTTCAATACCACACCACCACAGCTCACCGCGCTCCTCTTCAATACCACACCACCACAGCTCACCGCGCTCCTCTTCAATACCACACCACCAAAGCTCACCGCGCTCCTCTTCAATACCACACCACCAAAGCTCACCGCGCTCCTCTTCAATACCACACCACCAAAGCTCACCGCGCTCCTCTCCAATACCACACCACCACAGCTCACTACACCACACCACCCTCTTCTCTCCGTACCATACCATACCACGCCACTCCCCGTTTCTCTCGTCCGCGCCCCGCCCGTTGGCGCGCGCCCAGCGTCGGAGGCGTCGTCTTTGGCGCCGCTGACGAATGGGCCCTCGGCGGTCGCGGGGCAGGCGGCTCCGCGCCCGACCTCCGCGCGCTCGGGGTATTTCCGTCCGGGGGCCGATGATACCGGAGGCGGCGCGCGGAAGGACATGTGCCGCGACTCCAGCCAGCGTCTTCGACATGTTAGACAAGGGCAAATAGCACTTCTGTAATGTGCTGCACCACAGAAAAGAACGAGTGAGAAACGTTTTCAGAATAAAATAAACACAGTTTCTACATCGGTTGTGTTAATTGTTATTGATTTACGTTACGTTACGTTACGTTACGTTACTTACGTTTGCTACTTCTAGAATGCGCCAATGAAAAATGACATGTCATTAGCATGTGATCCCTGATCATAATGCCCAGAGATAAATCTTATCATGGCGTGTCCTTTTAATTTTAAAACTTTTTTTTTGTATTGTGACGTTTTCAAGCTTTGAGTACCACACCTCCAAAAGGTAAGAAAGATCTAACCGGGTAAGATTGTTAAATCTGCACCGAGACACAATACATTAATGTGTTTTGAACAATAATGCTCACCTAAAATTAGTTTGCATCAGTGAGTTTTAACTTTATTACTTTCACTTAATCTACCTCAACTCAGCGATACGGTTCTGGAGTTACTGTCATGTACTTGAGGTTTTAGTGCTGAATTTTTAATGATTTTCGATGTGGTGGGAGAATATAATTTTGTAGAAATTGTATTTTAAATTATCGGTTTCTGCACAACGGAAAGCTGCTAATACAAATACATTTTGGCTCAGGAAAACAGCCCTCCAAAAATTATATCGATAACCCTGCCTGCCTGGAATGAATGCTCAGAATTTCTCAAATGCCCTTATTTCATTACTTTTTAATATTTAAGTAATAAAATTGTTATATAATACACTACTAATACGATCAGATTAGGATAAATGCGGAGTGGATTACAAGAAATTGGATTTTTCTTCGCGTGTGACGGTAATGAAGAGGCTCACTCTTCTGAGATGTTTATTTTGTCCAAGAACCAATCTCTCACAGCATTTGTGTCGGAAAAAGGAAGTGTCCGTTAGTCAAATAACGGCGGCCAATACTAGTTCAGATGGAAAAGACTAGGGACATTAATTAGAAAACCTTTCAAAATATCAATTTGATTACATACTCTTTTATTCTTCTTCTTCTTCTTCTTCTTCGTCTTCTTCTTCGAAATGTTATTTTTTTTCTAAATGTTATTTTTACTAGATACAACTTCTTATAATCTTACTCAGTTATAAAGATGTCTTAAAGCAGAGAAATCGAGTAACCACAAGGAAAATCCAGGAAATCCAGATTCAGATGACCAGCGGGTACCTGAGAGATAGTTATTTACAATATTTTAACAGTTGCTGGGAATAAATATTACAATTTCTACCATACAGAAGTAGGTGGAAAAAAATTACGGAAGTTAAACTCAGTTTGCCAGAGAAAATTAAAAGTTTGGGTAGCACATACGTAATACAGATTGCATCTGTCGCGAATTCAACCGGAAGAGTTCAGGTTTCAAGCGCCAGCGGCTTGCCCGGCCGGCGTCGTGGCCAGGGCCCGGGAGGGCGGTGGCGGGCCCCGTGCGTGCTCCTGGCCCGCTTGATGAGTTCGGGCGGCTGCGGATGGCCGCGCGGGCGGGCGCTGCCGCCCGCCTCTGCCGCTGCGGTATTTATTTTCCGAGCGGGAGGGCGGCGCGCGCGCGCATCGATTTCGTGCGAGCCGCAGCTGCGGCGCCGCCGAGAGGCCTCCAATAAATAATCTTCCGGGCCTCTTTCGTGGCACCGCCTGGGCTTAGCCCTGGCCCGCGCTCTGGCGTTTCGAGGAATAAACATAATACTCGTATCTGAAACATCCCCCAACTTTTTAGTACCACGTGGATGCGTTCCTTCGCCAGCGTTCGCAGTAAGCATCTCAAGATTTACCCAAATAATATTCAGGACCTTTTATTTTAACAATCCTGTGAAATAAATGGAACACAAAACAACTAACCGGAAATCGAATACAAACGATACGAAAGACGCGGGGATCCTTACAATATACACAAGAGGTGTTGGGGTAAACAAAATACATACGCAATGACGCATTTTCATAATTTTTACAGCATGGGAATATTTCTTTATTGGTAGAGAGTGTGTTTAAAACTTACTTTATTGAAATGGGTGGTAGGTCCTGTAGTTTGTTGTTATTAATAATTGTTCTAAGATACGACTTTAGGGGTCGAGTGCAGATGCAAAGAGATACTGCTTATGAACGGCACTGTTGTGTACTGAAGTTTATCATGATTACGCAATATGGAACCAAACTACACATTGTCTTCAGCGCCACTATCGTCTGAACAATGAACTATCTTAGAATGTAATGTGCCCACACAATGCTGCATTTATTATGTGCTCTCTTGGCTAGTCTTCTTGGTAAGGAAACGCGAAAAACTAATATCTTTAAGTCTATTTAAAGTTGTGATAAGTCATTATCTAAAATTATTTTACATGCATTTGTATATAATATTTACTTTTTCTATAGAATGTTAACATACTGTGTTTAGCAATTAATGCGTATTTCAAATTACTGCTCTGTATTGCAAGAACAAAGTATTACATACCGAAAATTAGTATAAAAACTATGGGTGTATCTGAAAAATAGGGTACGAGAAATTGTTCCAGTAAATAAAAAAGCACATGATAAAACAGTTTACTGAAGTATATTTCAAGGTAAAACGTTTTCGGAGTATCATGAACATGATTTACCATTGTTACAAGAAATTATTTTGAGAAATTAGTGCTTAATTTATTTCGTATTACTTGCCACTTGTAAAATAACTGCAGTATTAGGAATTGTGAATATTACGAGTTTGCAATTTTCATTGTAATCATTTCAAATAATGAAAGAAATATCTAATTATAAACTTGTAGGTACTTGATTATTTGTGGAAACAGCACATCCTGGTGGTAGTTCGTAACGCAACAGAAACAATGGAGTGAGGAACTTGACTTCTTATTTTACAACAATGAATCTGAATTCTTTTTTGTTCTGTTTTATTTTAGAGAAGAGCTAATTTCTAAATCCTTCTACGGAAGTGCTTTATTTGTGTGCCTTCTTGGATATTCTTTTGACTTGAAAACATCTGTACAAGCTACGTTGTTAGCAATTCTGGTAAGTGCAAATTGTATCAATTTCATGTTGCGAATTGTGAACGTAACTGTTACCCGATTTACATGATTCCTTTCGGCAAATGATTCCGGGGTTTTTGCGAAAGCTTAAGTTTCATTTTGTGAATCTGTTTGTTTCTTTACAAATTTTAAAAATCTGTGTTCGAATAGTCAAATAATGCGTAAGGAAGAATGAATATTACACTAGGAGCCCAGAAAAGCTTCATGTATAATATATTGTACAAATTTTGAATGTTTTATTCATAAGACTCAATTAAAAAACGTATTACTAGAACGTTAATTGAAATTTCAGTGTTCTTTCAGTAATGTTACGTGAAGCATTTGTATAAACACAAAAGATGCAATAATAACAAAACGTGTACTATGTTAGCGGCGAGAACGTGCAAGAGAAACAAAGTCCAACAAAGAGGGGCAAATCGATTGATGATTCCTATGATTCAGGTACCTCAGAAATTACTCATTATCAGTAGTTGTCAGTATTGTCCAAGTCTCACGACGAATTGGGCAATTTTTGTTATTCACATTCCGTTATTTTTGCAAGCGCCTGGTGTAACCGGTGGGCTCTGCTTACTCGCGCAGCGCTTGTTAATCATTAGTTTCTTGCTATTGATTTGCATATATATATATATATATATATATATATATATATATATATATATATATATATATATATATATATTTCTCAGTAACACGCATTGTTAAATACATTCTCAACTATTTGATTCGGTTCCCCGTAGCATGCCCACACGACTGTAGTCCACGATTCATAATTTCCAGAATAAGCGCAGTACGTTTTCTGCTAATGTGGCATTAAGCGGGGCAACTTCCATGTTTCCGCTGCCTCACACTCAACGCGCACCCGCTGTTTTCCCGGAAACCGTGACTCGATCAATTGGGATGAATCACCTGCATACGAAGTCTGGCAACCGCGACCCGTCTGGAACGTGCATCGCCTGCCCGATGACTGGCGCGGCCCAACGTAGCCCGTCTCAACACAACACGACGCGACCCGGCTCTGCCCCGCGCTCTTCCATCGGGTGGCCGCCAGTTGTAGAGGGTACGTGGGAGGGGAATGGCAACCATGGGAGGGGGAAGCGAACGTCTGGCGTGCCGAGTGGTATCCCCTCCCACGCCGCCTCTTTCCGTCTCTCTCTCTCCTCTGCCGCCTTCGCCGTACCGCGCAGCGCCGTTGTCAGGCTCCGAGTGCTAAATAATTGAATTGCGTTGGTCGTTAGGATTGAGGACCGGGGCGACCCGCCGTCGTAATGAACCGCCGTGCGCTTGGGCGTTACTGCGCAGGTTGAATCATGCGCACTTTCCTCATGGACCTCCTGCGCTGGCCCTACCAGAATTCCAGTGCCTATAACAATGGAGAGGCGGCCCGTACCGATCGCTCCCCCGTACTCAATTTCTGTGTGTTCCCTGGTGGTTTCTAGGCTTCCTCAGTGCTAACGACTTCTGGTTTGATCCGTTTAGCTCAGGTTCAGTCACGGCAGACTTTTCATACATTCTAAGGTTTGAATATACCCCAGAAACTTCCTTGATACTAATGTTGAAGTGAGATTTTTTCCAAAAGATTAGTGCCATGGTAATTAGTGCCATTGACCTTAAAGTTACTGAAAATTATCAGCTTGTGAATGTATAGTGAATTATTAAGATTTGGCTCTCCTGCTTGAATTTATGTCATAATAGATGTAAAATTTAATTGTTATTTATAATTGTGCACCACGTATCTCCAATTCTAGCCCGTGAAACATGCGTTTCGGGTAGGAACGAAGCGTTCACATACAGGAGGAGGTTGGGCGATAGATATCAAAGTTATATATTTGAGCAATACTTGTATATCAGTTAAAAAATTATCTTAATGGAAATATATTTTATATTGTTTATTATAGTGATTGACGTGGTTATGTAACAGTATGGGTCTGAGTAAAGTGGAGATAAATGCTCTTGAATGGGACCAAACGCAAAAAGAATTCCCTGTGCGGTATAAAAAATTGAAATAGTTTCAAATTACGAAATCTTTAATGCCGAAGCCTTTTTTAAAAAATTGTACCCATGGTCTCCGATTTTTCTCGGTAAAAGGTGATTTAAACGCGAATTGAAATTCACTAGGGTCGATACTTTCGCAGCCTTCTTGAATAATATGAGGAATGTCTTAAATATTTAGTAAGTGTACTTATGTAATTACAGTCTTTTTTAGGAATTGGTGATGTTATATAATCAAATATGACCTATATTCAAATGTTCTGATTAATGCGAGATATTCTGATTAAACGTTAAGGAACATTACAAAGAAATACAGCATTTCTCTTCAGAACTAAGCTTCGCGATAAAAAATGTTAAACTAGTTAGGTGGACCTTTGGACGAAGCACGGTGTATAACCATATTTATATAGTGCCTTTTAACGGATAATCAACTGTGACGAGGTTATCCAATCGCGAGCTTCAATACCAAACAAATAAGTCGTAACGAAGCTCCTGATTGGAAAACCGTGTCCAGCCGAGAATCTGTCGGAAATCACTGTTTTTGAACTGACCGCACAGATGCAGCGAGTGACAGCCTCCTCCTCCTCGCCTCTCCCCCCGCCACGCCCGCGGTCCCATCTGGACCACATCGCGCCACTGACTTCTGCGTGCCGCAGTCCTGTTCTGCTTCGAAGCACACGGAACTGCCACTCCGCCGCCTACGGGTTAGATTCGCGTATGCGGACGGGTTAACACGATGCATCGCCGCGCGTTGTCTCCTGGACGCATTCGTGCGCCTGCGCCGCCGGCCCGTCGAGACGGTCGTGTCCGTGAATGAAAGTGGTCGCGCGGGGGCGAGGCGGGCGGGACGCCCGACGCCCGACGCCCGACGCCCACTCCGCTCCTTGTAACAGTTCCCGGGGCCGAGAAAGCACGACTGGCCGCTCGGCGAGACGCGCTGGTCCCCGCGAGCGGGGAAACTTCGGGCGAACGGCACTCCGCGCCCATCGCCCGTCCGAAACGTTTTCCTCTCTCGCTGCGTGTGGCACGAAACGCTGACGGCGTCCGAATGTCACTTCCATTGTACTCGTCGGCTCTGACGTTTGCTGTCATGTTGTGTTTCGACTTGCAGTAAGTGGTATTATTATGGGAAATACTCGGAATTCTTTTGATGGATGTGAAGCGGAATGGTCAGCATTGCGTCATTATTCTTTACGTTGAATTTATTATTTGGTTTCTAATTTTTATTCGGCTTCCAATTAAATAACCTCGTGCTAATATCAGTCGTGTATAATTGCGGAGGTTGATATTGGTACTCAATTAGGGTAAGAATTTCTTATGCAATATGGATTGAGCCTCGTACCTGTCGCGGCTTCGCGTTTTAAGAAATTGAGATTACTTTCCTTTGTTCGTGAAATTGGAATACTGTTCATCAGATGTAAAAGTGAGAGGAATATTTATATGATCATAATTTAGGGATCTTCGTTGTGCATATCTGGCTACATTCTGTCATGTGTAAATCAATAAAACGTACAATTAATGGCGTTTCGTATAATTCGAATTACTTGCACTGTATTTGTAGAATTAAGCTGATGTATGGTGCAGTAAAATGAGACCCGACTCCATTAACAACTAAGAAGGTTTTACGGCAATCGATTCGACTTGTGGAAACGGATGATGGTTACATTTGCTCCAGTATAGCTCGGGTACAGTATGTTTACATAAGTTTTGCCATAAATTATTTCATCTATTATTACTGCGTAAAGAACATACATTTTTAATGAGAGGACTGAACTTGTTTGCTATTGTTCAAACGGTATTGACTTTTCATTTTTAATGAGATCCTTGAAAATGAAAAATAAATCCATTGACATATTTCAAAATGCCGTTCATTGTACGAGAGAGAAGTTATTTTTATTTCACTACAGAATAAAAAAACAAAATAATTGGCATTGTCTATTGATGCTCTTGCTGTCATTAGGCGCCATTTTTGCTGCCACCGCATTCTTCATCGGTTTGTGACGTGTGAGGAGCAGTTGCTCCCGTGAATGTAGAAGATTTTTGTGGGTACTCTGAGCGAAAGTCGTTGGGCAGCCGAGACGGGGGATCTGGACGGCGTTCCCCTTTGCTTCCAGAGTGGCGGGGCAGGCCGGCACCGGAACGGTACGAACGTCTCGTGGGCGCGAGACGAAAGGCCCTGACCGGCCGCGTGGGGGACCGGTCTTTCGACTTTCTTTTTCATCCCGCCCCGCCCCGCCCCGTTCCGCCCCGTCCCGCGCTGCTCTTGACCCGGGGCGGGACAATGGTGCGGTAGGAAGCTTTACAGGCGCTGCAGCTCGTTGCCAAAGTGGTTTCCTGCCAACCAGCGAGCATTACAGCATTTCGCTTTCGCTTCGCGAGTATCGCCCGCTGTGATGGGGCTCCGCGCAACCGCCCGCGCCTTGTTTATGGCGGCGCAGGCGTGAACGACAGCGGCGTAACGGTTCTCAGAGGTTGCGGCCGGCCGGCGCGGGCGGGCGCGGCGTGCGGGAGCGCAAGGGCGTCGCGGCGCCGCCGCGGGCCGCGATCGAGCGGCGTCGCCGCGCACGCGTGACGCCCTTGTGCGCGCGCCCGGCGCGGAGCGTGGCGCGCCGCGGAGAGGGGCCGGGCGGGGAGGAGGAAGGGCCCGGTGGCAGAGTCCCAGGTTCGGCCCACCGCTGCGGCATTGTCCCGCGCCAGCTCGCGCAGCCACGCGCCGACCTTCGTGCGGCCGTTCCACCCACTGAGCGGAGAGGTGGTGGAGGCGGAGCGGGCGGCGGCGCACGCACGGGAAGCGCCGTTGCCGCTTGCGCAGTCGCCGCAGCCGACGCCGATGCCTCATTTGCAGCTCTCCTTGCTGCTACACCTACGGAAAGCTATTAAAGCCGCTTATGCCCATGTTATGGAGACTTAAGATCGGTTTGACGGGAAACGTTCATGAGGATGAAAATTACGCGTATGTAGTTTTATTGAAAATTGAATCGTTAATATTCCACAAGATATTCAACTTTTGGTTCGTTGGTTTGGTTCTTCTTTTCCAGTGTCAATCTTAACTAAACTGTCATAATTCCTTCCCATAATTAGCCTGCCCCCGTAGTTTCGTCTCCACTGCATCTTTTAATCTTCATTTAACTTAATTCTTTTTGAAGTTCTGCTTGTCACCCCCTCACCCTTCCCCGCTCCTTTATCCGGTTTCCACGCGTCGTATCCCGTTGCATCCCACCGCCACCCCTGCTGCTGCTGCTGCTTGCTCAGTCTCGCGGCGCCGCCGTTGGAAGTGGCTGGCCGCGCTGCGCCGTCGCTCTTCGTCCGCCGGCCGTTGGCCTCCTTCCCTCCATTCCGCCGAGACGGAGGCGGTGGCGAGGAGAGGGCGAGGACTTCTCGAACCCGTCGGGCCGGCCCGCCCACCGCGACCATAACCAGCCTCACCAGGCGCCGTGGGCGGGGCGGGGGCGGGAGAGGCTGCGCCGAGCCGCGCCGCGCCGCTCCGCGCGCACGAGATACCCGCTGACCGAGTGTGGGCAGGCCAGGCGAGGCGAGGCGAGGCGAGCCGAACCGGCGCGCGCGGCTTGCTAACCGGCTTTTTTGCGGTGTCGCCTCTCGCCGCCCTTTTTCGGTCACAGTGCGACACGCGGATGCCGTGGATCCCCCGACACCCCCAACAAGGTTTACTTCTTGGAAAACAAAGAAGTAGAGGAAAAAACGCTTGTTTTTGGAATTATTTTGTGATTAATAAAATATGACTGCAATAGATTCTCTCTATTGGAACGGATTTTCTTTACCGAAAATATGTAACGTATATCGTGTTTTGTAGCTTTAGTTGCTAATTATAAATTAGAGTATTTCATAATCTCGCTCGTCCAACGTCTCAATAACCAATCTCAATTTGTTATTTTTACAGCACGATACCTTTGTTTATATTTGTATTTTTGATGACACATTACATAAATGTATTTATACGTATATTTTCTGGAGTGGAACTGAAATAACTTTCGATTTAGTTTTTTATTTCTAATGTGTGCTGCGGGCTTTTACTACGTCTCGTAACTTCAATACAGATGAGAAAACAATACATCTGAAATTTATTTTAAAGGCCTTGTGTTTTTACCCCGAAAATAGTGATCCACTCCGCTATCGAGATACTACATGAAGTGTGCTTCCTCGCCCCGCACCTCCCTGCCCGTCCTCTGGCTCGCTCTTCCGGAGCCCACAAGCACCGCCCTTAGGTGGCGCAGGATGCGGTATTGCGGTCGGCGCCGCGCCACCGCCAGCTGAGCGAAAAACACTTCCCCCTTCCCCCTGGCTGAAAGAAGGTCACTGGCGATTTGTTTCGGCGCGCTTGTTTTGCTCTTCCCGTGGCGCCGTTGATGCAGAAATGCTCTGATTCACACGTTCCGTGGACTTGTGGTTTCTTTCCCGAAGCGCCGGTGAAAATGCGATTGGTGGCGACTAGCGGTCGGTCTCGCGCCAATAGGCCGAGAGGTTCTTTTCCGTCGGACAAGAATGGGCTCCTTTGACACACGAATCTTCTGAGGTAGAGAGACCCCTTTCTGTAATTGTTAGAAAATCTTTTCGAAAGCATTCCTCCTCCTTGGGACGGGCTGTGGAATTTCCTGTTGCTTGTGGCTTTCCGTCTCTTAACCGGTAATTCGCTCTTTCGATTGGGTTTCACATTACCTACGGTGAATCTGTATTGCGGGGCGGAAGAAAAGTGGGAGGCGGTTACAGCTCGGGCGGTGGCAGAGAGGGGCGGGGTACGGCTCTCGCTTCAAACTTCGCGGCAAAATAATCCATTCGACACGCGATTAGCATCTCCGCGCAGCGCGAGTTCACGGATAGAATTGAGCTTGCGAGCAAAGCCATGACTTCGCTGCATCTGCTGAGCTGGTGGAGGTATAATACGTGGGCCGTGGATATTTGGAAATATTATGCATCCCCCCCCCCTCAGTGTCTTAAGATTAGGAATGCCGGTATTGCAGAAATGCATTAAGAACGAATAATTTTTTACCTGTGTCTTTCTAATTCATTTCCGGTACGATGCAACGGTAACTTAGAATTACTTTCTATCTTTCTTTTCTATCTTTTCTTCGTCTCTGTAGAATATTATTACATTCGATAATTTTCACCGACTCATTTTAGTGTCCAAAGAAGTAGCGTCGGTTGCGCAATGTGATGGGAAATGTTTAGTTAATTTCTCAATTCAGCAGGACACACTCGCAACACAATAATAAAACGCGTGTAGCCGATTCGGGTAATATCGGAGGGCGCGTTTCCGCCCGTTTGACGCCGCCGGAAGGGATGTTCGCGGTGAGCGGTTGCACGAGCCGAGCGCCGTAGAGGTTCTCTTGCGCAGCACAACCCCAATAAACAGTTCGTTTTCTTCGAAATCTGCGTCTGCTTCTGCAACTCACCGAATCTTGCTTTCGTGCTGCGGGAGGAAACGTAAACAATGATTGGGGCACGTGCGTTGTAGAGACGGCGTTTTTACTACTGAAATACACAGGGACGTGTCTGAAGAGTTTCCCATAAGCTTTTTTCGTTTTTAAAAAGTCACAAAGATGGGTAAAAATAGCGGTTGGGCATGTTGTACTTCTCTGGAAGCAAGCCTGATCTGGAACCAATGAAAAACCTAAGTAAAATAAATATCAGATCAGCAAGACATTATTCTGTAATAAATTTAATGCTGGTTGTATGGCCTGCGAGAAATTAAAATTTTTAAACATTACAGTTAGTTTTAAATATTAAATACATTTTTTTGAAATTGAATTAATAAATTCAACAAAATGAAGTATTTTCTCAAAACATTTCGCATTCTAATGTTGCTTATATAGAGAATGACTGATCTGTGTCGTTCACGTGTTTTTAAAATAGTTTGTAGTAAAATCGAGGAACGTACTGTTGACTATATAACTGTTCGAAATAACGTATTTTTCGACATCTTGATCCATTTGAAGAACGTGATGGTCGTATTCATGTAAGCATTACAGCCTTGGAACAAATAACGACACTATCTACTTGCTTTATTGGTTGTTTGGACTTCTTTTTTATGCCAGCCCCACGCCATATTTTTGAGATTGAGGGCCCATTTAACCTGTCTTCGGCTGAGAGCAATTCCCACACAACAGCGTCTGTTGTCGCGGCAGTGTTGTATTGAGTGTCGAGGGAAGAACCGCCGTGCCGCATCGTTTGCGGCACGTGTCCGCCCCGCCCCCGTTGAGGCTGCACGACAAGGTGCTCGGTAGCTTTTATCGCCACCAACAAAGGTTGTTTTAAAAACTGGTTTAGTTACCTCTCAACATAAATGTTCGTTCGGGAGGGGGATGTAAATTGAGATTATGTTTATTAATATATTTTATATATTGATCGTGTTTATTAATTTATAATTACATTTCAGATGCCAACTGAAAGTAAATAAAAAAAAATTACAAGACTTTTTTTTTTATTAGATCGAATGCTTCAAAAAATAGACTACATTTAAAGGAAAAAAAATATTGAATTTTAAAGCTGATAAAACTAATGTTTAGATGTGGTTATTTTCAAAACAGGTGTGTGCTATGTAGAAGACACGCACATCATATTAAAATTATTTGCGAAGGCGGGTAATTCATCTATTCCTTCCTCCCGAACTTCGACTCTGGGGATTACACAGTTACCTCTCCCAAACTCCATAATTCCACTACCCTCATTCAGCACTAAAAACGAAAAGAGTAGGAACAAAGTTGTTATTCGAGGAATTTCATGCAATACGATTTGTTGTCATGTCTTTCTCCCAGGACAACGTTCTCTTTATCCTCCGAAGATTTCTGAAATGTAGTAGGATCTATTTCTTTCCAGACCCTGTCGCCGGCGTGGAAGGATTTTTAGTTAACTGATTAGAGAAAACTATGGCAGGTTTTATTTATTTATTATGGGACATTTTTTGATTGAAATATACATCGACAACGTGAAAACGCCGAGCACAAAAACATCGTCGTTTAGACGTCGGCGTCAATAAATCGATGTTAAAAACTTCGATGCTTCGGGTGCATGGACTTCGATGCTTTTTTCTTTCTTTTCCCCTCCACAGTAACCCTGTGAAGAAGGGGAATTTATTGTCTTAAAATGTTTATACATTATGCTGCTGCCTTGCGGCTTAAGCAGCTAGAGGCAGGGCTTTTTCTTACAACTAATTTACAATCTAGACCTAATGTTATCTTACTTGCACTTTGGTATTACTAACTTACACTAAAATCAGTTTTGTAATACCATGTTATATATTCTACGTAAATTGTTTTTATATAGGTTGATTTATTATTATTATTATTATTATTATTATTATTATTATTATTATTATTATTATTATTCTACATTCACACATCATTCATACAAGTTTGATTATACTTCGATGCTTCCTGCCAAGCGCGCGCCCGGCGCGCGGAGTCGTCGGCGCGGCGCGGCGAGGCACGGCACGGCGCGCGCGGTTAAAATTAATATGAGTGCCGATAAAAATACCGCGGCGTGCGCACCTCGAAGCCGCCTTGATTTAGATGCGACGCCGTCGTCGTCGTCGCTGGCGAATCCACCGGATCCTGGATGCTGGCTGCGACGCGCGGGGGCCCCGTGAAACGGCCTAAATGCGAGCGTCGCGAAAGTTCTTCTCGGCCGCCGCTTTCCGCACGGCTCTAAGCCTTGTGCGGGGACATAGAATCTTCCAAAGTGTGAATGTATCGAAAAATGAGAGATTCTTATTTCGGGAAGTTCCGAAATGTGAATATTCTTGATTTTGAAGAGTAAAACAGCAAATTGTATGATCGAATTTGTTTCTTCTGCGTATTGTTATTTGGAGAAGTCCAAGAGTTCCTTTTTTCTACTCAAATAGGAGTCTCTACACATGCGAAATTTGAATAAATTTGAAATTTTGATATCTTAAGAGTTTTGCGGAATTATGTTGCATACTTTCCGATTAATAATGCGTCGAACGTCATGTATTGAGGTTTGTATTATTTTGTATTTCAGCTAGTTTTCGTATTGGTGTCGGTTAATAGATATTTAAAGCTAAGACCTCTCTTTAATACTACACATTTTCTTTCGTGAACATTGTACAATTTTGAAAAGAAACAAGTGCGCAAATGTAGCCAAGATTTTCATTTCACAGACTTCGGGCAACACTATGAAGCCTTAAATCACAACCTGGTTTCCTGCTTAACAGGAAGTAGAGCCCTGCTCAACCCTGTCTTCCAAGATTTAATTTTATCTAATTTCTTAGAATCGGTTGCTTGCGATCTCATTCTATCACTTCCATTTGCCGCTGGGCTTATGCTTAGTATCGGTTAGTTATTGTCAGGGTTCGATTCTGATGACCTAAAATTCCATGAAAATGACCTATAAAGTGAATTAAAAATTAGAGGAAAATGACCCAAGAGACTTAAAAGTACAGGAAAATTACTTATTTTTTCAAAAAATTCTCCCAAATGCATAAAAAATGTTTATAGGAATTAATTTTACAATTTTAAATAAAATGTGTATATATATATATATATATATATATATATATATATATATATATATATATATAATTATATTTAATATTGTCTTTATTTTAGGACGAAATGATCTGCTCTGATCTTCCAACAGTTTTGAAAGGTCGGTGAAGTTACCGAAGATCCGGGTAATTTTGACAGTTTGAAAAACAGAGTCCACCTCAGTAGTGAATTTGGTCATGAAATGATACAATAAAAACGTTTAGTGTGTCATAGTAAATTCACTTGCAAAAAACACGAAAATGCGTAAAAATGACAAAAATGACGAAAAAAGCCCCCAAAATACCTAAATATTGAAAAATGACCTAATAATTGTACATTTTTATCACCTAAATGTCGCGATAAACATTAATTGACAAGTTAGCAACGTCTCAAGTACACAAATAAAAAGATGGCATGTCATTAGAATACGAGCCCTACATATTACTGCCGCTTCAAAACGTGAAGTGCCCGAATATAAATACAAGCAACGATGTTCTCGTGGTTACTGATAAAATTTCTAATTTCTTATGATAGCGGAAGTTTTTAGTACCGTAGTTAATGTTTTTGGTTGCCTTTATTTGATTTAAACTGAATGATTTAAAAATTTTAATTGCATAATTTATGGCATATTTTGACATTTTAAGCTGCATAAAATCCCAAGCCTCAGTATGTATTGAGAACGATTTCGAATCCACTTTTTGCTTCATAAAAATTTAATTTGGTTACAATTCATCATTTAGGATATGATCAGCACTAATTTTGATACAAATCGCCCGTAGAACCCCAATTGATATGAGTGTTGAAAAGAATAAAATTCCGATGGGCTCAGTTTATAATGCTCATTGCTGAGTAGATTTACATTTTAAAATCTATCGCATTTACTTGGTACATTTGAAAAACAGCGTACTCTACTGAATTTAAGAATCTCTATGAAAGGTTTATAATTTTTGTGGAATAATATACTTGTGTTTAAAACGCCTACAAAAAATTATAGATTTCTCCTGAAAGGACGTATTGTATTTTTTTAAAATATTTTTTTTTGTATTTATAGGCACTTTCTTTTTCATCTACAAGCTTATTCTTGTATGCCTCTAACGTTTCATTACATTAATAATGCATGTCAAACGCTCTTTCAAAATGGTTTGCAGTTTACAAACGGTACTGAAAAGTTTAGAAGTGAAACCTTACTATGAAAACTAATTTCAGTCTATGAAAAGCGTTCAACACATCGTATTATTATGGTCATTATTTTCATCTGCCAGTAGTTGCTAATAGGGAATAGAGATTGCAACACGAAAACAGTGACCGCGATGTTTTTCAATTATAACTTGTCTGCGATACTGAAGCTTATTTCTGAAGTGTATCAAGCGTACATGGACATACCAATTTCCTGGTTTGTCAATGGATATTATTAAACTTCACATTAATACGTAGTCTACTTTTCGTTCATTATAAAATGTGTACTTACGATGAAATGTGTTGATTTCTTTACAATATGCGAGAACCACGTATAACCATAACACTAAGCGAATTGTCTTCAAACACTACTTAAAAATATAATGGTCTATTGATTACTTGTATTATGTTCTGAAGTGCTACACATATCAAAAAATGATTTTATCATGTTTCTCTTTTGCTTTTAGGTAAGTGAGCTGTTACTAATCCCGAACTCCGGTGTTAGCGTGAGTACCAATATATTAGCGTAGATAACATTGAATAGGTGCATGATTGAAGGCGCGTGTTCGCAGTCAAAAAGGCATGTCTACCCAAAAACCATTGCGTTTCTTTTCGTTTTCTCACCCGGCGTAAAAGAAAAGTTCAGTCTTTTTGCCGTTTGAGAGTATTGGAAGGACCTGATGGCATTGTTTTTTTCATTTTATAATTACAACTGATTTATTTCTTGCAAATTTAATATACTATGCTGAATGCGTTGATTGAATGTTTGTATTGTCTGATTCAACATGATTTCTGTCAAGATATGATAAAGTTCTGTATTTTTTTCCCTCGTATTTTCTTCAAAATTTCATATCGTCACTGGCTCACTTAAAATGTCGACTTAATGAATCTTCGTTCACTAACGAAAAAGTGTCGACACCGATGGTAAACGTGGTCTGGGGGCGATTGGATGGGATGTTGTCTTCCCCCGGAAAGGCAAGGAATGTCGATGGAGCTTTTGCGGTGGCTGTGAAGGGGTGCTGGCTGGGGCCGCGCGCGGTGGCCGCCGGACCGGCGTGCGTGCGCTCGCCGCGCCGTCGCGTCGCCCACGCGCCCACCGCCGCCGCCGCTCGGTCGCCGGCTCGCGGATTTGGACGGCTGCCTGCTAACCCCGTTCGCGTCGCGTGCAACCGCCCCTCCCCTCCCCTCCCCTCCCCTCCCTTCCCTGCCCCGCGCGTGCCACTCGTTTCGTCTGGTGGGGCGGCGGCGGTGGCGGCGGCGTGCCTCCCGCGCGCTGCCCTTTGATGTGTCCGCGCCGCCCACCGCCGCCGCTTTGACGCGGCGTCAGCGGAGACGCGGCGACCGCCCTCTTGTTTGGGTTGCGCACTTTTTTTCGCTGGCGCGAGCAAAGGCTGTGATGTGTAGATCGATTGCTGGAGATTCGTGTGGAGCTTGTACGAATTACCCGGATTTGACAGCAGCGTACTCGCGGCGATACGAGCGTAGTTGTCTACTTAGATTTCGTGGCGTATTGGTTTATAGACGTGAGATGTTTCATCTATCGATGTACGGAAACGAAATAAAATACTGTTCGACAATTTTGCGAGAGCAAATTGTGAGCGCTTGCGAGAGCGAATTGTGGGCGAGAGCAAATTGTGAGTTAAATGTTTACGTTGATGAATGCCAAACAAAACGAACACAGAAGGGGAAACTTATATCCTCACCAGTAACACTGCTGATTCAAAGTGTGATAAGTCCATTTCAATAATATGAAAACTTCCAGAATAGTGTTACTACGTTTTTAAGAAGTGGTCCCTATATTAAGTATGGGCTGTCGTGTAGTACCAGATGCTCTTTTGATGTTTCCAAACGTAATTGAGACTCCGAACCACATCATCTCTGTCACGCCTTGCCTAATTGCCAGGAATACTTATATTGCACTAGAGAACGATAGCCGAAAATATGAGAGGCCCAAGTCATCCACGGCGGGAATCACGTCTGTTTTTAACGGTTATACGGTATGTCCAATTGCTCTAAGTAGGATAAAGGGTCCATCCACGCACCATCTGAGTAGGCCTGATGAGAAATATCAATGCGTGGGCGATGTAATATTTTCCTGAAGAGCTGGCCGTTCTACTAACTGCGCCGCGCTTCGCGTCGAGGGAGTGGGGCGGGCGCGATACGCCGCAAAGCATTGAGCGGCGGCGGCGCGGCGGCGGCAGCGGTGTTGTCCGCGGCCCTCCCTCGGCCGTCCCTCGGGACGGGCCGAACAGCGCGCGATCAGATCTGCTCTCGTGACGCAACGGCTCGCGCGCATTGTTCGGCGGCGAGAGAGGCACAGCGGCGCCGCTGTCCCGGCCCGGCCCGTCCCTGCCCGTCGCGACCCGCCGCCCACTGCGTGTGAGTCAGCAGCAGCAGCCGGCCGACCGCGCGCGCGCGCCACGGCCGGCGCTTTCGGGCCGCCTCTCGCTCGGCAGGCTTCGGGTGGGCCGGCCGCTCCCCCCCCCCTCTCCTCCTCACGGCCCGTGTCGCGGCGGCGCCGTAAAAATAGCATCATCTCGGAATAGCTGCCTCCGCGCGCCGGCGGCGGCGGCGGCGGCGGCGGTAGCGGCGGTGGCGCACGCGTCCGCAGTGGAAGAGCGGAATCCACAAGCACATTCCCCGCCTCGCTCCCCACCTCGGCGGCCGCAGCTCCCCGCCCCGCCGCTTTTAACGCTCTTGGCGTTGCGCTTGCCCATCTTTTCCTGCTTCCTTCTCATAAACGTCTCCTTTACGTCCGTTTCTTCCCGCGAGCTCGTTGCCTTGTTCCCTCGTTCCTCTCCTCGCGCTTCATTCCTCATTACATTTTTTTTGCGACGTCCCTCCCTTCTTTCATCTTCGTGTAACATTTTTCGTTCCAAATTTTACGTGGTGTTCTCTGGTTTCCTCCTGGCCGGAAGCCCCCACTGGCCGCCGCGAGCCCCCGCGCACGTGTAAATAAATACATACCCAGATGCGACGGCTCGTAACTCGGGGAAATTAATTTCTGTCGGGCGCTGGAATTCTTGGAAGCCCCCGCTGGAGAGGCGCGCGGCGGGGGAGGCGGGTAATCTCAGACGGCTGCCGCGGGCGGGGAGTCCGGGCAGCTGTCCGCCCCGCGCCCGCGGAAATTCCGCGTATTGGCTTTTGGATAACGCGAGATGATTCTAATGAAGGTACAAGAAATAAGCATGTGAAATATTACAAATGTTAAAGCGTGCTGGGAAGGATTTCATGTTTTGGGGTGAATTTTGAATTGTTTATTCAGAGATGGAAAGATACATTAATGTGTTCAACTTGAAGTGAACATTTTCAGTTTGAAGTACTGTGCAAGAATGAGTAAAATATTTTAGCAATTTTGAACTGTCACCAGTCGGTATATATGAATATATCTGTTGTGACACATTTGTTTTTGGAATATGCTGGTTTTGTTTGTAAAGAAAGCATTCTAGATGATTTTAGAACATCCTGTAATGTTTCCTGTTCGCGAGATAATTTTTTTCATATTTTTTCTCCTTTTTATTTTCTCTTTTTATTTCAAAATTCTTACTTTTCAACAACTAAATACAAATCCAGCCCTAAGTAGATCATGTGTAAAAAGAGAATACGCATTGACTAATATTTCCGAGACGTTCGTAAATTTCTTGAATAAGTTCTTTTATCTTAATCGAAAAAAGTGTAATGGAGAAAAAAATGTTGAATCAACTTTTATAGTTCGAAGGATTCGATGAGTTAGTAAGCCCTAACACACAAAAAAGGGGATTAGCCCAATGAAGGCCGTAAGATATTTTTTGTTATACCGAAAGTTTGATTTAACTAGGAATAAAAATAGATTCAAGAAATATTGGCGCAAGGAGGGAAATCCTCACGCACTGGCTACTGCTTTGAGAAATAATGGAAGTAATAGTTAATACAACAATGTTAAAACTTTTCGTACTTTTCTTAATTTTCGGTATCTAGTACATTTGTGAAACATCTTTTGAAAGCAGTTCATTGTTGTGCTTTCAGTGTGGCTGAGTCTTCTTAAGTTGATTTGATTTGCTTTTCAAACATGGATGAGTATGATGAGTATAAAGTTCATGGAGAATATGAAGCTCTTATAGGTCTAGAAGTCATTGTAAAGAACAGGCTTAAAAGAAAGATTGAACATTAGTCACATTCTACGGAAACAATTTTATTTTTCATCAAGTTAATGGGAACATTCGAATTTCTTTCCGATCGAAATTATTATATAATCTTATAGATAAGTAATATTATCAATTTATGTTGTTTTTTAAAACAAATTGCTTTAATTAAGGTGTGCATATTCAATTCCTATTCAATAATGCCGTTTTTAGTGGCGAAGGTCAGGCCATGGCCGCCTCTTCAGACTGATCACGCAAATTTCGCTCCCGCCTTTCGCCATCTACCAGCGAAAGAAGGTATCACTCGGGCGACGACACAGGCGATTCGAATGAAGCTCGAAGGTTTCTTTTAGGCTTGAGGATCATTTACAGGCAGTAAATCTACAACATGGAGAGCCGGATTTACTTCCCCACCGAAGGACCGCGTACGAAGCATATTTCCGCTCTTAAAACATCCACGGCTTCCATCGAATTTGATCTCGCAACCGCTTTTTCTTTAGTCTATATAAATGCAAAGGCACATCATGGGCCAGAGAGAAATGCTCTCTTTCGAAACGTTCTAGTATTCTTAATGTGGCAGAACGTGTTACTACTTCGATGTTAGTGTAATCAAAGACCTCGACGATTCCTTTGAAGTCCTGGAATACGTGAATAATCAATGGATTACCTATTTCTGATGAAATCCTTTATGAACTGATAAGTAAGAGATTTAACTACATTGTGCTATTGAATCTCATCATGGCATTTATGTAACTTGCGCCAATGGTAGTGGTATTGCGCTGGGAGGAATTGACAGAGGTCTACCTTTGTAAGTTCGTGTTTCTACGCATGATGAAGTAGTTATAAAGCAAGGTAGTATTTCAAAGTACTGTGCTGTTCTGTTCTTTTCACGAGGTTTTTTAATTTGACTTGAAGTACAGGTTTAAACCCGCGAGAAAATTCTCCCCGAGATCGTTCGTGACCTTGCCTAGTCAGAGACGCCAGCGGAACTCTGCCATAGGCAACCCTGAATGCAGTCCCGTCGTGCGGGCTGCCTATCCAATGTGGCTACAGGGGCCGCGTCGCGCCAGTGGCCCACTCGAGGGCTTTGCTCATCGGCGGACGGGGAGCCATAAATTAGGCGGCGCACTCCAAGATCAAGCAATTTAATCGAGCCGCGGCCGCGCCTCTGAAGCCCACAGAGCGTGCAGTGCGCACGCCAATTGATCGCGCCCATTCAGCGGCTACCCCCGAGCCACTTAATACATCGAGCTGCACAACAAAGGAAAGCATACTCCGGTTTTATTACCTTGTAAACGGTGTATAAAGAGAAAATTATCGTGCGGAAAAAACAATATCATGATTTTGACATAAAACTCGTTGGGAGCCATCGATAAAAAAAAGTTTGAACTCTCCTCTTTTTCTTCAAGAGAAGCATAATTCTGTATTTAGGAGGATATGGTTAATATGAAAAGTCCGCGTTTGGAACTTTACATACGTAACAATTACACAACATTTCTCCTTCTGTCTCATAGATTTTCAAAGCACGTTACGTTAAAAAAAATTAAACATTTATATGCCGGACGTTCAAGTTCACTAAGAGCTGCTGATCTAAAGAAAAAAAAATATGAAATTTCATAGATGTCACATTATGTGCCTCTATAGCCTCTTTCTCATTCTTCGGCAGCGCGTAATCTTCTTAGGAATAACAGTTTCCTAATCTAGGCACTCCATGATAAACCCAGGCAACTTTCGACTTCTCATTGCTTGGGCGCATAAGAGAACAATGCGGAGAGTTAGATAAGGAGTCTCGACTTTACGGGCCGCGAACGAAAACTCTCTGTAAATGGGCTGTTCGTCTTAATTCTTCCGACTTTGGAGTCTGCTTGCCTGGCGAACGAAGGCTGAGACGGAAGTCGATTAAGCTTCGCAATAGCATTGCGGTGAAAGTTATTTTTACCGTCTGAGTGTATCGGTGCTCTGGGAAGAAAGTTGAGTGTTCGTTACGTGTCCGACGGGGGAGGAGGGGAAATATGGGCATTCGAAGGCTTTTGCAAATTGTTGTAGGAGAGTAGCTGGCAATTAGTTTGCAAGAATTTATCACATAACACATTCAAGTTCTTTACTTAAAAACTTTAATAGTTCGTTGATAATGGAATGCTCGTGTCTTTAAATGAAATAAGTGGTAATTTATAGCAAAAAGTATATTATGATACTGTTGAAGTTAATGGTGTTCACTGAAATCTATTTAGAGTTCACACAAGTTTCTGACATCTTGTAGATTTTCACCTTTTGTTCTTCTTCATTGAAAGAAAAATATGTCTTTAGTTTAGAAAAGGTGTAAACTGATTTGCAAACTGAAAGGCGCGGAGCCATGTGTTGAATATAATTCATTTCGTATCCAAATTTTAGACGTAATTTGCTTTTCAGCAAAGGAATTCATGTTTTTTAGAGTCCAGCAAGTTTATGGCACTCCCTCAAAGACAGAAGCACAAGGACATCCCTGGGTTATGAGCTCCCAATAATTAAATGATTGTAATCTCTTAATAGCGCATATCTTTTAATTAAGATTTTGCTGGTTGATATGGTGCGTGCATTTGCGCTGCGGGTCGTAGCCGTCGTCGGTTCCGCCGCCTGAAGGCACCTTCTAAAGGTGCGCCCTCCTCCGCCCCTGCCCTCCAGACCCCTCCAGCAGCTGCAGCCAGCCCCTTCTGTTGGCCCGCGCGTTAAGTAGATGCGGGAGAAGTTGGGCAGCAGCCTTTGACGCTATAAACGCAGCCGAGGCTGTGGTAGGGATAGGCGAAATGGTGGTGACACAGGTAGCCACGAAGCTTTTGTAATAAAGGGCTGGATCGGCAACTCGGATGCAAACGACGAAACTTGTTCCGCCGTTCGGGTTTTATGCGAAAACATAGTAAGTTAACAACATAACAGAAAATGAAATAATCAGAACAGTGCGCTATAAAACTTGGAGACTTGTACTAGAGAGAGTTGTTTCTCCTAAATCGACCGCTTTCGAATTCCCGTTGCTTTTTGGCGAGTGCTTCAAGGAGATGGCGAACTGCTGAAGGATCGAAGGATCGAAGGATAGTAGACGTCTGAGGAACACCAAATGCATCGTAACTTTTACGTTCACATTTACTAAGTGAAAAGTGCCTGATTCCATTTTCGAATTGTGCAAAAATAGCGAGGTGTTACTTCCAGACGTCTGAAGTGACGGTGCAGTTAGTCTAATGGTGAGTAACATATTGTGTATTAACATTATTAACGAAGAGGAAAACAATGATTACAAATTTTAATGCAGTGTTTGATCGCATGTCTTGAAGTAGAAATAGTCCGTATTTTATGAAATAGCATACTGATTTGAGACATTTCAATTTTAGATTGATTCTGTGCTGGGTGTGGGTGAAGGAAAAAGAACTCTCGTGAAATGAATATTTTAAAGATGTCATTGATTGCGCCTTGATAATTGCTCCGAAAGGTTTCACGCGAAACGTCAGATGAAGCAAGAAATCTGATAACCATGATTTCGTGTATATATGACATCGTCAACTATATTTCAGCAATTTTCAAACCTCAAACTCTTTCTAACTCTTTTGAGGAAATGGAACTTCGAAAACCTTCTGGAGCGTGCTGCAGCCCATGAGCTCGAATTTAATCAAATGACAGCCCAAACGGGCGAGCTAGATATTCTTGCATACAGCTCTGGGGCCCAGTAACAAATGCAATATCCAAATCATTGAAAGATTCCTGTCCAAAGTATTAAGAAATATTGCCAATGCCCCCTGATATGTTCAAAACGATGTAATTCACTGTGATTTTAAAATGCCAACTGTTAATGAAGAAATAAAAAAATATAATTGTAAATATATTCAAAAAAATTGGAATGCCATGCCAATACTTCAGCCATAAATGTGTTGGATAAGTGTAGAAATAAGATCTCTTAAAAGTTCAACCCTCTCGATTTGCCTAACAGGTTTTGAAGTGTAGTTACGCGAGATCAACCGTATTAAAATTGAGAAATACTAATGAGCATCTTCTTCAATGTCAGTTATTTAGTTGACAAATTTGCTTATTGCTCTCATGTATGAACAAATTGTAAATAAACGTTTAAAAAGAAACGTTTCCTTGCGATATCACTAGTTCGAATAGAGCTATCTGGATCTTCCTGGAAATGTTTCCTTGCGATATCACTAGTTCGAATAGAGCTATCTGGATCTTTCGCGTTTCTGTCTTGCTCCGTTAAAGCTCTACGGTCAAAAATAATCCTGGAGCATTTTATTCGTCTAGTGAGATGTTAAAAAGAAAACCCTCCTAAGTTAACTTTAGGGAATTTATCGTGAACAGTGGTGCAGAGAGCGCTAATGAATGTAATTTTTTTTGAATAATTTTAAATTGGAAAATGTTACATAATTGTGCTTTTTATATTGAAAATAAAATTTTATTTTTAATTTCAAAGAAAAGGGAAAATTGCTCTACGAAGGGTATTGCTCATGCCCATTCAAAGAAACTAACTTACCTCTTAGCGTATTAATCGTTCTATTTCTAATTAGTTTGGTCATTATATAATTAGTAGTCGGCTATAATGTTCTTGTGATTAAAATATTTAAAGTTTGGAAATAAGGACGTTCATGGTTCCAAAAGGTTCGGAGATCACAATCTTGAAATTTTACCATCTAGCCTCCTTGCGCGTACTTTGTTGTCTCTAATCTGTTACTGTTCCGCCTTTTTATTTTGCGAGTGCCTTGTTTTACTTTACAATTCTAAAATATTCATATAGTTAATAGAGTCCAAATTTATAGACCAGAAGCAACTGTGAAGGAAACAAAATTCTCAGATTGAGTCGACTTAGGGCAGGGATAACTGTTGGAAGGGAAACAGATTCGAGTAAAATATATCCACACAAAAATAAAAGAACAACTTGCCTGTAGACAATGAAATGAAATGTTTGCTATAACGTAAAATGTTTACAAAATAAAAATATAATTTACAAGAAAGTTCAACAGAAACTTTCCTAGATGACCAGCATATACTAATTTGAAGTTAGAACAGCTGCATATTCCTTTCCTTTTCTTGAAAACTCCATTTCGTAGCTGATAGGTGTTGTGACTTAGACCTAGTACCAATACGTGTTTTCCGCAGCTACTGAAATTTCCCAATTCCGTCTTTTTTGCATAACTAGCTGGATCGGGGACGTTTAATTGCGAGGGATTCTTAACCTTGAAGCTACTAATTTACCTACCCGTTTATATACACATTTATTGGCCCAGAGGTATTGCGACTGCTGTGCATTGCTACAGACTTACGTTACATAAATTTACGTCAAGAGAGATCTGACAAATCGAACTTAGTTTTTGCTGATTGAACTTCACTTTCTGTAACCTCAACGATTTACTAATACACGGCGTTGTAACGCTATACCTCCTCGCCGACAACTTTCATTCCCGAGAAAGATCGAAGAGTCGTAAGGACGCGGGGGCAAATCGATTCGGGGAAGCGACGCTGAACGAGGAGTCGCGGCCTCTGCTGCGGCAGCAGGTCGGCTGCGGTCCCGCCCCACCTCGCCGCCGCCCCCGCCCCAGCCCCCGCCCAACCCGCCCGCCGCGAATAACTACGAAAATCAATGGGGACGCGGCAGTATCGGAAATCGCGCTGACGTCATTCTGAACATATTCAAAGGCCGACCGTTTTATATTTGTTCTCACGAACCAGATTAGCGTTGCGAGCGGCCCGGGCAGGAATTTAGAGCGACGAGGAACCGACCGCACGGTAGTCGATAGCTGCTGCATCGACTGGCACGGGGAACACGCGGCTAATTGCAGTTGCGGCTTCCGACATCGCTTCCTTGGAACGGTTTGACCTCCATTTTACCACATCACCTTCGTACGTCCCAGCAAGAACGACATTGTTCGTGGAGCGTGTTCGCGTGTATGTTACTATATTTTTCCTCTAGTTGAGAAGAAATTGATAATGTTCAGAAGTAATAGTGATCGTCTTTTAGATGCTATTTTATGACGTAATTTTTACATCCAAAACTACAGAAGAAATCGGTATTCTTTGCGTTTCTTAGACAAATTATGCTAAATCTATATTTAATTTAAAAGATAATTCTGATATAATATAATTAACATACTAGCAAAATATTCATGATTGAATAGTATTCACATTTATTGTTGTGACAATTGGTCTTGGGAACTCTATACACGTAACTTTGAAAGTAATATTTCACAAACATTTCTTTAAATATTATTTCTATAGTTTCGTATATAAGAATATTATTAAACTCCTTACTGGTTGACCTTTCCATAACGAATCCGAATTTACCAACTACAAGCAATATTATATAATTCATTTGTCTACGTTGACCTCTCGATGCGATCACGAAAATTGTTTTCTCTTAAAAAGTAAACGGTTTAAAGTGTGGACCGCTTCTTTGGAGGGCGGTGAGCGTGGCGATGAAGTGCGATGCGAGCGTGGGCGTCGAAAGCGGCGAGGCAAGAGCCGGCCGCCCTTCGCCGCCGCCGTAGCGTTTCTCGATGCGGCCGGTGGGCGTGCGGACGTGCGGCTCAAGTAAGTCGGATAATGCCCTCGCAGGCTTCGCTTCGTCCAATCTGTGCCGCCGCTGCCGTTGCTACTGCTGCTGCTGCTGCCGGCGGCGACGCCGGCGCTGCGCCGGGTGGGTGCGCGGCGTGGAGCGGGGCTGGGGCGGGGGGCGGCGGGGCTTTTCGTCGACGCGCGTCTGAATTATTTCTCGAGGCGGCGGGAGGGTTCTCGGCAGGGGCGCCCAAAAGGACAGCGCCGCGCCGAACACGCTGTGCCAAACGTCCTTGCATGTTTTATTAAGGAAAGAAAACCTAAAACCGATTCTAATGGGATAGGGTCACGCATAAAAGGAAAAAAAAAAAATAGTGCTGCAGTACGGGTGAATCCGATTGAAACTAAATACTTTAATTTCCTTGACAAGTGCCTCGAAATCATTCTGGACTTTGTTGCAGAATTTAAATGTTTTTGGATGCGTGTGTTACGAGTTTTTCAAATAACTTCCATTGGTTCTTGAAATGTTGCAAATCCACTGTAAATCAAACGCTCGCGCACAATTTTTCTACATTTCATCCCCAGAAAGTTACAGAACGAAATGTCGTACTTGTAAGTAGAGTGGGAAGTGATTCAGTTTCTTCACTGTGTGCTGTGTTTACTAAAGAAGGTGTTATGAAGATGATAATCCCTTATTTCATTTCAATGCGGGACATTACGAAAGGTCAGGTTTAGCACGACCCCTAGCCGCACCTTAACTTTCAGTATCCGACCAATGAAATGAAAATTGGAAATTTTGAAGGTGACCTCGAACCGTGATCACTAATTCATTTGTCTTTGTGGAAAATTGATCAGATACTTGGGTTACTTGTCGCGACATGTGTTTAAAATGAAGGTGGCTTTGGCTGGCGGTCAGCGTGTTGGTTTACCATTGGAATTGTGATGCGTGGGAGGTGGTGAAAAGCCGCGTTCCTGAGGCAGGTCGTCCGGGGCGGTGGTGGAGGAGGGTCGGCAGGTGCGGGCGGGCCGAGCGGGGGCGTGTGGAGGCGCGACTGTGTCGGGCGGGCGCGGCCGCCTGGCGGTGCTCGTTTGTTGAGCCAGAAATCAATAGGCGGCGCCCGCGGCGGAGCGCGAACAAGGGCTGCGCTCAGCTGCCAGCCGGCGGCGCGGCGCGCGGCTCACTCGCCACGTCGCTTCGTTGCACGTCCCTTCCGTCGCAGGGCGGACACGCGCTCGCAAGCGCGCCGCCGCATCAGCCACGACTGGAGAATGGAAATTATATACTCAATGTTCTTCCTTCTGCGCAGTGTACATTTTGGCTGCTCATTGCAATTCCTTCTTCTGAGGTTACACTCAATGTAATTCCTTCTGCACAGTGTTAAAGTAAGAAATGTGCGGAACTTTTGATAAGAAAAACAAATTGAATTGCGACTTCTACATTGTTTCAGAGTTTTCGTTCTGTGTGACTCAAGTTTCAGATGATATTGCTCAGAGAATAAAGAAGTTTAAGAAAACTGGAATTGTATGTTAGGATTTTTGAGGTCTTGCAGATGATTATATTAACATATACGTGGGTCGCACATCTATCTTTCCATCTCTTGGTATATGTGGCTTTATACGAAAATAATTGCGGCTTGAAAAAATAAAAGTGGTAGAAATTGCATCCCAGTCAGTTCTCCGTTTCAAACGATCGCAAAACTAATGTTCTGTCAACTGAGCGTATAAATTACGTATTGAGAGTGTGACAACTTGAGTTGTAATTTTCTTTTAAGCCCGCCAGACTTTTAATCTAATAATTTTGCATAAGTGAACCGTTCCCAGTGGGTAATGTCGTAATGTACTCCTTATTCGATTTTGCTTTATATCGACGATTTCACCTGGCTCTTCTCCACATAATCAGTGATGACAGTTAACTCCGGGTCTTCTCTACAATGTTTTTTTTTTTTTTTTTTTTTTTTTTTTTTTTTTTTTTTGTGCGAAAATACGGAAGAAGTGACATTTTACTTTCAGTCTGATGTTCTGTGAATTCCAGCCATTGTTCGAGACAGTTTCTGTTGATGAATAAAGGAGAAGTTTTGAGTTTCTCAACAGAGGGCAGATATTAGTGTTCGAAATGTCTTGTTAGAATAGTGTTTCGCCTTATTTCAATTATTGTTGGTAAACCATTTATTTAAAAATAGTTGCTTGAGGAACAACGAAAGATAAACCTGAAAAGAACGTAGCATTCAAATAGTCATTTGTAATGCAAAATATCATTTAATGAAGATTTTGTAACAAAACCGATGTTAGCATTTTGAAAAATCTTGCAAGCAACTCAGCGTTTGTTCGCCGTACCTTACCGCGTAATGGCGCCAAAAATGAGGCGAGTGCGCTGGAAGGGAATGGAGGCGACCCGTCAAGCTCAGCGGGCGCGTGTAAAGCGGTTCCGGCAGCAAAGGAAGATGGAGGGAAAACCTTTTTTTCTTTTTTCATTTCTTCCTGGGAGAGAATGGAGAAAAGCGCGCGCAATACGCTCAATTAATGATAGCTATAGAGAAGCAAACGTCAAATGAATTCCCCAGATTCTCCTTTTATTTTTGTGACGGCGCCGGGGCGCGGCGGTTTTGTTTCGCGCGCAGTCAGTGAGCCGGCGGCCCGTTCCGCCGGCTGCCAAATCGCAGCGGCCCCTGCCGCAGGTGGGGTGGCGGGCGACCGTCATAAAGCACGCGCGCGTCGGGACGATTAGAGGCGAAGCGCCGTTCGCCGCCGCGCGGCATTTGCCAGGGCGCGGGCCGGCCGATGGATGCGGGCGGGAAAAATGGCGGCGGCGACGCGCGGCGAAGAAATGACGAGCGGAATCCGCTCGCGTTGGGGAAGGGGCGTATCGCGGGGGCCCGTTGGCATCGCCCACGTGCGAACTGCCTGCCTGCCTCCCCCGCCCCCGCTGCACACTGCACATAACGCGCAGCTGACCGGCTAATGGAGCGCGATTCAGCGGGCGCGGCTGCCTGCGCACAAAAGCAAACTGATCATTTATCATGCCACAATAAACACAAGAATGTGGGTGCGACCGCTGGCGTTGTGCGTTGATAGGACACGCCCCTCCCCCCTGCGCGTTGCCGCCCGCCCGCCGAGCGCTCCCCTCCGCGCACTCCCCACCCCCACCCCCACCCCCGCCTCATCCCATCCCGACCCCGCCGGCAGACAACCGGGAGGGAGGCTGGCGCGGTCCAAGATTGTCTCGCACAGGGCGCGGTTCCCTTCTACGCCACCGCCCCTTTCTCTCGGAGACATCTTGCGGAGCAGGAGGCGGCCAGGGACGCTGCTAATTGTAGTCTGGGACTTGGTTAGAAAATGGTGTGATGCGATGAGGGGTCTCCACCGGATTGATATTAGATGAATCGTTTCCGCCATTGTCATGCCCATGACATTCTGTGAAAATACCGTATTTTTTTCCGGAATTTTCACCGGAAGTGTTGTTTGATCCATGTAGGTTGTGGCAGTAGTTTGAATTAGTATTCTCTCTGCCATCACTAAGAACTTTATAGGTTTATGGTTTAGATTGGCCATTTCATTATTCTTTCCTAAAATATGGCAAGTCTCTTAGAAAAGTAACACCACTCAAAATTGACAATTTTAGGTTAAACCATCATTGAACCGAGCAAGTTCAAATTTATTAAAATTATTCAAATTAATCGAACGTGTCAGTTACATAGGAAACGTCAAACTAAGTAGTAATAATTGGAGGATATTTGTGTTATCGTTCAAGTTTTTGAGCTGTACTAGCAGGTATGCAAATATTTCCAAGTGATGTGCTATGTGCTAATGACCTCATAAAATTAACAACTTTCTTTCCATGGCCATCGATTCTTCGACTGTGTCTCTAGAAGATGACGCTTGCGCCTCGTGATAGCAACAATAAAAAATTGTCGCATAATGAGCAATCGCCATCGTTTTTTTTCTCTTTTTTTCTCTTTTTTTCTCTTTTTTTTTCTTTTTTTCCCCTTTTTTTTCGTAAACTTTGGCATTGGATCTTTGGATTGGGGCAGTTTTGTGCGAACGGCGTACTGGCCTTCCGCTAAGTCAAAACGCCATCGTCCAATCCCTGAGAATCTCGACGATGCACAACAATACTCTCCTAGGAAATGCCGAGTTCTCAGTCTGAGTATAAAAACCCTGAGCAGTATTTTTTGTAGTATCGTTTGGTTGGTTGGTCAATCACTGACAATTGAATATAATTTATAAGATTTAATATAGTTTATATTATACATATGTATAGTACCTTTACTTCAAGAAACACTATAAATTCGAACAATTCTTTTAGTCATTAGACTGTCACTATGAGAGTCATAATTTTAGACGGTCGGTTTATTGCAAACGGAAATGGACCTTTTATCAAATTCGACTGTGCGTGAAACTTGGCGTTGAAACTTCGTAGGTTTGAGTTAACATAGGTTGTGCGGAACTTAGAGGGGATTGCATGTTGCTTCAGGCACTGAAAGTTGCGGGACTCCGCGCAGTTCTAGGGAGGTGAACGTTAACGATGCTCTGATGTCTGAACGTTCACCGTACGGGATGACTTTTGCGAGGTAGTGAGCTGTTCTCCTACTCTTCTCCTTTGCTCCGTCTCCAGTTATCACATGTTCGCACCGTTCCCAGTTTCACTGCAGCATCACGTCGTAGCACTCATACTGATTTGGGGTGTGGTATTCATCTCCATTCATCAGAGAGTCTTCCGTGTCGCACCCTTCCCTGTTGTATCAACTGGAACAGAACGCGTGCTCGAAGTGAGAACAAGGGTTGAATGGGCGCTGGACACTATTGGTGGGCAATGCAATTTTTCAGGTGCAGGGCACGGTATCTTTCCGGCCGGGGACGCGCACCGAATTGCGCTGCGTTGGGGGAACACGGTCGGGCGAGGCTGCGGTATCTCTTCCAGCGTGGGCCTAACCCACTGCGAGCGAAATACCGCGATCCGCGTGCGAATGACCGGCGCGAATTCTTGTTCAACGGCTTTCGCTGCAGAAAGCACGCGCGCCCAAAAAACAAAACAACAACGGAAATGGATGCTGCTGATGAGAAATGGACGGTGCGTGGGGCGATGTCTACAGTGAGGCATTGAACCTGTGGCATCCCAGTTTTTCTCCCGATTTTGCATGAGGGCTTATACAGATAGATTTTTTTTTATTTGCCTACCTGTACATGGGATATTACGAATCAGCTTGATAATTTGGAAATACATGATGCTGTGTCGAATTAAGAGGCAGGAACTGGGTGAAACCCTGAAATGATCCCTTTTTATACTGCACAAACAGCATTTAAAGTAATTACGGAAACTGCAAATCTGTGGTCGAAGGCAAGTAGCCTAACTTCTACGCCACGAATGAATGACTAGTTGAGGTGGGTCAAATGACGGAATGAGTGTGAGACGCTCCCGCGCAGTTCTGTTGTTCGCATATGGATGGGCCAGCGTATGAGGCTGCGCTAAGCCAGCGGCGGCCCTCGCAGATGCCGTGCTAGCAGTAGAGCCACGCACGGTCCACCCCGCGACGTTGGCACTGAAACGAGGCAGGTGGAGTTACGACGCTCGCGAGGTCGCCGTATGTCGTTCTCGCATCGTAGCGTCAGGTGCAGAGCGAGGGGTTACGAGGGAGGTCTGTGGCAGCATTTGGCATTCAGCGGACTTGTAAATCATTCGCAGATTATTCTCTTTACTACTCAGTGTTCCTCTCTTCTCGTGCGCACCTATCGTTCTCCTGCTCTGCCGGTGGTGCTCGCTGATGGAGTGTGGGGTGCATAAAGTAATTTGGTGTAACAAGGAACCGGGCTTGGCTTGGAAGACACGGTAAGCTGACGAAACTATCATGTAGAAAGGAGTTGAATGAGAATACAGGCGTGAAATTACCTTTTTAAGATCTGTAAGTCGTTATATTTAAAACTTAAGGGTTTTCTTTTAGGAAGAAATTTGAGCTTTCTATTCAACCAAATTCAGTGTTGTTGTTTTTGTTCGTTTTTAATTTTAATTTGAGCCCCAGATCTTGTCACCTGCTAATATTAACCGGTTTTATAGTATAAAATAAAATTGTAAAATTAATTGAATAAACGCTTATCTGCAGTGATTTATACATTGTCATTTTTTGTGGAAGTCCTTCATAAAGGTCTTGGTCTGGCGCCAGCTACCGTGTAAGTGTGAGTGTGAGGTGATAGTTAGCGAAGCAAAGATAACGAGGTTTTAAGTTCGAGATCGAGTGGTCTTAAATGCAAAGATTAACGAGGGAGTATAAACCCCATGACCAGGACACATCTGCCCCTTCACAAAACATCAGTGCTTATAATAATTTTTACGTCTTTGAATTACGGTAGCAGGATTCCCCAGGCTTATTCCACTACAACGAGATCTGGATAAATAGAAAATATTTCAATTAGATTTTCAGAAACGTGTTGAAATTCTGTTCACAGAAAATGGTGTTCAGCATGTGTAAACCTCCCTTAATTTCATTAGCCTTGTAGAGTAAGTACTGAATAATAGATGTGGCTCATGGCGTGTTCTATTGACCTTTGAAAGAGAGATAATTCGCATTTAGGGATAAATGTATGTAATTTATAAATATATATTGCGTGCCCTTTCAACTATAAATAATAAATAATAATAATAATAACAACAGTGTAACGTAGCTATATTAGCCCCGTCTATGTTGCCTTCTCCGCGAAGTCTCAGTTTTGTTCGAGACTTCACCAAGAGGGGTAGGCCTTTGGGCGATGAACCGCGCGTATGCGGGAGGGCGAAGGTGGGATCGTTAAGGCATTGCGTTCGCTTGTGATTGATGGGGGAGAGCCACGGAAACAACCGATCAGAAACAACGGCCCCTGTAGGTTGCCTCCAGACGTATTGATAAACCTCCAGTAGTTTTCAGCTCTGGTCATCGGTTTTCACAGTTTATACACTCCAATGCGCAGTTGCAGATACGCCAGACATTATCGTCAGATGTTTAGATTTGTTTAGAGGGCAACATGCTGGGGTATACCAAGCAAGAGGTCAAAATAAATAAGGTATTTATGGCCATTTTAGTCCTCCAACGCAAATGTATCGTTGCCTTGGTGTAATGTTTGGTCCTATTTTTATCGGAAACGGCAATTGTAAGTAGCTTTGCAGAAACTTGATTATAGTAATGTACTTGTGACTTCTAATTAATTCACGAGAACGTGTCGTACTAGATTTTAAGTCTTTGTCGACTTTTTTTAGGCGTATTGCGGCTTCTTGAACTATTACATGCTGAAACAATAGTATTCAATTAAATATTTTAATTCACGGCTAGATTGCGTACTGTTTTTGTGGTGAGCTTAACCACAGCCCCTCAGGCAACGTTCACTCGAATGAGGAGTATTGATGAATTAGTAATTTCGTCCGCCGTGTTCGAACCTTCGGCTGCCTTCCTGTGCAGGGGCCTTGTGATCGCTCAGCCCAATGGCACCTAAATCATTAAAAGACTGCAGGTTGAAGTCTTCGTTCTCGCCTACCCGCGGCCGGCCGAGCCCCGCCCCTGGCGCGAGCAGAGCGGGCGTGGAGGGGCCGGCCGCCGCTGAGCGCTGTAGCCGCGAGAGAGCGGAGCCCTCGGGCGCGGCGACACGGCGCGGCGATGATATTCCATAATTCTCCCGCGCCCCGCGCCCGCCCTCGCCCCGTGCCAGGCGCAGCGCTGCGCTGCGGTACAGCGTCACGAGAGGTGCTCCCTGCGCCGCGCGCGTCACAAACACTCCGCTCCCGGAGGGTGACTATTGACGCATGGACGGGGGCGGGGGGCGGGGCGTCGCGTTGTCGCGTGGATTTATCGTCGCTGGCGGTGGCGGGCACCGCGCGGCGGGGGGGGGGGAGGCTCCCCCGCGTCGAGGAGTCAGGCCGTCCCCCCTTTCTCTCTTTCCCCCGGCCCTCCGCTGGCCGGAAAACACGCGCTAAACGAGATATGTTTTAGCGTGCAAGTATGCCGTTTCCTCCATTTGCTCCGCTGAATGAATTTTTAACCCTGCAGAAGATGAGTTACAATAGCCACCGCCCACTGCGAAGGTAGCCTGGTTATTTCCGTTTCGCGAAGTAATTAGATGGATTAAATATTTGACTTCTCTATAGAAGCGGGATGGTTTGGCGCCGGATCCAAACAGACGTAAACGCCGACTAGAAGCGAAGGCAGCTACCTGGCTTTGTGGCAACGACACACGAAATTAGCGGCGGCGGGAGGAGTCGCCTTCACGGAGGCCCTCGGATACCGTGTTTTGATTTGGAATAATTCATCGGAGCGGGGGCGGGGGGGGGGCACCGGGCGCCCGCGCCGCCTTGCGCCGCTGCCTCGGACCGGAGAGCGCGGGGGATGCTAGGGGCGCAGCGAGCGGGGCGGAGGATGGCAGACACGCGAAGGTCGACCCCGCGCGGCGCGGCGCGGCGCGGCGGCTCCGAGCACGGCCAAGCACGGCTATCGACCGTCACGTGCGCGCTCGCGCCCCGCCCCGCTCCGCCCCGCTCCGCCCCGCTCCGCTCCGACTCGCTCCTCCCTGCCCCGCGGCTTGCCCCCGCAGCGCTGTGATTTTTTTCCTCGCCCTGCCGAACGATTTTCGTTGTTCCCGCCTCCGCCCCCGCCCCCGCCCCCGCCTCGCAAGGCGGCGGCAGCAACTGCGGAGCGCGCCGCGCGGCCCGCGGATCGTTATGTGCCGGCCACCCCGCCGCACTTTGCGCCGCGCCGGCCCTCGGAAAGGCCCAGGAAGTAAATTGCGTCCGCGCGACTCACGCCGAGGACGTGTTCGCTGCGGATCAACTGGTATCCTGTTGCTGCGGAAATGGGCGTCGCCTCCGTCCTGCCGTACCAACTCGATCGCTCTTGATGTACCTTGTTTAACCCCTCGGGAGTAACACACGTAGACAGACGTAAAAGTGCAGCACAAGTCCACCAAACGTTACTTTTGTAAGATAAGAGCCCCGGAACAAACTACTTTTCAATGAGAAACGAACCAAGCAAACCGCTTGAGGCTTAGGCAACCCACCAAGCACGTCCCACACTGCTTTTCCGGCGACTGCCTGTCACGGCGTGGTCGTCTTATATGCAGCCGTGCCCCACCCGCGTGCGTTGCCACAGTAAGTCACCTCTTGAAACGACCGACCCGTCTTTGGTATGTTAACGTCGGCTGGAGGTTGTCTGTAACCATATCTCTAAAAAACATTTAGTCCTTTTGCTGTATGTGAAAGTGCGTGGGCTTCACACTTTTGAATCCTTTAATATGGAAATGTTGTTCTTAAAATATTCTCTTACATTGGCTCTTCCTTTTGACAGTTTATTGTGTAACATTTCAGACTTTTATGTGGGTTTGTAGCTTGTGTGAGGAGACTTACATATGACAAAGGTCTTCTGTGACCTGAATGCCTGCAAAACTTTTGTTCTGCAATTAATGTTTTCTTTTGTTTCAGGTAAGTTTGTGAGCACTGTGAAAAGGCGATGTGAGTACGAATCAGCACAAGTTATATTGTTGCATGACTAGGTTGGAGCTTTCTTTTATAATTTATTTCTCCCCCTGACAGTGCAGTTAAGTACACTTTTCTGTTGTGTAGATATGAGTGGAGACTTTTACTGAAAAATAATGTAGATGGCTACCGTGCGTATATTACGGGGAAATTTCACTGTATTTAATATAGAGTTTTTGATATGTTGAAAGTACAATGCCCGTAGTTAAAATAGAAAAAGGCGAAACGGATTAAGGCATGATTTCGTCTTCACAAACCAGTACTTTGAATAATGTTGAGCTCGTGCAAATGACGTATAATCTAAGTCGTAAAATGTAGGATATTATTATTTAACTTATTAAGCGTTATTAATTAACTTAGCTTCAAAAATTAATTGTAGTGGTATGACCTGTTAAACGAAAACATATCTTAAAACTATGAAATCATTAAAACAAAACAAATGAGCACCATTATCGAAGCGCTTTTATAATTGATCTTGTGCTTTTATAATGTATCCTCTGACTTGAGTTTTTCTTTCTTAAGAATTATAAAAAATCTTATTGTAAAATACAATTAAGAACATGATTATATCTCTGTGAAATTGGTTTTATCTTGGCAGTGTGGTAACGTTTTTTGACTTCGCATGTCGCGATATTTCTTCATCCATTAAACTACCATCAGCCTTCAAAGGTACAATATTTCCTGGTGTGGCCACCGGTATTATCTCCAAACGGCTCTCCATACGCAGAGCCATTGTCCCCCAAAATGCACGAACGGCATCTTGTAAGATGCCCCACCTAGCGTCGTTCACATGCAGCGAAATTTCTAGAGGATATCCTGGCAGCCAGCCGTAGCTGTAACAGCGTCGTTCGATCATGCATGCCCCAAACGTTTTCAGTGGACGAAACTCGGCCCATGTGGCTGGACAGAGATGTAGTTTCGTTGATTGCTTGTGAAGACAGAATGTGATAAAACGCGTATATTATTTTCAGTCATGCAAAGTCAGGGGAAAGTGAACTGCAGTATTTGTAATGGTTTTCTCCGTGTCGTGGGAATTGCTATTTCTGACACGCGAGAAAACATTTTTTGAGCTCACTTTATTAATCAATGTATGACCTCCCCCCTTAGTGTTCATTGCTTAAATGGCTTTATATTGATGTTCATGAGTTTTTACATTAAATTGTCTAAACATCAATCTGCCATAATCAGAGTTCCTTCCACTTTCTATGATTTTGCACTTCAATATGGGCTTCTTCTAATGTGGTAGAAAATCGTTGTTGAATTATAACACAATGATCAGACTCCTTCCCTAACAATAAAGAACCACCATTGAATTTGTATTGTCACCTTATTCAAAAATTGTATCACCACCATATTCGAAATTTCGAGCATTAGTATTTCGGGTTGAGTTAACTGACTTTTCCATTGTCTTTGCAATACTGTTTAATCAAAACATTTAACGAATTTTTACTCTTTATATTTTGTGCGCAAATGTCCTGCCTTATTTCTTGACTTGCCAGTTCTTCACACTTCTTAAAATAATGATTTAAGGATTCATATTGTTTAATTGTTCCCTTCTAATTGGCTCTTAAAAGTCGTTAAATTCTTGAAATGATAAACCTTAAGTTTCCATTAGAAATGTCACATATTATGTAAGCCTACGGGTGCAGTACATCACATGTTAGGTTCCGGAATGCGTTTGTTAATTAAAAGGCAGGGTCATATTTCAGTAATGAACGTCATAGGGCGATAAAGAGCAAATAACATTCTGGTGCTAGCGTTCGTATATCGTTAAATACTTTCCTTTAATACCGCTTTCTTGTAAGAAAAGGGAAAAAATAGGATGTGCAAGGATCATTCCATTTTTTGCTGCAACACATTTGTTTCCATTGTTCTTAAAGGACAGAGGCCGTTAAGATCGGCTTTTCATGTATGTATGGTATTAGGTCGAGATAACGGTACAGTGTAAGGAAAATATTAAGTAGCAGAGACACGTGGGATAGCAAAGGGACACTATTGAGTACGAAGTTATATCAGTGTGCTTAGAGCGCTCGTTCGTGGGCGGATTGAATTCACTGGGACGTCTCAGCGTGTGAAGCGCGTTTAACGGAGAGTTTCGGAGAAATGCGGGGGTAGGCTGGGCATAAATCCGTTTGCGCGTCCTCTCGGAGTATTCCCTCTGGCCGTCGGCGCGCGCGGCGTATCGGACGGCACCCGCGCGGGGCAGCGGCAGGCGGAGATGCAGCGCGCGCCGCCCCTCCCCCTCCACCGCCCCCGCCCCTTCCCATCCTTCCCCCTCCCTCCCCCGCCCCCGCGCTAAAACTCGGCGGGACGCAAAGGCACGCGGCGCGGGCGGATGGACCGGCACGTATGCGCGCGCGCAAATAGCATCGCGTAATTTGTTGCGGCCATGTATCAGAGCGCCGACGAGGATATTGGAGTTCGATACTGCACTGAGCACGCCTGATCCCGCAGCCGCCCGCCCACCCGCCTGCGGGCGAGGAGGGGTCGGGTCGGGACGCCGCTACCCCCCCCCCCCCCACGCACCGCACACCATGGCTCATTCCTTCGGCGTGCGCTTTAATGATGCCACGGTGCGCGCACCGCCTCGAAGCCCCCTCACCTGACACCCCCCCCCCCTCTCTCTGGCGGATTCCCTCCACGAAACGGACGTCGACTCGCGGCTCTATTCTGTCTTTCTACGGGCAAGGAGTCTCTAAGGGACACCACGGCTCGGACTTTAAATCAACGATGCGGTACTTGGCTTAGAAAGACACTGGTGCCCATGTAGCAGCAAGAGCTACTAGTCTATTGAACGTCATTCCAAATTTTAGAAAACAACTAATAGGTTTAAGACATGCAATAAAGTATAGTTATAAGAACACTTCCTTTAGACAGCGACGCGGCAATTAGAGCCACATCTTTACGCAATAGTTACGGACATGAATAATTTTGCACCAATATCAGATTGAGATATTTCATTTCCTGGTTTATGTTTATGCTTAGAAAACGCTCGCTCATTGACGTTAATACACGAAGGCACCGCTTAAGGAGTCTGCATGGTTTTCTTTGAATAGCACTCGTTTAGAACTTGAACATGTATGTACTTTAGCACAACAGCTCTACGAGCTAAGGCCTACCAGTGGCAGAGATATACATAAGCCGTGTAACTATAGCAAATGAACGAAACATGAATTATCGATTTCAATTGCGAGTTGTAAGACGTAAAGTAAGTTCTTTAGTCATACTATAGGCCTGCAGAAAAATGTATCGAGGACTTCGAAATGGGCTCCTCGAGTAACCAAAATGCTGCTTGCTAGTAAATGCAAATCAGCTTTTTTGTTCCTGCATGCCCGTAGATTCGAAGCCATTAGGCTTAGTAGCCAGCGAATGAATCAAAACTTGCATGGAAATTACGGGAAGGAGGACACCGAAGACGCTTACCTCAAAAATACATATTATAGACATATGACATTATAGATGAAACCATTTCAGTTGTCCTCAGCAAATATCTTCAAAACTGTTCGAGATATGAAAATAGAAGATTAACATCAAATATTTGCATTTTTCAATAAAGATTGTTTGGATTGGTTAACGAAACCATTGACACTTCTCGCAAGGCCAGGGGCTGCTTAATTTTCGCCAATTTGTTCGTAAGTTCGAAATTAGTTATATAGAAACGTTCTTCTTTTGTGCTTTTTTTTTGTCGTATTTGGTAATCTTTGGCAGGCAGAAATGCTTCTGCATCAACGAGGGATCTGCTGTATTTTCTGTCAACATGTAATAGGTACACATATTAGCTTCAAAAATCAACGTATCCATGAATGAAATGTGAATCGGAATGGCATAGAAGCAGGACATCAAAGCATTTAGTCACTAAAATTCAAATTTTATGAGAAATCTTGCTTTAAAAATATTTCTCCCTAATACATTTTTCCTCAGAAACGAAACTGGTATGTAGTATCACCAAAGTCAGTCCAAATTATAAAATGCTTTGAGACTCAATTCTTGAAAATTGAAAATGTTGCAGCTTGTACTACTAAATAATTCTTGCTTACCGAACATACCATATTGAAGTGAATTACATTTGTTCAAAGAATGACACTCCGACCGGGACACGAACCCGGGTTTTCTGTTTACATCCATCTAATCACTTAGCTACAGAGGCGACGAATTCTTTGAACATTTTCATTGTCCTGTCAGAGTGGTGGCAATTGTATATCATTAACGGGCAATGCTTCAGGCCAATGAAACTATTTAAAGAATTAGTCGTCTCGGTAGCTCAGTGGTTAGAGCAACTGGACGTAAACACGGACACGCGAGTTCTTGTCCCAGTCGTCGTGACCTTCTTCGAACAAATTTAATTATTAAAATACATTGGTTACTCGGTAACAATGTTGGAGCTTGGATTAATTTACTTTTGCGGAACATTTCCGACGTAATTGCCTCTGCACTAAGGTGACAGGATGGTGACAGTTTCACGAGAATTATGTTAATGTGAATATACATAACATTAGTGTTCCCCAAAACTAAAATTTCTATTAACCTGCTGTAAAATTTAATGTTCAGACTAACGTGTTAATCAGCACAATATCCGATTTTTCACGTTGCCTTATTGTTACGTACCATGTGTATTCGGAATGTGACTCACTGAATATAGCATAAAATATTGATGGAAGTAATTTAAAGGAGAGGTAATATTTGACGATTTCGTATTAACACTTCCGAGCACATTCAATGGATTTTACGAAAAATAATTAAATATTTCATTACGTTCGCTTTTAGTTGCCCGCATTTATTGTATCTATACTTAGGTTCGTTCTTCACCCGACCATTGCTTCCAAATTCACCTCTCGCCTGTTTGCTGAGTAAAGAACTCTATGAAAATTAACAGGTCTTATTCCTGAAGTTAATTGAATATGCAGTTAAGACTCGTTCTATTTTCATTGTTCATTTTGGTTTTTGCTGGACCATCCAATCTTCGGGCACGGCGCGTCTGAGCTATGAGAACTATATTTTTTCCCCACCAAGTGATGAATGTGAAGATCAGACAGATCTCCGAAATGTTTCAAAGATAGGACTTCTTTGTAGAGGCTCTTTTCTATGGCTTCAAATCTGATTCAATAAAGATCTCAGTGGTAATGACGTTCGCTTTGTACGAACAGCAGTTACCAAAATAGGCATTTCTGAATATTTACATTTCTTGGGAATGTAGAAAAAATAGAGGACTTGCCATACTCTCTATGTTGATTTTGGAGTACAATTTATTTTTTCCAACTGAACTAAGTACTAATGAAACTGCAAAAGAGGACATTACAGCAGCATCCGTGCAAAACAGCTGTAGAAATGTACAAGAATATCAGTTTCATTTAATGAAACGGACTTTCAGGAACGCCATGAAGTGTTTCACCTGAGAATCCTGGCTATGTTGCCCTGATTAATCTGAAATTGCTCCTGAAATAATGAAGGAATTTGTACGTGTTTGCATAACCAAGGAAAAGATGGGTTGATGAACATTAAACATTATCGACGAGTATGTGACGATCTAGAAATGTAGAGCGAAATGCCAAATTCTGTACGCGCGAAAAGTATATTTTTCCTTTCGGGGAAGGTGGAAGCAGGGTTAAATACTACGTGTAAAACGTGATCTCGGAAACTTGCATTTGAAGCTGCCTTCGAGCAACGAGCTGTTTGCGATGGAGAAATTGGATCTATTCATGGAGGCACAAAGAAAATTCTTTATGCAGAAACGCTTTATCGTGTTCTTTATAGTTCACTAGTCGTCCTTTGGGTGTATGTTTCTGGAAGAAAGAGATGCTGTAAATGCATTTTGTTTTTAAATAACTATTGTGTGGCGTTTTGATAGGGCTGACTTCCAAGACTGTCTTCGCGGCCGCTCCCCTCCGGGAGGGCCTCTGCCTTCCCACTCCCACCCCCAGTCTCTCTCTTCTCTTCTCTTCTTTCTCTTTCTCACTCACTCGTTGTGCCCTATTGTGAATTGAATCTCGCTCTCTTCGCCAGACCCTTTGTATTTTTTTTCCCTGGGCCTCCGTGAGTATTTACTCGAAGGCGAGTTACCTATAAATATATTCCGCCATTATGTCCGATGACAAAGATTAGCGATGATTAATGTTACGCTTCATTGTGGGCGAGTTTGCGTCGCACAGCGCGCATGCGTCACGGGGTCTTCCCGCCCCGCCCCTCCCCGCCTCGCCCCCGTTCCCCGCCACGAGCCCGCTCCTCGCCCCGCGCCTTTCCCTCCCATTCGCGCGCGCCGATCGATATAAGTATGGCCGTGTTCTCTCGCGCATCCGGCGCGGTGGCGTAGCGCGGCGTGGCGTGGCGTGGTGTGGCGCGGCGCGGCGTGGCTCCATAGTGCCCGTCGCCGCGCGCGCGTTCAGCCCGCGTCCGCCGCCGCTTTGCGTCGCGCCGACCCGCGCCGCGCCGCGCCACCGACCGCACCACGTCTACTCGTGCGCGCGCCAGGCGCCGCTCCGCTGCTCTTAAATGGTCGGAATCGGACCAATCAGGTGTTGACGAGGGCGGGCGGCCGCAGTGTTGCCACCCCCGGCCGCACCACGCGGTGCGGCGGGCGCTGGCAGCGGCGGAGCGGAGGGCGTGCAGCGGCAGCGGGCAGCGGCTGTGTTGACGGCGCGCGGAACGGAACGGCACGGCGCGGCGCGGCGCCTCCCCGCTCGGCTCCTCTCCTCTCGCCCCGGTTCTCTCTTTTGTAAGTAATTAACGCAGTGTGATGGTGGTGTGATCTGATCGACCGCGAGATTGCAGCTGGTTCACTGCCCTTTTGCATGAGAGCGGTGTATAACGCACTGTTTACCTAATGCACGTCGTGTTTTGCAAGTGACGACATCGGTTTGCGATGCAGGCTCAGTGTGTGCAGGATTTTGGCATGCCAGTGAATGAGAGATAATTCATAATGACTCCTTTTGTGGTCAGCCCAGGTTTGTTCGAAGATTTATATTTTCCTTTTCGGATATATTTGTTTCTCAATAAATTCCATCTCTTTGAAACATGCTTCTCGTACTCGGTTATGTACATTGAAGAATGTTTCTTGCAAATTGTAGTACTATTTTTAATATATTGTTCGTAATACTGGCGTAATACTGGTGATTATGACAAACTGTTTTCTCGGGAATCGGAGATGATTTGGTACTTGACTGCCTGGAACGAGCCGAGTCACAGTCGGGCGAGCTGACATAAGATTGAGATGATTCTTCATGATTATTCACTTTGATTCCTTTCATAACCTTATGTAATTGAATGATTCTTGGCGCATAAATGAGAATGAATGAAATTCTTCGCGCATAAGTAAGATGAAATGTCTGTGACCACGAGATGCGTATGGTAGTCGGACAAGGCAAGCCACGCCGAAATATCGCAACGCTGCCTGGTCGAATTTCCATTGATCAGGCGTGTGAGGTGCGAGGCGAGGCAGCGGCGGCGGGGTCGACTGAAGAGTTTGTGAGCGCGGGGCGCCTGGGGTTCTCTCCCTCGTTTTCCCCCCTCGTCCCGCCCCGCCCCCGCCCCCGCAGCCCCGCCCTCCTCCGGTCGCCCCTTCGCCCCTCCGTTCTCTCGCGTCGCCCCTTTGCAGCCCCCCCTCCCCCACCCGCCGTTCGCCTTCAACCCCTCTCCGGCATGAAACCGTCGTGAATATACATGAGCAGACTAGCCGGGGGCAGGGCTGTTGGCTGCACACTGCAACACTTGAAGAGAACGGTGCCCGCCCCGCCGCCCGTGTCGCCCGCTGCCGCCCGGTGACGCGGCTTCTTCGGAGACAGGCGCTCTGCGTCGTTCTCGTCGGGTTTTAAACCGTCGCCGCCGCCCAGACCCACGGAGGCTGCGCCGAGCTCCTTCGCTGGAGGCTGCTGGTGTCGTGACGCCACGCGTGGCTCTTGGGTGACGGCAGGCGGCCGTACAACGATCTCCTCTTTACGTGGATTACGTTTTCGTGTGCGTCAGACGGCTGTTTCGGACCTCCTATTTCCACGCATTCGTCAATCCCGTACGAACAGCAAACAACTTCCGGGTAACAGTGAAAAAATTCAGTTGCGCTCTTTTATAATCCATTGAAATGGGGTTCTGGCAAATACTTCCTTCTTTCGCGTTTAAAGTTCTCCATAGAATATACAAAAAGCTTGGAGCCAGAAAATCATTTTTATTACATTGTTTCTCAGCACGGTATGATCGTCTATGCCCGCCTCGTTAAGTTCAGATTATCTCGTTGCCGGGTTAAGATGATACATCAGAAGGGATCAGGAATGGAATTGGAGAATACACGTAGTGAATAAGACCGTATAACAGGGGCACAATTTGCACCGTGCTTGTGATAATAATAATAATAATAATAATAATAATAATGATGATGATGATGATGATGATGATGATGATGATGAAGATGATGATGATGATGATAATAATAATAATAATAATAATAATAATAATAATAATAATAATAATAATAATAATTAAAAGCATGGCAATTTTTTTTTGTTAGACAAGACATTCACCTTTGAAAATGTCGGAGCTATTACGTTGTAACTTATAAGGAAATCTATCCATTCTTCAAACAGAATTTTATACTGAATGATTAACATTTAATAATTTTATTAAGGATGTACTGCCTGTGTCTGGACGAAGTAATTTTGTTTCTTACGAATTTTCATAAAACGCTCATCTTCACAGTACATTTCTTTTGTATATTCCGTAAAAAAAATAAGTCTCACCGACGCGTAAGTAGAATCTACCGACTTTGCTCACAAAGGGAAATATCTTGTCGATTAATTTTCTCCGAACTGCTTCACAAGTTCAGTTTGTGTAACGATAAAGAACATCGTCGAGTGTTGAACAACAGCTGGTCATGTGAGCAGCTGCTGTTGAACGGTGTGCGACTGGTTCTTGGAATAAAAACATTGGGTAAAACATATTATTTTCCTTTCCATTTCTGTGTTGGGTTTTGAAATGTTACTTTTTTTTTGGTACGAGAGGAAACTAGATAAAAAGAGATGTTGCTGAATGTGGTGATCCGGTAGGCACCAGATTTCATAAATACTTCCTATGTAAAAAAACAAAAAGAAGTGTTCGTTCAGTGCACCAGCAGATGTGAAAAGAATTAAAAAGCGTACTGTTATTTTGGATTTAATTCGTACTAAGAGCGGAAACCCCGAAATTGTCGAACCTTCAAAAGTGCGTGCCACTGGCGACGGCATATGGTAGCCGAATGCCATATGGGAGGCCCCGCCTCGCGTCCGAGCGGGGCACGCGAGCGGTCAGGCAGACGACGCGGAACCGCGAGCTGATGGGGGCGCCTTGACCCGCGGGCGGCGCTGCGCTTTCAATTAAGCGCGGCGCGGCGCCGCTCCGCGCGACCCGCCCGCCCCGACGCGCCGACTACAAATTAGGTTTTTGGACGACGCCGGGGCGGGGCCGGGCGCGGCGGCGCCAGACCGCGCTGTACCTTATTTGCCGGCGCCGCCGCCGCCGCCGCCGCCGCCGCCACCGCTGCCGGCGCCGTGCTGTTTCGACGCGTAAGAAGAAATTCATTTGCCGGCGCGGGTTCGGAGTGCGCGTCCGCTGGCGTGTATCACTGGGTGGCGCGAGCGAGCGCGCGCGCTCGTGGCGCTGTAGCGCGGTAATGAAATCCGGCGCGGCGCGGCACGGCGCGAAGTCAGGGGCGGGGCGGAGAGGGAGAATGGAGGTGGCAGGCCGCCCGCGGCGCTCGATCGCGCGCCACTCGGAAGCGGCCGTCGCACTCGACGACAGGCGCCCCCGCCCCCGCCCCCGCCCCCTGCGCTGACACACAAGGTGTCGGCGAACCCCGCCCCGCCCCGTCAGCGCAGGCGGTTTCTGGAACAGGCGACCGCGAGTAACGTTTTTTAAACGCGTGTACTTCCAATATCAATACACTGTAGAATGATTTTTTTAATTAAAATTGTTTATGTAACATTCATTTGGTGCATTTAAAAATGCCTCTGGTTGGTAGTATTTTACAATTCGTCGGTCGTTTAATTTTCTCAAAAATTAAATCTTCCCGGTAGGTAGTTGCGCTCCGAGTGTTCGTAATTGATGTTTGGTGTAGTTAAATAATCGACTAAAGCTCATGTGTAAAGACAAAAAAAATAATGCATTTTATATTAAAAAATGTTTTGTAGAAGTTTCGGTAATGTAGGAAATGTTTGTGAAGGCTGGGAAACCAGAAGATCCTCGTGAATGTGTAAGAGTTGGTCTGAGGAGCCCGCGTCCTCTCTAAGCCAGAGAGCAGGAATTGTATTTTTAACAGATGAGCGTTCGTCGCGAAAGGTCATTCAGAAGAGAAATAAAAGCACCTCTATCGTAAATATAGAACTCGTCAAAGCCGATGCTGTTCCCGGACATCGTTATTTATTTGACCTAAGCATTAAGAGTTTAAATTCTAAAAGAATCATTTGTACTTGGATACGTTTGAACATTCCGCACTTACTTATTCATGGTTTGAAAGTGCAAATAGATCCATTCTGACGACAACTTCGAAATGCCAAGCTCTGAACTGTGCTTTACATTGTAGAGGTTCGTTACTGTGCGTGGGTAAATGTAATATTGCTATGGATCTATTAACATACAGAAATACGTATTTAAGTATGTGCAACAAAATTGCACAGGATACCAAGTACTCGGTTAATTTTTCACACACTTCGAAGATTCAGCGCGTTCCTGACCATCATTTCTAGAGTACCGATAAGCTAACCTTCAAAACATTCGTAGATAAAAAAAAATTCATTTTGTGGGTTACAATCTAAGAAACTTATTACAAACTCTGTCTCTTAAAGGCGTCCAGAAAACTGGGTTTCCAGGACCTAGAGCGCACTGTTTTTGAGTTACGCACGATAGTAACGTGAGTTGCAGCGTAATACGTGTTACAAACTAGAGGTGAGCCTACTAAATTCTTCTCGGCGTAATCTCAGTAAGTTCCAAATGTTCCGGGGAGCAATTCCCTAATCGGCTGTATCACAATGACGCAGTTTGTGTTGATGACATCTTACAATTCCGTACGAAAAGATCAGTGTCCCTTAGCGTATTTTGTATAGAAGAGATGAACAAATATTCGTATTTAACTTACTTTCTGTTTTAATTTTATTGTAATTTATTTGTTGTTTGTTTCATTTTATTGCTCTATTGTAACTTATTCGGTTTCCCCCAATCTGAGCATTTGAAGTAACACTAATATTTCTTGTTTTAATATCTTGGCCTCCATAGTGGAAACATGAGAAAGAAAAACAATTTCATAACAGTGCCACTATATTCGCAAAATAAGTTGAATGATTCAATGTTGAAAAGTGTTTTTAAGGAAGATATAAACTACTAATTACTACTTTTAAGAAAATGAAAACATAGCGCGCTGCTGTTTTGAACACTAATTTTCAAGTAATTTACGAGTAGGCGAGCCGGTGTAATTTTTCAAGTACTTTGTCTATTTATGTTAAATTGTATAATTACGAATAGTTTACTCGTAGGCAACCGAGGGATACCCACGACCCGTCATTGCCAGCGTACATTCGGTGGACTACCTGTCACTTTCTCTAATGAATGTTGCAAATGTACGCTCAGTATTAAGGAACTCTCAAATCAAACATACTTTCAAAATTCAAACATTTCTCAGAAGCATCGTAGAAGTTACGGAAAATAATAAAAAAAATACTTCTATATACCGGAAAGGAATTACAATTTTTCAAGAATAATAGAAAGCATTTAATACTTATATTTCTGTTACAAAACAAGGGGGCGCGCACGAGTATGCCGGCGAAAAGCGAATGTATTGGCCAAAGCGCGAGAGTATGTCAATCTTTATGACGATTAAAATTTAACGATTTGATTTATTTTTGTCAGTTTGCTTATTTTATACGCCAATGGTTTCAAATGAGCAATTATTTTGACATGTTTCAGTGAAAAATCTAGAGAGGTCGGAGGCGTAGACGATCTCTGAAGAATGCGCGTCTTGAAACGCATAAGTTACAAAAAAAATTACACTATATAAACCACATTTCCACGCATTGGACCACTGTCCATCTGCATTTGAATCGATAATTCCTGGCTATTAAATCAGCCAAGGTTATTTTCAAACAAAACTTGAATCGAATCCTTTTTACTCCTAGGGGTTGTCCAAAAATCTGAAATGCATAATAATCAAAGTGTACGGATCACTGGCGTGACTGGCTTGATATTTGCTTCTTGCAGTAATTAGCACCCGAGTATCAGGAAAAGATACGACAGTTCATGAGATCACGTGTATCATAAAAAATTCGACATTTCGGGACAATGTTAACTTCTTTAAGTATATTTGAGTATTTCTTCCATGGAGCTTGTAATGTGAAGTTTATCTTAATACATGATGTATTATGGACTATAGGATCTTTTACAGCTAGCTCCGTAGTATTTCAGGACTTAACGTTCAATGAGTGGATTTGTACGATATCGAGTGAGGGATTGCTTCCGGATGCATGTTGACACAATCGCTGGCGTCCTGTTCTTTGAACGAACGCGGCCACACACGCACTCGCGGTGGAGCGAAGCGTGGGAATGAGAGGTCTTTCGCGGCGCTGTTTCAGTGCTGAAAATTCGCATTTTACGCCAATTCTCCTTCGTCTTACTTTTCTTTTGGAACCTTTATGTAGTTTACTCAGATCGCATGCCAACGAAGCCCAGCTTCCATTTCCGTATAACACTGTTGGTATCGCCACGTTTTTTTTTTAAATAATTTAATGTGTCTTTGCTAGTTTTATTTCCTCAAGTTTCATTTTAAGTTTCTTACATAAAATCAAACATTGCCATTTATATATTTATTTACGTCAAAAACAGTTAAAAACTGTGTGTGACGTGCTATGGGGAGAAGTTAATTTGAAGTTACGATCCATTATGTTATCAGTATGGTGAAATAGTATTTGACAGCTCCGGAAGATAAATAAAATTCGATGCGTTACTGTATTTAATACGTAAATTCCATCCTTTCTAAAGACATTACTTTCGTTTTCTCTTTAAAGAGTCTTCAGATTAAAATCTTAGGTTACCTTGCACAGTTCAAATCATCTCTTTGCATCTGTAACAGTAGCAAAGATCAACTGGATACTGACATACGGTTGGCATTTTTTTAAAAAAAAGAACTTCATTGACGTCTTCCAGTGTATTAAGATTACTTAGCTGCTGTTTCTACCGTCTGTCATCGTCAATCAAAGTACTGTACCAAAAACGTTCGTTTCTAGAGGTGATCACTTAATCAAGATTATGATTGGTCTGTCTGCGGAAATAAAATCGAATCGCATTGCAATAAAGTATGTTCTTTTAAATATTTTTAATGACCATAAATACAAAATTCAATTGAAAAAGGTATTTAGGATCATTTATCTCCTTCCGGCTAATACCAAAATACACTCCTGACCTGTCACTCATTGTTTTATTCAAGAAACACACTTTTTGTCATCGATACGAACAAGCAAAGCAGATTGGAAGATGCAATTCTCATATAGAAACTTAAAAGCAGGGCCATATGACGGAGGAGGACCTTCATATCGGATTCGTGCACGCGGCGTGCTCCACCAGCCCTTAAGATTCCCGTAGGAGAGAAACAAAAGTTAGCTAATTCATAGGAGTGCTGTGAAATGGGAGAAGCCAACGCATTGTTACATTAAGATATTTATTGAAATCCTATGTTGCCCTAGCGAGATAAGTGATTCAGGATGTCACTTCGAAGTAATCACACGATTCGTTCTGAAGCTGAAAGATATTAATAATTGGTAATCTTCACCGATTTTTTTATCAATTCTGATTCTGATGACCTAAAAATTGTTTGAAAATGGCCTATAAAATGACTTAAAAATAAGCTGAAAATTACGTAAAACAATTAAAAAATAAAGGGAAAAGACCTAATTTTTCAAAAAATTCTCACAAATTTGTATACTTTTTAAAATTTTTTCAATAGATTTTACTATTTTAAATAAAATTTATTTATATCAAATTGGATTCAATATAAAGTATTTTAGGTGGAAATATAATACTTAGCTCCGATCTTAACTACCGCCAGTTTTGAAAGATCCAAGAAGTTACCGAAGATTCGTAATTTTGAGAGATAAAAAAACAGTTCACTGCAGTAGTGAATTACGTCATGAACTGGTGATGCAATAAAAACTTTGTTTTACTGTGTCATTGTAAATTCATGAATCATTCACTAGCAAAAAACACGAAAAGGAAACAAAATGCAAAAAGTTACAAGAATGATGGCACAAGCCCGGAAAAATGACCTAAAATTGAAAAATGACGAATGACCCAATTCATTTGTCATCTGTATGACGTGATAAACATTAATTTACAAGTTAGCTACGTCTAGAATCCACCAATGAAAAGATGTCATGTCATCAGAATCCGGGCCCTGGTGATAATATAGTTCAAAAATACTTGAGATGGGTTTACTAAATGCCGTTCTACGAATTGTGCCCGGCCGTTGTCCTCCTAGTCAGGTGATTACTAAAAAGGGAATACTTACATTTGTCTTAAAGGAAAAAAATCAATAGGTTCCTCGACAAGATGGCCATTTCTGGAGATGACTGCCGTTTAAGCAGGTTTCACTGTAGTTCACTATAAGACGTTCTACAATCTTGCCGTACACCTAAATGTATCATTTCATTGAATATTTGGTATTATTCGCGTTGTGCCAGTTATTTTACTCTGATGGACGAACATGTTTCTAAAGAAATGTATTACTTAATCTGTTTGTCACCATTAGAAATACCGTCTTTACTAATGAACTAATTGATCACCCTGTCAGAATTTCTGTCAACTTACATTTCTCTATATGTAAACGGGATGTTTGAAGTAAATAAAGGTGAGGGAATACCTTCTTAATGAAATTTTGTATTATAAATTGAATGTGTAGATTCTACTACAAATATAAATTCTGGTATAAAATTATGAAAGTTGTCTTGAAATATTTACTTACGTATCCTTCGCCGCCCACGTATTTGGGTGGTAGAATGCAGTAATGGTGCCGGACATAAATAAAGTTCTCCAATACCTTTTGTATTGTAGTTTTGTATTATAAATTGAACGTACAGATTCCATTACGAACAAATACGGTAGCTTAAAGTGATCAAACTTGGCCCAACATTTTTACTCTCAGAAGAATTCCTTCCCCAGCCAGGTATTCGGGTGCCGGTGTTTACTACTTGTGCCGAACGTAAACCCGAGACATTGTCGGGCGGTGGCGCAGGGCCCCGTGGGGTTGGGCGCATCCCGCAGGGCGGCGGCGGCGGCGGCGGCGGCCAGGGGATTTGAGACGGCGCGGCGCGGCGCCCTCCGGCGTATTTTGTTGGGTCGATGGGCGCCGTCGACGACTCGCGGCCTCCCCGCGCAGCCGACTCGCGTTACGTCCGCGCGGGGCTGGAGGCTTCGCGATGAGGACGTGTTGCTTCGGCGGCGGCGGTTCTCAGGGGAGGGAATTGGGCGCCGGCGGCGGATCTGGTCGGCGAGATGATTTTTCGGGAAACTGATCTCCGGCCGGTGTCATTCAGTAGAAGAATTCGCGGCACTCCGTCCGGAATAGTGCCACTACCTACCCGTAATTCGTACCCTACCAAGGATCTTCACGGCACGTTCTTGCTTGCAGGCCATTTTCATTCATTTGGTAAAAGTACAAAAATTAAATGTCAATTGAAGACAAATTATGGCCTGGTATTTCATTCTTTCCTGTATTTCGCACATGGAGAGACGTATTGTTTTCACTTAAATATTAATTACAAATTAATAAGCACGGCTATTGTCAAATTAAATTATGTGACGCACAAATTTTATGTTAGAGGTTACTAAACCAACTTTAAAACATCGATGGTTTTTGGTGGATGTATTACACATATGTTTTGATAGTGAAGAGCGTTTGGCAACACCGATGTTTTCTTCGCCGTAAAAATGTAATTGAAGCTTTTATTGGTGTTTTTGACGAGAGCGTGGCTGTGTTATTTCTGCTGAATTCAAAAGAACTTTCTCCTGTTTCTGTCTAGCCGCTTGCGAGTAGAAGGCAAGCTAGCTAGCAGTCATTCATTTGAACCACGTGGTCGGGCGACACAAGAGACTTAGCGCGGCCTCTTGTGTGTGTTATGCCACCTGATTTTTTTCAGTAAAGTGCATTACCATTGCTTCGTTCTTGGTGATATTCAATTTGTCTGTGAGAGATGTGTTTTCACAATTTGATAATATGTCTTAAATGTGAAGACAGTCCAGATGTTGAAGGGTTGTGAAGTAGCAAGTCGTCAAGGGAACAGGAATTAAGAATATAGGACAATCTCATATTTTGTTATAAAAGAATGGTCTATTACGTATGAGCCCGCATTTCGACACCTTGATTTTCAGCACCTTAAGCCCTCTTGCTTTGATAATCATCCAAGCGTCGCTGTTCTCCCAGAAAGGATAAATCCATGGATCGCGTGTGTTTCACAGAATCATTGAGACTCATTTGAAACTGCTGCAATACTGTCGGAAAGAAACTCGGCATAACTAATAAGTTGGCCCAAACTTGAAAGGAAATAACGGAAATATATGAGCAATAGATGGACGGAAAAGGAACATTAAGAACGATAATGGAAGTGATTTGGGTTGTGCTCCGAACACATTAGCATAGAGAAGAGCTATGGTAAAGCATTTGTCTGGGTTGTTCTGCATTCGTTTGTTCCGATTGGTGGGATAAACTGCCGCACTGATGTGTGTGTGCCAGAACAATTAACAGCAGAGCAATTTTGGCTAGTGAATTCGTGCCGGCTATTTTTATTCTACCTCCATGAATGTAGAAAAACATTTATTCTTTTGGATAATAATTCGCAGTCGTGTTGGCGGCTCAATTGATAGCGTTCATGATTTTTATCGCCAACCTTGAAAATCGGGGTCATGAAGCGAAATAAATTATTTCATTTCAAACTACGGAGTTTTGGTAATTGAATAGGATATTACTTCTATAGAGTAACAAAAGGTTATGTTACAAAATGTAATTGGTTTAATTTTTATTATTGTGAGTTATAATTTCTGAAAGACATTCCTGTGCAGAATAGAGACAAATCTCATATCCTGTCAGCAGCTTGCTCACAAGACTTTGTTAGGAACGATTGTCCATTTATTTTCACATGCGCTACTTTTGTGGTTGTATAGAACCATGAATCTATCTACTACATATTTATGGACGAGTGATTGGTCAAATATCCGTATCAAGTATTTTCAAAGAAAATAGGTTTCCTGTTTCCAAGTCTTCTTAAAAGTTACGATGGAAAACGCATTTGTTTCCAATATACTAATAATCCGCATAGTTTTCACATACAATGTCATACCAACGAGACGGTGTCCACACGTATTAAAATAAATTTAAAATCTTCTTTGAGAGCATTCGGAATCGTCTCATTGTACGATGTATTGTGGCGTTCTATTTTACATTAAATGAAATTATCATTCAAATACTTAATATTTAAACATTTGTGAATTATTCGAAGTTTGTATTGTGTATATGATACATGTTTGTATCAAGGCTAAACTACTAGAATAACATAGTGCATGACTCCTAATACAAATGTAAACATGTAAAGGACTGTTTGGATCGTGAAAGTGATAGTTTGTCTTATTGAATGAATTTTTACTCGCTACGGTTTGTTCTGTATGCACTTCAATTAGAAGGAAGGTCCTTTTATAGTGTTCGTCTACGTCCTGTGCGTATACGAATAATTCTTTCTGTGACGGATGTGAAAGAATCATATAGTTCTGTTTTTACAGAAACATAAAGAAACTGTGATGTTTCTCGGGTGTCATCATTGAGCTTGATAAACGATACTGAAGTATAAAAATGAGTTTTTTGACAGTCCCATGCAGTGCCTTTTAACTCGCGTATAAACTAGTTGCTAGTTCTATAATTCACTTTCGTGGAGACACTAAGAGAGACTGGGCCCCAACATGCGTGGGCTTGGGACATGTGTGAGCTCGCGAGTCAATACTAGGCTCGCCTGATTGAAAATATTTCGCTAACGTGCGAGATTCTTTCATGCTCGTATTGTTAGTACTCGGGTATTCAGATTTGCTGACAAGAGCTTACAATTTTTATCGTGTACAGGTGACTAACTTCACGTAGTGTGAGTTGCACCGGGCGACACAAGCGACCCCCTCCTGCGTCCCGAAGTTTTATCCACAGTTCCAACGGAGAGTTGATTGGGCTGTGGCCACATGTAAGTAGAATGTGTAAATGTTCTCATAGAGAAGGTTTGCGAGCAACGCGGCGGACGTTTAATCCATCGTCACCGGCGACCTGACAGCGATGTCGCGCGTGCCGCGTTTATTGGTTAACAAGGGTGTGCGCGCACGCACATGCGTGTCGGTACCGCCCGCCCGCGTGACGTCACTGAACGTGTGCCCGTCGCCACCTGCGCCCCCATGTCCCCCCCCCTTCGCGCGTGCCATGGCGCGATAGCCCCGGGACCGACGGGGGAGTTGCCATTCGGACATCTCTGTGCGTTGTCTCCAGCGGTGTCTCGCGATTGCTCACCGGTCGCGACCGTGAGCCGGTTTTACTGGACGGACGTTTCTGAGATGGTACAATGAGCCAAAAAACTATACAGTACGTTTCCGTGGTTGCAGTCTCACTCTAGGCCACTCGCCATATTCTTCTTTTTGTTATCTTTTTCTCTGTCTGCGGCAGACGGTTTTTGCTGAGCTCCTTTCCCGTGCCCTCTCGATCTAGTTGCTTTCTATCCACTTGAACCGGGTATCTGTATAGATTTGGCCCTTAAAATAGTTTTTGCGGGATGACTGGCTTCTTGAAGCTGAGTCTAGCGTAGCGAAGTTACGTCAAGTCGTGGAGTGTTCGAAGACTTATTACATGGGTAGACTTGTGGCACCAAAGTGCACAGCATTGAAAGTCTGGGAAGACCGATAGATTATTCTAGTAATAATTAGTCTGTCAACCCGTGTGAGACATGATGCCTCTAGATTGAAAAAACTCTTGTTAAGATCATAGGAGAGCGGTTAATCACTTCACGCCATTCTTTTCTTCTTTGTCCCCTTTTATTTTTCTTTCTTCTTCAATAACTATAGACATTGCATGTTTCTGGATTGAATATATCTGGTGGTATTCAGCAGCAAAAGTGCTTCTGCAGCAAAAAACAACAAACAAAAAACTAAACGAATTATGCAGTAACATAGTATAGCATACTACAGAACAACAGTTCTTTACATATCAATAATATCAGCTCTTGGTATTAAAACAGCACATTCTTTCTCGCCCCTATTTTCACGCAAAATTACGTGAAAAGTATTACAATTTTCGAAAAATTGTACAGGATCATATTTCAAAGTCAATCTTTAAGAAACAGATTTCAGTTAGGGAAAAATATATAACTTTAATATTTTGGTTGTATGAAGTCGCTGAAAAAATTTTGAACTTTTGCAATTTTCGAAAAGTAGGGTTTTTAATGAAAATGAAACTTGCCCCATTCTCTTATAAGTTCTTCATAAATCCTAGATAAAAAATCTTTAAAAAACGATGGAACCATTTTTTTGAGAATTTGAAAAATGTTCCAGGGGCTCTATGTACCCCCCCCCCCAAATTAAAATACCGGTTCAAATTCAAGGGGTCGCGACATCAGCCAGATCGATTGGGGAATATCAATATTGGAGGAAATCATGTGAACGGTTTAGCCTCTAGCGTTGTTCCCAGACGGACAGACGTTTTGCCGTCATTTGATATTTGGTGTCAATTATCCACAAAACGTGGATTCTGGCCAAACCACGTGGTGGGGGATTTTTTTCTTTCTAAATTTAGCAACTGGATTCTCAACTGGATTTCAACTCAATTTAGCAACTGGAGCCACGTTTTCGTTACCAGGGCCTTGTAATAGTTTTTCTGACTAAAATCCTCTTTTCAACACCACACTGAATATTTGAAGGTGTGCAGCCTCCTTAGAGCGTTGCTGTTGCATGACGTTAGCTGGGTCGTAAGCAGAGACGGACTGAGTATTCAGTCATTACGCGCAGTCTGAGAATAGGAAGAATAACGCTAACAAATATTTGTATTTTTTAGTAAAAATCGAAAGTGTTTCATAATTTTTGGATTTTCCAGATTTCCTGTCTATCAAACGATACCACACTAGTCTCTCAAAAGACCGGAAGCTGCATAGTTTCCTTTAAATTTCTACCACTTTGAAACTTGGTAATATAAGATGCCTGACGAACATCATTAACTCTAATAATTAATTGTGGGAGATATGCTTAATACTCATAAGCCTAACCTTCAAGAAATTTTAAATAATTTTACCGCAGAAAAAAAGTACATATACTCTTACCATTTTGTAATTGCTGTAACTGTGCAAAAATAACATTTATATTACTCTAAATCTCTTTGAGTTGCCGTAAACGACCCAAATTTTCCATGAATTTGAAATGCTCGATTACTTAAAATATAAATTTGAAACGCTGTATATATTTGTAGTTTTCCCCTCTTCTTATGTTTAATTCAATTATGCGCCAATTTTGCTTCTATTCTGTTACTTCATTTGCAATTGTCAGACTGTTGCATTAATATTAAAAACGTATACATTTCTAATGACAGTAGTAATGATTGTAGTGAGGGGATTTTCGAAAGGCAGAATTGACCTATTGAAATAATTGTAGATCAGTTGAAAATGAATACGAGCTGTGCATATCTGAACCACGCGCTGATTCGATACTGTCGAGTGCATTTCTTGCATTCAGCGCAATCTTACACAAACGCATATTAGTAATACATAGTGTTACACAAGAAGTATATTATTGTGCCAAGATATAATTACAAATAGACACATCACATCTTTAATAGCTAACCTAAATTTAAAACCGCGTCGTGCGTTTGCCCTTTCTATATTATAATTAATATTAGAATTAATGGAAGATTTAGTGATTTTGTTTAAATGTTTGTGTGAACATTTTATACAAAAAATATCTGTGCCGTGTGCTACTAATGTCACTTGTTTGGTAATTATCATTCGTGTAAGAGTTCAACACTATAAATTTGTTGCATATTTATACTAATAAATACTGCGCAGGACTGGTAACATTTCAGTTTCCAATATAATTTCGATGAACCTCCTTGACGTCAGATGTGCATGAAAACACACTTCGAACGGGGCGCTTCTATTTTGTTCATAGGCGGCAGAAGCTGTGGTACGTTAAAGATAGTACCCCACTCCTCCGGCAGTGTTGTGCGTGAATCCCGTTGCGGTGCGTTGGCGAAGAACACTGTTGCGGGCGTGGCGGGGTCGGGGGCCACGGTCAGCGTGCAACCTGCCTCACTGTCCGCGAGGGAGGGAGGAAGGGGGGAGCGGGGATGGGTTCGGGGTGGGGGCGGTGACGCCACCACGCAGCGCGCGTCGCGCCTTCCCGCCGCGCCGCCGCCGCCGCGCCACCGCCGCCCGCGCCCCTATTGATCTGCGGAGCGCGCGCCTCGCTTCGCTCCTCGCCGCGCAGCGCCGCGCCTTCGGGAGGGGGCGGCGCCAGATACGAGCGGCCGCGGCCCGGACATGCCTGCCCGCGTGCCTTCGGACGCGGTTATTAGTAAACGCCTCGGTCCGAAGCCGAACGGCTTAACCGGCTCGAATTCAAGGAGGTTGGAGGCACCGTCGATTTGTGGATGGGTAGCAGTCTGGGATCCCCCAATACCTAGCTTCTGGCTGATAGGGATAAAAGGCAATGACGAAATGCCGAGGTTCAAGAATAATGACTCCGCGTTTAATAACTTACGACTACATTTAAGAAGAATTACTTCGGGTTCAATGCCGACTATCAATGTCTTGGAACATTCTTAAGAGATTAATAAAATGTAAGAAAATTAATGCTTCAAACCGCCTGGCGAATACGTGCTCGGCTCATACATCGATTATCATAAATATTACGAATGTGAAGATGTAAGGTACACTGTTACCACCTCTTTTTTTGATCTGGAGACTTTACAAGTGGTACCAAACGCCTGCGCGGTACACAAATTAAATCAAATTTATTAAACAAGGTCACGGAAGTGTAATATTCGTTTGTATTTACTGGTTGCAAGACCCCTTCGGAGACATCGGTATATTAATCGAACTTCTGGAAACTTGGCAGGGAATGCGCTGCTTACCGTCAATTCCTCGCCTCGCAATGCTGAGTTTGCTTATTTCGTTGTGATTGGTCTGAAACTAGTAGTTATAATGAAGGTATATCGCAATGAACATCAGTAATGAGCTTGACACATTTATGAAGACTACTCCACTCATTAAATTAGTATCAATTTGTTCAATGAATTGAGACTATATATCTACCAATCAGAGAAAATGCAAAATTATAAGTTATCTCTAGGAGGTAATAGTTTTTACACCTCGCTGAACTATCATGACGTGGGATGCCTCTTTTTGTATTATTTTGATTGTTGCAGGTCGTATAGCATGTATTGAGCAGAGATTTATACACGTAGATAACTTATTGAAATTCGTAAAAATATTATATTAACTTGCATTATATGTATTAATAAACCGGCTTATTACATTCAAATTTAATTCGTGATATAGTATGAAATTCCATTTGTACTTTAGAAATTCTCTGATAAATCCCCTCGTCGTTTTGCGAGTGGCTGATTTATCCACATTAACCAAAGCACTCGTGGAATTATATACGATAATTATGCAATGTGAATAGAAGTGTTACCTCTTGGTTATGGAATATAACAAGCATTTGTAAAAGAAGGGATATTGGGTCTAGGTAGTCAGATTAAAAGGAGTTGTGCAGTAAGAGGATGGGAACATCAGTATAGGGTATCTAAAATATGAAATAAAACTAATTTCGATAAAATTCAACCTTTTGACTAGAAATCGTACATTTCACTTTTGTAAGTATCGCGATAATAAAGCATTTTGTAAAAGAATTGTTTTCTTTCAATTTGTAATTGTATCGTGTATTTAAAACATTTCCATGCGAACAGATACAAAGAAAATGAACATTGGAACCAGAAAAATTCGTGATTAAATATTGTTCACTGTATCAAATTACAGGGCTTTGGTTTGATAGAATAAGAGCATTCCTCCAAATCTTTATTCCTAGATAAGGCTGAATAAAAAAAATAAATCGAAATATGCAACACTAGGTGCATTTGTTTCAGTGTTATTGTCTGTTTTTCAGTTAACTCAGAATATCTTTTTTTAACGTTTTGAGCAATTTAATTGTAATGTAAATTTTTCGTCTCTTCGAACGTAACTCGTTCCGTTTCTCTGCTTCCTCTAATCACACTATTGTTTGAGTAAGTTTTTTATAGTTGTGAGCGTAAATGAGCTGAGGTAACGCATTTTGTCGTAGAGTACGTTGTTTCGGGGAAATATCCACAGCAATGTACGTGAAATGTCTTGTGCGTGCTGCAGAGGGCGACTCTTGTTATTTTACGAGCATTCGTAGAAGGAATTAATGTTAAGAGTTCTATAAATTTATATAAAAATTCTTGAATATTCACGATTTAAAACATTAGTGTATGTGCTTGCTCGAACAATGAAAGTGCTTCTATTTTTCATCCACAAATAATTTTTGAAACTCGTGAGAATTCAACTCTTTCCACACTTTACCGGATCCAATGAATCATTGTCTTCAAAGAAAAAAAAGCTTCATACCAGAGCCAGGCTTTGAACGGCCAGCCGCAGAACTGTTTTGCGGCAATACAGGCTGTCACTATTTATGGGGAAATATTCTAATATTATTAAAAAATTAATAACAGAGAGACTGGCTTAAATAATTTTACCCCTTAATACTAATAATGTTCTTTCTTTTGTAATAGTCTTGGCAAGTTTCTGTAGGTTTGAGTAACGCAAATAGATGTTCTCGCACCTAACGAGGGAAAACCTCAGCTCAGGTGAAAGTGACAATTAAGTGATTTGTGTAGGCAATCTAACTTGAAGGTTTGTTTGCATTCTGCATTTTGGGACGGTGACCATCCTCTTTGGAGCCGCTCACGAGAAACTTAGAAATCAATTTCTTGGTTTGGGCTACGACGTAATTGAAAGCGGGATCCAGTCGGGATACGTTCTAAAAATGTTATAGAAGGTTCAAAACAGTCTAATTTTGTAGAGTACTCCGGATAGGGGCTAAGGCAGCAGGGTTGTACGGGCGTAGGACACCTTTTCAGAGAATGTTGTGATCGAAATTTCAAAATTTATTTTAAATTGTTTACTTTTTCAGGGAGAGTAATGAAATGTATGATTGATGAATCGTCTTACATTGGCAACGAATACTAATGCTATTCTATAATGTGATTTCCTAATATAAGGCAAAACCTATTCGCAATTCTTGGTGAAGTTGGTGCAGTTCGCAATTCTCGGTGAATCTAAATGGAGGTACGACGTATTCGTTTTCACTCCTATACGTAAACACCGCTAAAATAATGTTATATGTAAATATTAGCGTTTTAAAAACGGTTACACACATTCGTATCTCTTGGACACTTGTATCCCTTTGTGTTACGGAACTTTGATTATGTTTGGAAAGTTCCTTACAAATCCGTAGTATGATTACTTTGTCGAAACATGGTACCTTACGCAATTTCCTGTGTTGTTGCATCTTTAAGTGCATGCGCGTATGTATCAATTTCACAGTACTTCATCAGAATCTTGCAAAGGGCCGTGCTATTTTGTTTGCTGTAATTTAGGTTGAGTTTTCTGAACGCAAGCGTCTGCCTGAAACACATCCACTCGGCTATCGATTATTCGGATGACGTGTCCGTAGGCAAGGGCGTCTTGGATGATTGATCACTGCAGAGCGCCCCGAGGGGACTCCGCCTCGCTCCGAATGTCTTGGGATCAGCTGTTTATTGTGCAGAGGTTGGCAGCGCCCCGCCGCCTGCCCTCTGCAGCTGCAGGGGGTGCGGTCGGTTGGTGGATGGGCGCGGGAGTCGCCGCCGCCGCCACCACCGCCTAAGCTAATGAAAGTGCGTGCAGAGGCCGCCATGACCCACCTCAAGAGTGGAGGCGTTGCCGCATGCCGCGTATCTCAAAACTTTTAGGCATTTGGACATTAGTCGTGCCTCGCGCTCGAGATCGCGGAATGGCAGGTGACCTTGGGAACACAGGCAGCAGGTACAGTTTCCCCGACGGCTCCCCCTGGCGCTTGGCCCTTGGTGTACGGTACCCGCAGCAGGAAACGCGAATTTCAGTCGTCCGCGAAAGCCGCCCAGGCCAGCGCTCCCCGAGGGGGCCCGGGGGAAAGGAGCTGCGGCCGCGCAGAGGGGCTGTGCGTGCTGCGTTGGGTTCCGAATGTTTGAGCGAGCAGGCGGCAGGGCGCGCGCGGGCCTAGGGGGGCAGGAGGAGAAGGAGGGTGGGAGGGGGGGCGCGCAGGAGGGTTCCCCGTCGCGCCGAGGGAGGGGGATTAGGTTCTCTCAGTCATCGGAGGCAGTGTGTTTACAGACTTTCCACGGAGTGCTGTCGGGCTGCGGCCGTTGCTGCTGGCGTTGAGCGTGCCGTCTTCCTTTGCGTTTTTGGCTTGTGGCGACCAGAGCAGTAAACGGAGATAATTTTGTTTGCAGTTGACGCCGTTCCGGAATTGGTAAACAGAAGACGACTGCCAAACTGTTCCCTACGACTTCTACGTTTCTGCCCATTCGGTAAGTTTTTCATTGTTCTTTAAGTAGCTATCACGATATATCATCGAATGTTTTCTTACTACACTATTTATCTTGATCGTGTAGTAATAACATTTGAAGAGACACAAGAATATATGTGAGCACATTGTTGATATACACGTGTGATCGATATTTTGAAAAGTGGTTATTATTGTTGTTATTATTATTGTTTATTATTATTAAATTATATTGAAGGCTATCAAATAGCATTACTCACACAATTAATTTGTTTCAATTACAAAGGACGAGTGTCATATTTCGTCATAAAGCTTATTGTTATACTATACATTTTTATTATATCTAAGCATATGTGATTTTGAACTTGGATATATGAGAAATTATTTCATTTTAACAAACTAGCAACTTGAGTTGATTGTATTTTAACAATGTACAGGGCCTCAAAAGTACTCTTTATCACGTAGCAAATGACATAAGTTCTCAAAAGACATTAATAAAAACATTTTTTTTTCAATGTTGAAATTATCAAAGTAATCCGTGGAGATGTTATTTGAAAGCAGTGCAAATAAATAACAGCAATATTTAGTGGATACATAGCTTGTGGAATTTCTTAAATATTGCTAGAGCTCTGTAAAGATAAGCATTTTGTATTCAGATAACACGTTTGCAGCAAAATTGTTGAGGAAAAAACGAATGCCCCCTGCTATACTTTGTAATCTGAAGTTACGTGAGTAATTAAATATAATGTTACAGTTAAGCAGTAGTCGAATTTCTTGTTAAAACTGTCATTTGCTGTGTACTGTTTGTGCGTATGGTTGTGTATGTATATGTATGTGTGAAATTAATATCAGTACAATCGATACTTTTTGGAGGCTCCGTACACTCAAGGATACGTCCTTGCTTTCTAGTTTGTTTTCAGAATCGATAACGTGTATGTCAACTATTGCATCTGCAAGTATAGTGTCAAATGTGCTGTATTAAGTAGTTAATAAAGCTCGGTGGTAGAAGAAACACGAAAGATATTACATTTGTGCAGTGCTAAAGCTAGCTAGTTTTTCTAGTAATCCTCGCTGGCCTGTGGATGGTGCGGTGCAGCAGGCAGCGTTTAGACCTGTAGAGGTCGCACATTGGGCATTAACAGTGTCTCTTGTAGATTTAGCCTAGTCTAGACTTGCATGGTCAGCTGTACGTGTTGTATAGCGTAACGTATTTCTAAATAGGACTTGCCATATTTATAGACATTTACTAACTTGTGAAGTAAATAATTGTTTCGCTGCGGGATACAACTGTTGATTCAAAGAGAAATTTCGATCTCTTTGCGTGGTGCGTTTAGAACTCCACGTATCCCGAAAGCAGACAATTCTTTACTCGGGCTTCAGTAACCCCATTTTTCTCTTTTTCTTGGTGAACTGATGAGAGTGATGTAAGAGCATGTCGGTTGCTTTATTGTACTCTTTAGAATATGTACATTAGTGACTTAGTCGTCCTAGCCCTAGTGTTTGTGGTCTCGTGGCGTGGAGAGGAGCCGTGATGCGGTGCGCGTCTGCCTGCCGGGCGGCCGGCCGGCGGGCCTTTTTTAGAAAGCGGGGAGGAGCGCGGAGCGGAGCGGCCCAGGGTCGCCTTGGGTGGGGCTGAGGGCCGGTTCTTACCTGTTGCCCGGCCCGGCCGGGCCCGGCGTACCTGGAGGAGGGCGTTTCTTTGTGTCGGCCGCGTACCTACCTAGCCAGGCCGCGTAGGACGCCGTGCGCCGGTCTCGCTAACGGCCGGCGCGACGCGACGCCCTGGCCCCGGCCCCGAGCACACCGCGCGCTCGTTTTCCTTTTCGTTACGGAGCTGAAAGGCAAATGCGCTGAACCCGTTGTACCCGTCGTGCTGGAAGGGTGGTGCTACCTGTAGTAATATTTAATGTACGAAGAGTTCAATGCAACAAATACATAACAAATTGGCTGCATTACGCGATGCGACGAAACTAAAATCAGTGGAATGGCGAATCGCAGAGATCTTTCTAGAGACGGGAGCGGGCCTCTGCGCGGAGACGGCTTCCTTTTAAAATTCCTAGGCGTCGGCCGGAATAAGGCGCGTCGCTCATTGCTTTCCCAGCTCGCTTCCGCTCGCCCGGTCTCCGCCGCCCTCCCCGCGCAGCGCCCCGGCCGTGGTGTCCGGCGCGGGAACGGATCTCCTTGCTGTTCGCGCCCGCGGCGCCGGCGGAATATCCGCTCTCGTTTTCCGATACGCCGCTCGGGCGCGGCGCGGTGCTCACTTGTACGCGCAAATGGATATAAACAGAATGGATTCTCGAAAAAGAAAATATCACGCTGATATGTAGCGTGTGTATAGAACCGTATTTTATTGGTGTATTTGTCACGGGCTTTGAATATGAGATATTGGAAGTTAACCTGAATGCAATCCCGTAACTGATAATGAACGCAATGACCTGCGTTATTGAAGCAAATAACAAGGGTTGGGGCAGACTGCGTATGCATCATCGATTTGCCGTATCGACGCCGTAGATTTTTCTTCAGAGAGACGCGAAAGATACTCAATACTCCGTGAATGTCTGCTGCCCAAGATCCGTGCCGTTTGTTTATGGAATTGCAAGTGGACGCTTATTTGAATAATGCATCGAACTGATTAGCTATGAGTTGCAGACCTATTATCGCGAGTGCTTTTCAGCTGGCAGAATGCTGACCTTTGTGCGAGAGACGTCCTCTATCGATGCTGCGCTTTGTGAAAATCGCTGTTAGACAAGAGTGTTGAGGAGAATATTGCTCTGTTGGCCGTCGCCAATCACGCCAGTTTGCCCTAAATGGATGGGAATGGTGTCATTGAAAAGGAAATGACCCTCAGAATGATGTTATTGAAAAGAAAATGTTTTTAATGCTCAAACGTTTTGTCAACATTTTAATTTGCGCATTTAGTACCACATTTAGTAAAGATACTTTCGTGATTTAGGATGAGAATAATGCAATTAGATTACATGTACCCGTGGGGAAATTTCAAATTGCAATGAAACTTATTCTCTAAATTTCATTCAAAAATGGATTGATAGTGGAAACAAATGCTCTACCAATTAAAAATATATGCACCTACTGAAATTCAATAGAGTGCTCTCTCCTTATAATTACCAAATTGTAGCAAATGACTTAAACTGCATTGCGGAGGCATTGGTAACGTGAGTGAAGGTCAGAGCTGTCGCGTCAACCAATTTAGCGAACCAGAATGAAATTGTTGGAGATTTTGTCAGGGGATACCTCGTGGCACTAATGTTTTTAATGAATCACATTCTATTGTTTTGTGGGGTTACCTCATTGTGTTACGGACACGGATTTCTCGGATGTAATGTGCCTTCTCTGATGAGGAAACGACGTAATTACGGTGCTATTGAACTGTGATTGAAGCAAAAATTCAATTTTAGTATTGAATAAAGATGACACTTATGAACTTAATATTTTCATATTAAGGTTCTAGGTTAAACCAGCAAGATAATATGAAATAAAAGCTCTGAAATGTTCCAAAACGTTTCCACACAAAAATACGAAATCCATCGGTGAAACGGGAAACTCTGTTGCAGGAAGTCGAAGACTAGATTTTCTCGCGTAGATTCTTGTCGACGGGGTAGTGACATTAAAACGGTCTGTGACCTTCGTCCATAATCATACTGTGTAGGAAAAAAATGTGGCATACAAACCAAACATTAGAAACGGTGAATAAACCTCTTCTCTTCTGGTAGGAATTTCATGATTGAACTAACGTATTTTAATTGTTCTATTTTTTTTTATAACAAGACTAGACTTTCAAGTACAGCATACAATAATGGATTGTAAATTTTGCTAGGAGAGGTTAATATTGGTGAAGATGTTGGTGAAAACCTGGACCGGTGCGGTGTCCGCCGACGTGTGGCTCCCGCATCCATCACGGGGGGGGGGGGGGGGGTATGGCGGGCAGCGCAGGTTTTTCACGTGAGCCGGGGGGTCTCCAAGAAGTGTAGGGAAGCGGGGCGCGCGGGGGGTTTAGCGCGGAGCGGAGCGGTCGCTGTATTTTTTTAATAACAAGCAAATCCCGGGCGTATTTGCGGGCGGCGCTAGGCGGGGCAGATTTCCGCCGGTGATTAATTCCTGCGGCGCCGCGCACAAAAACGAATAATGCTGGCTGAAGCGGCGAGGTCGCGCTCAGACGCATTGTGCGCGGGGATTCCTGCGATCCGCCGCCTCTTCGCAGAGCCCCCGCCCCCCGCCCCGTGCAAATCGCCGCTAATGCCCTGGCCGGGACGATGCGATGGCCTTGTTTTTGTTTAGTTGGCTCTGATTTGTCAGTTGAGAGCCGTGATCTCGTTGAAATCCCTGCCTTCGCTCGTATTTACCATTCGCAGGGAGAAGATGGTAGGAAACGAAGGTGTAAAGGTACAAATAGATTGATAAGATGCTGAATTATTTGACGTGTGGTCACATCACTATCAGTAAACAATCAGCTATTTTAGTATATCCGCTGAAAGAGATCACGAATAAAGAAATTTGATAGTTTTGATTCTTATGTCCTCATCTATTTTACATATTTATTATTTCAGTGTAGTCGAGTGGACTACACAACGTGCTGGAATTTGCCACAAATCGGTTAGATACAAATGAAAAGAACATTCTAGTTGAATGGACTTTAAAAATTTCAATGTTTTTTTAGAGCTTTGTTCATGAGCTACTTGTTATTCTTAACATTGTCAAGAGAGATTTCTCGTAGAATTTAAAAAGACGTGTCTTCCGGTTTATTGGATCTTGAGTTCAACGAACGCAGAGACCTAACGACCACATGGCGATATTCAATCTCACACTGCGTTCTATTTAATAATGGGTACAAGTACTATTCACTTCAAGTGTCGGGCAGAAGATGAAATGGAGACGCGGAGAGGCGCGTTATACTTACGTGATCACTTCAAGGACAGCAGAACTAGCATTAGCACATGTATTTACGGACTATTAACGAAATATAGGACCCCTGTAAATTATCTGCCTTCTTTTAAAACGTTGTGAACTTCTGTTTGTTGGTAATATTTTCAAACAATATTTCAGCTCGTCTGATTTTTTTTTTTTATTTTTTTTTTATTTTTTATTTTTTTAATTCATGAATTCTTTTTCTGTTAACTTTCGCAAGGGGGTAAAACGTAAATATTACTATGAAATTCGCTGTATTGAGGCATTCTTCTAGTGCAAGCATCCAGTTAAGAAATTGATGGTTGATAATTGTGGCGACATCCACGCAGAGAGTTCGGCAGAAAGTAGTGCTCGGCTCGGCTGCGGGGCCGGCCGCCGTGGAGGCAAGCCGGGAGGCCGCGTCGCCCACGCCCCAGCCCGCGCTGCAGCCGCGGCTGCACTTAATTTCCTCGGCGTTTCCTCGCGGAATAAAAGGGAGCGTGCAGCCGCACACCGTTTCTGAATTCGCGTTATTTCTGCTCTTTTTAGAGCGTGGCCCTCATTTATCTCCTATTTCTTTACGCGCGCCCTTTCTCATGTAAATGACGCGGATTTTAAGCGCACACACGTTCTCGCGGCGGAGGCGGAGAATTGCAAGTTTGCAGATAAACTGCGCCCGCCCGCGCGCGCATTCGCCACACGCGAAGAAAACCCTGCCCTCTGAGGATGGAGGCTCTCTCGGTGGGGCCAGGAATAAACGAATCGCCCATTCACTAAATTTATTGGTTTTAATTTTTCTACGTTTCGTAGTACAAACATACTTTATTCTAATTTTTTTAGGACCGATTTAATGTAATGACATGTTCAGAACATTTGTCTAGGAAGTTTGATGTGAATGAACTTTCATTGATTGGATCTTGGCAATGACCTTGAGCATTGTCCCTACTTTAGTTAGTACAGTAAGAATCACTGGTAATACAGGTGCTGCGGCTGGTGAGTCGATACGAGCACCTCTTGCTAGCCCGTGTTTTTGTCGAGGGGAGCCCACATGCACTCAATCGCAATTGCAGGCCCGGCCCTGTCCCTTCTTCTGAGACTTGTTGATGTCGTCCAAGAGGTCGGCTAGCTCATTGTTTGGGCGGTATTCTTCGTTGATGGTGATCAACTGAAACAAACAGAATGACTCGATTAGGTCCTGCGTGTTGCTGCACGATTTCGAAAGCATCGGCGAAACAGAAGTTGGCTAGAACAGCACAATAGATTTGTGGTTCCATCTACCGCAAACTTTTAAACGTTAGAAAATATTGTTCTCGGAGTAACGTAGAACATTTTCGAAATACGATGAGTAGTTCTACAGAACCGTTGGGCAGTCCACAACCATCAAGATATTGAATAACTTACAACAAACAATACCGAACAACACACATCTTCCGGCATTATTTTAGGTTTCTTTCATATTACATATAAAAATCTTACATGTCAGCAGGTTACATATTCTGATTGGTTTGAAAAATTAATTCCTCTTTTCTATATTAAGATAAAATTTTTATATCACTGTGTGTATGTGACATATTCGACTGATGTGACCATTTTTTGATTACTTCAATTTTATGTATTCAGGAACTTGACCTCACACAACATCCACGCACGCGCTCTCCGAAACCCACAAAGTTTCTTCGTAATCCTACTGAAAGTGGATTATCACGTCCAATTTTTCTTATCCAACCTGAATCCCAAGCCCGGGACTTTCGATTATTCAGAAAAGCTATACGGCCTGGGCTGTGGAATCAATCACAGCATTCGTGTCAATTAAATGATCTTATAGCAATCGGCTATCTATATGCTTAACAATCGGTATGAAGGATGAAAATGAACGAAATGAACTGTGCCGTTCCATTACCCTTTTAATAGTTTTATACATTCTGAACAAAGCTTTTATAGAAATAAATATTTCGGTGCGTTTTGCTTTCATGTTAATTAAAAGTATTTATTCTCACAAAAAAATGCATAATGTTATGCATGAACGCGAATGCTCAATGGTTTTGTCATTTGATTCCACCTTTTGTCAGAAGTGGTGAGCAGAAGAGAATAGACCTAAACGTTTTAGCATTTTCCGAAATCACATGATTAGCTGTTCAGACAGCGCTGAAATGTTCGAAAGCAAATTTAAAGTAGAACTTCAAAGACTTGTGTAGAAAGAATGGCATACGTTTGACGAAATCAGTGCCGACGTGCGAGATGCTTCAGGAAGGTCAGGCTTAAAAGTTTTGAGATTGTGAAGACGATTTAGCGAAGGGCGGTCGAAGAGGGGGCGTTCCTCCTCCGGGGAAGACTTTGACACTTGTGGGAAGTGATGCGAAGCGCAGTGTTTTGAGCGTGGCGAGGCTTCTCTGGGGCCTTCCTTTGGAGGCGCTGGCCAGAAGCCGCGTGCGCTGTCGCACGGAGGCTGTCAGAGGAGCTGCGGCCGGAGCGGGCCGGGCCCGGGCCAGACCCTGCCGCTCGCCGGATTTGCGAGCGGTTGACAAAGGGCATAAGGGCCGTGCGGGGCGGGCGGGCAGGCCAGACCATAGAGGCGAGCGGAGTTTGGAACGGACTGCCTTCCTATTCTTCGCGACGCCGTTGAACGGTGCCGGCGGCGGCTGCCGGGCTCCTATAGAGGTGGAGCCGGGGGGTGGGGGGCAAGGGGGCGGGGCGGTGCGACGGGCAGCTGCCGCAGCCTGCGCGCTTTGTTCCTGCGCCCGCCCTGCCACCTGGAAGCGGCTCGCCGCCTTCGCCCTCCGGCCTCCGACCACCTGGTTCCTGGCCGCCCCGCGCCACATGGCTCCCGGCGCGGCCGCGGCTCAAACGCGCCTTTCCCGCTGTTCCCATGAGATGCCTGCGCTGGTTAATCACCTTCGTTATTGTTGCGAGAGGATGTGGATCAATTCATTAAATGAACTGTTTTTGCAAACAGTGGTTCACGTTTATAGTAAATTTTCTGAGCGTATTGATTTCGCTGGAATAATTTTGCGTAGCAACTAGTACTTCGGCTGTTTCCGTAATTTCCGAAACGCTCGCTTTTCAATTTCTGCTAAGAAATATTTTTTGTCACGTAAACGTCAGTATTTATTTATGAAGCAGAGTACTATATGTGCTCTTATGTGCTGTAATTTCTGAAATACAAAATATTTTGTATTGAATGGCTGGAATATAATATTCGAATATGTCACGATTATGTTGATGTTCGGATCTATTGTTCCGGTTGATTTTTGCTACAAATATGTATAGCACTTCCCAGATTAGCATAATGAACATTATTGGACATTCTATTTCTGATGATCTCTTCCGCGAAAATTACGAATTATGGACACACACATTACAATACTTTGTTTTGATAGTAAGCAATATGAACAGAAGGGCAACAAATGAAGAGAATTCGCTAAACAGCCAGAATAAAGATAGCTGCTAAAATATGAAAACAAATTTTAATGATTTAATTCAGAATGGCTTTTTAAAATTATTATAAAATTGCCTGGAATTTGCCTGTAAAGAACATTAAAGTGATTTACTTTTGACACGAGGGTCGATTACTTCATTCTTACTTAGTCAAGGACGACGCAATTCCTGTTCTACTAAGTTTCTTATATTGGCAGTTTCACCGACATGCTCGAGAATTTTGCAGTATTGCACTAAGAATATTTTAGTAACTCATTACGGGGATTCGACGAAAAAGTTTATTTAAATTACGACTAGAAGGTTGTCATAATGCGGAAGAAAGACATAGATTGGATGACGCAGTGTTTTAAGCAGCGCTCATAGGACAATAGTGGATGCACACGGTCCTAATACGTGTTGAAACGTGCGGTCCCGATTGCTGAAATTGCCAGTATGGCCGTCAGAGCAAGGAACTCTAATGAAAGTAATATGGACACTGTTCCAACAGAATGACGGTGTCACATGCTTGCGGTTTAGTGATATTCCCCGAGTCTGCACTTCCAAAGTATTTCCACTATCAACTTTTTTTTTATTTTAATAGATATCTAGATCTGATGTTTAAATCGTTGAAAGCTGGTCTAATAAACAAATGATGGTAATGATTCCTTTTCAAATATTTCGGATGTCTAGCAGGTCCTCTGCTAGACATGCGCGAAGTGTTGCGGAATAAAGTGGTTCAAATGTAGACTTGCCACTATCAAAACGCCATTGGTGAACAATCAGAATGAAAAACTGCGCAGAATAGTTCTCAGTTGGCTACTAGAAGTGATGCATCCGAAGAAAAATGCGAATATATATTCCCAGAAAACATTCATTTGAGAGTTACCGGAGCCTGTTCGGCATTACTATCACTGAATAAGTTTCATTTGTCTTGGTTTTCTGTTAATATTTTCGTTCTTTCCAAGGAATATGTATATATGCGAATATATATTCCCAGAATGCGAATATATATTCCCAGAAAACATTCATTTGAGAGTTACCGGAGCCTGTTCGGCATTACTATCACTGAATAAGTTTCATTTGTCTTGGTTTTCTGTTAATATTTTCGTTCTTTCCAAGGAAATCACCATTGAATTTACAATTTCCTATTTTCCACTCCCAAACTAATTATATTGAGTGGTAGGAAGCTTGTTCATAACCGCCATGGGAATTTATATTCTCGCGACACTACCCTTGTACAGAAAGTAGGAAATTTTGGATATGGATCACCTAAAGCGTTTTCTCCTATATATTCATTACATTTTTATTTTTTTACTTGTATATTCCTAGTACTGGTATTTCGAAACTTGTGCACTGAAATAATCCTACTTAGGATTTCATTCGGAAATTATCGTACTATGACAACTCATCGTTTCAGGGAGTGTTCCAGTCTGTGATTGGCGAATTTTCCAACCTCAAATTAAGACAATTTAAAATTTTTCTGATTACGAAAGAGAGAATGTGCATAAAGGCGTCGAAAGTGTACAAATATCGAGTTTTTCTCGGAAATGTTTTCAATTTGTTTCTTCTCATTCGTTACATTCTGTGACGGAAATTTTAGTAGTAAAAAAGTATGGTCAATTTCTACCACTACTTTCGCATTTTTAACATATCGGATCGTACTAGTTTGCGCGTCTTCAGAACACATGTTATTTATAATTTATCTGTCTACAGTTTTAAAATGTTCAGAATATTCAATTAACTGGCATGCTTTATTATTAATCGGTGCTTTTTAAGGAAAACGTGCATTTATAGTAATGAGACCTGCACTTTCACGCCTTATGTTGCGAACATCTGTTGCCAAACACCGAATTTGGAACGTACCCCGTGGAATCGAATCATGGGCAGTGTTGCAGTTATAGGAGTGGTTGGAGTGTTAGATTGACAATTAGAAGTTTCATTTTTCTTCATATACCGAGAGGGAATGGGATATGTGGATACACATTCGAAGGTTTCTAAAATTTTAGTCGCCTAGTCACATTCACAGCAAAGTGACTATCTTACGATTTTCTAATTTAAACTCTCATTGACACATACTCGTAAGGAAACTTAGTAATTCGCATTGTACAATCGGATATCACGGAATTCTTATAAAGGCGGCCCGACTTTTTCGGTGTACGGCGAGTAGCGAGCGACCGTTCGCCAAATCCCAAGTAATGTGGATGGGTTGCTCGCGTTTCGCCGAGCGACGAACATTCGGTGCTAGCCCTACCCACTGCGTGTAGGTCATTTGGACACATGGAAGGAAGCGAACATGAGCCGGACACATCAGCTGTTAGGGACTGGGCAAGCAGTAGCTCGCTGTTCGGCGAATGCCGAATGCCGCCTTAACACGAACGAAGATTGCAGATTATTTTGGGCCCTCGGAATTTCCGTTTATGAGGGTTTGCTGTATCTCTAGATTTTTAGTCTACCTAACGTTACTTTGCAAACCGATAATTTAATCAAAAACTTCATAACTGCTCCATCATAAGTGTTTTTAAATGAAAATAATTTGGATGTATTAGATTGAAGAGTAATTGAATCATATCACGTACTTTCACACGAATGGATAATTAAGGTATTTTGAGCAATGTAGATGTGGCGCGTAGCGATTAGCGGTGGAATAGTAGAGTCTTTATTCAAAATTTACCTTAACTCGGTAGTTGAAATAGTTCGTAATAGAATTAAAATTCCGCGCATGCTTTGTTGAATTCTGGGTTTCTAACAAGTCTTTCATATCAAATTTTCGTAAGAGTCGAATATGCCTAGAACTTTGGACTCGACAAATGGCCACTTTTCCTTTATGTTAATACAACGCCGTTTTCTTGCATATTTGTGAAGGTATCTTTAATACTGGTATTTTGTAATCTTTATCTTGTCGAATGTTGCTGTATATTGCCTTTTGATCTTGATTAGAAATACGAACTGCATATATTTTGAGCTTGTAAACATAGTAGTTCTGAGTGGATCTAAATAAAATGTTGAGTGGACTGCAGTGGGACAAAGGATCTTGCCTGCCATTTTGTAAATCTGCATGGTGTACGTCGATGGTTCAAAAATGCTACTAGGTCATGGGGATAGTTAATTGAATACTTTCTTCTGACCCACATCTGCCTGGACTCGCAATATTGTTACAATAACACCACTTCTTCAGAGGAGATAGGTAATCCGTAGGTATATCTAGAAAATAATTAGTTTACCGAAGCATTCTGCTGAAGGATGTGTGAACCAAAGCATTCGATCCGTAGGTTTCGGCATCGTCATTGAACTGCACTCCATTCACTTACTTGTATATGGATATATAATTGTTGTATTTCTTGGTATACAAACGTTTAGATTCCTGGTGTCACCCTACTAACTTAAACATGCACGTGCCAATTGGACAGTAACGGGAGGACTATGTGCTCTTATAATTGCATCTGACAGAACAGCCTGTATCGTTTGATTTTACTATAGGTATGACTACTGTTGGTGGGTATCACATTTCGTGTAGTAAAACTGGATCTTTTTATTGGTAGCTGTATCTTCAATATATTTTCTTTGTTAGTCGCCCTACACCTGTTTACTTACGGCAACTGCACAATTAACCCTTGAACTAGAAAGTAGCGAGGCATCATTGTGGCTTGATTTCTTTTCACCGACAATATACAAGTGGTTTTAACTTTGACATGTTTAGAATTCATCTTGTACAGTAGTGGGTTGCTTCTGTAAAGAAACACATTCTCCTTTTTATGTGCCTGTTTTAATAAGTTACTTAATTTTCTATCTAAACGTCTGTTCTTTTTAATCGCTGTATTGTATTTTCTACAGCACAGTTATAATTGTATGGTTGTGAAATTAATACAGACTATATAGATTAGCGAGCATTCATTATTATTATTATTATTCATTATACCATTTTTTCCTTTTTTATTATTTTTATATATATTTGAATGAATCTTTTTTAACCAAAGGAACGTTATCTCTCTTACTGAGGTTTTTTTTCAGCAGCCACTTCGAATTTAATTTATCCCTTCTCCCCCTACGCAGAAGTGTGTACAGTGGCGTTGTGCTAGCAAGGGCGAGGATGGAGAGAGCGGTCGCTTCGTGTGAGCGTCGGCGCGCCGTCAGGCCCGGCGCCCGCCCTGGCCCAGGCCCCGGCCCTGGCCCAGGCCCAGGCCCGCCCAGGCCCAGGCCGCCCTCCCTGCTCCAGGTAACCCTCGGCGGGGTGCGATCTCGGACTCTGCAGTAGGCAATCACTTGCAAGCCTCTCTGCCTCTCTCTCTTCTCAGTAGTGAGTCTCTTTGTTACTATTTACTGTAGTCAGTCGAGAACAAACACAAGGACGTTGTTGCAGTTTTTGTTTGTTGTCCTTTGGTTATTGGTTGGTTGATTGGTTGTTTGTTTGATGGTATCTTTTATAAATATTTATATTCGTATTTGCTAATAACTGATGGGCTACTGTTAGTCCTGATACACATTAACACTTTTTGTACCTACTGTAGTTTGGCTGAACTGTTCATCGCATAGCACTGCGCGTGTCGCGATTGTTTCATGAAAGCAGGAATGTTAATAGAAATGGATATGCCCACAGTGGTTAGTTATTAGCCCTACTCCCCTGTAAGTTTTCCGCAAGAGTACAGCGAGACATCGTAAGCATCGCGTAATATGTGTAATAACTTGTCTTGCTTCTATGAGCAGTTTCGCTCATGTCATGAATCATTGCATGTTTCCTTTTTTATATTAGACACTGCAGAGTACTGTGTGGCTTATTTTCATACATCCTAACGTATTTCGATTGGTCAATTTGCCAAATATTTTTCACTAACACGTTTGTCTCTTGTAACTATTAATACTTGGTGGTTTAGCCTGGTTCACCCGTCGTCGCTTTTTGAATTTTGCCGATCTTCTGGCATTGCTTTTCTCACAATTTGCATTCTACACGTAGTGTTAACTTAAATCACAGCTTCTGTTAATGTGTACAAAGAAACATTTCCATGTGTGTTTCCGTCTCTGGGTTGTGTACACATAGTAGTAGGCTTAATGTTTTTTTCACTAACAATGTGTTTGTATTTGAAAACTATTGTGTCTAGTGTTGCATTTATTAACTTAGATAAACCAGATATATAGTCGTACGTTACCGTAAAGTTACTAGACATTTTGTCTCGTAGGAAGGGTATCCTCGCTGCTCCTTACGTATCACTGTAGATTAACTAGTAAACGATTCGTGTAAATTTAGTTGAGTCATTTGTAGAATGTCGTACGAAGTCGCAGCGTGTATTACTTACTGTTGCAGACTAGCGTATTGAAAGTAGAAGTTATACTCGTATGACTGTATTTTCTGGGTATTCTTCGTAGCTAACATCCGTGGCAGTGTTGTGAAGACGTGTCAGGATTGAGCTAGTTTCTTTCCATTTCTAACAGTAGTTCTAGGGAATGGTAGTTACTTAGTGTATTTTTATATATTTTTATTTAATAGATATCACTATTCGAATAATGTGTACAGAAAGTGATGTTTCGTTTTGTGTGATTGCTTTACAATGTGTTCTCGAAGAGGTGAGTGCCGCTTTCGCGAAATTGGTAAACATTTCGGTGTCTAACTTCCCGAAGGAAAGTTTTCACTTGTCAAAAATTCAGTCGATGGGCATACTTGAAAATTAATCTTTTGAGCTTTCAGGCTGTGCAAGACTGCGTGAACAGTCACGTCTAATAGCAATTGATGCACTTAGATTAAAAACGATTTCTTTAATCTTCAGAAATTAGTATGCGTTGGATGTTTAATACTCTTTCACATTATCAGGACTTCCGTAAATTGCCTGATTTAGTGTAGAGAACATTTTGCGGCAAGATAATTTACTTGGGGGGGGGGGGATTCATCCGAGTGGTGTTTATGAAAGCTATTTCACGGCAAAGTGAGGATAATGACCAAGAATATAGTTACTATCCGAATTTCATTAAATGTATGACCCATGTGTTAATTTGAGCAAGTCGACGATTAAATTGTTTTGTTAACGTGTATGATCATTGTGAGTTCTGAAAAAGGGGGGGGGGGAATTCATTAACTACTGAATTGGAATTGAATACTTGAATTGGAAGTGGAATCGTAACGATGGTAAGACGTAATTAGACAAACGTGTCTGGCAAAAGCTGTAATGTTTGAGGTAGAGTTCAGGTATGATTCTAACGTGAGATGGATTTTTGAATGCCATTTGTCAAAATCACATGAGTGAGCTAGTGAAGACGTTAAATTTCTATAATGAGATTTTTTTGTGACAAAAATATTTATAGTCTTCATTTTTTTTCTTAAATACAATGCGTAGCTTTGCGAATGTTATACAAAAATTTATTGGAGTTAGGCAGAAATTATAATCGTCAATAATTTCTCAATCGGTGGTCATTGAGCCTATTGAGTTTCTCATCCTCTAAATGTGCAAGGGGTTTATTTCTTCGTAGGCTACTCGAAGGATAATTTGGAACTAGCTGAAGGTACGATTTCATGGAAATTTCATATAAATAATAATTGGGAATATTAACATCGGAATTCTGTGAAGAACGGGTATATCAACAAGATTAGATTACAAAATGATAGTATTCCTTGCAAACAAAGCCCAAGGACTTGTTTCCTTCCATTTTTTTCCCGAGCATATTATAAACACTTAAACGAATGTATAAACACTTGCGTAGGTGCGTCTAAATTAAAGAAACCACGAAATTTAAATATTTTATTCTCTAGGTGTTGCGAGTCTGGTTTCGCAATTCATTAAGTTCAAATTGAGATGAATAGCTACACCCCTACTGCTCTACAATACGGCCGTATGTTGAACTTTGCTAGGGGATAGTTTTGAAATACTCATTCATTTCTGCAGTAATGTTTATTAATCAAAATTGGTGAATATTTTCGAAGTACACTCTGATATGGATGTGTCCATGTTTATCTTGAGTTCACCCAGCTATAAGATGTCCTTCCAATCAATCCTCCATTTCTTTCTATTAAACTTGCTCTCGTGCAAGTAATCTAGAACGATTTAATAGCGCACAAACAACGAAATCGGAGGGTGAAATTGATTCAGCATTAAAGGGTGATGAGAGGAAGGAACCCGAAATTTACTTCATTTCCTGGTGAGAGGGACAGTAGCTCTGCGAACCATCTCGGCAAACATAATCTATCCAGAAGCTAAATTTTCCAATATTTCTTTCATAGCTTTTCTAGTGAATTGTGGCGTTAGAATATTTTCCTGGCGTTTAAATGTATGTTGTCCTAGAAGTATAAACTATTCAGAATCTGAAAAGCTTATTCGCCTGATCGGAATTGCCTCTCAAGCTTGCAATGATGAAATAAAAAAGAGGAATTGGCCATTGGAATCAAAATAGCAAATGGCGCTGTTCAGCGGAAGACGAAACTATGCGTACGGTAGCTCACAGGGCCTACTTCGGAAGCAGTGGATGCAGCGGCTCAGAGGAAAGAAACGGGCTCTGGTGAAAGGTGCCTATAAAGAGCTTGGAAGATTGTGCATAAAATGTTGAATTTAATGTTATCGATCGTCAGGACCTTGAGTACTTTAACATCTCAAGAGAAGAGTGGTACATAGCAAACTCTCAATTTTCAGAGTAGAAAAGATTGGCTCCAGTTATGCCAAAACCTATGAGAAGATGAGATAAAATATGAAAATAAGAATACGAAGAGTACGAAATGTATCGTTTAAATCGATTAACAAATTTATGGAATGAAGGAAACAATTTGAGTTGCGAAAATCGAGAAATTGTAGAACAATGCCAATATAGGAATACGTAAATGAAATACTTTTTAGGGAAAATTTAGCTCAAATTAATAATTTCTTCAATTAGAACTACAATAAATACTACATGAATGCAAGAGAATAAAATTAGTAGCATATTCTACGGAGATTCGCAAGCTGACTGAGAGTTCAAAATAAATAAATAAATAAATGCATCGCTAAAAGAAGAAACGAAATGATGTTGCATTATATTCTCCCTGAAACTAGTGTGTAGTAACAAATTTGATATTGCTAATAAAAGTAACTTTGAAATTTTAGGAAGAAAAGTGAAATACTCATAATTCTAAATATCCCCAACATGTGTGTAGACGCATGGATCAACATAGAACCAATACTAGTATCTTTTTTGAACACACTATTGAGAAATAGGGTCTTAGATGAGTGATGTACTTCAATATTTTTCAACTTAAGTATATTGGCAACTATAGTAGAGTGGAAATAACTGTTAACATTTTTCTCGTAATATTGAAGACAGAGGAACAAATTTTATTATAACGTTTGGCAATGACTTTGATTTACTGACGATAAAGACGAATACTAAATCTAAATCATTTTATGAATTGCACATAACGCAAAGCACTAAAACTTGTCTCTTAAGGCAAACAAAGTTGATGGAATACTCGAGTTCGTTTTAGAAGATTCGGTAATTGAACAAGTTTTTTTTATTCATCTGAAACCTAGGAGTTAAGAGGAGAAAGACGATAAAACAAGAGTTTCTATGAAAAAACGGTGATATTTGCAATATCAAAAAGAACTAAGAATATCAAGAAATGGTGGATAATGAACGTTTCCCTTTTCGTGCCCACCCAGATGAAGAAACATCATACATAATTCCCAAAAAAAGTGATAATAGCAGGACCCCAATTATCCCGAGTCGGAAAAAGATATAATTAACTATGAACTTTTGAAATGTTCATGTAACTGTTGCAATTCTTTAGTCGTACGTTTGGAAAGGCGGCCAGTGAGCGTTAACGTTCGTTCAGTGGGATTTCGTGAAGATCGATTGCAATGGCGAGAAAAATAAAATGGAGGCGTTGCATAGGAGAACAGCCCGCCGCCGGGTCGCGGGTGGTCTGCTGGCAAATCCCGCTGAAGCCCGCGCCCTTGTCAACAGGGACAGATGTTCCGTTTCTAACCTGGCCAGATTACGTTGTCGGCCGCAGGGACACGTTAAGGCCGCCCGCGCACTTGGCGCGATGTGGCGGCGCGCGGGCCATCGGACCTCTCCACTTCCCCCTGAAGCCCCTGTCCACCAGATGTTATTTTGGAAAGTTTTTTTTTCTTTCTTCAGTTCACTTCACAATTCACACGACTCTTGAGAGATTCTTTTCGAAAGACGATTATCGAGCAGGGCGAAATGGTTCAAGAATTGGCCCAAAAAGTTGGCATGAATGGTTTTCTGCCCTTTTGCTGGTTTCGAAATTCTGAGTATTATGATCATTTTCCATATAAATGTTTATTCACGCAACGTATGCAAGCGTAAGATGGCGTTCTGGTTTTCGTTAGTGTCAAAATATGTTTCCCTTGTAGCATGTTAGATGCCACTGAAGTGCCCATTATTGCGGAATTTATCCAGTATCCACTATAATATACAACAGCAAGCCAAAACTAGTAGTGATTTGTATGTTAGATTGACAATACACAAGAAATACTGAAAATATCGATAATATATTGGCAGTGGTGGAAATGAAAGAATGTAAGTTATTTTGACGGATAGCTTTCAAAACACGACACCGAGAATATTTCTAAGATCGTATTTTGCAAACGCACAGTTGCCGTTAGAATTTTAAGCCACTGGTGTGAATTGTACCATCGAAACCTGAGCAGAAATGCAGGAACTAGCAGTCGAAGCTTATATGAGCAAATATGAATGTACTCCCGATTGCCAGGAGATTAAGCGTGTGGTGTTTTTGAGACGAGTGACCGATATGGGGGGGTCTTGGGAGCACCTGGCGGCTGCCTGATTAATGAGTGACCCGACGCCGCTCCATTCATCTCCGCGTCAGCTCCCGCTGTCAGGCCAGTCAGCAGCAGGCGGCGCCTGCGGCCCCTCCTCCCCCCTTGCTCCTTTGCGGCTTAATTAATTAGCAAGAGGCGATGCAGTTGCTGCTGCAGGAAGCAGGCCGCTCAGACTCCCAACGCTCCACCCCCACCCCCTCCCCGAGCACTGACACACGCAGGGCGATGCGTTTTTCTAAGTTTCATTCTTTTTCGTGAGAGATGTGACGCAAGGAAGGCCACATCCGCGGTTCTGTGGACACACTTCAGTGAATCACGTGTAAGACAATTTCGATGAAGTTCTTATCAGAATCCAGTTGAATCCCCTGCAAGTTTTCAGGGAACAAATTTGCCCCTTATGGTCTACAAATGGAACAAGGGCGCTTATCGAAAACTAGTGATACTCCAGCAGCACATACTTTCTTAAATTTGTAACGGTTACGTAATATATTTATACTTAACATGTGTTAAGAGTTATTTAAAAAAAGTAAATGCTATAATCAAATAATGATAATGGCATGTCCTTCGCTGCATTTAACTCTATCTATACGCAAAGTAAAAGAACATTTAAAGCCGTTTGGGGGGGGGGGGAGTTCATAAAATTGCGTTTATTTCACCCAAAATTGAGCGAATACTGCTATTGTTTTGAACAAATTGTACGTGACCCTGTTTAAAGATCTGCTTCTCAAAAATAGAAGTTAATTAACATCTCTTTTCCTCAATAGTCCAGTTGTAGGAAGCCGAACCTTTTATATATACACATTTTCGGAAATGTACAGAAATCAACGAATGTCGGACATGCACAATTTTTGTATGCCAACTTTGCTCTTACCGGAGGTAAAATTGGAGCCATTATTTAAAAATCTGAAAATGTCGCTGAAGCCTCATGTAAAGTACCCACAAGAATCAAAATGTATTTAAAATTCAAGGGGCGGTGTAATCCTACAAATGATTTAGTCTCTTACGTTATTCACGGGGGACGTTTTGCCGTAAACATATTTTTTTGTATTAAGGACCCACAAAACGGAACGGAACGTGTTGGAGAAAGTAATCCTAAATGTAGCTATAAAAATTATCCCCTTTTTCAGTATCAGGAACATTCAGTACGACTTTCTCTATATATGAGTAGTGTGCGAGAAACTAAACATTACACGTTATTTATTTTTTTTTCTGTATCTTCTAATTTGAAACTCACTGGTATAGATTAAAACGGAAACACAAAAATTAAAACATATTTAGATTTTTTAAATTACGTTCTTAAACGCGAAGCCTAATCGTTTACTTAAATTGATGGTTTTATGCGTATTCTTAGGTAAGGTAAATAAAAAAATAAGTATTTATACAAGATCGTTGACATATTGTGCAAACTTATTTGGCCCCAAATGATTTGCGTGGAGTTAAAGGTAAAAATAACCACCGATTTAGGAAAATGCCCACCAACAATTAATTTCCATCGTTTAGAGGCGCAAGCATTTAAAAAGAATTTACTGTTCCGTTCAGAGAGGAAAAATCGGAGCAGGAATATCGTCAATGGGCAACGTCGTCAGAAAAAGTTTGAAACATAATAATACAGGAAATTCAGTGATAAATAAAAATAATACAACTGTTTCAAGTTTCTTACGTATTCTAACAATTTTTTAGTTCGGTTGGGTTTTCCTGTTACTAGATAACTTTCCGTATTCACCATTGAATACTTACCTACAAATGACGCTAGAACATTGAATTATATTACGATTTTTTTCGTACTAACGGGAATGACTAATGTTGCATAGGCATTTATTTCTCACAAAATTCTCTCCTTTGTATAAAATGGAAATTGAATGGACCTGCCACCGTCCATACTAATTTTGTGTTGATCTCCATCCACTCGGAGCCTAGTAGCGCCACGTGAATGAATTAAAATGCTGGGAATTCGACATTTTATGGGCTTTCCGATATTTGTATCCGCTTTGATGAATTTCTCAACAGTTTTAGCCATATTCGTGAAAACCTTGAAAGTGCACATTCCAATTATTTCAAGAGGATGGGGTCACTTATTAAGAAATCTCGTGTAGACAGTTGTTTGAAGGTCAATCGCATAAAAATTCTAGACTTGTATAAAAAACTCACATTTGGAATTTTTATAAAAAGTTTCGAAAATTTTCTTTACCTTTCAGTGAAAACCCTAATCGACGTTTCTTGCTGTGCTAGCGATTTACTGAGATATTTGTGAAAACAATTGGAATTTAGTATCGTGTACATAACATGATAATGAACAAAAAACACTTTTTTAAATCAAAATTTTAATTTTATTACTGAATATGTAACAGACCGCTAATTCATTTTCGCAGTTACAACTGCAAATCAAATACTTTGCTGTGCACGATTATGATAAATAAATACTTGAAATAAAAATGTAACCGTAGGCTTAGAGAAAATTTCGTAGAGAAAATTGTTTAATATAAAATGTTTTGTTGGCAACACTTGTTCCTCGTCAATTTATTTGAATAATTGAAAGGTATACGGACCCCCGACGAGCGAGGTTGATAAATCAGGGAGTATTTCTACGCAGTCGACCTACCAACGTGCGGGCGTCGAAGTCGACTAGCCGAACGGAGGCGCCTGCTTCGAAGCGGCGGAATCGCATGGGGGGATTGAAGAAGGGCTGGTGGGCGGGTGAGCAGCTGCGCGCGTTACCCCGCACCGGAGGAGTTGGCGGAGCCGGGGCAGGGAACAGCGCTGCTTTGTCTCTCGTGCGCGGCGGTGTATGTTGTTTTAATGGAGACGCATGGCGGGATTTTGGACAGCAATTAGAGCGGCTGAGGGGCCGGCTGACCGCGCGGCGCGCCCTGGCCCTCCGCGGCCGGCCGGCGAGGCACATGTGACGGGCGTTGGCAACACTGTCTTTCCCTCGTATGATACGAACTATTTTCTTTGTCCTTTGCTTAGTCTGAAGTTGGACACTTCAGAATATCATAATTATGTGGGCGAACAAATCTACAAAACTCGAAATATAAAGCTTTTGTATATTACCACTTTCCTGTCTCCTGATTTCTATGTCGCTGCGTTTGTTGATTTGCCTTCCTTTCGAAGTTACACACCCCGTCATGAGTGACCTGGATTCTGTCCTATTGGTTTTCCAATTACGTTGAAGGTTGTCGGATACATAATCAAATGGAATTTACACGGCTCGACGTACAGCCTTATGACCTTACCATTTCTCTCTAGATATAATGTACAATAGAAAATCGATTGGCAGGACGGTTGAGTGAAGTCTGTTATGGTTAATTCATTTTCGTGAGTTGCCCGAAATTATTTTATTTTTATCGGATTTGCATTGTTACACATTCATTTGAAATTAGAAACCTTTCTGAAATTAATATTCAAAACTGCTGAAAATCCGCAAGACTCCAAAGTTCATATTGAATAAAGGGACGTGAAGTAGTGTGCTCGCCAAGACTTTAGATTGCAATTGAAAAACTTGAACAAGGGTTTCTAAAAAAGTAACTTACCTTCTGTGATGAAAGGTTAAAGAAATATAATAATCGCTTCATTACTGAAATATTTAGCAAAAAAACTCACAACGATATTGTCACGAAAATAATATTTACAATTGTTTTACCTATAAGTAAACCTCAATCGACTATCAAGAAGAAATTTAATTTTCTTTGTTTCCTTGAAATCAACGGCTAAGTTTAAGAAGCAAATTGTAAGCAATATTTTGTAATTGCATTATTTCATTTTTTTCTTGTGGCAGAGTATTGATTTTCTTATTGTTAATTAATTTCCAGATATTTTACTCAGATTTTCGAAATATTCCGTAAAAAGTTGTTTAGATTGGGACTAAATGGTGTCAAATGTAAAGTGACCACATATTCATTTAATATTTTATTACAGAAGTCCTGCGTAATTTAAGGAAGTGAAAACTGTTATCAGATCAGAACTAATTTTTACACATGCCGTGAATTACTGTAACAGAATGACGGTGCTTCTAAAAAAGTTAAATAGTAAAAAAGTAAACACAGAGAACACAGGAGTAGGCAGACACTTATTCCTCAGTATTTCTCCATTGACGTTGGTCGTTCGGACCGCATGTAACGGTAGTAAATTTCTTGTTAAAATTTGGCCACAGGAATCTTTTTTACCATCAGAACGTGAATTTGAGCACTTCTTAAATACTTATCAGCTTCATTGATTTTCTGCAATATATTCAGAAGTAAGATTCAGATTTAAGAAGGCCGTTAAAAGCTATATCGTTTTCAGAACGTTTCAATTTTACTTTCTAGCACATTTAATTTGATTTAGGGTATTGGCGGTAGTAACTTGCCACCACGCTACTGCTACCGAGATTTGTATTCGGTTAATTATAATACCAGATATAATATATTTCATAATATTATCCTTAAACGCATTGCTTCTACATTCTTAATAGTATTTTTTTGCCTATCGGAATCTGCTGAAAGTATGCAACGCTTTTTATCAACTCAATATGTAGCAAAAGGTGTTAATCAAGGCTGCTGGTCACAAATGCGAGGCGTAGTACAGATGTTTAGTAATATTACTTAGTTTACATTAAGTTGGCTCTTCTAGTAGAAGAAATGAGGGAGAATAAAGGGAACAATTAACCGCACCACAACGAATGCTCACGTGGTTCCAGGTCAGGCCGTATACGCAACTACCACCCATTTCCCAGAAGCTTTGAGCGGTTCTGTCCCGCTGGTAGTTCGCGTCCCGGCCACAAGGCAGCGCGCGAGCGCTTCGGGGAAGAGCGCTTTGTCGGATTTGCGGCGGATAGAGGAACTTCAACGTGGGAGCTTGCGTTAACCAAAACAACCTCACCCCACCCTCGTCCATTCGCAGGCTTCGGTCGGGCATTCTGGGAAGTGTTATGGCCTTCAAATACTTTAAATTGATTGAATAACTATCCACAAAGAAGTAGGAGTGCCATACGAATATAAACGTGCACATAATTAATTTAGTGAGGTAATTTTCTTACAGAAACGATAGTGCTGTTGATTAAGGTGCTTACAGAAATGAAAAAGGTTTATATAGTGTAAATTGAAACTAAGGCTTGAGGCTTGTACTATTACTAGGGTTTTACTCTAGACTACTGGATTACTAGTTCGCAATAAATATTTTACTGTTTAATTCAATGTGTGTTGCGCGATTCCGGGAAGGAACTTACCAACTGCTAACACGCTAGTTAACATTTCCTTGATTTTAAATCTGTTTCTAATTTATATAGTAAATATTAAACATTCCAATAAGTGATGTCCAATCGATAGCCATTATGGTGTCAAGACTACGTGCCGCTCTTCTTGTCGACTGTTTCAGCTTTGGGCTGTGGCAAGTATAGAGATTTCGTTTACGTAACGCAGGGAAGGACGGGTCCAGGCAACCCTTTGGAGATGTGTATTGAAAGGCCCCCATTTGGAGTCGGCGAGTTTGGGTTCGGCGCTGGTCCCCCCGAGGAACTCGGTGGCGGGGGGGGGGGGGGGGGGCGAAAAGCGGCCTGCGAAGCGATCGAAGGCGGCGCCGGCGGCCGTCGCGAGGGTATTGATCGCGGCTCCGCAGTGCGTGCGGCGGGCGGGCGGGCCGCGTAGCGAAATGCGTGGGCGTGGGGCATCCGGGGCTGCTGGGCGGAGCAGCGAGGCTTTCCATTGATTTTCCCTGCGCCTCCCTGTCTGCCCTGCCTGCCGGTCGCCCTGTCCGCGACAGCGCCAGGCGGTCTGCGCGCAGGCGGCGGCGCGGACGAGCCGAGCTGAGCCGGGTCGGGTCGGGCCGGGTCGGGCCGCTGGGCCGCCGCGTATTGAACCGCGTTGCAACGAAAGAGCAGCGCCTCTCTCGACAGGGCGAATAATCAATATTCTCTGGACATGGAGTGCAATGACCCCGAGAGCCCTCTGGCTCTGTGTAGTCGACTCATGCATGCTTCCCTTTTGGGCGAATAAAAGCTTCACCTCTAATCATGCACCTGAGGAATACACATGCTCTTGAATTCCGTGATAAAATTATCTTATGAACTATGTGCAGATGGTTATGGTGTGTAAGGTGAGAAGGACAAATATTCGAAAGCGTGTTGTAACAACTCTAATCTAATTTATTACAAAAGGTTTATTACAGAAACAAATCATGCAAATTCCAAATCAGTGTGTGCGTGCGGATGCGTGCGTGCGCACTAGCTTCGTAAGTGAAAATCTTCGACCAGTTCTACTGCGTGGGTGCCATTTGCAAATGCGAAAGTGTTGCAGCCAGTAAAGAAAGTCACTGAGAGTGCATTCGGCAGACTACGTCCATGCGCCTGGATTACGACCACACGAAATGTTTGTAACCATCATGGCGGCGTCTCCTAGCGACCATGGAAGTGACGTTTGTGCAGCCACCAGGCCTGGCGTTGGAAGCAACACGGTGGGTTGCGGGCTTCGGAGCGGTTGGTCGCAAAGCGGCGTCGAAATATGCGGCGGGACGATCAGCGTTTCTGAACAGAGCACACGGAATCTATTCCACTGGCGCCGTTGCCCCCTGTCCAGCAGAGGGCTCACGGGTAGCGACGGTTTTCTCACTCACTAGCGGTAGAGCTTGGTGGACTTGCACTAGCGTCGTTGGAGCACTAGAGGTCGCTGAACTGCGTCGCGTTCTAGCCGCTAGACTTCCGTGGGAGAGCACGGTAACCTTACTCCGCACTACCGCAGCCGCCGCCGAGGCCGTGGCCGCCGCCGCCGCTGCCGCCGGTGCAGGATCCCCAGCAGCCGCCGTGCTCGCCTCGCCTCGCCTCGCCGTTGCTTCTGGATGCTGAGCTGTGGCTATGTCCCGAAACAGCAGTAAGCTTTCAGTGTTCAGTACTGCTGTGACAGGACAATATCACAGCCCGGCTCCGTGGTGGGCGCTCGCCGCGTCTCGCTCCGGCCCGACGTTCTGACTGCCCGATGTTGTTGGGGTGGTGGGGGTGGCGACCCACTCGGGCGGGGAAGGGGCGAAGCCTCCCCACCACCGCCGCCACCGCCGTGCGCGCCGCCGCCGCGACCGCCGCCACCGCCGCCGCCGCCTCGTCCCGACCCGGAGGGGCCCCCTTATCCCGTGCTCCCGTTGTTATGGCAACGGTGCAGCAAAATTGCCCGTGGAGGCGACGCGGGCGGATGGAGGAGTAGGAGGAAGGGCGAAGCCCCCGTGCGCCCAGGCCCTTGGCGTCCGCAGCGCCAGCGGAACGTCCCGCGGCCTTTCCCGCACGCGGGCGGAGGACGAGGACGAGCGCGAGCGGCGAGCCATCGACTGGCGGCAGCGCGCGCGCGCGCGCGGGCGGGCGGTGGAGACGGGCGAACCGAACCCCCAGACTGCGTTGGTTGGGTTTATTGATCTCCGGGATCTCGTGGAAAACGAGAGGGAGGGGCACCGCGGAGAGGAGCGGAGCGCGAGGAGGGGTGCGCGCGCGCGCGCTCGCTCGCGCGGAGTGGGGCGCGGGGCCACGGGCGGGGCCGGCGGCCGCGGGAGCGCCCGCGAGGGGTGGGCGCTTCGCCCCTCTCACTCGGGCGGGCGCCTGGGCCGAAGGCGACTGGCAACGCGACTCTTCGCCTCCGCGCGGTTCTACTCTACTCTACTGTACTCGCTCTGCTCTACTCCGCTCTCTACTCTTACCTTCAAGGGCTTCGGATTCCGCAGGTCGACCATCTCGTGCTGCTTCTTGCCGGCGCTCCTGTACCTGAAAGGCAAATTACGTGGGCTCTTAGGCGCCGCGCGGTACAAATAAAACGAATGCGATCAGGTGCCTTAGTCAAACTAGCCACACCTTTCTCGCGGTTCCAAAACATGGCCAACAATGAATGAGTTTCGGGGAATGGGGTGCAGGTACGCATGTTTATTTCCAATATATGAATTGACTCCTCAATATAATAATCTGGATCTTTGTAATTAAAGTGAGACAATTATAAAGGACTACGTTTTCAGCTGATCGTTTTGAGATGAACAAAAAATTAGATTGCGCTAGAAAATGTTGGAGAGGCATTTTACTTATTATATCTTTATTCTCAAGGCTTCACACAGTTCCCGGATCCAAGAAATGGTGCTTTGCTGCCGGTTTCGAACGAGACATGATCTTAATTTTATATTACAGACATTTGGAGAATAAACGGAAGGTTTACTCACTCCACATCCCGGGTCAACGCTGCGTACACACAATAGGCAGGAACGCCAACGGCCCAAAGTCCCATCAGGCCCAAGATGGGAGTAACCTGTAGAAAATAAGAATCGTGTTACTGGACTAATGTGTGAATTTTCTGTTTTGAACAGCGCGGGCATGGAAGGCAATGGGCTTATGGAGCATGCACATGAAATCCACAATGGACTCGTGCCAATGAACGGCAACGGAACCTCCGGGCGGTCATCTCCTAGCGGAGGTGACCCCGCCCCCGGCAAACTGTTCGTCGGAGGCCTGAGCTGGCAGACGTCGTCTGAGAAGCTCAAGGAGTACTTTGGGATGTTCGGCACAGTCACTGACGTCTTGATAATGAAAGATCCAGTGACGCAGGTGAGGAATCACGAATGGGTGCAGCAGTGGCATAGGTAGGGAGAAGGCAGTCAACTGCAACTGGGGAATTCGTGGAATCTTCGGGTTTTATCTTTTATCGTATAACATTACCCATATTGCATTATGCTCTGTTCGGTTCTCGAAGTTACTTTAGAGCTTGTATCGCAAAACGTAAAATGTTGGCACGATGTGTAGCTATGCCGCTGCTGGAACTGACATTCTTAGACTTGTTGGACTTAGTCATTACATACGCGGGATAAAACGATAATTTTGTATTTGTTTTGTTGCAGAGGAGTCGAGGCTTTGGCTTTATTACATTTTCGGATCCGGAGACGGTGGAAAAGGTTCTGAAAGTTCCCATTCACACACTCGATGGCAAAAAGATCGATCCCAAACACGCTACCCCGAAGAACCGGGGTAAAGTCGGGAGCCGAACAAAGAAGATCTTTGTGGGCGGCGTGAGCCAGGACACCTCCGCCGAAGAGGTGAAGGCGTACTTCAGCCAGTTCGGCAAGGTGGAGGAGACGGTGATGCTGATGGACCAGCAGACGAAGCGCCACCGCGGCTTCGGCTTCGTAACGTTCGAGAGCGAGGACATGGTGGACCGCGTGTGCGAGATCCACTTCCACACCATCAAGAACAAGAAGGTGGAGTGCAAGAAGGCGCAGCCGAAGGAGGCGGTGCAGACGGGCGCCATCCTGGGCAAGCGCATGGTGCTGGGCCCGCTGGGCGTGCGCATGGCCGCGCCTCAGCCGCTGACGCCGGCCACGCAGCTGGCGGCGGCGCAGGCCCAGGCGCACGTGCAGGCGGCCACGGTGGCGGCGGCCGCGCAGGCGCAGAGCGCGGCGGCGCTGGCGGGCTACGGGAAGCTGTTCGGCGCCTACCCCACGCTGGCCAGCTACCGCTACGCGCCCTACCCGATCCCGGGGACGGTGGGCGCCGTGGGTGGCGTGGGCGCGGCGGGCGTGGGCGGCGTGGGGGGCGTGGGAGGGGTGGGCGGCGTGGGAGCCGCCGTCGGCGGGATCGGGGCTGCGGCCGCCGCCGCGGCTGCCGGGGGCGCCGTGGGAGGCAACCCCACGCCCACCACGGCCGCCGGCGCTACGCCCACCCTGGCGCCGCCCGTGCCCGCCAACCCCTACCAGGGCTACAATCTCACAAATGTCGACATGTCAAGCTTCCAAGGAGTGGACTGGGGATCCATGTACGGCATGGGCATGTACGTCTGAATGCCACACGAGCAAGTGGTTAAACTCTCACGGACATGACTCTGAACCACTACTACACCAATGTTTGGTTTTCCAGTCATTTTCACCGATGGCACATAATATATAATGATTAACGAGTTGCCAAAGTGTGAAAATACTTAATTCATCGTTTTTTATTATTATTATTATTTCTATAGACATAAAATTTCACAAACAATGCTGTAGCTGTTAAGAGTAATTGGACTAGTTGCTGCAGGGGGATGTTGATAACAAAATCTTTTCAGAGTGCGAGTTCATGTAAGACACGTTTAAAGGACACTGTGAGCAAATAGCTATATTATTGTCAGTTCCTTCTCAAATAAATTGAAGTATTATTATTTATTATTTCTGTTTTTCAGTATAATGAGTGAGCATTACCAGAAAATTCAATCGTGTATTTATGATTTTGTTTGTTGAATGTTTTACTTTTTGTTACTTCATAATGCCATTGTAAAAGGTATTTGAAAATTTGCTTTTGCTCATATTAGAAAAAGAATTTTCTGACATGCCTCCCTAGCCTTAAGCAATAACTTGCAATAAGCAGTATTATTATTGTCTTGAACATGCATCTTCCAATGTAAGTTTCTCCTGGAAGAAACGATGCTAAATGATAGCTGAAAGAACAATTGCCCCCTAATTGTAAAGAAAATCCTCTATATTAACAAGAAATTTCATTCTCAATTGACATCTGTTTGGCACTTAAAATCTTTTGTGAACGGGAAAAAAATGAGAAGTAAAAATAACAAGTTGGTAGGACTTTTCATTATATCAATTGTTAGAGATTCTATTTTTTAGATGCAGCAATGTGTTTGATCAGAAATATGAATAACAAAAAATGAAAAAAAAGGGGCACATTTGAAGCAGAATTGTGGGGCCCTCTCACACTTGCAGAGTGCCTTCTTGGCCTTTTGGTTTTATATATATTTATTGAAACTTGATGTTCAGCCCTTAAATATGCAGATATTGATAACCTAGTGATAGCTTCCTTTGCAGTGTGTGCATAGTGATCTTGCCTTTTGTCAAGCATGGCAGAAAGCAGATATTTTTGGGTGCCATAATGGAATGTGTAAGAAAGGAAGGTGCAGAAGATAAAACATTGTTACAGTATAACAAGTCTTGTTAAAATTTATGTAAGATTTTTTGAAGTATTATGTTCTTAGATCTCAAAAGACTTCAATCCAGTTAGTTGATATTAGATACCACTTTCCCTGTTAGGGTAAGAATGCATTTCACTCGTAGTCTCCCACAGATGTACGTATTTATATGTAAGATGTACATCAAGAATGAATGAGGAGATATTAGGGAGGAGATAAAGGATTCCCAAAACCATTCAAAAATTCTGTAATAGTTTGGGTATTCAAAATATTGTATTAATTTATTTTAAAGCATTTTAAAGAAGTGTTTAAAATTGTATTCTTATTTTTCTGCATGATATATGACCAACAATTCTATCCTCAACTTGTTAAATGAAATGATAAAAGAATACATCTGTTGCATGAAGAGAGGAGAGGGGGAGGGAATTGGTTTCTCAAGCAAATCTAGTCAGGAGGTGTGAAAACTTGCCTCAGTACTTCCTTTTTTGTGTCTCAGCTAACAATGATAATAAGTAATGTGTCCCATCAGTGTATGTTCCACTGTTGTTTCTAGTGTAGTGTTAGGTTTCAGTGGAGAGGACTGAGTATTATTTGAACAAGGTGAACAAAATAGCCTAAAAATTATTCTGTTAATAATTCAGAGAGCAAAACTTAACTGTATATCCGTATTCATCTGTCAAAACATTCCATAGTTTTCATGTCACATCAAAATTAGTTTTGTATGAGGAAATGGACAGTGTTCAAAGGAAATGCTGCATAATTGAAAGTGGTTTCCAGACTGTCCGGTAACCTCAAATGTATTCTGATGCATCGAGATTTTTCACTTGTGAGATAAATGTATTTGCGGACCAATTTCTGCCAGGAGCCAAAGAAAGTGTGTTCCTAAGGTGGAACTAAGAGCATATGAAACACTCATCCCATCATGTTATTTCAATATTTTGTCGATTAAAGTTGACTCGATTCTTCCACTATTCATTGAAAAATGGTGGTGGTGTTTCTCTTGCATTAACTTGCCATAGAATTGGTTGCATTTGTGACTGAGAAAGAAAAACACAGATAATGCTAGTACTTATGCTTTTAAGTAAACTTGTTCACCATTCGACAAATTAAAAAAATTTGTCATAGGTTAAGTAACTTGGATATATATTACCTGTTAAAAGTTCCTAGGTTTTCCATTGCTTCTGTAAAAAAAAATGTGCTCTTAGTTTTGCCCAGCATTGTAAAAAGAGGTGTCAACTCAAATTAGAGTGGGAATTTCTTAAAGCTGACCCACAGTGTCACAAAGTGTGCTTTACCTCAGATAAGAGGTCACATGATTATACATTTTTGATTGTTACTCCTTTTATAATCTAGAATTAATGAAAAAAACAGCCTATAATGAAGCAAAATGGAAAAAAATACCAAGCAGGTTATTACTCAGTGTATACATAAGAAGTAGTCTTTCCCAAATCTTCAAGTTTAATTGTACATATAGGAAGAGTTGCTGTGCTGCATATGACAGAGGTATTCTCTGCAAAACCCTCTCATTGGTAGTAGGTTTTATAATTCTGACAATCCTATGCATTATGACTAGATTGTCAGCAAAGTTTGTAAGACCTACTGCAGTCTTGTACTCAGTGTATTAGTGTATGCAAATACTGTCGTAATAACAATATTATTAGGATTAAAAAACATTTTCCCAGAAAAACTTAAGTGTTGAGTGTGTGTATTCTCTTACAGAAATATGGACCAAATGTATTTTGTTCACTGATGAATATGCAGAAAGTAATGTTTAAGAATTTTTTTCTATTTAGTGATATCAAAAGACTGAGTGATAAGAAGGAAAATGTTTTGGGAAAGTGCTACAAGAGAGTAACTTAACTTAAATTATTGTTTATTTTGTACATTAAGTTTTTGTACTTGAAGGTCTCTAAAGAGGGACAATAGGTTCATGAAAGAAGAAAAGAATGTGAGACAGTGTTCTTTCTTTCTTTTTTTTTAAATTTTATTTTGTAGCAATTCAGGTTGCACTGGAGTGCAATTACAAAATTTGTGGTTTCCCTCCTGCGGGGTTTTCGCAGAGATATTATAGAAACTCGCAGCAAAAGGAAAAATGTGAAATACTGGATGAGAACATTTTAGTGTAAACTGTAAGTGTCCTGCACTACTTAACTCTATTGTTTCTTCTTTCTGGCCATTCTTTATTAAGCATTGTATTTATTTAATTCTTCCTATTGAACCTTGCATTTAATCAATGTTAGTGCCAAATCTTATGCTGCCATGCTTTATTTGCAGCACTAATAATCTTCAATACAGTATTTTTGTTTCACCTTTGAGCTTTAATCTGGAAGGTCACTTTTTCCTTTGGCTTGGGTGACAATACCCTTTTATAATATTAAGAACAGCAATAACTGTTTTAAGGAGAGAAGGATTAAAGAACCCTCTATTTTTGTATTTAATTCTAAATGATAAAAAGAGCAAATAAAGTTTGTATTTTTTCTTTGAAAGTTTCTCTTGTGGTGTTGAAAATTGCAAAAATGAAGAAGGCACCACAAATTGAAATAACTTAAGATCTTAAGAGGGTTGATATGATCGTGTAACAAAAGCTAATTTAACTGTAACAGTGTACTCCTTTTGTCCTTTACTTCATATACTAGTTAATTTCTTGTTTTTTGGTGGTTTGTCGTATTTTAAAAGTTGTAGAAAATAAGTACACTTGAACTAGTTCCTTAGTGTTTTAGATGTTTTTGTAGTTGATGTGTTGTAGTTTTGTAGTAGTGGGGGCTGGATGGACTGCCATCTGGTAGTGACTTTGCACTTGTAGACTTGTAGAGCAGTTCTGAATAAAGTAGTTTCATAGTAGACCAGCTGCTTGATGGTAATTATTCCTTACTTGTAATTATTTTTTGCTTGGTTGGCCTGGATTTTAACTGTTTTTCAGCTTATGGAAGTTGGGGGAGGAGCGGTTGAAGGGAGTTGTGGCTGGACTTATTAACCTCAAACCAAACCACATACTTTACTGCTTTTCTGTGATATCCTTGATCTGTTTATATTAAACAAAATAACAACACTGCCTTGCACGGTCTATGTTCTTGTGTTGTTAGGATAATAGTAAAAGAACTGGGATATGTGAAGGAGAACTTCTCTCCTAGTATATCAGTGCCTTAAGGAATATTTGGAAGTGACTTGCATGGTACATTTTGCTGGGGGAAAAAAAAGTTGTACGTTTGATGGTGCATACTCATACATGACGCGATTCAGAAACAGAGGTTTGCACAATTAGCTGATGTTTCCAAATCATCAAGAAAGGTGGAGACTGTTTTGTAACTCTTACGAATTCCTCATTCCTGTTTACTGATGTGAAGGTATTTTATTTTGCAAGTCTTGTTCTTTATTAGTAAGTGGAAACCTGGTATATGTGTTTAGTAAACTGAAGCATGTCTCAAAGTCTTAGTCAATCCTATATAAAGTACTGATTTATGTTACATCAATGTTGGGGAAACTCGTTAATAGATTTCCAAAATAATGCTTTACACATCAGTAAAATGCGATACTTTCTATGTTGAATTTTGCGTCTAGAGAACAGAGAAGCATCAGCTTTAAACTACATACTGCCTTTGTTTGGTTTCATTGTATGGACTCAACCAGTACATTCAAACGAGTGATCAGAAGGACAATATCTTCTAGAGGAAATAGTTTCCTCTACTTCAAAACTTCTGCCATTAGAAACTCCTTCAAACACTCAAACTCCAACAAAGGTTCTTTGTTTTACATTCACTAATCTGCACTACAGCAATAGTAGATAAAGTTGGTATTTTTCCTTCTGAATTGTTTTCTGATTGTATAGAATTGAAAACGGTTTTATTACGCATATGTGACACTTTATAAATCTAATGCTATAAACCACAGAGATACAGAATTTTCGAGTGCACTAATTTAGTATAACTTGGTATGTCATATTAATATTTAAATGTTTTTTCCTTTGTGTGGTGTGTGTGTTTTGTTTTTACTCTTATTGGTTGTAGTGTATTTATTCCTTTTTGATGCTTTGTTACTCTAAATAACTTTTCACTTCTCATTTATGTGCGTGTGCTGCTTTAGAAATTTTCTGCTCTTATCTTACATTTTTATCATGTAACAGCCTCCTTCCTTATTGATGTTTCTTTCTGTAATGTTTATTTTACAAAGTATTACATTTACAGGGATTCAAGAAGAAAAAAAAAAGAAAAAAATTAGAAGAAACATTGCAAAATGCTACATTCGATATTAAACTTTCTCTTCCGGAGAATGGATGACAGTCCCTCTACCTTTTATCCCTCGTCAAACAAAAATTGTTTGTATTCGCGTAATGGTGAAAGAAGTATTTGAGATTCAAATTTATTGATATAAACACAAATTATTTAATTTTATTTTCATAACAAGACGTGCTGACAATATTTAGAGGAATCGGATCATAAATGAATTGGTGCCCATGAACTTATTAACTCTTGAAATATCGGAACAAGCATATCAGACCTTGTAAATACATTTTCTACCATGTATACACAGGAAATGTACAGATAACGGGCATTTTCACTTGAACTAGCATCAGAATTATTTAGTTTTTAATTATCTACCAAAGGACTCTAGTACACTTAATTTAAATTCCTGTTTGTGAAATTGGAAGTTAGTATTGATAACTGTTATGTGAAAACATATCATATACTGCTGCTGATGGAAAGTTTTAGAAAATGAAACTCTCTTTATGTGGCTAGAATTAAAGGCAAGGTATTGTAACTGATGATGAAACATTAGCCAGTACCAAAAAAGTGCACAGGATTCACCAAGTTTAATTTCAATTCAATAAACAAACAAAATATGTGTACACATGATGCATGAAAGTTTGTTGGGGATAAGTGCAGACCCAGCAGGCTTGTGCATGCATTTCATATACTGTGACAACATCAGTGATTTAATTTGTGAAAGTGTATGTATTTTGTTATCATCCCCATTTTATTTTGTAATGAAGGAGACAAAAATTTTTACCACAGTGCCTGCAAGTCATTTGTACTTGAAATATTAGGATGCCGAGAAACATGGTATATGTCATTTTGCTTATTTACATGGTTAGTAACAATCTAGGTTATGTTCCTCTTGCACAGTTTTGAATGATAATGCTGGTGGCTGTATTCGAGGCTTGATTTTTTGTGAATGTAGAAAGTAAGAACTCCCCAATTTTCTTAGCTTTTTTTTTTCCTTTTAACATGATTGTAGATAGCTTTTTGATACAAGTACCGTTTTTGTGCTTAGTTCTTTAGGATATTTTTTGGTTTTTGTTTTCAATATGTTATAAGTTTAAAAAACCTAGTTTTCCATTGTTCATTGATGTATAGTTTTAAAAAGACTTCAGAATGTTAATTTTTTTTTTGTGGTGGAATTTTATAAAGTGCAGATGATCAGTGACATACCATTTAGAAGCATTCATTAGCAACAAGACTTCAGGTTTCTTTTTTCGTCTATAGTAACCTCGATAGTAAATAGTAATGTTTTATAAAATCAAAGGAAGCATGTAGAAGTTAAAATTTTCCTTTCCTTTCAGTTGTACAGTGCGTGATCAAAGGTACTTGTTTCAGAACTATCTTAGTAAAAGTCATAAGGAGATGCTGTACATTCAGTCCATTTCCCTCCCTTCTGTGCATCAAATACATGCGTCTTTCCTAAACTGCAGTTCATACATTGGATGTTAAAAATGTGCTGGAAGGTAGATACTGAGTGTTGTGTGTGTGTTCAGTGTGTATGTGGCCTGTAAAGTAAATGCTACTAATGTTTTATTCCACTCTTTAGCTCAGCTTCCTGTTTCAATGATGTGAACATGTGCAAACTCATAGATCTCTTAAGTTACTTTAGAAATGGTCTTAATGTAATATTTCTAGTGATGAAGAATCCAAATTAAATTTTACAGGTCTGTTATGATGGATATAAGAATTCATAAGGAAATAATTGTATTTATGGAGTTAACCATCACTTAGAAGAGCAGAATTTATTTTCATGTATAAGAAAAATATGCAGTTGCACATGTTGCCATTATTGAAAATGTATCACATTTCTTTGAATGAGGCTGTTTAGGAGTAATATATCTTAATTGTAAAAGTTGTTGACACCAGAAGGTAGACCAGTAGTTGACATCAAAAAACACATGTATTCTTTTGCTTCACTGGCAAATGTGACTGCTATATATACAAGTATATATACATACATGGAATTAGATTTTTGTTTATTTGTTTTGATTTGAAACTATTGGAAAGCTATATGTGAGTAATTCTACTGTAAGTTAGATTTTCTTGTGTAAAATGAGAATGCCCATCCAAATAGGAGGGGTTGACTCATGTAGTTGTATTTGAATGGCGTACGTGGGAAAATGGAAACAAAATTCAATTATACGCAGAAAATGCACAGTTTCATCTACAAGAAAGTAAAATGGGAATCATAATTGCAGTACTACTTGCTCACTGTTTGATTATTGCTGTACAAGAGGTTGGGGATGTTAAGCAGCTGTGTGTCTTCTGTTCATAGAGAACCTCAAATACATTTCAGTGATCAAAAAAATATTGTTGCAGGAATTGTTGTAGGAAGGGTGCAATTTCATTCAAATTTTTATGCGTTAGGAAAGGCACCCGTTTACTACATTGATCATGGTAAATGTATTGTTTGTACTGCTCCAGAACCATACAAGTAGCCATATTAAAGAAATTTCAGAGTCGTGACTTAAGAAAAAGCTGAATGTAGAGAATTGCTTTGATTACCTAACAACTGACTTTGCACAAAAATAGGACTTTTGACATATTTCTCTCTCGCTTATGGAGAAACTGATACTTTAATGTCAATGTGATCTACTAAAAAGTAGGTACATGTAAATTTGCACTGACATAATGGATGAATTTAAATAAAATGTTCTTTCTTTGTGAAAGATCTTGTGTGCTAAAGAAAATAAATATCTGCATTTATGGCTACACTTTTGAGTAGAGCAGTACAGGGTTCTGTATAGTCTGTTCCATTTTTGTCGCCATGAGATTTAACATAGCGCTTTAAATACATTGCACGTGGCCTAATTTAGAATCTATTTTGTGTAAGTATAGTGAAAGTAGAGTATTATATAGAATATAATAAACCGTGATGCGGTGATACATGATCTTAACTGAGCTCTATGGAAATCTTCCCATGAAAGCATGGTATCTATGCAGTAACAGTCGTTCTGACATTGAAAACGGGTTGCTATTAGAAACGCTAATCTCAATGTGAAATATTTTTTTTGTTGTAGTTACTTTTCTTCATTAAGTAGAAAAAACCACGACTGATGTAGGTGTTATATAGTTGATAGTCAGTGTAGTGAGCTGCTGAGTAAATAGATTCTTTGGTGTAGTTCTGATGTTTTGCAAAATAATTTGAATGTTTGTGGGTATGTAGATCTTATTAACAAATATAATTTTGTGTATCAAAGAAAGTTTTTAGTCAGAATTGCAAACACTTCAGAATCTGACATCTTAAAAAATATTTTCAAAAACAATATTGTATTTAAATGAAGCGGACTCCAATCATTCGAAAGTTGCAAGGTCTCATAAATTTTGCATTTAATAACTCTTCTTAAACTGTGCCAAAGCAATCTCCCCCCTAGGAACAATTACTGTGATTCCAATGGTGAAAAACACTGCTGCAGTTCAAAACTGCATTGCTCTGTTGAAGGAAGTCTGATTCAAATTTGGAAAATAAGATATCAAAACTCAACTTTCTATTTATTCCCCAATTGATTGTTCTTTCTGTGATCTGCGATGGACATAATCCAACTTCTGTTGGAAAAGACAGGTATAATGGGTTTGTGCTTTGGAGCCCTAGTTGAATTGTCATATTTACGCAGGAACCGACCTCGTGGATCAAATTTTGTTTCTATCACAAATGGAGAACTGATATCTGTGAGCATAATAATTGTCAATAATGGCTAATTTTTAGTAGGTAACGAGTGTTAGATATCCCTTTACACACTTCAGCAAGTCTTCCAATTTTTATACTATAACAAACATGTGATCCCAGAGAAAGAAACTGTTCTTGTGTTCCCGTTTCTGTGGCAGAACAACAAACCATGCTTTGATGGATAATTTTCGAAGCTTACCTCAATGAAAGTCATATTTGAAATTCGTAGGTACAAAACAGACAAAAAATAGTTTATTCATATCGTTAGCCTTTTATGAGAATAATGTCTTGTGATTGTATACTTGAAAAAAACAATGTGATATCTAATGTTAAAGTTAAGAGAAGATAACTTTATACATATCCCCAATTTTTCTTTTCAAAACTATCGTTTATTTTTGTTGAATTCTATAACATAAGCCTATTGTGTACAAATTTGTGGATGTTTTCTGCTGTTTTAATATCGTGAACTGCAAGTGCTGTGTTTGAACCTGTCTTCCTCAAGAGAACACATAACGAAGAAATGATTAAACATATGTTTTAATACATGTGGGACCATAATCCCCGAATATTTTACAACCTTTGGGAATTTCTAGATTCCCCATATTTAATCAGCTCTCAATTATTACCTTACAGAAGTGTCGAAATGATATTAAATCATTTTTATTACTCTATATTATTGCAGAATGAAAAAGTGTAACTGTACAATGTATATAGAACAAAGATGAAAAGATGGAACCCTTCAAATTGTTCTTTATTCCACTAGTTTTTCTGTAGAATGAGAAAAATACATGTTAGTAAATAATTTGTGTTGTTTCAGAGAGTAAAAAATAGGAGCAGTTGAAACTAGCAAATAACTTACGTGTAGAGTACTTTCTTTGCATGTCTTGCACGTATATCTCATAGTATAGGTAGCCAAACAGTGACATAATTCCTTGCACCTTCCTTAGCCATTCTTTTCCACAAAAATTCTAAATCTTCACAAGAAAAACTGCACAGTTGACTGTGTACAGTTATTTCAATGTTTTAAATGCAAATCTATACACAACTAATTGCTACAAACATATTCTGTAACACCACTAAGATAAATGAAAGGTTTTTATTTAAAAAGTAATTTTTACTTCTCAAATGAAGTTTTGAAATAGTTTTTCACAGTACAAGCAATTGAAAGACTGAAGAAAGATTGAGTGTGTGATTTCAGTTTGTATACGATTAAAAACATGATCATGAACTTTAATCTGTTCATACGCATACTTCAGTTTGTTTTAAAAGAAAATATTAAGTCAACATTGTGAAGTTGATTAAATGTTTTATTTCTTTTTATATACTTCTATTAAATAATGATTATCCTGCAGGCTTGTAACATGTCGAAATGGCCAGCCCTAGGAAGAAAAAAAAGTTCTGGTATTCTAACTTGAAAATTATTTATGCAGGTAAGTTGTTGGTTTACGCCCTGAATGTTGAAGAAAAGGATGTTGCTGTATGAATGTTACGTTTGGTGGCCCTTTCTGCAAAAGTTGACAAACTGCTGTGCTAATAACAAAGGCTGTTGTAAAGAGGAACTGGAAAACAACTGCCAGTGTGTGGAACTTGATTTGCTCCAAAATTTTGGTTGAATGTTTAGTGCATTTTTCACATTAGTTGATGTATAAAAATATTAAAAACTCTTCCTCTCAAGAAAGTAATAGAGAACTAATTTATTTTTTATAAAGATTGTTTTCACTTAATATAGAGAAAATATACTCGGCTGCAACCGAAATTTTAATCAAACTCGATTTCTGCAGGCGGCAGTTAGGGGAGGAGGCCTGTAAGGATTTTTTTTTAATTCATACTTTTCTAGAAATATTCAAAATCTTGTAATTAGTATTTTAAAATGAGTTGAGCATTATAAAGAATAGAATAAAAAAATAAACTGGAATGACGACTTATTGGTATGCGTATTATTCGCGAGTTTAAGATCAATTGTGTTGATGAAATTTCAGGATGAGGATTCATCAATTTTTTTTGGGTTGAATGACGTGATGTCCCGACTTCATTCTCTAAGCCTTTTGAACAAGTCACTTGACTGCTGGCAACCTCAGGATACTTTGGTGGCCAACGAACCAGAGTATCGGTGCAACAAATCATTCTGGTTGGCTATGGATGTCCTATGTATGGCGTCACGTTTGCCAGTCTCGACAGTGGTTGCAAGTTGTTGGGCAGAAACAATGATTGCGGACCACAAAGCTGCAAATGTCGATTCATTGGCGGTGTATGATTTTCTTAACGTGCTTCCAGTAGCCTCAGCAAACATATTTTTTACGAAAGAAGACTTGCACTTGTTAAGATTTTCAAGTCATTTTACCAGCGGGTATATGTTTGCACACTTAAATTTGCATGGAAGTATTTTGAATGAATAATGCTTTATTATATCTTGGCTCGATCCAGGAAATATCAGTCAACCGTGCCCAATGCGTCTTTATCTTACAGTTCGTAAAATAAACGGAGCAGCCTATGGTTTTCTGTCAGCCTTAATCAAAATTAATGCAATTGGCAAAACTGTTCTTTCAATTAGCAAAATAGATATTTAAACTTGTTGGCAAGATTCGGATCTTAAAATTTAGTTCGAGAAAAATGTGTAGAGCATTCGCGAGAACCGCTGACTCCGCCGGTAGCCGAACTTCTAAACAAGCTCCTTGAAGTCATCGAAGTTGAGCTGCTCGAGACACCGTGGTCACCTGGATGAGTGGCCCGTCTGAAAATCTGATTTTAACGTGATGAGCCCCTGGTCGATAGGGATTTGCTTTAAGACGACGTGACGTATGATTAACAACGCTCAAGGCAAATTACTCCGCGTTCAGTGGCAAAAAAAATGGAACGTTACGCAAGTGACAGAATAGCACATTGAAGCGTTATTTAAAATGTATTTAGAAATTACAAATTAAATGATGAATATTGAAATTCTTTGCTTAGTGTATTGGCGCCAAAGCTACATGGAAAGAATTCCAATGGCACTTTTGGTTGTGTATTTCTTCTCGAAACGCCATCAGCTCGGGCCTAAGAGTATTTTCATTTCGTTTTTAGGCACATTCAAATGCGACCTGAGTTATAGAGCTATAAAAATGTCGGTTGTTTAAAAAAAAAGAAAAATGCGGAAAATTAGCGTTTTCGATGTCTGCTAAACATTACGTCACTACTTGCTCTCAATTACATGATACAACACGTAAAAAATCATGTCCTTCAAACTATTCTTTTCCCCAGCCAATTATTTCGGGACGTGTTAACAAGAGCCTCATGATAATTACTAAATGATTAATGACAAAACCATTCTTGTCACAATGTATATTAGCTATTGAAAGCATTAACATTAATAACATTATGGATACGAAAAATTATAGCAACACTAAGAAAGACGGGATAAAATGAAAAGATCTAAGGACACATGATTAAAGAAAGAAGTTTAGCATAATGGCAAGATGGCAGACGCCAGACTACCAGTTGCATTTTGTGGCTGCAGCCAAGGTTCTGTGCGTTTCCACAGAAGCGGACATCTGGGTGGTAGAAACGAATCTTACTACCCACGTGGTAGAATATTACAAGAGGGATTGCGAATTTTAACATGTCATGGGGAGGAATAAAATAGTATTTGGAAAACATTAAAATATTTCTGAAGTAGAGAGTTAATACAACAAACTAGGCTCTGTCGGAACTTTTCAAACAAAAGGGTCAAAATAGCTGGGTGAGGATGCCTATAAATATTACTAGGAAATTATTTACTTGCTTTAGAATAAATTGTGACCATTAATTGCCAAGAGTTACGCCAGCAAATTCACATGGGTTTTGCTTACAATTGAAAGAAAAACAAATTCTGACCAAAAAGGGATAAAATATTACATAACTTATTAATACTAATTTGTCCCCCCCCCCCAAATGTCAGTGAGTATCACATGTCTCGTTCCCTATCCCTACGTAGTGAGACATGATTGACTCCTTATCATTTCAAGATTTTTCATTTTCTATTTGCGCGAAATATGCTGGAACAATGCTGTTGTATTGGCGAACTAATTCGCATGCACTTTTTGTATTAAGTCTCCCATACGATTTCGGTTGAGTTTCTATGAAAAGGAAATCGGTTTATGTACGTGTAAAAATAGTGGCGCAAACAGTGCCGTACCAACAAATCATGATTTCCAAACACATTTTGCAGAGACCGTTCGATTGCCAGTTGTACAGGATGAGCCGTCTACGGTATCGTAGAATCAGAATAGAAAATTTATAGAGGGAAGATGGATTATTATATCATTCACTCAGCAGGGGAAGAAGGTGGGAAAATGTCGCGAAAGCAACAGCGGGGCTATGTTAGAGAAGCAGTTCAAAAATGTTGGTCTGCTACGGCAGGGCGGTGATCCGTGGGTTACATTCTTTTCTCGGGAATTAGCGTCGAAGAGGGGGCGTGAGGGGCGCGCCACCCTACCGCCTTGTAACGGAAGAAACCTCGGCGCCTTCTAGCTCGTTTCGATCTGGCCCACTTTCTACTACCCGTGAGAAGTAGGTAGATCAAGTATTTAATTAGCTTTAGGCGTGGCGTACTAGTTCGTTCTCCAAATAGAATATACATAAATGCACGAACATGTAAGTGCAGCTGCATTAAAATACATCAATTCTCAATCTTACAATTATATTCTTATTTGGACCACCTTTAAAAAAAATTGGAATCCCTTTAAAAACTACTGACTATCCTTTACTCATACACTGCTTGTATGTAAGTCTATTCATAAACGTATTGTCACTGGTAACGAAAGTCTCGATTGGTGGCTGTTAAGTTATTCATCTTAACGCAGTGGCGTACCCGGAGAATAGCTCGCGATTGATATTGCAGGAAAGAGTTCCTTACGAGACATGGGAAGGAAAAAGCGTGTTATTGCCGGCCATCTTGCCCATCCATGATTCACCAATCATCACACTATACAGAGTAACAGCTCACTTAGAGAATGTTGGGAGAGCAATGGTATTCACAAACTTCTACTTTTCTACAAAAGTTGTTGAACAAAGACTTCCTTCCATTCTCAATACATTGTTTCAAGGGACTTAGTTTAATTCTATATTGTAACGCTTATATATATATATATATATATATATATATATATATATATATATATATATATATATAATCATATTTAGTACAAAATGCATATTTTCCTGGCAAGGGATCCACTGACGTGAGTTAACCATGCAGAGCCGGGCGATCGCCCTTTGGATGCGAATCTTGGCGTGGGCGGGCGACGTCGCCGGCGCTCCCACCCCCACCCCCACCCCAACAGCTGATCAATACGCGCACACCGCGGGGCGTGCGGCCGCCCCCGAGGCAGATGCCGCGCGCGCCGCATCGGCCACCCTCCGCCCGACTCCTCTCCTCACACGTTTTGCAGCGGCTCAGGGCATCAACCGATGGCTCTGCAGTGCCTCTGACTGGCCTTCCCTCCCCCTTACGCGAGCTACTACCGCACATGTCAGGATAGTAGAGCTTGCCCCGGCTGAGGCGTTGTCCGGTGTTGGAAGATACCCGGTTGGAGAAAACTGCAAGCCGACGGGGAGGGCGTCGCCGGACCACTGCCACCTCCCGCGATTATGACGTTTTAAATAAAAATGGTCATTTGAAATAAAAACAAGTATTCATTACACATACATTTATTTTCTTTTTTACCACTGAAAGCAAGCTTTTTCTGGCATCTATCTGTGGACTGGCTAAACTACCCCGAAAAATTCGTTTCATCAAGCCACTCCAGAAGAAAAAAAAACATTCTACATCTCTTACTAGTTAGCAATTTGCTAGAAACATTTTATGACAACGATTTTATGAGTATAACAAGTAATAGTAAAGCTATTTTAATTAAACTGTTTAACAAAACACTGTACCACTCATTACAAGCATACGACCACACACGGCAGTCAGAACTGCGCTGCACGTTTTCACAGCGAAGGTGGACTGTCCTCGGCAACTGTCACGTCTCAAAACTTGAACCGCACGCGGCAAGGGTGAGACCGAACAGTCCTATGAATCGCGTTGCGCGCTGTCCCCAGACGAGTACTCGACGCCAGTGGCTGTCCTGCCAACAGATCGCCAAGTTGCTGCCCTCGTTTATACTGTGCTTTACGGAACGGCCACGCGATTGTCATTCCCTTAAGAATCGAAAGACACCGTGAGTATACGGATCTAAGGTTCGAACAGATATCGTCGGACAGAGAGCCTATCTCGAACCCAATGGCTTTGGGAAGAGCGACCAAGTGAGGTCGAGAGACTTGTGCGAGTAGATATCGGCGCCTGTAACATACTCATTGCAATCTATTCCCACATACACTCACCAATGTCAGCCTTTCTTGGTTAATTCGCGAGCCACACTGTTTTATTGTGTACAACCGAGTGGGGTTTACGGAAGCTCTCGAAACGTTATGTGATGCGTAGAGTGGGTTGTGTAATCTCGGGGTACCAACTCAATATTTTGGTTCATCCGTTTCTCTTTTATTTGGCTTCTAAGGACCTCCCGACTTAAAATGTTCAGCTCGGTATTCGCCACTTCGATGTACTTCGAGCGGGCAAGTTTTATATAGAGTGGAGCACTCAAATCTTATTACATCACTGAAATTAAGATTAAACGAAGGGGACGTAGAAGAAGCCAATTCACTTGCCTCGGTACAGGACTACATTAACTTTAAAAGAGCGTGTCGTGTTCCATAGTTTCGGAATAATCCCCTTCCGTAAAAGCATTTTTAATTGGACAGAGACTGGCTGCGTTTAGTCGAGAGCCAACATTGCCGTTGTCTCTGCAGCGACAGTGACAGGACATAAGAGTTGGAGTCCCGACGGCGAATTTTTTACACTAGCTTAATAGCTTGTTGGAATTCTCTGACGGCTGGAGAATAATTCTAGTGTCCGCATGCTCCGATCGGTAGTTTTCCGTGGTTTCTTCGGTCGATGCCAGGGGAATGCCCGAGCGGTACCTGACAAACGGAACACGGACCGCGCGCGATGTTCCTCTCTTTCTCCTATCTTCCCTTCTTATTTACACATAACGTGCAGCACATTACCACACATGTGGGAAACTTAGAGCGTATCCTGGCTGGGGCGGAGCGCCTCTGAGGGACGTACTTGGTTGGGGAAATGCAAGGCGACGTGTAGGTCGACGCCGGATCTCACCATCCAGCGAGGAGCAACATCGCCACACCCAGGCACGAAACATTCATTCCACTAAGTGGACTAATGACCCTAGCAGTTAACGTGCCCGCAAACATCAAACAATGTGGCTGGCAGCAAGTCGTGTCCGAGCCGGGAGACCTCTTGGTGGTTCCGTGCCAGCGGTTGCCCCGGTTCGCCGCCGCCGCGGGAGGGCCTGTGGTCGGGCGGCCCCTCCAGCCGCGTCAGGAGGATTCCCTGCTCGCGGAGGGGTCTCCGCCTTCCGGGAAGCCGGCAGCGATTCGACCCGCAAGCAGGAAAACTCAGAGCCACTCTGGTCCCGCGCAATGCGTTCTGCAACTCCCCTTCCCCCCTTGCGACGGCTTTTCCTCCCACTATCTGCACTGCCATTGTTGTTGCTTACACTGAATATCGAAGAGCCTAATCAAAGTTTTTAATATGATTTTTAAAAATTCACGTAAAACAGTGTGACTCCCTCAGAGGCATAGCTAGACGGTAGAGGTCCCGGTGCACAAGGTTCAAATGGAGCCTCTAACTGTGATTCACAAATGCAAAATGAGTTTTAAATATATTTATATGGGTACGCATTCCCCTCTTCTTTGTGCGTGACAGTGGGACGTCGGTAGAGACAGCGCTGACGCGCTTCACTGCCAATGCAACGTGCGTGCTTCGTGATCTTTTGGGCAATCTAAAGCGAATACCAGACTTCTGTCCTATACTTTCGACATTTTTGAGTCCGACACACATGTACTTTTTTTATTTTTTATTTTTTTTAATAATGTGATATTTTAATATTGGGCGGCAGAAGCGCTCAGCTTATACGACGGTCTATCCCCTTTTTTTATACATTCCGAGTTGACGAAATAAGGGAAGTCTACGTCACTGGAAAAGCTGTTGCTATTGCGTGTTACTAGGAAACCACTGACGCCTCATCACAAATCTCTGAAACGTTAAGTTGAAATACTGTATGTTGCTACAGCACCCTACATTGCCGAATATTCATCTATTAGACAGCAAAATGAATGCATTCTACGTATGATGTATTATTTGTACATGGGGTCCCACCATTCTCACTCAACACTGTCCCACCCGCCCAGCTCTACCCTCTCCCTCCTAACCCTGCCGTGACCCGCTTCGCTCTGTCTCACGTAACCCTCCCTGGTCCTCCCCGCACTGATGCTTGCTACGATCATCAATACTCTGAGCAGCTGTAAACAGATGCATTGTTGCGTTCTCGTGGCAAACTTCTAATAAAAATACTTTTTAATTAAATTGCGATATTGTAAAGAATGAAAATGCATCCAGGAAAATTGATAGTCTTTCAGAAATATTTAATTCATTTTGGTGAACGTACTAAATTTTCGAGGTATTTGCGAAAATCAGAAATAATGCACTCTTAAATTTTGTTCTAGGGGTACGAAAGGATATAAGAGTAATTTTTACGAAATGTGTTGTATACAGTAGTTTTTCCGCTTGGTTTGAAGGTTACATGCACATAATTCAAGTAAGTTCGGAATGAAACTAGATTTTTATAAAAAAATAAATAAACGTTCCTCTTAGCCTTGGGGAACGGGTATGCTCCCCCCCCCCCCCGAATCCGCCACTGTCTGTGTATTCGTGTCTAACAAAGAGGACTCACAAGCAATTGCTTCTCACCGCTTCTACTCTAACCGCCACCCCCGCCGTCATTGTCTCCATAGTTGTTAGTACGGATTATTGAATACAAGAATATCAGCGACATAACTCGACCTTTTTAATCTACTGCGTGTCCTTTGTCAACTTTTATAATTCAATAACGTAGCACGGCTTAAAATTCAATTCTATTGTGACACGAGATGACAGTAGAGAATTGATATATTGATGCGACACCCCTTAAATTTTACGTTGTATCAAAGAGACTATTGGTTTTACTTCCAAGTCGTCGCGTCTGGAATGCAAATGACTGTACCTAGGTAAAGGAGATTCGCTGGGTGTACGAGGAAGGAGCGAGGGAGGACAGAGAAGAACGTGGACGACGAGTGGGAAAGTGCGAGGGGCAGCGCGCGCGGTTGGGAAGCGGCACGTGCCACCACGTGCAACCACGTGCACCCCGCCCGTAAAGCTGCGAGGCCTCCATTATGCAGCGGCCGCCCCCCCCCCCGCCCACGCATCGTCCCCCGCGGCCGGCTGCCCGGCGAAACACCGCGCAATGGCGGCCCCGAGCGCGCGGCGATGGTGTAACGGTTAACGTATCGGACTGTTATACCCAAGTTGGCGGGTTCAAACCCGATCGAAGCCGTGGATTATTAAGGGCGAAAAAATCCTACGTACGCCTTCCTTCGGAGGTGAAGTAAAGCCGGCTGTCCCATGTTAGTAGAATTACTTGCATGTAAAAGATCGTCCAGCCTAAATGACGCCTCTGAGCTAAATTCAAATAGCCTGTTTCTCGCCCAAGAAATACCTCCTTTCTCTGCTAGTTGGTGAAAGGAGTGTAGCGAAAATTGCGTGGTCAGACGGAAGAGCAGGCCTCATGGCCTGAGTCTCGCCAAGTAAAGTAAGGCATTAATTCAATTCAATTCAATTCAATTCAAGGGCTTTCCATTCCGGGCACGCGCGTGTCTTACCCTATCAGAAATCCGTGCAAGATTTCAGAGATCTACAAGTATAGACTTTTGAGAATGTTGACCCGCTGTATTGTTTGTATCCACTCCTGTTTTGTTTTTTTAATTTTTCTTTCCCTCCTCAGCTGACTTCTTCGTAGTTGTACCGAATTAAGATATTACGTATTATAACGTACAGTAGAAGACAATATTCACATTCAATAAGAAATTAAATGAACAAAATGATGAATTTTTTGAGAGTACGTCAAATGAATTCTCGACTTTTCGTATGATCAGATGACTTTTCGTATCGTGAACCAGATATGAAACGACTGAATAAATTGCATGAAAAATCAACAATATTAGGCAGTTTACTATAAACGACAGATAAGTGTCCAAAAAGGTACTGCGTGGGTGATACCGTTTGCAGTTTCTCCAACACGGATTAAAAGTTAAAAAAGCCGTTGCGGTTTCTGGAAGCCACACACGCTCATCGAGAAGGCGCCCTAAAAGGTGCCAATTTCCTCACCTTTCCAGGCCGTGTTCTTTAAAGAGGTTTCTCGGAATCAGTTCTTCGCCTCAAAAGGTCGACTTTCTGTTTTACTTCAGCAAATTCCTTAAGAGTCATCGATTACCTAGAATTGGTCACGATAATTTTAGCTGAAATGCTTGCGTTCAAAAGTGGTTAATCCATGTATTTAAAAATTAATTTGTGGGTAATACATTGACGACATAAATTCATTGTGTTTGAAAGCTTACTCAAAATGTATGCAGAACCAAGCATGTGAAAAAATGTAATAAAACTCAACGGGTAAACAAACAGTACTTCCAAGGTTATTCTTATCACCTCAAATACTCCTTGAATTTTCTTCCTGTATCTTTGAATTATACGATCGTTTTTACTACAGAATAGTTTGCATTGAATGATCCATGATTCAGGTAATTTGTGACAATTACTTGAATATTGTTTCCTCAGACTCAATCTATTTTCTTTGTGCGCTGCTAAGAATTATAGTCGAAATTCTGTGAAGACTGCAATCGGGAACTGCCTTGACATGTCTCTTCGTGTTGTGCAGTGTCCGTTCGCAATTATCTAGTCCAAATTATAGTATTGCATCAAGTGGCGACAAGTGTACGTTCATATAAATATAGTGTTTTCAATTCCAGCTAAGAACAGTTAGTCGGCAGGATCGAAATATTTCTCCAACTTTATCAGTAACATGAACCGCACGATTATCGAGTCTATAGGATGAGGTCCAGATAACTTATCAGTTGCGTTCGGCTCGTTTCTGAAGGAGAACTTGCCAGGGCCTTTGCGAATGAAATGGACTTTTGAGACACCTCTATTCGTCGTTACGTAAACTGGCGTGCAGCTAGGAAGAATAAGAGATGAAACGCTGTTGAAAGTTTGGAAGAAATGAATTTGATGTTACGGCAGGTGGAATTTAACTCAGAGTCAGAAATACGCATTTGGTACCGTTTTCATCACAGCATTAGTGATAGTTGCATGTAAATCGAAACATTCAGTGTATTTGTCTGCCACACATTTTACGGCGGGCCACGGTAGGGGAGGCACGGGGGCAATGCCCTCTTTCCCCGAAGCTACCATTTCTTGTAATTTTACTCAATTTATTGAAAATTATTGTCACGTATAGATGTAATCACACCCAAAGAAATATTCTAATTTTGGATATTTTTTTTATTTCTTAAGATAAGCATTAAATAAATATATCTTCAAAAATATTCATGAAGGGTTCGAACTGAAATTACCCTTCTGAAATACATACTGGATCCGCCTCTGTCTAGAAGTGCGTCCCTAATAACAAAATAATATCGGTCTTCTATCATACAAACTTTGATGTGATAAATAATTGAATGTCCAATCTCAAGATGAATTACCTTTCGCTCATATAAATTTAGTAGTAAATTGAGGCAGCTTCACTCTGTTTTCAAAATGCAAAACGTACCTTTATGTGCAAATTTTCATCAAACCAGTGTTGCATTTTTCCTCAGTTCTTCATGAGAATTATCCTTTCTCGCGAGATCATGGCTGTGACCTGATAGGAACGGCAATGGAATTAAACACCGCTGTTCAGGTGGTAGTTCACCACCTGACATAAGGAGGATCCGAGGAAGTCTTCTGCAGCAGCAAGAGAGGAGTCGAAATTTAACAATTTCATTTCTTTGGCTCGAATTTTTCTTGAGAAGAGTCGCCTTTTATTAGGGATAACTTTTCATTTCCGGATTCGGAATCAAGGGGCTTTGCGGTGGGTAAAAATACTCTGCCTTCCAGTTTTCCTTGCTTCTCGCTTCATCTTCGCTTTATCTTCGCCTTCGTTATTCAACCCGTCCATCGGCCTGTACCTGTCGTCATAACTCATAGCGCCGCCAAGTGTTGCAGTAAATAAGGCAGATACCCTAACCCTGCCTTCTCGGAAGTCCGAGGCGAATGACCGCCGTTGGCACCTCTTCGCGCATGCGTACTCCACATCCTCCCAGTCGCATCTGACCTCTCGCGGGTGTTCGATGCGGATCAGCGCATGACGAGCGGGAAGGGAGACATACGGGGGAATATTCCCCGAAATATGGCCACTTTTTGTTGCTTTCGACACAAACTGAGCAGTTTTTGGAATGAAATAATCAAAATATCTGCAATAACAAGTCAGTTTTTCTAAAATTCATACATGCAAATTGGAGTTTTGAGGAACAGTGTACAATGAAATTAACCTGATCAACACAGCGTGACGGGAGGGAAGTTGTAACTATTCAATCGATGTAAAGAAGAAACGTAAACAGCCACACAAAATTCTTGTTCGGGAAACATGCGGGAATACGTAGCGAGAAGAAGAAAAAGCCCACAAGAGACCTTATAACACACTAAGCTCTTCCTTTTCTATATTTATTGGTTCATGTTGATATATTACTATTATTTGAAAAAGGAATTCTAACAAAAATGGGAACAACATACTTTTCAGACAAATTGGCTCAACCAGCCTGATTTAGCTATCATGAACAAGCATTATTCTTGGCATTTACGGCCTCAATAAGGAAGGAAAACAACATTATTTGTAAAAGAGCCTTTCCAAAGGACATTTTCTGTACATCTTCATGCATTCTTCTTATACAGTAGTACACTTCTTACACAGCCAGGTGCTTTTGGAGCAGCGTACGAAACAATAAACTGATGGAATCCCACGAGTGAGTCGTTCATTGCATTTCTATGAGCAATTGATGTCGCTCCGGGAAACGCAACGCCCACGCGGGGAAATCATTCGCTAATGTTGATCCAGTGCGGGATCGCCGTGACTTACCGCGTAGTGCTTCTTGATGAACTGAGCGGAGAACATTTTGGTGGGCACCCATCCTGGAGGTGTCTTCACCAACATGGTGGACGCAGCACCCGGCCAGCGGCTCCCCTGCGAACGGACACACGATACAAATTAATAACAACTAGCCGAACCTTTGTGATTACATCGCTCGAAAGGAAGAGTTATAGAAACGTTTCAACAGAAATATACTACATGCAGTGTTTTGCTGTGAAATATAACTAAACAGAAATATTCTACATACTACAAGTCGGAAATTACTTCAGCCGCAAGTAATTACCGACTTGGAAAATCTTATACACAAAGAAGAATTCAATCCAGATTCCCCGACGATAAATTCAGACCACCTTAATAAACCATTTCCTCTTCTAACCCTACGTCATTAATTCCATCCACCATTCTTAAATCTCCCCAACTACATTATCAGTCAAAATGCTCTTGTAACGCGCTAATACGCTGTGTAAGAAAATTGATTAATAAAAAATATGCACTAAAGGAAAATCGAAACCCCTAAAAATATTTATTCATTTCATTCAGTACTTATTCTCCAAAATTGATTAAACGACGGAGCTTTACTAATGCTGGAACAATTCTATCAATCTTAATTGAGATCACACAGTTAAACATGTTTCTGAAAATGTAATTGATATGTTTTTATTCACCACAATCTGTCCATGTACGTTGCAGTTTACCTCATTAGGATAATCTTCTATCTGGTTATTGCGTTTACAATACTTTATGCGTTTGCACTAATCTTTACATTAAAAAACTCAGTCTTAGAAATTAAAAAAAATCTATTTTCGCTAATTTATAACCTCAACCTCGCTTTCTCGCTCGACTGACTCCCAATGGGTTAAATCGCCCACACAGACGACGAAATGAGGGCAGATGAACGCTTATTGATTTTATTTAAATTTTGTGTTTATGCTAAAAAAAAGGGTTAATACCAGCAAGTGATAACACCTCTGGGGCCACTACCTTTTATTTAACGCAAAAATCACGCAATTTGATGACTAAAAACCTCAAATTTCTTTTTAAACGAAAACAGTTAGTATTTAAAATAGTGTTGATGATAATAAGAATAAGAAGAAGACCAAAATCATTAATACACATGCCGTCTTTTGGACTGTATGCAATACTGTACGACCAAAAAACCAAACTGAGAGTACAATAGCAGTAAACACCGTAAACCGGATATTATTTGGGACAGAAAAAATCATGACCACTTGTAGATGTTGCTGTGCAATGCAAGTAGAACATGAGTGTTTGGAATGAATCCAATGTGGAAGGTAAAAACACAGGTCTTCCCAATAATTATGAGAGCTATGAAATTTATTCAGCAAAATTAATGTAAGAAATTTCCCAAACTCTTCGTAGAACATTCAGAAGATTGGAAGTTTGAAGACATCAAGTGATTGGGAACAACCCTTTTGCGTAAGATTTTTTAGAGACACCGATTGTCAGTTGATTCGGTCCTTAGAAAACTGGGGGCGGGAGTAGATTTTATATTTAACCGACACCTACCATATTCACTCGTGAATTTAGAGAATAATAATAATATTGATAACAATAAAAATAATGATTTAATTTATGCCAAAAATTTACAGAAAATGTTTAAACAAAAATTGAAGATAATTTTTGAGAAAAATTTTGAAGTGTTTTTGAAATTAATGTAAAGTACTCTTAAAAATCAATGTATAAGTATTAAATTCAAAAGACCGCAAGAGACAGTAAAATAATCTATAGGAAGTGGGTACGACAAAATAGAGAAATGCTTCGTATGTAGTTTATCCAATCCCCAACTGCATCTTACAACTTACAGTACTGCTCATTGAGAATAAGAATGAATATTGATGTTTATGATCTTCATCGATGACGATGGAGATGGAGGAAACGGTGGAAGGAACGGAGGAAAGTCATTTACGACTTGGAGAAATCAAACCTGTTTTGTTTCCAGTAAAGACCACTACATTGTTTCTTATATTCACTGGTAGATTCGAACAGCGGTGCCCATTCGAAAAGCAAAAGCTATAGCAGTCTGATCACTCCCTCGGCAAACAGCGTCGTTGCGACAAGGGGTAGTACATCTAGAAGCCCAAGGGACTGAGGGACTACAAGCAGTGGGTAGCCTATATCACCCCTGTACCTATAACATCAGGATTCCCTTGCAACGCACTCTGTGGCTAATTCATGAGTTTCGTAATTTTCAGATGACCTCTAACGCTTCTGAGCGGGAAAAGAGGCTATTCAGACAGCGCGATGTCGACGGAGAGAAGCCGTTTTGACATCGAGCGCTGCTCTACACTCGCACTGAAGCACACTGGCTCATCCAGCAGCTGCTGCCGTGCGCCACTCCGCTACGTTTTATTTACAGCCTGTGTACAGAAGTGTATACTTTGGGGTGCCTATTCAAACGAATTTATTCCTCAAATACCTCCAATTACTTCATTGGAAGGACTCCGTATTGAATTCGTATACTTTATGGCGCTGTATGGAAATGACGACTGTAAATAAAAAGGGAGAGGCTCCGTCCCCTCTACCTGAGCGAAAATATTAAAATTAATATGGAGGCGCAACAGCTTGTTAAGGATAGGAATTCAATTGCCTCTTTCAGCGCTGTAAGCATCTTTCGAAATTCATCCCTTGAGACTCTTAACTTCGTTCTTCTCTTCGACAAACCTTTGCAATCGCTCTCATAGAACTCTCGCTTAGCGTTCTTTCTCCATTCCTCGGTGGCAAATTCAGTTCTCCCGGGATATCCTTGCATCGCAAGTAGTGCGCTCGTAGCGTTGCATGCGTTTCCTGATTCCGTATTCCACTTTTCTTGCGGAGGAGCTCCCCGCGCCTACGACTCGCGAGAGCGGGGCGGGCGCGGCGGCGGCGGCGGCGGCAGGGGCGGGACCGGGGGCGGGGCCGTGCAGGCACGTGGCTCAGGTCGATGCTGCGAGTGCCAGAGCGCCGGCGCTTTGGCCGCTCCGCGCGCTCCTCCCCGCCCCGCCCCGCCCCGCCCCGCCCCGCTCCGACCAGCTCCTCTTCCCCGCTCCGGCCCGCCCCGCCCCGCCCTCGTCAATACCCGCTGCATGTAATTGTAATGTGGCACGTGCAAACAGCGCCCGCCGCTTTCGCTAATAGAGCCGGCACGCGGCGCGCGCCAATCGCCACCGCGATCGCTTAAAACGCTCGCTCGCACCACCTGGGGGCGGGGGCGGGGGCAAATAGGAGCGTCGGGAGGAGGGCGTGGCGGCGGCGCCCAAGACGGGGTGGGAAATTGACGGAGCTGATGCAAAGCGAAGGGGGGTAGTCTGATGGACTCAGCGGATGCCGCCGACCGCATGCCGATTAACCATCCGTCAAATATTTCGCATTTTAGACTTTTAAAATCTTTGATGCTGTTAACTAGAGGAGATGAGACACTAGGAACGCCAGGTAATTTACGATGTAACTGTCATGAAGAGAAAGCATCAACGTTCCCAGTGAAACTGATTAATACGTACACGGGTACACGGATCTGTTCTTATAAAAAACAACTTTAAATCTCTCTACATCCACTTTGATTATCTTAAGTCACACTTAACGAAACTGAGATGTATTTCGTAATATGGTTTTGGAACAGAAATGATTAATAATGTATTAACAATTAATAGTAGTTTCATAAAACTAAGTACTATACACAACTGTTCCAATAATCCATGGCCTTCTACTCATTACTATCATCATCATCATCATCATCATCAGGCAGTCGCATTTTGTGGGGATTTTATTCAAATTTAAACCAAAAGGCATACTGAACTTTTGGAAGATACAAAGTACGATATTCATACCGTAACATCTTATAATCATTCACTGGCTGAGTTTATCTCGGAGCCAGCATTACTGCTGACCTGAGACCGGGAGGTCCTAAGGTTTGAGTCCCATCGATAACGAATATTTGTCACTAGCTACATAGTTTGGTCGAATTCAGACGCTGTTTGGACGAGAAATCTAGAGGTCGAATGCTCTGATTGGAAGTTTGCGGTGGTTTCTGCGATCTCACAAACGGTGTATGGGCGCCGCGCGGTCTTTCCTTCCCCTTCCTCGTCCTATCATCTCCTCTCTCACTCATACATTTCCACGCATTACCCTACCACACGTATCGGGAGACTAGCCGGGAACTTGGAGCTTAATCTGGCTGGGGCGGTGCCCGGCTGGCGGGAGATTCCTGGTGGGGAAAGCCTTCGCAAGTCGTGGTGAAGGCTGGCACTGGATTCCATCACGCAGTGGGGGAGGAACCCCGCCATCTCCCGAGATAAAACATTTACTACAGTAACGAGACTAATAACCATGGTAATTCACATTTCCGGAAACATCAATCAATCATTCAATTATTTCAATACTAGATTAGTTTCCCAACTCGTAATTCTTCTTCCCCAAGTGCAAGTGGAAAGGGGCCGCTTTCCGAGCAAAGACGCGGCCTCAAGTCGAGCCAGCGACCTCGGGCGACGAGCATCGGCAGGGGAGTTGTTTCATCGTGTTAGCCCGCTCCCAAAACAACGGCGACGCGCGCTCCTCGCCGGAGAAGGTCGCCGACGCAAGAGCAGGCGCGCTCGGTCTAATGCCCTCCTCCCTCCCCCTCCCCCTCCCCCTCCCCCTCCGCCGCCTGTTGCTCCGACCTCCTTCCTCCCTCGTTCCAGACTTTTCAGGTTTCACATTATTTTACAATATTTCGTGTCCCATAACTCCGCATTTCTAACGTTTTGTTGTTAGATAAGAAAATTATCATATTTGGTATTACCGAAAATGTTGTGTATACATCAAGATATTTCTTCGTATTCTTCACTGGATAAATCGACATTCACTTCATAAAATAATCATTTTCGTCTTATCTGGTACCAAAACTTTAATTATTACGTTGTTTGATTCTTACAGTTTTTCCTTCGTTGAAGTATATTTAATATCTAAGAATTTTTAGAATTCGTTACTTTAGGATATAAGAGACCAGGATAAGGAAATGGATATCTCTATATCCGTAAAAAACAAGAAAAATCAAGCCGTGCTCGTATGGAACCAGACAACAGTGTGGATTGACGTTGTTTGTATGGGAAACATTAACACGGAAGACACACGGACCCAGATAGAATGTAGCTGCTTAGCCACATTTTATAGCTTGGTCACTGTTTTCGGCAAGGGGATGCACGGAGGAAGACGGAGACACATCGTAGCAACGTTGACAAAACTTTACCTCCAGCTCTGCACTTTCCTGGATTCTGGCAACATTGTCAAGTGTTTCACTCGCCCGATTCCATCTTCAAGTAATTGAACAGTCAAACACGTATCTTCGACGTGTTTGTGCTGTGATTTTCTCTCTGCTACCAAGCCATCGCACGCATACAGCGGTAGCGACATCTGTACCACACTTTCCTGTTGCAATTCAACGTATCAAGATTGTAACGAGAACAATTGGCATGTATGATAGATGTCGGTCGTTTAATAAGATATACTTGGTTCCCGAATCTCTCAAATCTTTGATATTGCGCTTTTGCCAATTGGGAGAAGTGTAAACGGGGTGGATCGACGTGGATTCGTACTTATATCGGCGTAGCAGCGTGGGGAGGGAGGGGAGTGCGAATCGGGGGGGACCCGCATCGGCGGGGAAGCGTAAAGCGGAGATGATTGATGATTCCGGGCACGACAACAGCTAAGGTCATTATTCCCGTAAGTGTAGTGCATTATTGTATCATGGAAATAGCGGTGACCTTTCCCCGCTGGATGGCAAAATCCGGCCCCTATTTACAGGGGTTTCCTCAACCAGGTATCGCCTACCAACATGGTAAAGCTCCAACCGGGACAAGCTCTAAGCTCCCGCTGGTCTCCTGACATGTGTGGTAGTGCAGTGCATGTGAGTGTGTGTAAGGACGAAAGGTCAAGGAAGAGAAAGGAAAGACCGCGCGCGACCCGTGGCCTCTTTCTTAGGGTACTTCTCCGGCATTCGCCTTGTGTTGATCGGAGAAACCACGGAAAACTACCGATTAGAGCAGCTAGAATTCTCCTCCACACAGCGGCTGAATTATTGAAGATTCTCGCCACAGTCGGAACCCAAACTCTATGATCCCTCGGTCAGACAGTTGATGCAGTGGCAACAGTTGATGACCTGAGCCACCTAAGCTGGTGCTACGCGGAGGCAAGTGGATTGGCGGGAGGCGTGGAGCGACGAGAGAGCATGGACCGTCGTTCCCCATCAGTAGGCGGGGAGAGCGTGGATCGAAAGAAGAGCGGAGGCGTGGGAGCGTGGATCGGCGGGTTCATTGGTGGGCGGGGGAGGGAATTGGCGATAGGACGTTCTTCGACGGGGTACATGACGGGGAGGCGTACATACGCGTGGAGCGGGTGGGCGGTTCGGGGCCGGAGGGTGGATCGGCGGGAAAGCGCACGTAAAAGAAGAAAGGGTGCACCGATCTGCCTCAGAGGAAGGGAGCATGGATCAATGAGAGAGCATTTTTCTGCAGAGAAGCGTGGTTCGGAAGGGAAGCGGAGGTGAAACGGCGGAGCAGAGTAGATTGACGTAAAAGCATGCTGCGGCATGGTTACATTGGCTTCCGCGGCCGGAGTTTGTTGTATGAGCTATCCGGGACGAGCCGCTTCAATGGCACCATGACATTGACGCGGCTCGTCCCGGATAGCCTAGACAACATGCTGCGGCAGTTCATTGGATAAGAAAGGAACGAGGGTCGGCAGATAAGTGGGAGTAGTGGGCAAAGGGTGTAGGGGGAAACGGGCAGAAGGACGCGGTTCCGCTCGGGAGCGTGGATCGCAGGGAGTGCGTGGTTCTGCGGGGAAGCACGGAACGGCAGAGGAGCGTACATTGCCTCAGAGCGTGGGTCCAAAGTCGAGGAGTGATGATCGGTGGGGAAATGAGGAGCCGGGAGGAGGAAGCGACGGGCGCGGGGGCGGAAGGCCGCTTGGCGGGCGGCGCTGCGCTGTTGGCCGAGCGTTAGAGCCTCTCCGGCGAAGGCCTTGCGCGCGGCCGCCGCCCATGTTTGCGCTCGTCGGGGGCGACCGCAAGGCCGCGCAACGCCACACGCGAATGCGCCTCCGCAAGCCGAGCCCCCCCCCCCCCCCCCCGCACGAGAAGCCAGCGGACGCAACCGGAAGAAAGATCGACCCGTGCGTGTCGCGTATGGACACAATGATGCAAATATTACTCCGGACAGTGAAGCTGGACTCTTTCTTCTTTCTTATCCGAATAGCGTTTCCTTTAGGAATCATCCATATATGACGTAACGGAGTTCGAGGCAAGGTTACGCTTCGTTACATAGAGGTAGGAGGTGTTAGTTTGGTGTTACGTAAAGCTGATATTTTTTCTAATTTTTCAATATTTTCTGACATAATTCGTTTCATTTAGTTTCATACTAAAACATTAAAATATTTACAAATTTAATTTTTAAAACAATATTAATGTAACGGCTATGATGTGTACGTTTTTTTTCAGTATATAGAAATATTTTGTCAACAATAGCCTATTGATTGAATGTTACATTACGAAGAAAATAGTATTCAAAACTGACCTACATTCTAGAAAATCTCTAGAATTCTCGATAGTGTTAAAGTCCGATGGTAGAGAGGTAGTGTCTAAAACCTTTTCACATTTCTAAGTCAACCACTCTCGGGCAACGCAAACGTTGTGTTTGAAATAATTGACTCGGTAAAATAAAAAAGTCTCCCTTATCCCCAAATTTTAAGTAATTTTCTGTAATAGTATTCTCTGTAGTATTGTCAAATATCGTTCCTTCTTTATAGTCTCTTCAAAAAATGTCATTTGTCCTACACCAGATGCTGCACTCACTATCATGTTGTTGCCCCCACCCTGCCTCGCCGTACGCTGTTGACTACTTTGTCATGTAATGCATCACTTTAGTACTCACTAGAATCCTTCCATCGGACTTTAAAAGGTTAAATTTGCTTTCCTCGACAAATCTGCCAATCGACACCACTCCACTGCCTTCTGGACACACAAATGTTTTTTGGCGAACTCCGATCATTTTCTATTTGCCTTTCTCACTCACGTACCTTTTCTATTTGCTTACTACACAACTGGCTGGCCGAAGACCCTTTTAGCTGATTTAATATGAGTTTGAATTTTGATTTAATGTTGAAAGCCTAAATGCGTCTGTCAGTTATAAGTCTACTGCTGTTGTTGTTGTTATTATTATTATTATTATTATTATTATTATTATTATTATTATTATATTGTCATTATCATTAAGCTTAATTATGTTCTCCCCTCTAAATAGAATGCCTAGGGAATGTGGATATTCAGTACGTTTTACAAAACACCATCAATACAAAATTCCACCTTCTATGTCATTGATTCCCTGAAACGTTGGAAGTTGATTGCCCATATGAAGGATTTTACCACTATTAAAATAATTAATTAAAAAGTACCGAATGTCCGTATGTCCGTACTTACATCTGCCTGTAACATTGTAATCTGTCAAAATAAAATAAAACAAACGTTTTGTATTTATTGCTCAATCGATTTAGGTGCTAAATCGTCGAAACACGATCATGAATCAGAAGTGCTTCCCACCATACCGTCCGCATGATTCACAGGCCTTTCCCGCTGCTCTAAAATGTCTTCAAATGCTCCGCTGTTTGTTGAAGGAAATGTGTACATCACGTTTTTCAGACGTTCGCAAAAACAATAACATAATTTAATGACAATTACAGAAGAAACAAAATTTTATAAGTAAAGAAAATTATTCAGTGCTATAAATTTATTCAATCTGAAGATCATGATTAATATTTGCGTGCCCCAATATGCGACTATAGAGTCAAGAACAAGACGATAATATGCCTTCAAAATGCATGCCCTTCTCCGTAGGAGTCCGCCGTGCAATGTATAGCGAGGTCGTCTAAGCTAGGAGGTTCTGTCCACTTTCTCGGTCTTGGGTCCTTGGGGGCAGCCTGTGGACTCATGTTAAAGGGGACGTTCAACAACTGCGACGTGTCAATGCACGGGAGGTGAAGGGGTTCGTCTAGGCATTGACCCCGAGGAACGAGGGTCACATGATCATTGAGACGTAGAAAATAACTTAGATGCAAAAAGGCTACTATATAAATATAAATAATGTATAACTATATAAATATAATATATATATACATAGTATATAAATATTACTATATAAATATTATACATACATGTCTGCAATGTGGACAGTAGGGTGGTTGCAAGAAATCGACTTCCAAAAATTCTTTAACAGGAAAACCTAAAAAGTGTCTGCTCGTCAGATAATGTGAAGACGCTCCATCAGACCTACATTTTACAAAATTGCAACTTTTCTAAAAATATCGAGTGTTTCTTCCAATAAGATAAGAACAGTTTGTCCTAAGAACATGTTTTTGTGTAGTTTTGTAGACAATGTTTCTGTCTTCAATTTTTATTCCTACAACTTGTTTGACAAACGTAGGGATCGAAAGATATATGAGAAGAAAGCGACTTTTCACATAGCATTAAATTGATTTTTCCCTTCTGTTCGAATTCTTCCAAGGATTTTTTAAGGTCGCTTTTTAGATACTAAGTCATGTACCGACCACTGTGTTTAGATTGGGGTAACTGTTGGGAATCCGACTCGTAAGGACAACACTAGCACGCACAAACATTCACGTCCGAGGCGGGATTCGAATCCGCGACCCTTCGAGGCGAGCTAGCTACGGCCTTACAGCCTAAACGATCTCGACAATCCAAGCCGCCTCTTTCAAGGATTGTAATCCCGAGTACCTCATTTAAATCAGTCCTAGTGCGGGCAGAGTGAGGACGGGTGTAGAAATTCTATCAGGAGAGGGAAGTAATACTTACAAGTATCAAAATATAGAAACAAATAGGAGTTTATGTGCATTTTTCATATATATGTAAAACATTTGTGGCCCTAGACTACTATCAAGGGCGTATGTGACTGAACCCGTCAAGGAAGTAGATCGAGAGTATTTTGTCGCTGGAAATCTAACGCCAACGGTCCACACAATTTCATCTTTACTTATCTCGCAAATTACCAAGTTTGATTGAATATCATTTTATTGCCTTTTATTTATAGTTTTTTTACCAAGAGATGAGTTTGTGCCTCGGGGGATTTACAGCTAGTCGGTACTTTCTTGAATTCCGAAGTTAGTCGGAGGTTTCCTTAATCAATGAGATGGGGTGGCACGATATGTGGGAGTGTAATGATTGGTTGGTATTTCCGGACACATGGGGGACTGATAGGGAAATTAGTTACGTATATGCAGTGAACGTTACATCGCGAGAGATGGCGATTCCTTCCCCACTCGAATTTAGGAGTCGGCACCGACTTATTAGTCGGCTTTCAGGTGTTCTTCTCCAAATGACTACCCCATCCTGAACAAACTCTAAGCACGCGACTGGTGTCGTCGAATAAGGCTAGAGAGGGGACAAGAGTGACGAAAAAATATCTCACGCGGTCCGTGGCCTCTTTGTTAGGGTAGGGTCTGGCATTCGCCTGGTATTGGCCGATGAAAGCCTGGAAAACTACCAACCAGTGCAGCTGGTCGCTAGAATTACTTTCCAGAAAGCGGTTGTACTCGACCGAACGCTAGGACGTCTTGGTCAGAGCCGCTGCAATAGCAACAGTTGTTTCTCTGAGCTATTTCAGTCGGTGCGAGGATGGGCGATCGGCCCATCGCCCTGCCGTAAGGGTGAGATGTGGACGGGATAAGGAAGAACCGCGCGCGGTCCGTAGCTAGTACTCTCGGGAGTCGCTGCAGCATTAGCATCAAGGAAATCGTTGATCAGAGTAATCGGGTTACGAATTTAATTCCACAGGTGCCACAAATTCACTAACATTAAACAAGATCAAGTAAAATATTCATCAGGATAGAACCTGCGGCCTCCCTATCACCGATAGACCTGAACCCATAGCATTGCCTTTACGTAGTCCACTACTGTTGTTGCAGAATCCCGTTTTAAAATATTCAGAATGTCAGTGTTCTTGACGTCATGATTTGAGTTTTTCATGAAGTCCTCTCGTTACGCTCCTCCATATCCTCCCCACTGTTATCACGTATTCATAACAAAGATACGAATAAAAGTTTTCACTTCAGGCAGCAATCACACGACGATGCTTTATCTCTTTCGGAGATTACTCTGTAGATTAGCCCTCCAGGACATGCTTTTGAGATACGCCACCGAGCTGCGTCATGTTTGGGGCCTTCCCGACGGGGCGTTCCCTCGTATGCCATATGCTGTTGTTCTACTAGATCAGGGAAACTGAATTTCTGAATGGTTTACCCATCAACCCCTTCACAGACAGTACTTTCTTCATGGATGGTGTACTTCCTCTTTCAATGCCATTAAAAACATATATATAATAACTTAACGAATTTAATAAGACTCTTGTGTGGCGTGCTGGTTTTCTGTGAGGCGGTCCTGGGTCCGATTCCCGACCCGAGAAAAAATTAAGCTCCAGCTTTCTAATACAATCGTCTCAGTTTCTATAGCTGTGCGACAAAAGAAAAGGCTCAGGCAGGACAAGTAAGGTAGGTGTGGTGATGTGAGTGCGTCATGGCTCTCTTACCCCCAGGCATGGCAAATAAATAAAAACAGAGCCCAGGCCCTTTGTACCTCCCGCCGCGAAGCAACTCCCCAGCCGTGACGAGCTCTAGGCTCCCGATTGGTCTCTGGACGTGTGTGGTAGTGTACTGCATGTTAGTGTATGTGTGTGAGTAATTGGAGAGCACAGGACAAGGAAGAGAGACAGTAGATCCCGCGCAGTCCTTGGCCCGTTTCTTAAGCACTTGCCTCGGCATTCGCCAGGTATTGATCAGAGAACCCACGGAAAACTATCAGAGCAGTCGGACGCTAGACAGCGACTATCTAACTATGAAAATAGAGCACTGATATTTATACAACACTGATCACTGAACCATGATGCAAGTTGTGCGCGCCATGCCACCTAAAATTAAGGTTTTGTGCCATTTTTTCTGCAGTCGCAATACACGAATGTATCACCTGCAGCCATGAGCAGAAATTAAGCCGTAAGAAAAATCCGACTAGAAATTGACGATTTGGTATGTTGATATGATTTGTTACGTTGTAACATTTCTTATTTATTTTACTTGAACATTTGTTAAGTATTGTAAATATTAATTTATATTTTGGGGAAATGGTTTTCGAATGCATGTTTTGCGGCAAGAAACCCGACATGATAAATTGCACACTACACAAGCGAATTGTCCTACAGTAAAACCTGTGACGGAACGTGACGGTTCCTTCAAAATGTTTCCGCCTTCGCAGGTTTCCGTCTTGCAGAGAGCTGCTGTAAATTCAACATATAACTGTCCTGTATTTCCTGTGTTATTTTATTGAAACAAAAATAATGAAAATAAAGCATAGTTTATTCATGAAAATATTTCAGGAACGAACGCAAACAACAACAAAACACAGGGTAAATATAAGACAAATTTTATTCCGCATTTTATAAATAAATTTAGTATAAGTAAAGTTAGGATGAAAAGACAGAATTCCCGGAATTCCATTGTTGTCTGAAGGAAATGTGGTGAAGCTTTTGAGAATTGTTTGATGTTCTAAATAATCTCCTCAAAGAATTAAAAGTATTTTTAATTAATTTATTTACGAGTAACAAGCCTTAACTTATTAATCCCAGCCGCCTCGTCAATTTGACTCCTTCGCCAAAATGTGCGACAACACCTCAATTCATATTGTCATAGCGCGCTCAACTTACATCACTCGCACTCCCGATATTTGGTCCGATATTTCAACCGAAGTTGTATAGAGACCTGTGAACTAGAGTCCGCCTAAAACCTGCCGCCGTCGGAACTCGATCCTCGGACCTCCCGGTCCCTGTGGCAAGGCTGTTTCTGTGCTTTGGTACCTTGTGAAATTAGGTGGCTTCCGAAACCATATTAATCTGCATATTATTCCTAATGCCACACCTGTGTAAGCTGTCGCCTTTCACAATGATAAACCGACCGGATCCCTCCTTCCGTTACACGCTGTTTGCAAAGCCTTTCTTGTCGGAAGTCACCAGGAAAATTTGGTCTTTATTTCCATTTCCTCGCCTTATAGTGCATCGAGGAAGTGGCAAGCCCTAGAGTAGCCGTGGATGTGCAATGTGCCTTTCGTACGTGTCATTTCTCACGTCCTCTCGTGAAACGAGCGTATTCATTCCGAACATACTAATCATGTTTTATGTGTGGATTTCACTCCTGAAAAACGGAGATTTTGAAAACGAATTATATACCGAGGAAGTGTACTTTGATTTCCAACTTCGGTAGATTGTAAACATTAAGTGATACTGCCAAACGTTTTCCAGTGTCATTCCAGGACACTGTTGCCTATAAAATTAGAGGATTTTTTTCACGATAGCGAATTGGTTAGTAAACAAAATAGTCGTGTTAAATTGACTGAAACGCAAAATGAGCAATTTACTTGAGGAAAATGTTCCGTACATTCTATTTTTCACCAAGTCATGATCGTAAAGTTGTTTTCTTGAGGCACGTACGTATTAGGTGGGAAGCAACAGAAATTCAAGCTGAATAGGATGAGAAGAGCACTTTTCAGTTTCTACATGTGCTCGCACGAGTCGGGAACAGAACAGTGGGGCATAGTCTTGCAGACTCATCAACTGACTCATCACGACGACGCTACAATTAAACAATATGAAAAACTCATATTTTATTTTCACTTTCGTTCTTCACAGGATCGCAACGGAGACATAACACAAAAGGCGGAAATATCCCCAAACGAAAATGCACTATACGATTGGGAAAGTATTCACATTGCCTCCTTTTTCTTATGTAACAGTGAGTATCTACATTACTCCAATGCGTGCAGAAATTGAAAGAAATCTATGCAACCTCTGGCCAGGAGAAAGGTGCCTTAAGTTTCGGTAGATACTCATGAACTCGGTAAAATTCAAAAACAATGAACCATTCAATTTTGACAGAAAATGCAAATATTTTATTGTTATTGCTGCCATGTTCATACTGGCATGCTCACTTTTGCCATGCTTTTATTGCGCGTACGACTGAATTCGTATACTCAGTGCGTCTGCTTACGACATATCTGACGTCATGCGACAGCACATCATCAAGGAAGGAACCGCCCGCCATTAAATATTTGCTGTTCGCGAGTTGCTTACGGAATAGCAACTTATATTTCTTTTATATTCTTGGTATGTAAAGAACTTGTATGTATGTAGTGTATTGTTGCTGTATTTGTGAATAATGTTTTATTGAAATATTTAATTTATTAAGCAGTATTATACGAGAGTATTTTAGTTGTTGTTCTTGAGTAATGTGCGGGCTACTTTTTGAAAATCATTGTGTGTGGTTTTGTTCAGCACAATTGGAGAGTTATAGCACTATACTAGTTCAGTCGAAGTCAGAACTTGCCATAGAATAGGATCTCCGAAACATGCCTTCATGAGTCTTGAGGGTAAATGGTATCACCCATAGAAATCCTAATTTAAAAATTATAAACTGTGATTCTCTTTGTGAACATTATTAGATTTTTTAAATATTTGTTTAAATTTGAGCTCAGGTTTGTAACCAAGGATTGCGGCCTCGAATCGATCATCAGGAGACGTGAAGACACCCCTTAAGTAAACGCGAGTGATGGATGAGGCGATGTCAATTTGCAGTTCCCTAGAATCTTAGTGCTGCTGCAATCGATTCATTACTTCCCACACGTTTAGTCACAGCTTCGATTTAGCTGTCCAGCTACCTTAAATCGGAGAGATTCTTAGATCACAAAGTGAATGGAATTTAATTTGTAGAAGAAACATTTTAAATTCGTATTAAGTTCGTGACTATTGAAACATTAAAGCAAGTGAAAGAGTATTCATTTACCCAACATCACTTTTCCGACTTTACTGCTTTATAAGCAGAATTTGCAACATATTTCACATGGTTTTGGAATCACGGGTCACTTCATAAGTATGTATAATGTACCATAGCATTCGAGTGCCGAGACTTCGCTTATTGTCTCAGAAATAGTTTCAGGACAAAAATGTACGGATAAATATACATAAATACAATAACATAATTGAACTTAGAATGCTGCTGAGAACAATAATGCTGACTTCATTCATTTATGTAACTACAGTAGTATATCTTAATGCCGCCGAGTAAATAAATAAGATATCTTTCATGCAGGGTGAGCAAGACCTAGTCTCGAGTATGAGGAGGGGGAATTCTTACCCGAGATAAACCATTTCTGCCCAATGAATCAACATTTGTGGTAGCTTCTTCAACCAGAAAAGCGAATAACATTTTTTGCTGTTTACTTTGCTGTTTGTAAGACAAAAAATCCTGTAAATTAATTATCCTTTCTTAGCATGTTTGATAATACTCTTCTCAAAGGTTTTTAAATGTTGAGGTATTTTTTATTGTGAGTAATGGCAAAACTGGATCAGCATTTGACGTTTTAACATCTAATGCAACATCAGAATGTGTTGATATTTGTAATGCGTTTCTATTGCTTTAAATCAATGTAAAACATACAAAATGAGGGGGGAAGGGAGTAGGCGGGGCAGTCTTGCTAAATTATCAGAATTAGCCATAGATTTATGGCCAACGGAAAATTTCGTGGGTTTATGTTAGTAATAATATTTTATTCTCATTCATGCATTCAATGCCTGCTGAGTTGGCATTTTGGGTGATAAGAGTATACACATACTAACGTTTCATAGATATCATTTCAGTGGTCTTAAAATAATAAAATTTATGTTTGGCGGATTTTAGAGAAATTTTTCCCTCTCTCGTGGGATGTAGAAAAAATGACGTGGCAACAGTGGCAGGAGCTGTGGCGTGTCCCGCCGGAATAAACGCCAGCGGCGAAGGGTGTGGCGACTTCACGGACAATGAAGTGCCGGTTAAGCCCAAATCCCCATTCCATGATTAAACCGCTTCGAGGGGCCACGGGGGCCAAGAAATTCGAGATGCCGGATTTCCTTTTCGGTTGGAAGTAGGAAATGCACCCGCTCAAGCAATTTCCACTCGCAGAATTTAATCGATGCATATCTTACCATTTTTTAACTGGCTTAAATTCATCATGCAATAACATTCTTACAGAAATACATTCTTACGCTAGAAATCTTTAAAAGCGTGGGAGTCGGAAACTTCTCTCAAATTATGTCACGTTTAACTCTTTCACAATTTACAGAAAATCAAGTGATTCTAGCAAGAGATAATAACGAGTATTATTTGCTTCGTAAATTAAATTAATATTTTAAAATGGGGTATTTATAACAAAAGAAGATAATGAACAGTAGAATACATCAAATGAAACACGTTTCAAAAGAAGTAAATTCTTGTTTATATTGCTATCATGTCAAACCAAAAGAACAATTAATATAATACTTCAAGGCAATAATCCTCCTACGCATGGAGCTGAAGTATAAGTAATGAGAAACAAGATGGGAAAAAATGTTTGCCTTGAGAATGGAATATTGGGTGGAATTGAGACGGCATACTGTAGGGTTACGTTGCGGAATCATGTTGGAAACAGAATCATAGAATAAAAATAGAATCGCTGTAATGGACACAATGGATGGAAACAGGTTGAAATGTTATGAACATGGCCGCCGCAGAGGAAGATAAATGCCCATTGAAGGTATTATATTGTAACTTTTAAAATAGCATAGCGGAAGATCACCAACTGCTTAGAGTATGCATAAAAATGCTGTGGGGAATAGACAACTTCTTCATGGTGGCGACTGGAAGGATAGGCAACTGCAAACTGAGACACAATTCCGTGACAATAGTAGAATGTCTTAGGAAGGCAAGTTTTTCACTTCGTTTCGTTTTTGGTACATATGAATGATTTAACAATAACTGAGACACAATTCCGTGACAATAGTAGAATGTCTTAGGAAGACAAGTTTTTCACTTCTTTTCGTTTTTGGTACTTATGAATGATTTAACAATAAGATGAATATTTTTGTAAATGCATTATTTATTTATCAGCCAAGGATTGAGCAATTCTCTTGCTCTTCCGGGTGTCGCCGCCAATAGCACTCCAGGGATTCACACTCTTTCTTCTGATGTGACGAATTAATCAGTGGTTAGGCGGAAGAGCAGGCCCTATGGCCTGAGCCTCGCCATTAATAAAGACATTATTATTATTATTATTATTATTATTATTATTAATTATCCACGCCTGGGGTAAGGGAGACAAGTGGCGAGCATGCCGCACCCCCATCACTAATCCTAGCTCACTTCATCATCCTGATACTTTTCTTTCGTTACACAGTCATAGAAACGGAAGTGATTAGTATTAGAAAGCTACAATTTCAGTTTTGCACCGGCCAGAAAACAAACCCGGGCCCGCTTCACGGAAAGCTAGCTTGATATCCATCGAGGGGCTACGAAAGAGGAATGAAATTCTTAAAAACCCGTAATACGTAGCAAATTTCCTCGTAGTAGCCTACATTCGCTTTCCAGCGAGAGTGGAGGAGAGCAGGGAGCTGGCGCAGAGCGCTGTGAGCGCCTGTCGCGCGCCGCTCATCGGCCGGCGGCGCCGCCGGAAGCGACGGGCACCACACCCAGAGGGTCCCAGATCGATAGCCCAGCTGCGCCGCCGCCCAGCCCTGCCACGAAGGGCACGGCACCCTTCCGCCACGCCTCCAGAAGCACCGGGCAGCTCCCTCGCCCCTCGGGACGCCCCGTCACTTTGTTAAACGAGTTGGACCCGTGCGAACATTCTACACTTTGGACGTCGTTGTTTTAAAGCGGAAACAGCTTCATGCTAGGACCCAGTTTCGGTCTATTCTGGCAACACCAGTCTCGGAGAGGAAATACCATGGCAAAAAAGTATTATTATGTTCATTTGGAACATTACGGCCTAAGAAACTTTACGCGTGTGCATTCCATGCCACGGAAATTTGTTTTTTAAGTCTATGACACTTCGTTTTCAAATTACGCAGTTGGTAGCGGGTGTTGCTGCGAAATGTGTGTTGCGGGTTGACATGTGTCTGCTCTTCTCCCTCTATCATAATTTGCAAACTAAATAAAGAAGAAAATTTGTCATAGGGGAAGCAAAACAGGAAATGCAATAATTTATAATTGTCTTCCCATTAAATAAAACATGTTACTCTTTGAATAATATTTATAAATTTTGTATCTCCTATTAGATTTGGTACTACATTTCAAAAACATTTTAATGTTTGTTGTATAATAGTAATTAGTAAATTTATTTTAACTTGGAGAGCACTTGGAGAGATGCGACTAATTTTCTATTTATTGTTTCATCGCCATTAATAGTGCAGTTGTCGCTTGTTTCAAACACGCTCTCGTCACCCCACTTCGCGTTCCGCCATTTCCTTGTCGAGCGACGCAAAGCGTCTACGTGATTTTAGGTTCCTGTGACATCTTCCCATTGAATACCACTCTGTTCCCCGAACGCTTCACGACCAAACTCTGGCAAACACAATATTAGTAAAAATAAATCTTGTGTGCGTTACGTCATGTCAGTTCTGGAGTGTCTTCCTGGTAGATGTCCCAGAATTGTATGTTTCCTTGTACGTCTCCTGTCATGTTTTATCTCTTTCTTCTCTTCCGACCATAAAGTGTGACGTCATTTTATGTGCGGCGGCGAAGACTGCACGCTCGCTCACCCCGTCGAATTCCCGAAGGTTCCATTCGAACACCGGCGGTTTGCTGCGCTTGCGGGATCCGTAGGCGGCTCTACTCACCGACGAATATCAAAATCTCCCAAGGGATCCGCATGTGTGCGTAAACGAGAAATATCCGAATACAATTAGTGCCGTAAAATCATAACAGCAGAGGAAAATCAAAAAGACAGTGCAGTCCTCTTTTCCTACCAAGATTCCTACAATAGATTCACCCTCACTTAAAAAGGGACACAACGTGGAAAAAGGTTACATTCTCAAAAAGCATTGTAAGTTTCATAAACGATTCATAAATAAATGTTTCTGCCGAAAATTGTGTCGTAATTACACAGATTGTAATTATGGTGCTGCATACGATATAGGGTGATGAATTATTATTATTATTATTATTATTATTATTATTATTATTTTGTTTGTTGATCACTATATTAATTAAATTTTGTTCTTTTGTCGTTTTTCATTGCATTTCAGTTTCGACAAATTCACAAACATTACATTAACACAATATATTAATTTCCTCGCTATATTTCCCTTCAAAATATGTTAACGTATTGATATCTGTTATGGTGAATTTCAGAAAAAACTTCTTGAGTGCGGTGTCTTGGATTAAATAAGTACTAGAGCTTCACATTGAGCTACGAATATAAGCATGATATGGAGTGAAGTTTTCACAGTGCAACAAAAAATCGCTGAAAGTAAACATTAAAACTCGCGATGACCGGGAAAATAGAAAGGCAATTTATACAACTATCTGGAAACTTATTTCAAGTACTAGTTGAATCCATTTCTTCTAGTGTTTTCTTCTAGCGTGTCAGACTATTGGTCTATTCATTATGTTTCATTTACAGTACACGTCTGTAATGCTTTGCACTTTGAAGTAGACATTTCTATATTACTACATTACGTATCACCCGCCATTTTAATAACGTATCAGAATGGTGCTTTTTTAAATTTCCAAAACCCACACGAAAACTAGCATGTACAAACAGCAATTAATGTAGATTTTTACCCCATCCAATAGTCACATACAATTACCACAAGTCTTGGTACAAATAAAGTTCAAATCTAGATTAAACATTTGAGTGTGAAAGTCGAACTTAGTGAATCCATAAAGATACCAAACTAATTCTATATCAAAATAATTCTTGATGTTTTAGTTTGAACAAATATGTACGTGCAATTTGGTTACATGAAAATGCACATAATATGTAGGAAATACATTCAAGACAGATGTAAAGTGTGACACTGATTGTTTCTGAGCTATTTTAAATGAATCATAGTTTTATATTTATTAAAACAATTTATTGGTGTTTTGAACGAAAGGTTATTTTGAGGACTTACTGATCCTAAAGCAAATCCATGCAAAATAATAAGAAAAAGTAAAATCTGAAACTGGGAGATGCTTAAAATTTTGTACGTATCAGAATTAATCATTTCAAGGATTGATTTTTTATTATTTTGATTAAAAGTTTTTTTTAATTAAATCTTACTCATTAAAAGGTAATATTTCTCATCAATTTCGTGACCTTCAGATGTCAGTCCCGGCAATCCTGTTGGTTAAGACGAGTGTTCGCGAGTCATGGTTGCAAGGAGTCAAAGGACGTACCTGTACTTTTAAAATGTACTTCGGTGGTTCCAATCGGTCATTCCGGCTTCAGTTGTTTGTTTATCGCCGTGCGTTTCCGAAAGTATGCTTGCACATTTTGTTTGAAAGTGTTCTAAAGCGAATGAGCCATATCACTGTTGCCAAGTAATTTTCAATAATTAATCTTATTTGATGCCTACAATGGTCGAAGATTTAATTATTGAAGTATAGGTACCTGTGATTTCGATTATATCATTTCGACGGTATGTGAAGCCGGTGTTAGCTTTATCTGCGTGGCTAAAAATAGACGCTTGAGCATAACAGATAAATGTTCTCAAAACTCAAAAGATGAAATAGTTTGCGTAGAATTGTTTTCTGTTTGAAGTGCCCCATGGGTAGTAGCGAGACATCAAACTTGGGAACAGACATTTGGAACGATGTGAAGAGCAGAAATTTCGGAGCCCTTCCTTACCTGCTTGAGGACCGCATTGGTCGGTCCTTGGCGCAACATGTGGTACTGCCTTTCGGAGATGTCCCTTGCGATCCTGCGTCCGATGGACGCGTTAGCGGTTGCACTCCTGAACATGCTTGCGATGCGACACGAAACGACACGACGCGAAGCGATGCAAAGTGCCGCACGACACTGCAGGGGACGCGCGGTTGCGCCGTATAGAGGAAGTCCGCCGAGCGACGCGCGACGGGCAGCGGGCGGTGGGCGGCGGGCGGCGGGCGATGGGCGATGGGCGATGACTGCGGCTGCGAATCGCCGGCGCACACGCGCCCGATAAGTCTCTGCTTATCTGCCTCGAACGTGCAGGCGGATATGCTCGTCGGAGGCTGCCTCGGCGAACAGGTGGGGAAGGTGGCAAACAAGGACTGTGGGAGAGGCACTCGAGCAGTAACACCATGTTTACACATGGAGAATGACTTTCGCTTTAGAAATACACTTGTTCTCGCCATTGACATGTTATTAAATATTATATTATTGTATTATTTTTCTGTAGATGATCCCGAGAAGAAATATTTTGTTGAAGAGAATATTAGAGGAGCATTCAAACTTAACATCTGTCTCAAAATTTTATTGGGGTTTCAGTGACACTCAGATTCATTTTTTGGTACATAGCCATCATTTCAGATAAACTGCTGAAAATTCGATGGCAAATGGTCACCTTCCTACAACTTTTCTTTTTTTAAAGAGGGGAGTGCAAAACCAATTGAATTTGAAGCTTTAGTGGACTCATAAAATTTTCACGAGGAGACGGATTCAATTTTTCTTAGAGTGTCTTAGAAAAAAACAAATAATAAAAATTAAAACATTTAATCGAAATGAATGTAATTCCTGATGATTTGATGAATAGGTAAACTAAGATAATATAAAAATAAACCATTCAATTTTTTTAAGTTGTACAATTTTGTAAGCTGTTAACCAACTCTCCTTGGATAATAGGCTTCATGTGGTCCTTTTATCCTCCTTATTACACAATTGAATTTCCCGCACTTCTAAATAGTTGTCATGGAGATCAGTAGATGGAAGGTAAAAAATCTTTGAAAATCGAATATGACAGAAAACATCGAAGTTGCCTTCTCTTTGGAGACGTAACCGTCAGACACTGGCGGGTGGAATAATTTGATCGTGCGTAAGAAGCCGCAAGAAGAGTGCGTGTTGTACTTGATTGTAAGTGTGTGTGCAAGATTTACGGGCGAATTGCATTCGTTATTGTCGCTTCAGTGTGAATATTTTTTTCTTTACGCAAATTAACAGACGCATTGGGCAGAATTTATTTTTCTGAGACGAAATTTGACATTATCGACAGAAGAGGTGGTTAGTTTTCTTATTTGCAACACGTTATTGTTTGGATCCACAACATGTTAAGTGATGATCCGACATTGGAACGGCATTTCCGTGGACATCGCGGAACCGTTACTGCTTTGGCTTTTAATCCTGCGTCGAAACAGCTAGCTTCTAGTAGTGCTGATTGCAATTTAATGGTATGGAACTTCAAAAATACCATCAGAGCCTTCAGGTATTGTGAACAGCAATTTGGGATTAATGTAATTTTTATATTTCTTGCTCTTGCCTACCAATAAATGATACATTGTACCTGACTACAGATTTATGGCACACAAAGCTGCTGTTACGGATGTTTGTTTCTCTCCAACTGGTCATCTGATTGCTTCATCATCACTGGATCGCACAGTTCGTTTGTGGGTGCCTACCATCCAGGGTGAAGCAGGAGAATTTAGGGCACATTCTTCTTCTGTTCGTTCTGTTCATTTCTCTCCTGATGGACAGCATTTGGTTACTGCATCTGATGATAAGACTGCCAAGATTTGGGGTGTGGCACGCAAGAAATTCATTGCTACTCTCTTGGGACATAATAATTGGGTACAATGTGCTCGCTTCTCTCCTGATGGACAAGCCATTGTCACTTGTTCAGATGACAAGACTATAAGATTATTTGATCACACGACTTCTCAGTGTGTTCATACATTTCAAGAACTTCAGGGTAATTCTTGTCCATTTGTTCTAGTAATGATTTAATATATACTGTTATATACATTTTGTACTTTAATTTATTTTCTGAAGAATAAAATTTTCCATTAAGATCAAACACTGTAGAACAATCTCCCTTGTATATCAGACCTTTAAACAGGCTATAACATGAAAATTACATGTACAGACCTGGGAGGAATCAAATTATTGAATGATCGGTATAACACTTATGTTTTAGTTATCAAGCAGTTTTATTGAATGGTAGAAACCTTTTCCATTTGAATTTCTGTAATGACATTAGATCCAATTTAAAACAACTTACCCACGTGATCAATTTTAGTTATCATTGAATTAAATCTGTGGTTTTAGTAATCGGTATTCATAAGGTTGTGTTCAATAATCAGAAGGTTGTATTGTGTGTGAGGTATATTATAATTTGCTATTCTGAACTTATACTTATTCATAAGACTAGAAATAATTCATTGGTTGATTTTGGAACTGCTTCAGCAAGAATTAATAGAGCTAATCTCTAAATTGATCATAAATATGTTGTGAAATCTCCTCTGTATTAAACATTCATGTTTAACTTATTTTAAAATTGTCTCTTAGATTGTGCTTGTTTGTCAATACATGTGGATTAAATAAATATAAGGATATAAAAATATAATGAATATAAGAAACTAATTATATCTTTGTTACCTTGTAGGTCATGCTGTGTCTGTGGAGTTTCATCCCAGTGGCACATGCATTGGTGCTGCAATGAACAATGGAGTTGTAAAAGTGTATGACATTCGAATGCATAAGTTGCTCCAGCACTATCGTTGTCATGAAGGTACTGTGAACAGATTAGCTTTCCATCCATGTGGCAACTTTATTCTAACAGCAGCTCAAGACTGCACCATGAAGGTAAGTTGGTATTGTTTAGCAAGTTTATTCATGGTGACCTGTTTTAGCTTTGCAGGTCTCTAGTAAATTGCTTAACATTTCTTGACCTATTCTATTTGTCGAAGGAGAAACTGAATTACTTCTAATTATGATTTTAATTTCCACAACTAGTTGGATAGATATCGCTCATTCTATGTATATATTTGATTGATACTTACATCTGTCTTTTGTGTGTATATATATATATATATATATATATATATATATATATATATATATATATATATATATATATATATATATATATATATATATATATAATTATAATGTGTGTGTGTATATAATATTAGTAGTGCTCAGTACACCGTTGGTTTAAACAATCACTTCAACAATTAGCTTTTAAAGGTTTTTCAATGGTTAATGACCTTGTAATATATGCTGTACTTAAAATGTGTATAATTAAAACTATTATATATAAATATATAGGTAATATGTGATGTGCGGGTGTGTTACTGTAAATACATATGTATATGTAGTAATATATATAATCGTAACTATACATTATAACAATATTGCACATTATAAAATTAGAACAAGTGTTGGTTCATTAAAAAACAGCATAAGGGTTGGAATGGAAACATTGTTGCTTTCCATACAGCTAATGAAAATAATAGAAAAAAAAAAAACTATTGAAAAAAATACTCCATTTTCTGTAGAGAATTTTATGAGGTCAGAAGAGGAAGTGTCAAGACATGGTTCAACTTGCCTCACGACTGCATGAAATAGTCCCATGCTCTTTTGAAGGTGCAAATTCAGAGTGAAAACTGTACTCAATTTGTTTTGAATTAACAAAACCAAACTATAATTAATGAAAACAATCTACTCATGTCAGCATTTGAACATATATCTGCAGAAGATAAATATTGAGTAACCTGGACCGAATGATAACATTTTTCACGTTAAATATTTGGTCAAAGCATGCAATACAAACTATTGGTGTGCAGAAACATTCTAATTTTAAGAATGTAAAGCTGGTTTCTAATTTGTCTCTTGTAAATTGTTTAGTATGTTGCATTTTCTACTTCTAAATCAAGCATTCAATTCCAGGAATTTGAGATGAGTAGTTTTCTCTGTGATTCTTCTGTAAATGTAGACATATAAAAACAAAATTTCCTTTAAGATTTAATGAGCATTTCAGTTGCTCTTGCTCAGTCATTACGTCTTTTTCCTCTTACTGCAGTAAACTGATCCCCTTCCACCTTGTGTTTACCACTTCCTCAGCCGTCTGCTTCATTTTAAGTTATTGCTATTTTAAATATCCAGTATGTGATGAGTATATGATAGCTGCCAGTTGTAATTCTTACATTGCATATTAAATTTATCTTTCTTTGAATTGGCTCCTTTTGCATTTCTTGGTATATTTTTGGTTGATGTGCTGATTGCTCAAGAGAGGTTTACTTTTTAGAAATTTTGAAGCCTACCAATGTAGTGTAGTTCTATTGCAGCATGTCAGTTGCGCCCCTTAAGAAGGTCACGGGATATTTTATTTAGGTTTTTATACGTATGATAAGTGACTTGATTTGAAGCTCAGAATCACCTGGAGGATATTTGTAATAAATTGAAGCTTTGAAGAAACATTCCATTCCATTTCGTATCATGGTTTGAATGTTTTTGACAAAAGGCCACATGATGGGCTAGCTTCTGTTTTAGCACTAGTTTTAGTAACGATTAGTGCATATGTGCTCGCATAATAATTCATGTTGAGATGTTTGAGGGAATGGATGTAGACAAAACATTTAAATCAAAGCTATAATGAACAAAAATTTCAGAAGTTTGCTGAAAATTTGCATGAATTTTTGTACTTTTGGAACTATAGGATGTCATAGATAAATGGAATGCATCCAGTGTAATATATTCTTATCACTATCTGAAGGGTCAAATGACCCTTTTTTTGATGATAATAGATTTGAGTTTTTATGGAACTCCAAGCAAAAATTGATAAGAACATTTATTTATATAATCTTCAATTTAGAAAAACCTGAAATATTTTTTCCTGGGAAATTATTGGGCAATATCAGTTTGTGTAGTGAATAAGTGGTTAAATAAAATTTCCCTGCCTTTCAGGGTACAAACTTTAAAGTTGGCACAGTATGAAATGGGGATTTTATAATAAGTCATTGAAATTTGTGAAATTAATCCTAATGTTAGTACCTTCTCACCATTACAAAGCCAATATAATTATTGCTATTTTGAGAAACAAAGTAAATTAAAAGACATGCCCTGAAAAGTAGGGAACTTTGACTTAACCTCTTTTTCACCTCGCATACAGATAGACCTATTGAAAATCTGATCTACCTATTTCTCTGGATGAAATTCAGCTTCAATGAACTTCTTTCTTCCAGTTCTGAACCAAGAAGTGTTGAGAAATATTCAACAGAAGTAAATTATTACAAAATTTTATATTGATGCACAAATAGTTTTATTATTGATGGACAATATTTAGGTATTCCACAATATTGTTTGAACTCAACAGTATCAGTGCTGCTATTAAAAATGGTTGTAAAACTTTTTGACAGGTTCTGGATCTCCTTGAGGGAAGGCCAATCTATACATTACAGGGCCATGATGGTCCTGTGACTGCTGTCACCTTCTCTGTCTCAGGAGGCTATTTTGCTTCTGGTGGCATTGATCAGCAAGTGAGTTCATCTAGATCTGTTTGTTTTAGATCTTTTTAGGATGTTTGCCAGTAAATTTTCAGTTTGTTAGTGCTTAGTGCTATGTATTTGAAATTCTAATATTTGTAGAAAGTAGGTCTAACATGCACAGTGTATTTAGATACTTCAAACAATGTTGTTAAAAGTTTTTTTTGAGTAATATAATGTATAGGGCCCTATCCTAGTAAAAGAAAGCCAATTTGTAACAGTTCATTGAGTAGCAAGTAATATTTTGTTATCTTAACAAATACATTTTTTGTTTATGAGGTGAGAGATTTCTTTTCTAAGAACAAACCTCAGAATTATTGCACAGATTTGTGGGAGATTGATTTCTATGAAAAATGGTCATTTTAAAATAGTATCATACTGATCATGATATGATGATCAAAAATTGTTTCAAATCTTTTTGAAGTCCATGGTTCTTCTAAGCAGCCTATGGATCCTTTTCCAGGCTATCTATTTTGATGATACAAGCCAAGTCCAGCAGAGCTAGGAGTACCTATGACGGAATCATCCGTATAAAAATGCTTTTTGGATGTATATAATCAAAGAGCCCACTAATTTAATTATTTAGTTTTTAAAATACAAAATCAATAACATATCCAATCATTTCACTCCTATACCTTCTCTATTCCACAACTTTCGTACTCCTAATGAAAATAGTTTTAAGTTTGTTTTAGTAAAAATTCTTAATTTCATTTCACCTACTTTTATCAAATTAATGTGAAAACTTGACATGATGATAACATTGTTGATAAATAGCATCTGTATCAACACTTGAATTTGATATTACCTTACAAAATTCAATCCAATTTTCTTCAAGTTATTGAAAGTTTTTTATTATGTATTGCTGAAAGTGGCATTTGGCAGAAACTGTTCAAACTGTAGCTAATACGTTTCACTCAAGGCCCTTGTTAGATAAAAACACAAAATTAGTAGAAATGTATCCATTGTGATTGCTATTCATTAGTTGTAAATGACAAAACACCTCGTGCAATTATGGCAATCTTGGTTCATTTACTATGGAATTTTTCAGGTCTTGGTTTGGAAGACAAACTTTCACAAGGAGCATATGCTCATGGAACATCCCCAAGTGGATTGTACTTTAAAAGAGTCTTATTCAGAAGCAGAATCTTTAGGTCACCAGGTTGACGCTCGGGTAGCTGTTTCAAGTGATACAAAGAATTCTAATGTTCAGGTAAGATTTATTGAAAGTATGATGTAGGATCTTAATCTGCTCTTTTTTTCTTCTATTTCCCAGTTTCTTTTCTTTATTTATAGTTGTAGAAAGTTTGCATTTTCAGGACATTGTAATTATTAATATTAAGGAACTTGATAATTGTTTATTTAAATCATCAGTACTTATTATATAGGGTCTTTAGCTGAACTCGCAACTTATCTCCGAGAGCATTTGTTCTTCATCTGGCAATTTGGCAATCGCGTGTGACTGCCATGCCTGGCACGTCGAGACAGCAGAGGAGGAGGCGACCGTCAGGTCATAAGCTGCAGCAACTTTCCTGTTTCTGTGTTATTCCCATGCAAGAGCTTAGGCGGGCAGGTATGCTCCTCACACGCAGGAAGCTTTTCACGCTGTGCAGGATGGGTGGTATGAGCGGGGAAACAAAAAGGTCTCTTTAGGCAATTCTGTCCAGTATGCTCAAAAAACAAAACTGTAATACTGAAGAAGGGGAAGGGTGGGGGAAGTTATGACTGTTTATAGATTTATTAACACCAACTAACAATAATTATTATTTAATAAAAAGTGGCTGAGAGAGAAATCAGAAAGATATCACGTGAAACATTTCCACCAGGCTGTTTATTATTTATAACAATAGTAATGTAATATTATTGTTATAGAATCTGATTATACAAGTAATGAATTAATAATTTTTGAAAATAATAAATAAAAAATAATAAAATATACTTTTCTTACAATGACAAAAAACTAACCTTCGAGTAAATGTTCAAAGTTACTACCATTTGCCTTTGCCAACAGACTGGCATTTACGAGGCTTAGATCCACGGGGAGAGAAATGAGGGACTCCCCTCCTTAATTTTTTTCAGTAACTATTACTTTTACCTTGTCATGAAACTTTAAAGCAAAAATATTTTCTGATAATTTGATAATCAAATAAATTCGTATCGCATTAGCTGAGAATAGCCTGCGGCATTATACAAAATCTGTGATATGATACATTCTACCAAATTATTTTGAATTTCCCCTCCCAAAATTTGTCTTTGGATCCACCTATGTTTACTCTTTTCATTGTAGTGGCTGCTGTACATTGAAGACTAACAAGGACAGAATAAGTGCTTTCTCTTTCTTCCAACTAAAATTAGCCACATTCTCTCACTCCGAAATCTGAAGGCACACGGTCGTGGGTCGCTATCAGTGAAAGAGATGCCAAAGGTATTTCATGCGTTGCCAAATTGCCAAAACAAGAGGTGGCGTTTCCAGACATGGGTTGCGAGTTAAGCTAAAGACTCAGACATGTTATTGGAGTCAGCGGAATGATAATTGCATAAGAAAAAGTTTTTAAATATTGTATGATACTTACCCCCTTGTTTTTTAAATCTAGAATTTTTCTCAATCTTCACACTTTGCATTTCATCTAATGTGTACGAGCTCAATTTAACACTTAAAATTTACTCTCGTTTTTAGCCTCCTGGTCTGGTGTTGCCTTCTTTCAGTTACTTGACATATATTTAGTTAGGTATCTCCATTTCTCATTGATTTCTCCACAGACCTTTTCTATCTGTCATATTCTTGTTTTTAATTATAATATGTGGATATCATTATTTTTTGTTGAAAAGTGTTATTCAGATAGTTTGGACAGTTTTTGTTCTTTTTTTTTTTAATTCCGGGGTAACAATAGAGAGAGACATTTTAAAAGAAGCCCATAAATCACAAACGGCACTGTCATTGATTGCAGGCTCTAAAGAGACTAGTGTTTTTTCTTATAGTTTTTGTATAATACCTACATACAATTGAAAACCAAATTCAGGATTTAATGGGGAATATAAGAAGTGTGGATAGTGTTAACTGACTACCCATTGAATTGATTGATAATTATTTTATTTCATACAATGTTGCATTTCATTCTATGTTTTTGTTTCTGTGCCTTAAAGCAGGCCAGAAAGTGGGACTTCATGTACAATGTTCCATAATGAAATCTCATACCATCTTACAATCTTGGAAATTTTTGGTACCAACGCTTCTGATTAGTTTTATAAATACATAGCCAGCACCAACAATGCAGTTGATTCCAGAAATGAGAAAGAAACTCAATATCATTCATGTGAATGAAGATAATAGTGCTAGATGAGAAGGTTAGAGAACATACTTATTTTAATTCTTAAATATAAATAAACAGCATTTACAAAATACACCTAAATATTTACTATAATATTAATTATACACTCGCAATTGACTTTCTCTGGTGTTTTCGATTGTGTTTCAGGAAGAAAATTGATCATATTCTTTTTTTATACCTTGGTTCCTATTTCTGAGGTATTAATTGTTCATTTGCTACATTGGATTTATCTATTATTTTTTTTGAAGCATCTCTTTATTCCATTTTAAGTAGTTCAGAGCACTGCTATTGTTTTATAGGAATCAAAATTCTAGAAGTCTCTGGCATCATGGACAATTCTTTATTGGTACTCATACATCATGAAATTTTGCCGTATGAAATTAAAATAAAAGGAAGTGAAATGTGACATAGTATGAAATGAAATGTGTTAGAACACATACTGAAATATTACATTACTCATTCAAAATTCCAACTTTGGCTGGAAACATCTTACTCCTAAGAAACATTTTCCATCCTTATAATGTAAATTACTATTTGGATTATGCTTTTGATTTTTAAATATACATATCCTTATTGTTAAAGGACATCCAAATAGTTACATGCAATTTAAAACTGATTTCAGTGAAAAATGTGATTTTGACTAAAAATAACACATATCAAAATTACACCTCTGCAATGTTCGTAAAATTTGTAATTGTTAGTTGAATTGCAAAAATTAACAATTTACTACCTTTTTTATGATTTGTAAAATGTAATTTTTTTTGTGATTAATTGTTATCCATGTTCACTTCCATATTTTTTTGCTATAGGTTACAAATGTAGAATCCACTCCAGCTCTTATTCCCAGGCGAGACGCCTTGTCTGACGAAGAATCTTTCTGCAGTGTATCAGGCACAAGGAATGCAAACAGGGAAGCACAGAGTAAAGAGGTGTCTATCACCACTCAACTAAAAGATTTTTCACTTAATGGTCGTGCTGGAATTGAAATGAACAAGGATGATGATATCAAGGGGATTCTTGCACATTTGTGTAGTCAAGTAGAAAAGTTGCAAAAAACTATAATGATGCAAGAGAAGAGACTTTGTGCTGTGGAAGATCTCCTGAAACAAACCACACTGAATTCTTAGATAAGTAGACATTTGTGTTACTGGTATTAACAGTGTATATAAAGAAATGCAGATTGTGGTATATATAAGTATTGGCGTATTTCAATTTTAGTACCAAATGGTCTTGTCTGCCAGTTAGCATCAAAGATGCACAATACATAAATCTTTACACATTCACATATTATAGTAGAAATTCTACTCATGTTGGAGAATAATAATTAAGAAATTTTGATGCTTCCTTACTTCTTTTTAGAGAGCTAATTCATTTTATCTGGAGAGGTAGCATTATAAATGCAAAATCATTATGTTATTAACTCAATTTTCAGAATATGGAGCTTCCTATGTAAAATATTTGGTTTTTAAATGCTGAGCAGTTTAAAAATGTATTTTCAATCTCAAATACTCACACTATGTGTGTTAGTGGTGAAATATGGGCAGAGTGAATATATTGGATTAGTTGTGCCCAGGAACGGTTGTGAAGTAATGCTGGAAAGAGATTTTTGTTTTTACTATTTTTTTACTTAATATGGTGATGTTAATCTTAACACCCAATGTGTTTTTGGTAGTCATAGCTGTGATCGTTTATATTTTAAATCAAGTTTGCTTCCAACTAATTTGTAATTAAACTGATGGGAATTAATGTATCATCCAGTAATCCTCAACCAGTTGCAAAATCATCATAATACTTGTGAAATAAATGTTATTAGGAAAACAGACAAAATAATATTTTAAAACAAGCTATTAAGTTGATACATTTTAATGTACTTGTAAGCTAATTACAACCTAAAGAATGTTTGGCATCACTAAATTTAATCATGAAAACATTCATTTACATGCAATCACTTCACTTTCATCATTTGCGATTATCTAAAAGTGATGTGGGTTCAGTGATCAATGCACACACAATTTTTATTTCATTTGTGATTACTTGAATCTGTTAGCTGAGCCTCCAAATTAACTGAGGCAGTCATCAGAAGAGGAAAAAAAAGCCACAAAGCATTCCATTGAAAAATGGAATATCATTGTGTAAATACGTTGCTGTGGTAGTTGCAAACTAAAGATGAGCTCATTTTAACATCAATTTAAGGAATATTGAGACTTTGCCAATTTGATAATCATTGAATTCCTTGTCAAATAAGATTATTCTTTTGTTGTTTTTTCATAGCCAAAGTAGTGTCAGTTCCAATCATGAGCCCTTAGAAATTCATAAAATTGTTTCTCGAGTTCTGACTAGAGTCCGAAAGTTCAGGCATTTATTTGTTTAAAGTAGGCAAGCAAAAAGGCATTTATTTTTACTGAAATAAGCCTGGAAAAAGGCATTTATTCTGGTTAAAGTAGGGATGTAAAGAGGTATGTAAACAATGAAAAACCACATTTAAAAATAATTATTGTGAAAAAATATAATTAAAATGATTCATTATCTTATTTTAATCTGAAATTTACATTAGCATGTACATGTAATGATATTTTCCTTGAAATCTTGATTCCTCATGACCACCTGATATGATGACAATGAATTGCTTTTATTTGCGATTTTTTGAGATGCTATTGTAAACAACCTTTTGAATCTTGAAATGGGATCACATGGGTATTACATTTTTTGTTCTGTGCATTTGTGTAATGCCTAGCCCAGAGAAGGGTAAACCATAGAGAGAGAGAGCTGTCCTCAAAATAAATCAAAGGGCATACTCAAAAGAATAATGGGATTCCTCATGATCAGCAAAGCTTGTTGGCATCAATGAAAAAAATTAAAAAATTGACCTGTATCATTTTCCTTTCTCAATTCATGTTTTTAACATTAATGGCTCTGTAGCCTCTACTTTCACAGAAAGACTAAACACAATTGTGCCTTGGTATTGTCCAGGCTTGCAGGTAATGTCCCGGCTTGCTTTTAATTGATGAAAATCAGTGCCCAGAAGAAAGAAAACCAAAATAATTACAAAAAAGGATGAAAAAGCAAAAGATAAATGTAGGCAAAATATAAAAAAAATAGACATCAGAAGCTAAAATTGGCAAATGAAACTCAGTAGAGTTTCTAGTATCTAGTAGAGAGAAACTAGTACAATTAAGTGATTCCTATCATTAAAACTCATAAAATCATAACGATAATAATACTGCTACCATTTTGCAAAACTTCTGGTTATGACTTTTCACAACAATAGCTTCAAACAAACAACATTGGCAAAAATATTGCAAATATTAATTGTCTTATAGTGCCTTCATGAAGCACAACACGAAAATCTAAATTGAAAAATGCATGGTCAGCTCTCAGAATTCAAAGTAGAACTTAGAAAAAGCATAGCAAATGTACCACTATTCAAACATCTGTACTGGTAATTATGATTCACAACTGAAGATTCTTGACCAAGATTCTTGGTAACTGTGCGGGTGACACAATATGATGATGATAGGGGGTGAGAGGACGAACACAATACAACCATGCCCGAGGTGGGACTCGAACCCGCGATCCTTTGGTCTGAGATTGCTACGGCACTACTGCCTTAGCGATCTCGGCCATCTGGACCGGCAATTTGGTTTTGGTATTTGGGAATTATTGCAAACTGGTAAGGATTAATTGAAACTAATGTAGGATAATATATTATTCCAGATCAAAATTTAAGTTGTATATTTTGCTCAGTGTATAAACAGTATTTATTAAAAGAACATAATATATTATCAATGAAAGAGCAAGAATGATGCAGGGAAACTATCAAATGCGGTTTCTAAGATATATTCTTTGTGAGAAATGTCCATAAATACTTCAAGTGCATAATATTTACATGTATTTACAAATCACAAATTATGTGCCTTTTGGTGTATCACTTCAATGAGAAAACTGATAATATGGAAGAGATCACACAACAGTTCTGAATGATTAATTCATTGTTGGTGGATACTGTTACAGTTACACTGGAATTTTAATTTCCTTCCAGTGTATTAAAATTTCAATAAGTGTAAAAGGAAACTGCATCTGGGATCATTTCAATTTGTGTAATATTCTGAATGATGTAATTGTGAATAGTTAGCTTGTAATCTTGTCCAATTTTGAAACTTTTGTCTTGGTGGTAAAGTAGTAAGCAAATGAAAGAACATGGAGCAGAAAGGTGGAAAGATTAAACAGTCAGCTCAAATTGAATTATCATTTTGTTTTGTTTTGTTGTCATGTTTTTTATCATTTTCTCTGAAATAGAAAACTTTTCTCAACTATTAATCACAAAAAGCATGAAGACTATAAAAGAGGACGTGAAAATTGTTAAAAATTAGCTCGTATACTTTTGTAAGAAATAGTTAGGTTCTGAATGCAAAGGCAAGATATTGTGAACAAACTTATTAAAAAATTAGAGATAAAAAAATCACTATTACATACAAACCATAAACTATGCAAAATGTGAATAAGCTACCTATTTATTCAGCATCAGGATTTTCTAAAAACCTATAACATTGTATATGAGTCCACTGTTGGTCAACATTGTTGGTATCTAGCTAAAGGTTATTTAAAACTGTTTCTAGGGTTTCTGGAGGTGGAATTTTAAAATAATAAATTGCAGAATATTATGAAAACTTTTAAAAATGGGCAGGTGCATTTTGACTTAAGAGAGCTAAGTTTCTTACTGTTTTATGTTCTGGAAACTAATATATATTTTTTGTTTCATGTAAAACTTAATGCCAGTTGTGTAACAACTTTTGAAATGTAAAAATAATGAAAATAAAAAATGGTAAGCATTGTCAGTTGGAGTGAGGAAACGCCAAGAAGTGTTCTGCATCACTTCATTTTTGCTCGTAGGATAAGGCTATGTGTAAATATAAATCAAATGAATCTGTCAATTTGTGAACTGTGTTAATGAATGTCAATGAAATATAACTTCATTACATAGAAGACTGATGACCATCTTTCATACTCTTTGATATTGGAAAGAGATTTATAATTTTATCATGGACATACCTTTCATCCTATGGTTCTGAATGTTATACACAGATTGTGAGCTTTAAAGAGCTTTAAAAATGAAAATTGTTAAAAACGTTGTGTACTGTTTAAGTCTTCATAAACGTGAAGGTACATTTTTAGCATATTTTATTTGAAAACTAGATGTTTATGAAGAACATATTATTTGACAATAAATAAATTGCAACAATATTCTGTGCATTGTTCTTCCTGCTAATTTAATGAAAACTGCTGGCAACAAGGTGATTCATTCACACCGGTGAATCTGGTGACCTTTATCTTAGTTTCAGTGAACTCCATATCTCCTCCTTATTGTAATGCAAGATCAATACAGAAAATAAATAATTGCCAACGGGGATCAAAGCTAAGACCTGCTCTTTACATGCTTTCTTTTGACAAACAATTTTGGGTGTTTTAGCAAACCCGTACTCATGCACAGTGTCTCTGCTGCCCCAAAAGCCATTCCATATGTTTGTTAAAACTCCTGAAATCATGCATTAAGAGGAAGCTTGTGAAGATGCTGCATGCTGGCTGCATCTTACCAAGTTTTAGTAGTTGAAGCTGTGTGATGAGGGATGCTGTCTTCTTTTCTATTTCTTAGACTTCAAAGGACCCCTGTGCAGTAGAAAGCTATGTGGAACCACAGGCTCCCTGGTTAGCGTGCCCAATTCACTGTCTGAGAATGACCTTGGCTATCCAGGTGGCATAGTGTTGAAGGCTGTGAAGCTGATGTTTCAACCATCTTATGGCTGAGGGCCCGAGTGCTTTCCATCCTAGCACATTATTTAGCTCCGAGGAAGACCACGATAAGATGGTTGAAATGTCGGCATCACAGCTTTAGATGTGATGTTACCTGGACAGCCAAGATCATTTGTGTGACTGGCCGCGGAAGCCTTTGACATCAATTCATTTTTTGCCCCTGCAGTGATACAAATAGAATCTCTTTTCCCACATTAGAATGCTACTACTTTCATTTGTACATTTATTCTGTGTTGAAAGGTTAAAATTTGTAATTTTTGAAACACTGATTAGAAATTCATATTTATTCTTACCTTTAATATGATAAGAAACTCGATTTTGAATATAGGGACAAAGGGAGGATAGGGATGAAGCGGGAGGGACAGAAAGGAAGCTGCTGGATGGGCAGGGCGGTAAAGGCATGGGGGGATTACTTAATAGTAAATAGACAATTGTGAGAAATAAATACCCAGGCAATGTTGGGAAATCAGCTAGACTGATATTAATATCGACATTCATTTCGTGCATGCTATGCACTTGTTCGCCAAGTTCTGAGAATTTGCCCATAATGAATCAATTTACGTAGTCATTAATAGAGACAGGCGGCTAAGAGCGCCCAGTGAAATTAAGAGCGTGGGGCAGTAGATTAGTGGGGGGCCCTAATTTCAATCAAAATATCAAATTTTATATTTACTCGACAAGAAAATAACAGTTTTGTGCCAGTTATGAGAAATCGACAAAACCCGGTAAGCCACACCTGTAAATACCTGCTCGTCCTACACCAAGCAGAATGAAAATGGAAAAAAATAATATAAATGTCTGTAGAGAAAAATCCCGAATAAGATATAAAAAATGCAGTCGTTCATGCACCCCGCAACACACATTGCTACGCACCTTACCGCTTTGAATAATTCGGAACGACGCATTCTGTGGTCTTAAAATCAGAGTTCTTGTTCCTGAAGAGGCTCCTTCCTTAAACCGTACCAAAATGATAACCTTTATTTTGGGGAGACGAAACAAAAAGTTCTTCCCGATTTACTAAAAGTACACTATTTATAATAAGATATCATTATAGAAGATAACGTTCTTTATAATTGTCCAGGATACTCTTTGATTAAAAATTATTTTACCGTTAAATCATTTTATGACATTTTATCCAATAATTTATAGTTTTTTGGGGCGCGGAGACCCTAAGTATCTGCGTATTTTACTTGTAGATAAATCCCATATAAGCAACCTTATCATCACTAGCGAATTTAAATGCAAAAATCGCTTAACTACATAACTATAAAACGCGAGGCGTTGAAAAATATTTCATTTTCGCAGAAAAAAGGAGAAATTCCAGCCTGAATTTTACTGCTCCGAAGGAAGCCCTTTTCACTGGAACATTTTGGCAGAAAAGTTGTTTGTTTGTTTTTTCCTTTTAAATTTTAGGTGCAATTTCTTCTAATGAACTCGCGAGGACGGGTAGAATACTTTGTACCGGAAATGTCCGAAGCTTTTTACGAGTGTTCTTGGACTATTGGCATAAGTAGGGGCGGATTTTGATGACTGAAAACATTGCCAAAAACTAATCAATAAAATTCTTTTAAAATGCCCTAAAAGCAAAGAAAAATGACGTTTTTTTATCAAAGCCACTTCAGATGAACAACTCAAGCTGTTGGATATGTTACTGATGTAATCGAGGCTTCTTCCTTTTGATCAAGTGAACTCAGCTTGCAGAATTTTGGTTTCGTCTGTTTTTTGTAAGAAAATCTCTGCTTTTATTGCGAAATCGGCCGAACTGACAATGACGCCGATAGGTGTCACAGAAACCTTAGATTACATAGTCCTCACAACATTACAATTTATGAGAGAGAAAAAATCACAAAGGTTTCTCAGGAATTCTGTGATGAACATTTGTTGCACCTCGTAAATATTGTTTGAAGTAAGTATTATTAAAATGGATGAAATGTAGTAAAAATGATGTAAAACGACTTATTAGTTGAAATCACCGAAAATGGAGAAAAAGAAGAAGAAAAAAACACAACAAGAAAAAGGTCATTTCTCTTTGTTATAACACAAAATGAATTTCTATACTAAACGGCGTTGTTCTAATGAGAAAAGAAATAACATGACATTTCATTCAAATCCGCCCCCTTGTCATAAGACATTATCTGAAATAGAGCCTGAATTTTTTCTAAGCTACATACATGGGCATGTTTTCATTAAGTAACCTTTAGTAATTCTCTTTATTATTTTTGGTGCAAGGAAACGAATTAATTACATCCAGCATTCGAAATACGATTTCAATTACGGGAGATGGCCATTTCAATATTTTTTTGCTGAAGATTCAATGAGCTTTCGACATTCAAAGCGATGTGTTACTCTTTTGTTTTTGTTGTATAGTACTTCACTTCACTAGTAGATGGCGCTCCCTTCCCAAAAGCTGCCCTGGTTATCTCGAGGTTACATAACAATATGGTAGCTGGTTGCGAGTGTAAAGCGAGCCAAGCGAGTGGAGCTAGCGAGTCGAGAGGAGAGTAGCAGCAACCGCTCCCCTGTGAGCTGTGCGAGTCTGAACGTATGGATAGTGTTTATCATGTCTCTGGAGACTCGCTCTAGTTCGGCTCTTTTCAAAAGGGCTGAACAATTAAAACGATGGGAAGAATCGGAGACCAACCGCGAAAAAATAGTGCCTCGAAGAAGGAACAAGAAAATTCAGTTCTCGTCGGGCGTGGTGTTTTTAGCAGCATGTGCAGCGGGCGATAAGGACGAAGTGTTACGTTTACTTCGGGAAGGAGCTGACATAGACACGGCGAACGTTGATGGATTGACAGCCCTGCACCAGGTAATGTCACAGTGTGCTGTGTTTGAGCTTAATTCTATCTCTTCTCCCTGCTTTTGGTGCATGACAGAGTTGTGGAGTGATGGAATGTAACTCTGGTAGACGTTTAATGCCAGACAAAATGGCTGACTGATCGTCCAGCTGGCTATGAAAATTAAAAATATATTTATTAAGAGTTAATTTTCCGGGCATTGAGTAGGCTGCATAGGTACTGTTTGATAGGAAGTGTTTGTTACCCATTTATTTGAATGTCTTACAGAAATCTTAATGTAGTAATGGAGGAAATGGGTTAACCACATTGCATGATTTTCAATTTCTATTATTTATAAGTCTTATTTGATATTCCCTTCATCTTTAAGCTGTGATACATGTGTTAAGTTGGGAAGCAAGTTTTAGGTTTATTAGTAGTAAGTAGAATAGTACTGGTGTGAATTATTTCAGTAAGAACTGACAGATGTCATTACTGGTCAAACTTAATTTTTGAAAAGGAATTTTATTTCCTTTTAATTTTAAATTTTATTTGAACTTAATAAGACTCTTATCCAAATTTAATGTAAAGAAACTATTTTACTTTTATTTTTTCGAAAAAATTAGTGAACTTTGAAGTCTTATTTTTTGAAAATGGCATATGTTTATAACTACATTTTACACTATACATTTATTGACCAATTATGTTTGATTAATCTGTTAAATTTCGAAGGGTCCTTACTGTGTTAAATGAAATTTATATGGCTCAGGCAGTTGGGAATAATCAATGTTGGTGGTGTTAAAATTTACTGTTTTTGTTTCCTGTGTGAACTTTGTTACTTTGCTTGTTTAGAAGGGACATAATTAGAAAGTTCAAAGTTAATGTAATAATTTGTTAAGCAGATTAAAGTGGTTTGGTTAGAAATTGATATCATTTGTAGGTTAAGGTGAAATGTTAAGAGCTTGAAAGCTGTGACAGATTTTCATTAATGTATTTCAGAATGATTTTCATTATACTGTGTTAAACTGACAATTTGCATTGATTTGTGTTAATGACAATGAATAAAATCACAGTGAGAGGAAATGGTAGAGTGAAGGAAAAATAAAAGAAAATGTGTGATAGCAGGAATTACTTGTTTTTGACAGTTTCACACAGTGTGGTCAGTTTTTTATTGTAATGATTAATTGAAAATAAACATTCCATAAATATAAAATTGATATCATGAGTCTTTAATTGTGATTGTTTAAATTTTCCTGAAATGCTTGGTTAGAGAGTTTACACTAAATTTTACTCATTGTATAATTAAACAATCTTAACAATGGTGCATTTGGCAGAGTCTGAAAACAACACTTAATTGCCTAGATTCAATCTTGTTAAATGAAGAAACTAAGACCATATAATATGTTTTGAAAATGTAAAAAGAAGTTGAAGTTGATGCTGAATTTATTAAGGTGAAGAATCCAATTCACGCACTATATGAATTATCATTGAGAATAGATAAATAAATATGTGAAATTACTGTAAAGTTTAGATTTTCAGAATTGAAAACAGTGTCAAGTAGGTGAAATTGGTATAATGTAGTGTTCTTCCATGTAGGTGCAGGTTCATTTAAATATTTTAAAAAATGGAGAGTTGAGTATGTATTATATATTTCCAGAAATTGAAGTGGTCAACTAAAACGAGAAGAAATTTTGAAGTTTGCAATAAAGCTTGTCAAGTAGAGAATCTGGAATACATATGTTGTGTTAAAGGATTAATTAATTATGTTATTGTGTGACCCTATACCAAATATCTACGACAAAATTCTCACATTCTATTAAAAAATCAGTCACTATTGATGATTGAATTTTTAGAGAGCTTTAGACATGATTCACACAAAGTGCATAGCTATTAGCCATTATAAGCTTATTGTAAGTTTTTGTGGTAAAAATATGAGGTGACTTATTGGCTGAGGTGACTTTCTGTGTTATTGATTACTTTTTCACAACTCTTAAACTTTGGTTCTTTTTAAATAGTCAATTTAGTTTTAGGTAACCTAGGTGCATATATGCTGTGAGCAAACTTCGCTGAAATGATCTGTAGAAATATGTTTAGCTCTTGTCTTGTAGGTTTGAAACTTGTTTTCACTTGTATTCATTAATGAGTTGAAGTGGTTGCTGTAAAGACTGAAAACGTGCGTTTACCCGAGTTTAGTTGCTTGGGAAAACGTTCGTTTGGATTTAAAAGCGCGATACTGCTAGTAATTGGCGCGCGCGAGAAAGAGTGCAAGGGCGAGTGGGACCGGAGCGGGTGGCCGAGAGCACGTGTGCGCGAGCCGAGGGGGCGGGGCCGGCAGGGGCGGCGCGGGGCCTATTCTTGGCACAACGCGCCCAACCTTGAGCAAGGCTCTCCTCTCCTCTCCCGCCGTCTCCTCGCTTTCTGGGGCGGCGGGCGCCTGTCGACAACCCCTCCCCGCCCCCTCCTCCCTCACGCGCTCCGGGGGCGGGAGGTGGGTCTCTTCCGTAACGCCCCCTTCCCGACATTCGTCATTTCGACGGGACTTGAGCACCGAAAAGCCCCTCGGATGCCTTACCAAGGAGCTTGCACGAACATTTCCTCAATGACTTTTCCAGACTTCTAAAACAGGACATGTTCTGACATACGGGAAGTTGGTAGTTAATGTAGTTTCGTGGGGGAAAAATCGAAAGAAGTCCGTTATTTTGGTTTCTCTTTAGCTTGAATTTTTTTTTCGCTTTCCAAAACTTAGGGCAGAAGAGAAACTAATATTCAAAAATTTGGGCATGACTTTACGTGCTGTTTAGTTTGAATGTGTCAACTGTTCTATTATTAAATACTAGCTGAATCTGTGCGAACATTTAGTACTGTGTAAATTTTTTGGTTAAAAGGGAAAGTATGGGATTCTACCTTCGAACGGTGAGGATTATTCCCAGTATTACCCGTCGCAGTATTATACGCCCGAGTTCTAATATTGCTAAGTGTTAATATTAGATTTCATAGACAGTCTCACATCCCAAAATAAATATCTAAGACAAACCTTGAAAGCCCCCTGGTTCATTTCAAATTCACAAATCCACCGAGAGCTTCAAATACCTCTCCTCAGAATTCATCTCACAAACCTCTGAAAAATATTTCTCTTTCCTCCCAGCATGCCCCAACACTCCAATATTTAATCTCGGTCAAAACGCACATTATCCATCACGCATTACATCCAGATTCCCCAAAGATCTCTTTCGCCCACCCTAATTCATAAAATTATTTGCCCCCTTTTCCCATAAGCACTCTACCTCCTCCTCTAAGCCACAAATGCAAACTTCGCTTAGTGAAGATATCCAAATAAGAAATTTAAATAGACAATCAAAAACTTTAATTTTAACGTGGAATATTATGTCTTCATTCTTTCAATTTAATTTTACATATATTTCGAGTTCTCGTATATATGACTACTCGTGCTACGGAGTAGGGGTTCCCAGAAGAGCTAAAGTTCCAAAAAGTTGTCATTCAGTAGAATAGTGCTTAAGAAACAAATCGGGCCTCACCTGCTCCCTGCCGTCTATTGCATACTTTTCCCCCTAACTTGCATCCTATAGGGGACACGAAAACCTGTGTTTACAGGCCTAGGACGCATTGTGTTTGGCGCGATTTTAACATTGTTGCAGTAATACGTTCGCTATGGCATGATCTGCATTTGTTTTCTTAAATCAGTTTTCTATAGGACCGGGGAGTATTTAGTTATCGCACGCAGCGTTTGTGTGTCTGTTTTTTCTTTGTAAATCCTTAAAAACTGTCATATATTTATAGCGAATTAGTATATGTAGAGAGAGGATTTATTGAACTCGTTTATTCAAATCGATTTATTGACCAGGTGTTGGTGTAACAATATTGCGGGTTTATATGTGCCTCACGAGAAGTCTGTCATAGAGGAGTTAACACGCTGGCAGGACAAGGGACCACTTTGACAGGCCGGGAAACAAATGAACGTCATGTAGGGCTATGGCATTGCAAGAGGCATTGGAAAAACAATAGATTTACAAATTAGCCAACAGCAAACGAGCGCATGGATGAATTGAGAGTTGGGATATAACCTGCAGTTATGTTGGCAGCATTAGCTGTGAAATCGGTCCCTTGTAGTAATCTGTATAAAGTGAAGAGGAAAGTAACTAACAGAATGCGACAGAATTATTTGCTAAAGCAATATGGAGTCCTAAGAAAATCGATATCTGTGATATATTTTTGAGGATCTCCACTTTGGAACATTGTGAAGATATGAAATTTGTTTCTCGGCCCCTGGAGTGTACCGACTCTTATAATTTATTGGCTAGTGATCGCGCAAAAAAAAAAAAAAAAAAAAAAAAAAAAAAAAAAAAAAAAAAAAAAAAAAAATTCCTGGTATAATTAAATGAACTTTGGAAATGTGAATTAATGTTTGTTTTTCATTTTATAAGCTATTGGAATATTTTCAAATAAATTGTGTTAAAGTTTGTGTGTGTGTGTGTGTGTGTAAGTGTAAGTGTAAGTGTAAGTATTGTATTAAGTGTATTGGAAATATTCAATGATCTAGTTTTAAGTTCATTTCGCTTTCGTTTGCTTTTCAACATTCAGCTTGTACACTAGTTATCGGTTTATTATCATGCAGATATTTGTTAGTATCATGCAATATTTAGGATTTTGTTGCTAAAAGCATTGGATTCTTTTACATAACTCTTTATAATTCAGTAATATCTAGAATGTTCAATTCAGTCCTTGTGGAGACTTTTCATCTTTAACAGATCCTAGCGAGAATTGTTAGTGAGTAATATGGTATATAGTCGTGCACATTGAAGATAGAAATCTTTTACATTACCTTTTATGGAATTTTTTCTTTGATCTTTATAAATTCAGGGTTTCAATATTCTTCCAGTTGTCAAACCTTCATTATTTACGGAGACAGCTAGAGCATTACTGTTGTTTATCCATAAATATTTTGAGGATACACGGCTAGAGATAAGTCTTTCAGAAGTAGCCGGTGGCGTTCTTTGTAGGCGAGGCGCCGCGCGTGGAAGCTGAAAACGTGGAGCGCCTCCTTGAGTGTGAACGCGTGTCTGACCCTGCGGGGTGCCTGGGAGGGCGGAGCCGCCGCCGCGCGGGCCTCTGCCCCTTGCCCTAAGTGGCTCGCTACCTGGAAGCAGCTTCACACTCCATTTCGACTGACAGGTCCATTCGCTGTCACCGGAATGTTCGGGCTTTCTTGGAAAGCGAACGCTAGTGCGACAGCGCGAAAACTTCGCCGTGGTGGCCGACGGCCGAGGGAAGGCAGACTATTCAGGAAGTATTTGTTGCTGTCGCAGTGACTGTTTCTTGCCGAACGAGGGTTTATAAGAGTCTTTCTCTGTGCAGCTTTGGGGTTGGGCGGAAAGGGGCCACGGAAGTGCATCAGTCTCCTGTCCTCAATATCGTTTAGTGCGCCAGGTTTCAGCAATGAATAGTAAAGAGCACCGTTGTAAATGCGAAATAAATAAGACTGAAGAAGGGAAATTACTTAATTAACATTTTAAAACGGTAAGAGAATTGTAAATCGTGTACAGAGGTGTGAGAATTGAAATTCAGTTGTTGCCTGAGTGATAAATGGGGTTATCTCCCAAGACTCAATTTGTGTAGATAAGATTTCAGAGGAAGAGTTTTTTATATTAACATATACTTCATGTGTTTCGCATCTTTACTTTGTATTCTTTCTGTTGAGACTATACTACACTGCGTATTTGCCATGTGTTAAATTAAAACCACTTTATTGAATTCACATATTTTTACAATTCAAGTACGCGTGTTTTTGTGTGCGGCTTTATTGAATCTGAGCGACTCAGATATCCAAAAGAGTGGTCGAACAGTGTGTTGCATTATTTTTGTATGGAGAGGATTGGAAAGAAGAGAAGGAAGTACACCGAAAGGAAGGTCTGCTACTGGCCTAGAATGGGGGAGGGGGGGGGGACAGGAAGAGGTAGTGTTGTGTTGGGCCTCCGACGGAATGGCTTTTGCCAACAGCTTCCGGAAATCGCCGTTGGCCTTGTTGGGCGCGAAATCGTCGAACGGGGTCGGTCGTAAGGTTCTAGACGCGGCGCGGAGAGTGGAGTTTGAACGTCGTCGGCGCCCTGCAGCCAGCCTCCGCAGCGCGGCGCGGGAAGTTGCCGGAGGGAAATCTAATGGTGGCGCCTCGGGAAGTGCGCCAAGGCGGAGGAGCCTCGGCGCCCCGCCGTCCCCGCCCCCACCCCCGCCGCTTCCGGGTGTCTATTCGGAGCGGAGGCGGCGCGCTCGGGGCGGCGGGGAATCGCGTTTGCTCGCTATGCGCCTCGGCGGGCGTACCCTCCAAAGGCCGACATTTTTCTTTGCGGTGCTAGGGTTCATTACATCTATAGCAGTACTCCCAATGTGAATGTACTCGTCCTTTTGAATTTGAAGTCAATCATTAAAAAAAAGAAAAGAAATTAGTTCAAAAATATTAGGGTTGTTCCGAATTGACATCTCCCCTCCCGAAATATTTTCTAGATCCGCCCCTAGGCATATGTTAAGCCTTACAATTACAATAAAGGGGTATTGATTACAGAAAACTAGAAGCGCAAAGTGCAGTTGACATTTGAGGTGTCGAATGTGTGTAATGCTCATTAGGAAAGTTGTATCCAAAACACTGAACTTGAGTTAAATTTTTCATTGCAAAAATCGCCCACTATTTGTAGAGAAGATGTGAACTGTGTGTGTGCCCGTATTCCGGAATGCCGGAGGGTTGTCACGGACTGCCATGGCGTCCTACTCCACTGGCGCCTTTGGGCTATTCACTACCTCCCACGGTTATTGAGCCACGTCACAGAAATCTAGGATATGGGCGTACTTTGCAAATACAAAGAGATATCAGAGAGGTGGGTGTATCTGCGCTTAGATTACTCATCTCTGAACGTCCCCGTTTTCCGAATGAAGTAATAAAGCTGACGATAGCGGCTGACTTTATGCGGGACGGTTGCCAAACTCAGGATATTTCGCGGCTTCTATAAGGAGAAGATGCCAAATGTAAATGTGGGGAAGTTTATCAAGTCGCAGAGAAGGCGATTCTTTCGGGGTGTGTTGTGCTATAATTAAATTAATACAAGTAAAAATAAAATTGCGGTCATAGAATAGAGACGTATTTGAGCGCAACCAGCGCTGAGAACGCACGGGCCGACTTCTTTCTGCTAACGTGCGAGGGCGTCAAAGCGCGCGATTCGTTGTGAAGGGGCGGCGTTTGCACTTCGTCAGTACTGAAATTGAAATGTGTAATGAAAATAGTTTCCGATTTTTTTAAATAGAAAGGATGGGGTACTTTTTATATTTTGTTTTTATTTCCTCAGGTCAGCATAACTGTATCTCAAGGATTGTTTTTGTGTAAATTACAACTCAAATCACAAACACAACTAACAGCAATAATACATGCCAAACATTGATAAATTATAGCCATTCTTTAAAAAAAATAGATATAAGGGAAAATCAACAGGTTCCTCATTATTGTTAGCTGTTTTTCAAAAACGTTTGTGGTGTATTCCTTGCATTGGTTATACTAAAAAAACGATTTATGGGGGATTAGCAAATTTGATTAAACATTTGTCATCAGGAAATATATTTTTGATTCGGGATGTTGTTACTGATGAACCAATGATCAGCTGTTGGTATATTTTGCAAATATGTGAAAAAGGATTGTGTACGTCTGATCATTGACGGATATTTTCTGTTCTTAATTCTGAATTATTTGAGTGTTTCTAATATATCTAGGAGCATTTACAGACATACTTAGGATTTTATTTCGGAAGGTTTGAATTTTCTTTACTCAGTGAAATGTCTAAGCTGGAATTGATCGGGACACAAAAAATTCCGGTTTAGAGAGGTTTCCATTTTATGGAAGTCTCCTTTTACTGACACTTGTGACTTGTGATAGACGTTTTGTCCTGAAAATAGTAAATTTCATGATTTATTATAATTATCAAAATACATTAACAATAAAGTTTTTATGGAAGAAATCACCGATAAATGAATATTAAACACTCGCCATTGACAGCTTCAGTTGGAAAATACATTACGGGCTCTTTCAATACTTTAGCTGGCTCTTTCAATACTTTAGCTGGCTCTTTCAATACTTTAGCTGGCTCTTTCAATACTTTAGCTGGCTCTTTCAATACTTTAGCTGGCTCTTTCAATACTTTAGCTGGCTCTTTCAATACTTTAGCTGGCTCTTTCAATACTTTAGCTGGCTCTTTCAATACTTTAGCTGGCTCTTTCAATACTTTAGCTGGCTCTTTCAATACTTTAGCTGGCTCTTTCAATACACAATGCGTCACAATCCAGTACAATGACGTTCTGATACCCTCGCATGGCCTTGAACAAGGAGTTGGTTGAGGGGTAATGAGTTTCAACGCGGGGTAGGGAGACGCGTGAATAGAAGCCATGCCCGTACACTTTCCCTCGCTCAGAGAGATGGAAAGAGGGAATCCTACGGTCTACGCCTTGCGGGACAAGCGACCACAAAGTCGAATTTACGCTGACAGCCGAAGCCCCTCTCCTTCAATATCTGCGCCCCCCACGGCTAAATCGTGTATCAAAGGAATAGAGAATTTAAAACAAGCTGTAGATGTATTAATTTCATTAAGAACATCTTGCGTCTCTACGAATTGCATTAAATTCATAGGAATATCGATTTACAAAGATTTTTTTTACGCTGCAGGACATGAAAAACCGTTCCCTGTCCGCATTTGAGAGGTTCCGTTTTATGCTGTGTAAATTACCATTTAACTTCACCGTCCGGAGAATTAAGGTAGGTTTCCGGCTTGTGCAGGTTTCGATTTAGACAGATTTTACTGTATTTGTATCAGAAGTGTTGTACTCTATTGGGCATGCATACGTTAATATGGGAAGAGCTATTGCTCTGTGAAGTACTAATGTTCATCCTGTTTCTGATCTGTATTTCATATTTTTTTCATTGTAGCATCTATTTTATCCAATATCTTTAACTCCGATATAATTGTTGGTTTTTCAATATTTGTTAAGTAACCTGTCTTTTGGGTTTATTTTTAATGTATATTTTATATTGTTGGATTCTGTGCTCATCTAGTGTTGTTTTAACTTGGTGTGTTAATTTATTTCTATTGCTTTTGAGTTCCATGGGCATTCGCGATATTGCCTTGCGTTACTGCTCGCGTTTATGTACGAAAACCTTCCCGCCACCATGGATCCCCCGGCGTTGGTTGCAAGTTGGTTAGGTGAAGCCCTGTTGACTGGGCGGCTCCCATCACTTGCACTTGTCGCCTCGGTGCAGTTCTCGCGAGATTAAGGAGCATGAAGGGCTTTGCACCTCACTCCAAGGAGTTAGAGATGCAATAGTTTCACACGCTCGTTTTCTTGGAAGCGTTCGATCAAACAGCTGGGACAATACAGTATAAAAGATGAGTAATTGTGGCTGTCGCCAGAAGGGATGCCACCTACCTCTGGTGCCTTCCTCTGATGGCTTTGCCCTGACGTTCAAAGGACAAAATCACCTTGGGTTCAGTAAAAAAATCATTTAGGATAGCTGTAATGATAGTGAATAATAATAATAATAATAATAATAATAATAAAGAATACAGTTTCACAATTCCACTATATTTGTCACATACGTGTTAGTGTCTTTCCATTAAAACTAATTCGAATTGCTCTAGATTAAAAATACGGATGGAAATTAAGTGAAACAATATAATAAAATAATTTTGAAAAAAGTTTGTTTTTTTTCTGGAAATTTTGTACTATGCGGACTCACAAAATATAAATAATCATCCTTAAAAAGTTAAGATGTTCTTTCCATTGTGACCTATTCATAAGGTACAATAATTATTAGTGTTAAATAATTATCCTTGACAGGTAACTTATAGTGAGATTTTTCTTCATCGATTAATTCATTCGTGATTCTGAGCGCGCCAACGGGTAAGGCCATTCCCGTAAGAGTGGTGTATGTTTTCATCGCGGGAGGTGACTGTGATCTTCCCCCGTTGGCTGTGAAATCTGGCGCCGACCTTCGTTGGCTTGCGGGGATTTCCCCCAACCAGATATTTCCCACCAGTGGGGCACCGCGCCAGTCGGATTGAGCCCTAAGCTCCCGACTGGTCTCCCGGCGTGTATGGTAGTGTAGTGTATGTAAATAAGGGGTGAGAATGTGACAAGAAGAGGAAAGGAAAGATCGCGCGCGGCTTGTAGTCCATTTGTTAGGATACTGCTCAGGCATTCGCCTGGTGTTAAACGGAGAAACCTCGGAAAAATCAGAGTAGCGGGCCTCTAGAATTCTCATGCAGACTGCGACTGAATTCGACCTAGCCATCTAGGTAGTGTTGAAAATTCTGCCTCAGTCGTGAATCGAACCATGGGAGCTTCCGGTCAGAGGCATTGCAGTGACATCAGTTGATGCCTCAAGCCACCATTGCCGCTTTCTTTTATCGAAACGAAAACTGCTGTTCAGCCGAAAGCAAAAATTCCACTTCATTTATGATGCGTTTTAATGTCTTCTTCGTAGGCAAACAGCCGTATGGACTAGAGGAGAAAATTTCTTGCGGAGCCTAGAGTTGAATCCCAGCCCGGGAAAATATTTTTGCGAGATGCAAACGCTGTTTATTCAAGTCAGAACGTCAATTTAGATGAGCCGAGTACTTGCAGTATTATTTGAAACCTATCGTTATTGAAACAGTCATAAGTTTTCTGCATTGCATTTTTCACTCATTTTATTAAATATTGAATTGAACATGTTAGATGTACGTCATAAAAATTGAAAATTGTATATAGTAGGAATTAGCTGACGACCATCTATGATGCGTATTTCACTTATCTTCAAAGAGGGGTGTTGCTAGGTGCCGTCGCAAACACGTAGTAGTTTGGGGGAACCCACAAAGTCTTGCGAAGCATTACTTGCGCAAGTTTTCCCGCATTTTTGCGTTTGCAACGTCTCAATCTCTAATTCGTACTTTTTTTTGTTGCACACAGTTCACATGTGCTATTTTCATTCTTTCACGCATTTTGAAATTCTTTACAGACTTCCACAATCTTCTTTACAGAAGTCCACAATTTGGTAGAAATAATTGCTATCACAGTGCGCATGTAATTACGAGTAGTTTGGAAACTATAAAAAATGTTATATATTTGTTTATTGGAAAATAATTTATTGAAGTCAACCCCCCTAAATATTCACTGCCGATTTGAACCGAAAACCAGTGCCTGCACTTTAAAGTTTCTTCCGATTCTGAGACTGCAAAATATTTGTCGTTATTGTGAAGAAAGATAATAAGACAGCCTCCAAATATAGGTTGCTGGAAGCTCCTCGCCCTGCACCTGGCGTTGGAATGGGAGGAGCCCTTCGGGAAGGCGAAGCGACCGCCGCGCCGGCGAAGAAGCCTCCCGGAGCGCGAGGGCGCCGTGCGCTTATCTGCAGGAAGTCTGGGGGCTTTTCTGTCCAAATACGATAACACCTGGACGGCTCGTGCTCTTCATCGAGCTGCCGCAGGAAGTTTATCGGCATTTCCGCCGTTCCTTGTCAGCCGCTTCGGTTCTTCGGCGAGGAGGATTCCTCGAAACTATTGAGTAGCAGAGTCTGTTCTCGAAATCTCCACTTGCACAATACTGACCAGAAACAGTTCTGGCTTCTTGAATGTATTACTTTTGTGGAAATGGAAATGCGGTGCGTCTTTGCGGGGTAGTGTATGTGCCTTTTTTTTCTTTTCATTTAGAAAGTACTTTTCTTTTTTTTCCAGCGGTTGAAATATCACTCTATTTAGACGCGTTTTCGAAGTTATTAGTCTGTACTGAATGTCATAAGTAGGATATAGTCAATTTTATTAGTAAGTAGCGGAACCCAGCTGATGTTGTTCAGCCCTTTATCCCCCTTTCTTGTCTCCTCCTAGCAAAAATGTAACATATTCTAAAAGATCTCATCCTGTATATTACGGTGTGAGAAACGTTTCTTTGAGACCGGTGGCATTAAGTTTTCAATCCCCTAGAACGCTTCGTTTAGGAGTTATTTAACGATATGATTTTAAAAAAGGCTGCAGTGTGTATTGCGGGTTGCATTAGACGTTCATATTTAGTTCTGTTCTGCAACGCCATCTAGTTAATTTTTCTGATATTTTAATAGTTATTCTGATATTCGGGACGGAGATGAATCCAACAAATGATAGACAATTCAAATTACTCCTTCCGTTCTTGCGTTACATGTGCTGAAACTAACCAGACTTCGTTTATATATATATATATATATATATATATATATATATATATATATATATATATATATATATATTGAAACCCAGAATATGTGTTTCATTACACTAATTAAATCATTAGTGTAAGAATTCAATAGCTATTCTGGACTGCGCGGTGCGAGCGCCGGGCGCTGCGAGCAGCGGGCAGCCGGCAACGGTCGCCGCCGCCACCGGTGCCCGCCGGGAGGCGAGCGTGAGAACGGCGGGTACAAGCGTGGCAGCGCGCACGTGCAAAAAGTTCGTTAGTTGGATTGAGGCGGCCGCCGCCGAAGGATGTGCCGACGTGCGGCCGGCGAAGTGGAGACGTTAGCAGAGCGGCGATCAGTGCGGACGTGTAGCGAGGGCTCTCCGCTAGTGAATGGACGCATGCAATACGCGACATAGTTATGTGATTAGGAATCGCAAAGTAATGGACATGTAAACAGAACATTAGAAGTATCAGTATAGTAAAAGATTAGTGTTGGTAAAATAATTGACGTCGCTCTTATTAGTTGGTGCGGAGGGAACATTCTTGAAAGTGTGCAGTACAGAACTGTGACCAGTATACGGAGTAGGCGGGGGTCGTGTAATTAAACCCACTAATGGACAGCGATTCGAGGAAGGTGCGCAGCCGAGGTATCAAGATCCTGTTCGGGGACGAATTGTTGGAGCATCAGCCGTGGATGATCACCACGCCATCTGCTGCCGACGGCCCGCAGCAGTAGCAGAGGTCGACAACCCTGTCGGCACGAGCGGCTCGACGAACCTCATAGGTATTCAAACGGGGCCCCGAAGGTATGAAAGATATATTTTACTCTAAATCTTGGTACCAAGGCGGAGTATAAGAAACGTTGTCTGATTATGTAAATAGCAACTTTGATTTAAAATAAATCCTGTTATAATTGTATTTTCATTTATGATTAATTTCCCCAACGTTGCACCGACTTATCCAGGGACCCATTCACGTAGAAGACACCCTCTCTTAGTGTTATATTGCAGTGAAAATACCCGGCACCACCAGGTATGTCACAGCTGGCGCCCGAACATGTGGATAACGTATAATTAAGAAATGCGGCCTGAGGAAAGTTGGTGAAATGTTGGAAAATCATGTGCATGTAATTGATGATAGTATAGTATTGATTGTATAGTAATGCAGGGTACAGATGAGAAGCAGGCAGTGTAAAGTGTATTATTATAGAGTACAAAAAAAAAATAACAATACATGTGTTAGCAAAAACATGCACAAGTCAAGTAAGCATAATGAAATGTTGATAATTACAAAAATGTTGTTGCGTAATTAATTGCGGGCTGACATAGGCAATTATTTGTGAGCATCCAATATATAGTTAATATTGTAGTTACTGAGGTTATGAAGGCTATACATGTACATGTTACAAATAATATAATGTAATAGAATTCCAAATTTTATAAGACATGTTAATAATATTTGAACTGCTTGGCAATTTTTTATAACATGGAATCAAAGAAATGGGGAAGTAGTAATAATTCTTATGAGAATATAAAGGTGGTTAATAGTGTTGCACAAATTATGCACAAAATTGTTTTTTTTGCGGGGAACATTCACTCAGTAGTGCATTATCTATTGGTGATGGTAAAGTGTGGGGAATTTATTAGAAAAGATACCAGGTTGGGAAATATATACCAGCAGTGTGAATGTTTGTTGTGAATATCTATATGATATTATTGAGGAAAATTCAGGGAGGAGATATGACATGCAAATGTGAATGATGATTATGTACATAATACAGCAATAAGTGCGTTGAAAAGTAATTCCAATTAATAAGGGATTTACTATAATTTGAAAGTATTTATGTAATAGTATTAATAAGTTTATTAGCAGTGTATATGTGTAAATGGTAATAGTATATGTATTGTATGGAGTATGTTTATGCATTGGTAGGTGAGTGGAGATTTATATGGCGACTGACCTAGTGTTATTGTGTTTTTGGTGGTGAGTGAGGGTTGTTCGTCATCAATTAGCAATTGAAATAGGAGCGACTTAATCCATTCACGAAAGATATACAGTGCTGTGGCGGGTATAGTTAATTCATAGGATAACTGTGGTATCGTTGGTAGGTGAGGCAAGTGGAAAATTTGTGCGGTATTTTCGTGAAGTGAGAATCGATCGGACAGTTCAAAGCAACAGAATGGAGGCGCAAAATGTAGTGCTGGACCGGGAAGAGAAGGCGGATGAAGTAGGGGAGATAAATGTAGGAATCGACAATAGCATGTCATCGGAAAGCAGGGATAGTGGTATCGGAAGTCGGTTGGATGATACGTCAGGGGACAGCTTCAATAAAGATGTACAAGTTACGTCAACACCGATGATTCAGGCAGCAGGAAATTCAAATTGGGGGGGTGGAGAAGATATCCATCCAAATGGAATGCAGATGCTGATGAAGATGTTAGAAGAACAAAGTAGGAAAGCAGAAGAACGGGATAGGAAGGCAGAGGAACGAAGTAGGAAGATGTTCGAACAACTAAATGGGAAATTAGATGAACAGAATGGGAAGATATTGGAAGGACAGAATGAACAGAAAATGTTCACGGTGGAGCAGATTAGGAAGTCAGCTGAGGAGCAGAAATTATTCACAGAGGAGCAGAACAGGAGGTTAGCTGAAGAACTGAATAGGAAAGTAGAGGAACAGATTGGGAAGCTGGCAGAAGAACAGAATAGAAAATTAGATGCAATAGGGGGGCGAATAGGACGCGCCGAAGAACAAATTGAGTTAACGAAGAATGAGATGACTAAAATCGCGGAGCGGGTAGAAAGTCACGAGCAACGGACCGCTGAAGAATTAGGGAAACAGAAAAAGGAGTTAGAATCCCAAGTAATCAATCTGGGGGGAGAATTAGAAAATAAGCTATATCAGCAATTAGATGTTAAAACCGCTATGCAGGACGAGAAAATTGAAAGGATACAATCGGTAGTCAAGGAAGAAATGCAGGAGAATAAGCGGGAATGCGAAGAGAAGGTTGTGTTATTACGAACAGAGATTGAACAAATAAAAGAATGCAAGGCATCCCCAATCGCAGCAAGCGGGACGGTACCATTTACCCCCCCAAGATCACTAAAATTTTCAGGAGACGGGAAAGAAAATCCATGCATATTTATGAAGGCAGCAGAACGACATCTAGATGTTATCAATACTTCGGAAAGGTGTAAAATACAATTATTATATTTAATGTTAGAAGGCAACGCAAGGATATGGGCCGATACATTTGATAAGTTTCCCGAATCAGTAAAGGCATTTAAAGATCGATTCCTTGAGCGGTATTGGAATGAGGAAATTCAAATTAATTTTAAAATCAGCTTAATGAATAATCATTACAACCAGTCAATGGGAAGTTTGCGGGAATACGCAACAAGGCGTATTATGGAATACAAAACGCTATCCCCACCGATGAGCGATCAGGAAATAATATGTGTACTGACAAGACAGTTCCCAGTTACGGTGCAGAATCTTTTACGTAGTGTGCAACACACCGACCTGGAAAGATTCCAGAATGTGTTAGGAGGGTACGACTTGACATTTGCAGGCGTACCAAAGAACAGAAATGAAGGGAATGTTAATATGGTTAGATCGGAACGTAACCAGGGGCAAGGGAATGATAGGAGCAATGATTACCAGAGAAACCAACGCGGAAGAGGGGGAGACGGATGGAGACCAGAGCCGGGGAACCAGAGACCGGACTGGAATAGATCTAATTCAAACCGTACGGAGACGCGAGGTGGGGGCGGGAATGCACCCGACCGATTAGCACAGCCTAGCACAAGTAGTGATCAAGGACACTATTTAAACTAATAGAGTCCGCGGTGATAGGTGGCCCCATTGCGGACGCGGAAATCGATGATATAAACGCGGTCTCCATAAACGCTATGCAGCCGGTAACCTACGATACCCAACCGTGGCGGAGATGTAAGAACTCAGCGGTCAGAATCAGGAAATGTCCCACGATATCGATAGAATGTGAAGGTATAATTAAAGAAGCTTTAGTGGATACAGGGTGCACGACTACAGTAGTATCAGAAGAAATGTATGAGGAGTTAAAAGCAACAGGAAAAGAAGTAATGTGTTTGCCTATGAATAGGGCGTATGTGATTGGGGCAACTCAGAAGAAGTCAAGCCCCATCACAAAACAAATCATGTTTCAAGCCAGGATTGGCAACCAAGTATATGAGATGGTGGCCCTGGTAGTCAAAAAATTATTGTATTCGGTAATCATAGGGACGGATTTTCTGGTCGATCACAGAGCATTTATAGATCTAGAACGGCAAGTGGTGGAGCTGGGGAGCCAGGCGATAGGATTCGACTTGGGGATGGACGAAGAACACGAAGCATGTACGGGTGTAGTGGCTGACAATTCATTAGAAAAACGAAGCAAGATAATTGACGAATGGCATAGGAAGTCGATGGAAAGACTGGATAAGCATGGGGAAGAAATGAGAAGAATTACAGAAGAACGGAATAGGAAGCTCATCGGAATATGCGAAAAACCGTATGGGAAAGCGGAGGAACTGGATAGGAAAGATGAGGTGCTAAAATTTCAATTATACCATCAAGTAGATGCTAGGGTAGCGGCAGCAGACAGAAACGAGGGGATGACGAACCAAATCCATAAAGAAGTCAAGACAGCGGAGGGCAAAACGGTGGAGGTCCAAATCGAGGCCGAGGAGGATGTTTATAAAGTGAAAGTGAAAACGGAAGAGTTGAAGTTAATAATGGAAGAAGAAATGGAAATGAAAATAGAAGAAATGGAGCGTATAGTAGAAGAAGAAACCGTGGAAAATATACAAGGGTGCGAAGAGAAAAGAGTACAAGAAGAGTTTAAACAGGAAGAAGACGAGAAAACGTCGCCAAGTGTCAAGTATGGGGTGACACAAATTATGCCTCCAAAGTCGATGAAATCTTTGGGAGATGGGGCGGAAAACCCTAAGGTAGTTCTGCGAGCAGAAGAACGGCACCTAGCATCAAACAACATATTGGAAGGATACAAGATCCAGTTATTACACCCAATGTTAGAAGAGAACGCCAGGACATGGGCAGAGAATTTTGGTATATTTCCGAAATTTTTGAAGGAATTTGAAGACAAGATTTCCGTACGAAAGCGGAGCGAAGAAACCCAAATAAACATCAAGAGCGACCAGAGGAACAGCCATTACAACTACATTACGGGAAGTCGTAGTGAATACAGAACGAAGAGCATTATGGAACCAACAACATTATTTGCCCTTATAAAATATCAAGGAATTAGTTGCATGTCAACGCGACAGTATTTTGTTACCGTGCAGAGCCTACTGAGCAGAGCAGATCATACCGATTTAGGAAAGGGTTTGAAGATACTGGAGGGATACAACTTCATGTTTGCAGACGCCCCAACGAATGGGAGTGAAGGAGATGTAGGCAGGTCAAAAATGGAACGAAGTCAGGGGCAAGGGAAGAGTGATGGTATGGTCAACCATTGGTACAAACGTAGAAGAGGTCGTAGCTGGAAATGGGACGACACTTACCAAGATGTGCCCAACACGCTGGAAGCTATGTCCTACAACTGTGATTTAGGAAATCAATGTCAGCAAAATGGGGATGAACCGTCATACAAGAAACAAAACATAGTAGGACACCACAAGCTTCAAATCGGAAACCTGGTCAACATGTATGGAAAATAGTGAAGTGTAAATAGTGTAATATTAGTGTTAATACAAGTAATCACATGTTAATTCGATTCTAAGGTATAAGTGTATATAGGGCGTCGAGGAATATGCAAAAGAGTGCAACCATCGGCAGTGACGATGTTACTAGTGTGAATTTTGTCCAGAAGCGGGAAAAATTCAAAAAAAGAAAGGGGGGGGTGATGAAACCCAGAATATGTGTTTCATTACACTAATTAAATCATTAGTGTAAGAATTCAATAGCTATTCTGGACTGCGCGGTGCGAGCGCCGGGCGCTGCGAGCAGCGGGCAGCCGGCAACGGTCGCCGCCGCCACCGGTGCCCGCCGGGAGGCGAGCGTGAGAACGGCGGGTACAAGCGTGGCAGCGCGCACGTGCAAAAAGTTCGTTAGTTGGATTGAGGCGGCCGCCGCCGAAGGATGTGCCGACGTGCGGCCGGCGAAGTGGAGACGTTAGCAGAGCGGCGATCAGTGCGGACGTGTAGCGAGGGCTCTCCGCTAGTGAATGGACGCATGCAATACGCGACATAGTTATGTGATTAGGAATCGCAAAGTAATGGACATGTAAACAGAACATTAGAAGTATCAGTATAGTAAAAGATTAGTGTTGGTAAAATAATTGACGTCGCTCTTATTAGTTGGTGCGGAGGGAACATTCTTGAAAGTGTGCAGTACAGAACTGTGACCAGTATACGGAGTAGGCGGGGGTCGTGTAATTAAACCCACTAATGGACAGCGATTCGAGGAAGGTGCGCAGCCGAGGTATCAAGATCCTGTTCGGGGACGAATTGTTGGAGCATCAGCCGTGGATGATCACCACGCCATCTGCTGCCGACGGCCCGCAGCAGTAGCAGAGGTCGACAACCCTGTCGGCACGAGCGGCTCGACGAACCTCATAGGTATTCAAACGGGGCCCCGAAGGTATGAAAGATATATTTTACTCTAAATCTTGGTACCAAGGCGGAGTATAAGAAACGTTGTCTGATTATGTAAATAGCAACTTTGATTTAAAATAAATCCTGTTATAATTGTATTTTCATTTATGATTAATTTCCCCAACGTTGCACCGACTTATCCAGGGACCCATTCACGTAGAAGACACCCTCTCTTAGTGTTATATTGCAGTGAAAATACCCGGCACCACCAGGTATGTCACAATATATATATATATATATATATATATATATATATATATATATATAGTGTGTGTGTATTCATAAGATCAGTTCTTCCCCAACGCCCTTCTCATATTTTATGCTCTTTATTTTCTACGTCCACCTCCCTCGTCTCTAACGATTTCAGGTTTTATAGTTATTAGCCGTCATCTCGTATATTGTGTAAAGGCATTTTTTGGTGTATTCGGACCTGATGCTGAACATTTCCAATTGTCACTGCAACCTCACTTTTATGCGACGTTTCTCTTTCCCTCCAAATGAACAGTGGCGTTTTGTTCGTGAAAATAATCCACCTTCTTATGATAAAAAGAGAAAATTTTAGGCTTGACACCTCCAAAGCAAGTAAAAAAATAATTTTTTACTTCAAAAGCGCTCCCAATTTTTTCTTTATTTTTTTTTCTTCTTCCACGGATAGAAGGAAGGATACTTAAAAGAATGGCGCGGGTCTTCTTTTCGTTGAACTCTTGAATTTTCGAAAGTGGCAAATTTAGAAATGATGCGAAAAAGTACGTTCTGTTGTTGCACTACTAGTTTTAACTTGTTTAATCAATCCACAATAGGTGCCTTGTTTCTGATTTTTAACACTTTGAAAAGTACAAATCAAGAAAATTGTATAAACATTAAAGTATAAATCGTGTTTCATCCACTCCTTCTTTCTCTCCGGGTGTTTTGAATCAGCAGAAATCTCCCTCTGATAAAAATTACCAATTTGGACCTTCATGTAATTTGTAGTCATTTTTATTATTTAGAATTTAACGTATAATTGAACAGTAGACATTTAATTATAATAAAGTTAATTTGAGGGTTTAAATGATTCGTGTACTTTTTTGTTTTGAAATTGCAATGGTCGGAGGCGTACTGGGTAGTCGAGCAAAATCTCCAATTTCTCGTATACGTACGTATTAACGGAATACGTATACTGTAGTATAAAGAAAGTTACGTTACGCTACGGAAAATATATATTGATATTTCAACAGAACTCTACTATTTTTTCTTTTCTATCTTTCTTTTCTTTTCTAAATGTTCATCAGTCTGTGAACATCACTAGCATCTAAAGCATTTATAGGATTGTATTGGAAATGAATATTCCCCGATCGATGTGGTCCGACTTAAGGCCCTGCGAATTTGAAACAAATTCTCTTAATTTTGGGGGTACTTTACATGAAAATTTCTGGAACGTTTTCAAATTTTTCTCGAATTTGATTCCAATTTCTTGTAAGAATACAGTGGAGTACACCGTTATGATGGAATATTGCGATTTTCTTGCTACCTAATAACGTTTTAAAATTGCAACAGTTGTTAAAGTTTTGGACTGTATCTTACAACTACATAATTGAAGATACGGATTTCTTCTTCTAAGAAAATTTGGTCTGCACAATTGTTTTTTTAATTAATGTCGCGTACATTTTTCAAAAATGTTAGCAGTTTTGATTTTAGAATGAGCAATATTAAAAACTATTTTTTCAAAAACTTTGCTAATTTTTCTTAAAACGTTTTGTGCGAATGGAGCGAAATACACTGATAGACGCAATTTTGGTGGACTTCTTTCATTCTTCATAGATTACACCTACAGTTTTCTAAATCTCTAACATTGTTAATATTTCGATGTGTTATTTACACATTATTGCATTTACTGGGACATGTGCTTAAAATTATTTTTATTTAAAATTTAAAAAATCTCGAAAAAATTCCAAAGTTTTATGTGATAATTGCGCATTTTCAGAAAATCTGAAATATTTCATCACAAGCTGCTCCAAATGTTTTAACGAAAATAAGTATTTAAAACCTGGTTTTACTCATTGATCTTCTTAATCATATTTCCATTCTATTATGAATCCGAAAAATCGAGGAAATGTGGAAAAAATGTAACTTTTAATAAGACATTTTCCTTGAGAATGAAACAACCTACATACCGTACATAAGTACATACCGTAAATATTATGTTCTACAACATTTTGCATTGGGTTAAACAATTTTGCGAATACTGCGTTAGTGAGTGTCATTACGAAATATTTCGATGATAAAAGTAACTTGGTATAGTGTTGCTAGGAAATTATTAGTGTCAGAAGTGATTAAAATACATTAATTATGCAAAATATATTAAGGCCGCGAATGCAAAAAAATTTTTGTTGTATTATTAGTTTTAATTATTATTTACATAATATGTTCACAAATCGATTAAGTTGGTCGGCCTCGTAAAATGGCCTTAGTTCAGGTGAGCCTAAATAAGTGGATTCGAAATAAGCTAAATGCAAGAATGTTCCAATTTGTGCGTGTGGCGTGAGGTGAAGTCCTAGACCCTCGTGTATTACAACTAAAGTAGATTTATTTAGTCGTGCACTTGTCGTAAATCAGCTGCTGCGGTTTCATAAAATCTGGAGTTTTTATGTTGCTATGACGTCACTATGGGGACGTTCGAACTCCCGATTGGATGAAACCGTGAACAGCTGATTTATGTAAAGTGCACGGTTAAATAAATCCTTATATATATATACCCCACAACTTCCGTAATATCTTGGCCTGTCAGGCAACGGTGTGATCAGTCTTTGTAATTGCGGAACTAGAATCCCGTACTCAGACCAATGGTACAAGCTCCGAGATGGGAGCGATATATTTCGTGGGGTAATATGTAAAGATATAGACTGAGATAGGATAATGCGATGTTGGGGGATCGCGAAGATAGTGTACCCAAGGGAGGCAGGTACCACGAGAGGCCCTGGTATCTCTAAAGGCGCCGGTAGATATGAACGTGGAAGACGGAGCAAAATCTAAAAGCTCACCCACACGAGAATAAGAAACTTATACCAGAAAGGATGTGCAATTCTGCCTTACCGCTTTTTAATTCACATCAATGACGTCTTATGTCCATGATCATATTAAGTGAGCCTCGCTTTCTCACTGAAGATTCGTTTCGAAAATGAGAGTTTTCGAGAGATCAGAGTGCGCGCAGGCTTGTCACACATTCCACTCCGCCCAGTGACAACTACTCTGACGCGAGAATTTGTTGCATTGTTGAATAGTGCAGTAGGTGCATTCCTCTTGCAATTCTGGCAACATTATATTGACTTAATGATAATAATAATAATAATAATAATAATAATAATAATAATAATAATAATAATACTGTTATTACGGAAATCAGGCAAGCTATTTTGTTCGCCCTGCTTGTAAAATGTTGTAATGCGTTGTTCTCAAATCGTATTTTAAGTTCATCCTCCCTCGTCGGAATGCCTCGTTTTATGTCCTGTAGGGAAAAGCGAGGTTCGATCGCTCGCATAGATCTTTTCCAGAGGATGATGCGCGCCCTGCGGCAGCTGGAGCGGTGCTGCGCCGCGCGGTGCCGTGCCGTGCCGAGCCGCGCCGCGCCGCGCCGCGCCGCGCCGACCGCCAGGCTGCGACGGGGTGGTTGCGCATTCCCGAAATACGCGTGCGAATTCCTCTGGAATCTATTTCCGGTGCGCGCGGAGTGACGTTGCGAGCGAGACAAGAGGTGGCGCGCCCACGCGACCGGGGGCAAGGCGGGCTTGGGCTACGGCCCGTCTCCATACAGGGATACAGTGCGTTAGCTTGAGAAGTATCGTAAGATGCATGGGTGTGTTTTTACGGGTTGATTCCTCGAGTGTCGTTATGCCTTGCCCCGATGCGGGTCCTACGTACTTACGCTGCCCACATAGCAGAAAAATAGAGGGCGCGCTAAGCAGGGGTATGGAACAGTGAGGTAACTGGAGAGGATGCTGGCAATTAACACTTATAAGAAATTAAGCAGAAGCCGAAACCAGCGGCTAGCGAGCGGATGGAGTGGAAACATTTCTTCCCTCCTCGTGCGCTGCCCTTCACAACATGTCGCCTGTTGCGCGCGGCGACAGCCGCTCATTAGAGCGGCGCGGGGCGGCGCGGGGCGGCGCGGGATTCAGTGCGTGGCAGGTGGCCCGCCGCCGCTCGCCGCTCCGCACAGCTCCCCCCGGACGAAAGCGCGACAGTTCCACGCGCCGGGGCTTTCACCTCGCGCCCCGGGAAATTGCTGCCGCTCTCAACCCATCCACCCATCGGATTGACTGCCGTGTTACATTATTTTGTTAAAGGGCTTCATGTTTAGGATTTTAAGTTGTCTTGAATTAAGCGTTAACGAAATCTATGAGGATGGTAGTTCGACATCCCTCGGATTTAACGCTATTGAAGGCCTTCTGAAATAGGGTAAGGTTTTTTAAGAACTTGTTAGATTTAACAGGAGTTTCTCGCCCCGCTGATAAATATAATGAACCAGTTTCATAGTTTGCAAGTTTAATGCAGATTCTTTTCACAAACTCAGAAATTCTTAGATTGTTTACTATCAGTCATGATCTGGTGGTCTAGGGTTGTGTTACTTTCAGTTTAATGTGTTCATGCATTTTATGAATTTTTGTGCCAACGTATTATATTTTTAAAATATATCAATTTTGTTGTAGTGTGGAAAATGTAAACGCAGATACACTCAGCCCACAGCTGGGTTAGGTATTGATCGTGGCAAAATTTAAGATCTTTTTATGACACATGGCTGTTCGTATGCTATGCCCCTTGGCCTGTTGCCGGCGAGACATCGTCACTGGCGCGCTGCCCTGACCACGTGGTGACCACTTGCCAGTGGGAGAAATGCTGACTTGGAGGCTATCTGTGGGTGCATGTCTCATAGGGGACGTCTTGCTCCACAATTATTGTAAACCGTGTGTCGATGGACTAGGGAGAGAACGTGATGTTGATTCTTGGGAGATCTCTCCTGCCCAGTGTGTGTTCTGTCCGCCCCTTGGAGCCTCTTCCAGTCGCTACCGTGGGCCGAGGAATGCTGCGAAGAGTCGAGATGAAGCGCGGAGAAAATTGGATGAGATTATTTCGTCTCAACTGGAGTGTCATGAACTGGCCGGGATGTGGCGTCTTCATTATATTTAGACCGGACGTGAGCATGGCTCTCAGGCGACTCACGGCGTAAGTGGTGAGAGCGGTGCAAGAGGGTGGGATGGCTGGGGCTTCTAATGACATTCCGGCCTATTCCATTTTCTCAATTAGCGGCGGAATTTCGAAGTTTTATTACTTTGTCACGTGTATTTTGAGAAGTATTGAGAAGCGGAGGAAAGAAAATCGACAGTGTGTTGGTAATGTGAATCAGTGCAACTTGAAGGGCGTGTGCGAAACATGCCTGCACGCGGATTGGGAAAGTGCAGAACTAGGACCAGTGTGAGAACGCCAATAATGTCAACAACAAAAAACTCCTCCTAATGTGCACCCTCGTTGCAAGGAAATGGTCGCGTGTTCTTGCCATAAGGTAATTTAAATGTTGCTCCGCCGCGCGACATATTCTCTAATTTTTGTGCAGCCAAGAGTTTGATTAAATTCGTGGGTTCCGAATAAATGCGCTATCATTAGGTCGTGTGTGTGTGTGTGTGTGTGTGTGTGTGTGTGTGTGTGTGTGTGTGTGTGTTGTGCGTTGCTGATTGAGGAAAGCACGCATGCCCGGCGGTGCCAACTCCGTCATACAGCCGGCAGCAGCGATGTACTTTAGATTGGCGTATTCGAAGCTCGCCTCGCCGCGGCGCGGCGCCCATGCGTGCGGCATTTGCGGAACGGACCGTGATGGCAGCAGGTCGGGGCCATCGGCAACTGTTAGCCGGAAAGGGGCTACGACCACGCGTACCGTTCTCCACACTCTACTCTTCGCGTCTCACCCCCATTCTAGGCTATTGGGGAATGGCTGATGCAGCGTGTTTGGTGATGAGAATAAATGCGCTAGCGACGGTCGTGGGGCTTCAGGGTGCCTCTAACATTTGCATATGCGTAGTGTAGAGAAGGTTATACTATTATTTAAAAAATCAATTTCGAGAGTTTGACGTAAATATTCGAGGATTTTGAGGATGAGGATGGGAGTGTTGGGGGTCCAAAAGTGTTTTTTTTCCCCCCAAATCCGACACTTCGTTGGTCAGTCCAGCCGTCTCTCTCTCCCTTCGTCCGTTACCCTGTGAATGTTAGCGCCTAAACAGTATAGTTTTTTGTGTCATTCGATGACATTATTTTAAATATGTTTAGCTCAATTTGAGACACTACTGAAAATATTTAAATTTTAGTGGTGTTTTATATGAAACCAGAGTAAAGGCTCCGGACGGCTTCATTTCGACGTTTTGAGGAATAGCTGACGTAGCACAAGTGATAGCGTTGCAGAACTACGTAAGCAATAAACATACCTTCTTAGCTAATATATACTGGATATAGGTGAAATGGTTTAATTAAAATAATGCAGAATTCTTTTAGAAACTATGGGTAAGAAGAATGTTGCAAATTCTTTCCGAATCAATATTGCTCTTTTTTTCTCCCTTTCTTCCTAAAATAAGATTTATCAGCTGTGTTTAGTTTCTTAAACTTGATAAAATTCCAGCAAGAATACGGTAAACTGCGATTTTCATTCTCATTTTTAACCTTTATTGTTCTGCCTTGTTTAGACGCTTCAGCTTCGTGGCATCTTTAACTTTGCGCTTCACACTTGAAACCGTGACTCAACAGGAGACACCGTGACTCAACCGGCTGAAACACAAGTACCTACATGTTTTCTCGGCCGCGAGCTTTTCTCCTGTGCGACGTCGAGGCGAACAAAATGCGTAATACTAAGGTGCCTTCTAGCGGATTTTGGGTTAACTGCCGTGTCGGTCGAGCTAAATCGTCTCCTGCCGGCGTGAAATGTGCTTTGTATCAGGAGTTTTGAGGAGACTTTTGCGTGAGGCGGATGGAATATTAATCGCGTGTGTTATGTTTTTAATTTCACGTTTCGAAAGTGTTACAAATGATACCACTAAGGTTGGTTCATTGCAACACCACTACTTCTATTTTCGCCATATCAGACATACATCGGAATTAAATATTATTTACATGTTCCCCATATCGTTATTAATCTCAATGATAATATAAAACTCCTTGGAAATAAAAGTCCATGTACTAATAATGTCGCCGATACATTTTGTGTTGATCAGTGGAACATACAAACAAGTCAAGTAGAAATAGAGGAACTCGTCTACAGAATATTACCGAAATTAATTTGTTTGTACTGTTTAATGATCGATTCTAGGTGAAGGTTCCTGATTTCTCCCTTGTAGTCGACTTGGCAATTGAGTTCTGTGAATTAAACACTTCAGCAATTTTGGGAGAAATTTGGCGAAGAAGGCAACAAATACTATAAACAGCGTGGCCTCGCCTTGCCCAACAAAGAAATCTTCAGTACAGTCCATTTCCAGATTCTGTATCTGCCTCACTCTCATCTGCACCCCGTTTCATACTCCGCGCTTTAGTTCATTACGCCCCGGTATCGGCGTCAAACCCTCGCACCTTGCCTACTCTTCTGCCCTGTTTCCCCGTGTGAATGTACCTTTGGCATGATGCCTGAAGGTCATACTCGTGTGTAACAACTCTTGCGTGGACAAGTGAAATTGGCTCATATATCCCTGTCAGAGTCGTTTCTGTGCAATAACCGCCTTATAAGTTTCAAAGTACTGAAATCTCTCTTCATTGATGTAAAAGCGTGGGTCGGAAATCGCGAGTGTGGTAAGTGATAATGAGCTGCTAAATGATGATTCGTACGCAAGATAGCAGACCTTTGATTTTATAAGTATATTTCTGCAAATAAAAGTATTTTGCAAAATAAAAAAAAATATTTGCACGTTGCGTGCTTTTAGGCTATGGACGCCAAATTTACTGACACCCCCCCTAAACTATATTTTTTCTTAATATTTTTCTAAACGACAAAGTCAGTGAAAACATTTTTCAAGTAGTTGCCATGCTAATACAAATTGCAAAATATTTTATTAAGTGGCTTTCGAAAAAAGATATTTCTCGCCCAATATGCTGCGGAAATTAATGCAGATATATTTTGATTTTGAATAATAATATCTATTAAATGACATATTCATAAGCTCTAATATTTGATTATGCTAAAATTAATTTAGTCGTGTGGTAATGTAGAATATTGTTGAAAATAGCAGACGTTTTGAGTAAATTGTTATATGTTTTCATTGTCGTGGTATTCCAATATTCCTCTCATTTTACACACCCAGCCATATTACTCTCAGTGAACAATACATTGTGTTAAAGTGCACAGCGTTGTCTGTTAGAGTTAAGGATATGCTGCTTGTCCCACGGGCTTGTCCACGGGCTAATGTAAAAATTACCGTGTTATACACGGTAATTTTTATATTAGCATTGTATATAGGGATCATTTAATGACGGTATTGCGAAAACAGGTGAATGTAGTATGGATACAGATTTGGATCACATAAGATGAAACATGAAATAAAACGAGTAGCATCTTTATTCACATGTGTCAATGAAATTATTGCGGAGATTGTACCAGATAGTACAGCGGCCCGTGCGGAATGACGAGATCGCGCTTGGCTATCAAGATTTGGCTTCCTTCGTCGCATGTAAAACAGTGGTTGTGAAGGGCCGGAGCGCTTGCTTTAGTAAAATTGTGCTGTAAAAGTGTTTCACGTTGAATACAGAGGTATCGTATTGCTTTTGTTCGTCGGCGTGCAAGGTGAAAAAAACGTGTAGTTGGAGGCGGGGCGGAAGTGTCCGGAGCGTGAGTGGGGGCGCTTGCCGGGCCTACCTCTGCCCGCGCTTCCGGAGCCACCGCGCCGCGCCGCCTCGCTCAGCCCAGCTCGCCCCGGCCGCTGAACCCGTCGTGTGCCGCGCCGCGGCGCCGCATCTTGGCGCGTGGGGGTGCGAGGCGGGGAGGGGAGGGGAGGGGCGGGGCGACGCGACGCGGCGCGGCGCGGCAGTGGCGAACAACGCGCATGGGATCCGCGCCGGTCTCCGCGGCAGCCGCCACCAGGCGGGCCGCTGGCGTTCGCCTCTAAATATAGGCGGCGCGGCGGTAGCGGTCATTTCGACGGCGAATTTATTTATGAACAAGGGCCTCCGCCGCCGCCGCCGGTGGCGGGGGTGGGAGTGGAGAGGGGGTGTGGGGCGAGGCGCGTTGCAGAGCTCGTCCTCCGCACTGCGCCGCCCGCGCCGCGCCAGCCGGCTGGCTGTGGAGGCCGCGATGCTGCTTCGCGAGGGATTGATTCCGATCGGCGGCGGCCTCCGCCTTGCGCCGCCCCGCCCCGCCCCGCCCCTCCCCTCACCGCCAGCCCCGCTACGCCCGCCCCCCACCCGCCGCGCCGCGCCGCGCACCCAGAATAGCGCCGAGGACCCGCGGCGGCGCTTGGCGGAGCGGGGAAACGGGCGCTGCGGCGGCGCGAGGTGGAGGCCGGAACCAAGGAAAGTTTCTCGCCTGCAATAGTTGCAACTTTTAAAATTATCTCTATTTAAAAACTAATGAACAAGTCGGTAAATTCATGTTAAATGTTTTGTGTATTGCGTAGTGTGTGAAATTTTGTTAATTGTATTCAGTACTGGGATCTACAGTTGTTTCGATAAACGAAATTTATTATTTTGTGTATTCCACAATGAGGTTAGTTCAGAATAGAGAATTCTTCTCCTGCCTCTGTACTCTTGGTAGCAATATAGAATTTTCCTTAAGATTGGAATTGAGTGAAGGAGACTTTAGCCTCTCCCATTTCCCAATTGTACGGAAAATCTTAAGGATTCCTCACAGGTGAAGGCCCCCTTCACTTCTACAGGATGGTTAGTAACTGTCTCCTCCACACGCAGTAATGGTGAATACCGGCCAGTATTGTTCCGGGTTCAACTGCGGGGATTGCGTTTTACTTGCGATTTGCGAGTCGCAGCACTGCGTCGGGGGATCAGAGGACTTGCTGTGCCAGCACGCCCGCCCTCGGAGCGTTTGCCATGCAGTTTTAAGCAGCCCTCTGTATAATCGGGAAGTGCGCACACGTCTTTTAAACACAGATTACCCTAGATGCAGCTCCCTTTTCTTGCTGAAGTACAGCCTAATTTCACGGCTTGAGGATACGTATGCTGGACTGGGGAGTGACTGTCGGAAATCCCCGATTGAGAGTAATGCTAGAGAAACTTTCAATACGACACTATTGCTTTTTTTTCTTCTCTTATAGTTATTTTAATCGACCTTTTTTTACGTTTGAGCCTTTAATATTTTCCTGTTTCATTGACGAAGCGAAGAGGTGATGGCGATCGTGGAAATCTTTCAGGGAATTTAAACGTGGTAAGCTTTAAAAAATTAAGATAGAAATGGGAAATGTGAAGAAAAACTTCAAAATGCTATTTTTTGCTAAAAAAAACTACCTTTTTTCGGATTTACTCTTCAAAAATTTCGAATTAAGAAATGATCTACTTTCATAGCAATCGATTAGTCATTGCAAACGTAATATTTTTAATTTTATTTAAGAATTTGAACCGTCTGGGCAGCTTGTTATTCATGGACGTAATTTCGGTAACTATTCGTCACATATTGTCCGCACTGTGTAGTTTAATGGAGGTCAAAAGTCTGCTGATGTATTTGGTGTGAACGCTATTCGATGGTCAGAAAATGGTGTTTTACAAGAAAAATTGGAGAGATGTCGGAGAGAATTTTTGCCTTGAGAGCCCTGTTGCAGCTTTCTTGTCAGCGTCTGGACACTGGCGCCGCCCGCCCGTTCCGTCCGCCTGAGCGCTGAGTGACGCTGTCGAGGGCGGATGGGCAGCGGTCTGGTCTGGTCTGGTCGCGCCCCGCCTCGCGCCGTCGCTGGCGCCGCCGCCCCATTCAAGCGCGTGTCAGGCGACGGGCGGCCGCGCGCGCGGAGACACTTTTCGTTCAGACCACTTACGTTTTTATATGCGCGTATTCTCGGACGCTCGCTATTTTCGTCCGCGTGGGTGGCTCTGTTTTCGAAAACGCGGCGGCGACCTTTGGGTGACGTGGAAAGCGCGCCCGGCTCGAGTCGGGCTGCGAGAGGGCCCTGCGCTGTCAAATAGCAGGCTCTACGAGGCACAAACGCGAAGGTGTTGGCCGAAGTTGCCGAGTTGAGCCTTCGGAGGGAGGGCTAGCGAGGGATGGTTATTTTCGGTCGGGACGATCGGCAACGATAGCAAAGGCCGCACGTAGTGTTGTGTGCACAGGGAGCGTTGTTGTCAAGTTTCTTCTCTCACCTGTCGGCGGGCGCGCGCGCGCGCCTTTTCTTAGCTTCCGAAGGGCTGCCACTGTCTGCGGTGCCGGGGGCGGGGCAGGAGGAGAGGAGGGTGCTATCTGCGACAGGCGCCCGCCCGCCCGCCGTGACGTGTAATCGGTAGATAATATGCTGTGAATGGATGTGAGCGCGTCACCGTCGGCGAAATGTGGGCAAAAGGCGAAAACGTCATACACATCGACGGACGGTTGCTCCCTACATGCTTAACTGTGAGACCGGCCTGCAATAGTTTCTAGTGATTCTGGAAATGTGATGCTTATCGGGCTGGCAGACCACCAAACGCGTAATCTGGGAATTCAATGCCGTTGCGAAAGCAGAGTACTGACCAGTGCCTTCTCATTACAGTGAATAGTTGGTGTGTCGAACATGTTTCAGGGTCGTAGCAAGAATTGAGTGGGACAAAAACCTTCATAGTTTTTTTTCTGAGCTCCTATGCGCGGTGGCAGTTCGAAAGTATCTCTGTAGATTACATTTTTAATACATGTTCCCCGCGTCAAAAATTGGTTAAATCTTCCTTAAAAAAGAAGAAAAGGTTTATAAATATCACCCGACTGCACGTCACCGGTCTGGGGTTAAAAAATGTAATGTTCAAGTATGAACATTAACAACAAAACGGAGCCTACTGTCTACCATATTGTTTTTATAGTCACTTTATATAGCATTTGACATGCAGGACATCAATTCGAATTTATAGATACCTAACATATGGCAATTTGTGAAACCTTTTAGACAAATACTTGAAGGAAATGGTGCCTAGAGTTCGTTACATTGAATTTTTGCGTACTTTATATATAGCCTGTGACATTCACTCTGTCAAGACGAATGTAAGCACGCGTCATATAAGAATAATTGTAGTATCTGTAAGACTATAGGTGGTAGCAAAGGAACCCAGATACCTCGTCATGAAAACATAATTCCCCTTTATGCTTCGCGCAATCGGGCAAACATATGAAATGGCATTAGTCTGTCTAACATACGAAAAACTGATTTCTTCTCTGGTAGAAAATAATTACCCGTAATTATTGTTTACCAGAGAAGAAATAAGTTTTCCGTATGTTCACGTATGAAGGCTAGTGATACCACTAGGTTAATTTGCGTGGACAAGGCACGCTAATCCCGTAAATTCAGTTACATGTTGATTGGTTAACTGGTTAACAGTTCAGCTGATTCCAAAGTTCAAATTTTTCAGTTACCATTCATGATTGAATAGTTCGTTGAATAGTTGAATCGAAAATTCACAGTAGTCATTCATGTTTAGGTTAGATGGTTACTAAAAAACAACAACAACAACAACAACAACAACAACCTCGTAGGTTCGTAAAAACCGCAGCTTCATTTTTCGGTTTCGATATGACTAATATTTATATCGACGACCGGAATTGAATAGTTTATTTCAGAAACCCGTCAAACGCCAAAATCTAAAATACCCATTAGCTGCGGATTATTGTTCCAAGAGGATAAACACATCGTATAGTGCATATTTATATGAAAAAATATTCATTTATCAACTGTTTTAAAAAATAAAAATAATTTGAAATCGGACAAATTGGGAAATTGTTTTGTCAGTTTTCTCGAAATGGATATGGCGTTTGACGGGTTTCTGAAATTAACTATTCAATTGGCAAGTAGAGAAAAGGCTGTATTTGCCATGAGTCTGAGGTTTTCTAGGAGAACGAATTACTGTCCGGAGAGATTCGATCCCGCGGCCGTCGGTCTAGCCAGTACACCTTCTAATCATCTCGGCCAGAATGGTACTGTTACTGGTACCCCAAAATTGGTACTGGTACTGGTTCCCTTACGTAATTTGAAGTAATTTAAGTTGGCGTTCAGCTTCGATAGCACAATACGTGGAAGGCAGGAGGGAAGGCGTTTCGGCAGGTGATGGTGCGAGCGTGTTTGGAGTGGCGGATGCGCGGGAGGCTCGCAAAGAGCACTGGCGTCGGGCGCGCGGGGCCCGCGGGGCGGCGCGGGCGTGTCCAGCGGCGGCTGGCGCGCGCCTAATGCGCGCACCGAGCGGCGCACAGCTAAGTATATCCCGCGTAACCCACTTCCAGCGCGTCGCCGCCTCGCCTCGCCTCGCGTCGCGTCGCGTCGCCGGCCGTCACTTCCTCTGCCGACTGCGACGTGGTGCGGTACGCCACGCCAGCCACGCCACGCCACGCGTCGCCGCGCCTCCCTCCGCGCCCTGCGCCGCCGGTGATACAAGCAGCGCATTGTAACCCGAACCACGTGCTGAGCCGCGCCGCGCCGCGCCGCGCCGCAGTGCGACCCGCTGCGCGCCAGCGCCCGCGGCGCTCGCGAATTTTCACCGCCGTCGACTGCGTTAGTGCTGGGATCTGGGTGCTGTCCGGTTTAAATATAGCGACTCGAGACAGATCATCAGCTGTGCCGCGGTTATCCAATCGGGAGTTTCTGTTTCATTAATTAGTCTTAACGAAGCTCCTGGATGAATAACCGTGTCCAGCTGAGGATCTGTCAAGTCATTTTTAAATCGGACAATAAAGATAGATCCCCTACGCATTTCGGTTTCTTCAGTGGTGCTGTTCGCACTTGCTCCCTTCTGCACTTCTCTGTTCCTTCTTTTCCTTTCTATATTGTATCTCTTGCTTTCCGTTGAGTCGACACGTCTTTTAACATTGAAAAACAAATTAAAGGAGCTCTCATTTTCATTGCTTTCGTAGAAAACTTCTCCTATTCCTTGACGTTCTTGTCTTTTCCCTCCCAGCGCTGTGGTTTCAGTTATCGCGTTCAGCCGGTAAAGTGACGTTTTATCAGTTCAAGTAATTAAGAATCTATCTTTTTTTTAAAAAAAACCTCTCAAACTATCGCAAGTTGGTCTTGAATTTGAGCAGGAAACAATATTATCATTACAACGTCATAAACAATGTTATTGTGAAATACAAACGAGAGAAATAATTATTCTTAACTAGTTTTATTCATGAATCTGACCTAAACAGCGTGCAGTGCTTAAGGTCAGATAAAATCGCGATAAGGTCAGATAAAATATTGTGGTGGGAAACGAGCAGTGTTAGAAATTTACAAATAATTCACATTTTCAATTTAAAATTCAGTGGACTGCATTTGTACAAAAATATCTGAAAAATATCTGCAATGGATTTTAAGAATTTGAACTTCGTGCAAACGAAAGAAGTATTCCACCTATATTGGATGTCTTCATTTGGGCCAAAATAGTTGCGGGATATCTATCGATTGTGGGAAACGAGCTGTGTACTACGTAGGAGCTGTTCACAAAGGGGCGGAGACAAGGGGACAGCAAAAGGCATCGGAGTCAAAATCTCTGCCGATAATTACAAATTTGCAATGTGTGCAAATACCAATAATTCTATAGTGCTCCGTAGTAATGAGTGTTGTTCAAACTCCATTGAGTGCTGTGTAGCATGTACGCTAGCACACGCGTGAGGTTGGTTAACGGCTCTTGCGCCCGGAGGCGAACCGCAGCTGAAGTTTGGCGAGGGGGCGGGGCGGGGCGGGGCGGGGCGGGGCTGGACGGGGCTGGACGGGGCTGGGCGCGTGCGCGTGGGAATGCGCGGGGCCTCGAGGGCGGGGAGGGCAGGCCGAGCGAAGCGGCGCGGCGCGGCGCGTGGGCGGCGAGCGACAGGCCGGACGCCGTGGGCGCCCCACTGCCCCTGCGCGCGGAAAGCGGCGGGGGCGACGCGCGAAAATTCCAAGCACTTGCGCTTGACGGGCTGGCGGTGGTTGACCCGGAGGGCAGCAGGCAACTCTGGGCATCCGTGGCTTAGGTACTGTGACCGCGGGGCAAATAATAGATTGAAGGAGGTTTATTACTCTCCTATTGGCCGTAATTAATGTAAGCGGATAAGCTACTGTAAGCAAATTTCAACTCGCCTGTATTAAACGGTTTACGCAATGCAGTGTTGGAATGGGTTATTTTTAAATGTGTATTCGACGCATCGCTCCCTTTGGACCGCAATTATTAAATATTATTGTATTTCCCTTTCCTGAGGTGTAACGTGAACATTCAGCAGAAAAAAAAGAACATCAAAGTTTTTGTGTTTTTATTTTTATTTTAGAATATCAAAGTTAAAAAAATGTTTGACACGTGCACTTAGAAAATGTGGCATAATTTCTAGGATTTATTTTAATTAATCGGACTTTGAAATTCTTCGAAGATAACTCAAATGTCGTAATAGCCTCCAGTTTCACTGGTTTTAACTGTATAAATGTTGCGTTCGATACGTCTTATCAATTTTCATTATACGTGTGTGTCCATTTAGGGAACTGTTGGAAGGGAAGACTCGAGGGTTCTCATTAGAACTGTTAGACCCAAGGGTTCTCTGACACTTTCTTGGGTTTTGAAATCGAATGTTCTTGTCGGGGTGCCTTTGGTTTGTAGTAACTCGCTGATTTGAGCTATTGTAAATTGTTTGTCTAGCATTGACTGTGTGGCAAATATGGAATAGAACTAAGTTTTATGTTTCAAAAGGCGTTTAGTTGTACCGGAGAGGTAGAAATGTAAAACCTTAAAAATAATTAAAATCCCCCGTGTTGCCGAGTAGAATGCTTACTGCACAGAGAGAAGCGTTGTATGGCGAATGCCGTGGCGGAGCCCGGGTGGCGAGAGGTGCCCGTAGAGCCGGGGGAGGGGGAGGGGTTCCCGGAAAGGCGGCCCGCGGCGCAGATAACGCGCGTCGACGCGCACGCAGGCGGCGCCCGCCCCGCCCCGCCGCGCCGCGCCTTCCGCCAGGGGGCTTGACATCATCGCCGGCCCCAGCGCGGCCCTCCCTCCCTCCCTCCCTCCCTCCCTCCCTCCCTCCATCGCGGCCAGGTCACCCCCCCCCCCACCGCCATGGCGGAACTCGGACGCTGGCTTCGCCCCTTTGCCTGCCTCGCTCCTCCACCGCTTGTGCTTGTGGGGGGGCGAGGGAACTCGGACCCTCGCTGTGCAACGGATGCGTTGGAGGATGTCCCTTTCGATAACCTTTGGACGTTTCACCAGTCATTCGCATCTGTTCCTCAGACGCTCACCACTCACCGGCTTCCTAGTGAACGCTTTTTGTTGTTAGGTTGTAGACGAGACCATTCGAATAGTTTTTTCATCAGCGCGTATTTTGTTAATAACAAGCATAATGTGAAGTTCTTTAAAGTGTGTAATTGGGCTAGAGACCTCACAAGACTTCTCTGAATGCCTTTCGTTGAGATTGGCGCTTTTCCCCCAAATTTTGAAATTTTTAAAGGACTTGTATTGTTCATGCGTCCAAAGCTTGGACGCTCTGTTGCCCTTTCTGGTCCCGAAGAAGGCCACGGCATCACAGCCAAAGCTGATATACCAGCCCACGACGGGGTATCGCCGGTCATTCAAGAGCAATTCCATGAAAATATACCTGTTAAACACAATTTTAATCCTGTCTTCCGCGAAAGTTGTTGATAGAATTATTATATGTGACTGTAATGCTGACACTAAAGGTAGTGTGCATATTTATTCTGGTAAATTTCTGTCCAATCGGTCCGGCTGTGGATAGATTCCACAATGAAGTAATAAGTAAACTTTGCAATCGGTGTATATTCTCTGTGTTGACCTTTAACGGTGACACGGTGTCTCGTTTCCCCGTTCGTCGTTATGAGTACTAAGCGGGTGGCCTTGATCGCGCAAACCGTTTGTCTTCTTTGAATGCGACTTCGAGGAGCGGCGAGGAGATAAGATTAGTTAATCTGGTAACAATACGACTTTAATCTCGCATCTTGTGACGTGAGCTCTTATTATGACGGACGACTTTGCCTTGAGTAACCATTTTGCTTCATAATTGACGGTTCTGGGTCATGTAATATGATACATAATATTATAATATTAAATGTTTCATTTGTATTCACATTAGCAGTTGTAATGACTAAATAATACGCTTGGTATTTGAATGTTAATTTGTGTACACCGTCTCCCTTTTCATTCTCTTTGCGTTTATTCAGCCGTCAAGTTTCCTTTTTTCTCCCAATCTCGGTTCTTTCTGTTACTGTCGATGCCCTCCATAACCGAAATCTTGACGGACACTGTGATAAGATACACCTGTGTTTATAGGACACTTATACACCATTTATAGAGTCCTTTGGTGCGTCTGATACGACCTTGTGATTGGTTATAAAAACATTGTTTCTCGGGCTTCATGATCGTATATGATCTTGTGAACGAATCCTGTGGATGTTCGCGGCGCAGAGGGCCCCAAGAGGAGTCGAATCCGATATCGAAGGAAGCGGTGACGTGGGAGGCGCCTTGAGCCCCGCCGCAACGCCGCGCTCGTGTTTCCGAGGCAGTTGGCATTGGCGCTTTTTGCTGCGAGATCGCGCGCCCACCATGCCCTTTTCCAGTACGCCGCCTCTTGACAAATAATTTTACTCTTATTAGTAGTTTTTTTCTTCGTTTATTGTGTATCTTTTAATTATAACAATATTAAGGCTCTTTTTCTTTGGTATTGAAGATATTAAGAAATTGCGTTTCCCGTAGAAGGGGGTTGAAACGTTTTCTATGTTTCATGAATTTATGTCGGCCGAGTACTCTGAAGATTTCATGCATGTGAAAAAAAGGAAATTCTGGAAATGCGTGCATCCAAGTTCCATATTACAGCCTTCCGCCCTTTCTTCCGTAAAAAGTGTAGAATTGTTTCCTGTGTTGCAATTAGTATTACTTTTTTTAAAAATCGAAATCAAAATATAAATATAGTAAGAGTTAATGAAGTCTTCTAAATTGAAATGGTTTCGTTCACCTTGATCTAGACATCTCATGTAACTTCTATTAGCGTTTTATGTATCGGAATCGTTCAACTCTATCCTATTTTTCTCACAATATGTGAAATCATGTTCTATTTTTAGTCGAATACGAATTTTCGATTTCATCACTTTAGATTGTCTCATTTTTGGTAGGTGTGGTGGGTACGCTTGTTTCAGTGTGTTTCACATAGGGCCCCTATACAAAGTTGTATATTCCTTTGATTTGTGATTCAATTAATAATATTCGTTATTTATACCAGAGAAAACGGCCCATATTGTGATTTCTTCTAAATTGAAATGGTTTCGTTCACCTTCATTCGCCGCATTCATATTGTGATTTTCATGGAGCATTTTTTGCTCTCCACTTTCCTCTCTCGTCCCGAAGTCGAGTGTTTAGCTATTTATACATCCTTGCGTGTCTTTCCGCCTCTCAGTGGCGTGAATGACTCGGACAGTGAAGCAAATACGAGACCCCGGACACTGGCGCAACACAGCACATAAAAGCACGAGTACAAAGACTGAGTGGATGTCTTTTAATATTTGTAATACAATGTGTTTAAAGTGTATTTCAGATTTTCAAACGCATGTACATTTAATTGTGACCCCCCTCTCATCCCACCCCTCAACACGCAAACTTCATTGCCCTTTATTGTCTTACGTTGACTGAATCAAAATTGCCAGGGTTTCCGTTTGAAATGTGCTGTTAACTGTATTACTAATTTCTAATGCGCGCAAAAATTGAATTAAATACCTACAGCCTCCGGCAATGAGAGATGTCTGTGGATTCATTAGATATTCAAGAGCACGAGAAAAATCTTAAAACGAAATGTATATTACTAATTTCCAGTCAGCGAAGAAATTGAAAGAAAACTTGCAGATTCCGGCCTTTGAGAAGTGCCTATGGTTTTGTTAGGCAACCAAGAACTCAACAAACCCCTAAAGGTCTATAAAGCTAATTTGAAATGCGCGCGGAAATTGAAATGAAACAAAGCAACCTGGCCACATCAGAGGTGGTTTCGAAGCAAAAAAGTAAATTACTGATTTCTAATATTCGAAGAAATTGAGTAAAATGTGCATCCACCGAACATGTGGTACGTATGATTTCGTTGGATACCTAGGAACTTGGGGGAGGGGGGGCCAAATAAATATATAAATTATTAATTTCCAATGCGCCCAGCAATTGAAAGGAAACTATGGGGCCTCCCGCTATGTGCGAGGTAACTATAAGTAACTATTTTTCCAGAGTAGCTAGGTGTCTAACTATGTTTGTTTGACACCTAGCTACTCTGCAAAAATCCAAATGCAATGAATAATTTCGACTTACTGAAAATGCAAATATTTGATAGTGTTATTCTGCCTATTGCCGTAGTTCGCGTACAGAATTCGCGTTCGTATCCAGTGCATCGCTGCTTCTATCGAAACCACTTTTTTGTATTCTTGGTATATAAAGAACTGTTGTATTGTGTATCTCCGTATGTACTATACTATATTATTGCGGTAGACTGAAGAGTGTATCGTGAAGACTGTTTTTGTTAAAATATCTAATTTATTGCCCTGTTAGCAGAGAGTATTTTGTTTGTTGTTTTTGAGCAGCTTTCTGCTTTTCGGATAAAAATTTTGTTCAGCATTTTTGCTGCCGGACGCCATTAGTAGATACTAGTTTCGTTTCTGCCATAATTGTTCTTTCCTCGTGTAACTCATTCATTCATGGATATCATTTTGATAAATCGGAACTTGCAGTGGCGGCTCGTTGCGTCAAAAAGTTAATGAACGTATGGCGGAATGGCGGCCTCATTTTTCTCCGACTAAGAACTCTATCGTACGCGTGGCACTGTGAATGAATGTGCGAATGTCGTCTGCTGTAAATGTTTGAAAGCAGCCGAGATCTCCCACTATTTAACGAAGTAGTGCTCAGCCCGTCTTGGAGAATATGAAGCATTAGGTTGATGGTGGTGTTTTTTTTTTAATTTATGTATTTATTTATTTATTTATTTATTTATTTATTTAAATCAGAGTTTGTGGAACTATTGAAACCTGTTCGTTTTCAGTTTAAACGTAAATTGATGCTACAAGTTCATGAAATACCTACATGTAAAAATGTATCTTGCAATTCGCCCAGCCCTTAATTTTTGCTCACTCCTACCCTCAGGGAACCCAGAATCGGGGTGCGGAGCCCTCCGCTTGTGCGAAAGCTGGGCGCAGGTCGATCGCGTCCTCTTCTGACGGCCCTGGTCCACTCCCCAAGTCGGTTGAGTCGTAGACTAGCGCAATGGAGCTATAGGCCCACCGCCCTCCGCTCGCAACCCACGGTTTGTCAGCAGCCCTGCGCTGTAAGCATTGTGGCTTCCAGGTAGCAGTACGGAGTATCTTGATATGATCAAGGGACCAATGTAACGTTGAAACACTCATACTACGTATATTAAAGTATTTCAATTACGATTTTTATCGTAGCGCTAGTCTGCTAGAACTGACACAGACGCCACTGGCACTTGCTACAGAAGAGGAGGCCCCGCGTTGTACTCTAGTTCGATGGCCTCCCAGCCAAGTCTTCACAGAGGCGAGCACAAGAGCGAAGAGACAACCGTATCTTGCCGATATATTTAATGCCGGGCCGTGTATCTTCCCTATTAGACTCGCCTGGCTCGGCTTTTCGCCTGGCGTCTGCGCGTCACGAATTTCTTTTCCCTTTACGCTTCCCGTTCCTCTTCCTGTTTACTCCTCCCGTCCCGAAGTTGGTCTGTCGTGCCGTCTTTACGCGCACTTCGTAAAAAGAAAGGCGCTGGCCCCGGCGGCCGACGAGTTGCACAGCCGGTGTGGTTTTCCGCCTCGAAGCGCGCGCGCGCCTCTCGCCCGCGTGTGATTCACTGCCGCCCCTCCGCTCCGCACTGCCAAAGCCTCGGCACGACTACGTATACGAAAGCGTAGCCGTGTACCCTGCAAGCTACAGGACATTTCTAGAATTCATGAAGCTCATGTCGAGCGGCGACAGAAAACCTCGTTTGGATGAATTATTACTAGGTTCTTACCAATTGCATCAAATGTAAATCGCGGAACGGCCGTGTTGTCATCCATGTTTCAAAAAGTGATAGGCTTATCTGCCGAAACATCAACGAAATGTGCTGTTGAAAGAAAGGCACAACTTATCAGGGGAATTTTTGAATTTGATTATGATTTCCTGGGAGAGAGGAAATTAAGTAGTTTCTCATTTCAGTCGAAAATTTGTGGATTCCATGTAATTATAACAATGTGTTTCACAAACGACCTCAAAACATATTTTGGGAATTATTTGTATGTTGTGGGCGATTATTTCCTTCCATTCACCTTCAACCTAGAGTATTTTTCAGTTTTTAGTCACCATACATACTCTTGCTGTTTTGAAGCGAACTTAGTGGAATAGTGCATTAGTTGTAACAAGGTGACTGCTGCCGTGCTATTCCTGGATGAAACGTCGCTACCTGAAGGTGCGACCGCAGCTGGGGAGCTCTCTAGATTTAATAGTAGCAAGGCTGTTCCTCGGAGGCCCGCAATTATGATACATGCAAATCTGCTAACCACTTCTCTTCTAGTGCCGTGCGTAACGGGGTGTTGGCGACAAATTACTGGTATTTAAACTTATCTAATATTATGCAATATCTAGATTCTAGACGAATGAGAAACGTAGTGGTTTGCTTTTCACACCACAACACACTCCCCAGCCTTTTCAAGAATCACCACAATCTTAACACAGCGGTTGTTACAGGCACCACCTTTTTGATCAGACGTTGAAGTCAATATACGTTTTTCGTGCTACTAAAAAGTTCCTCTTTTTATGTTTTACGCGAAGCGTTCCGTGTTTTCTGCGGAGAAGGCCATGTTACCTTGAGGCGTCCGCTTTGGAAATGTTGATAACGGTCTGTATCGCGCCGCGTCATGACGTCCGTCCCGTAGCCTGTTGATGAGTCAAACCGTTGAGGGAACACATGTTGCTTCGATTGTCGTGCAATCGCCTCGATCGCACGTAATAAACTATTAGTATGATAAATGTGGCTGCATTATGCGAACGTATAAAGCAATGTCCGCGGTGAATAGATTGTGAGACCGAAAGGTGGTGCGATTGACGAAAATCTTGAATGTGGAAGGAGTGATTGACGCCCTTACAGTGGGTAATCAGGTGGTCTAGAACATGTTTTTCATCCCTCTTAATTTTTTACTATTCGTTTAGTTAACTAGTTCATTGAAATTTACAGGACACGTTCCCAAATTTTCTGCTTAAACATTTTCTGTTGATCAAAAATTACGTGAACCAGTCCACTTCATAATACTTATACTCGGAAGGGAATTCCTGTATTACTAAATTTAGTGATGCTTCCTGCGTCGTTCTATGGTGAGCAATCCTATACAAATTCTTGAATATTTTTCCAAGAAACTAAAATGTGCCAATCTTGATCAAAAGTGTAATACTGCCGGGGAAATCATTCGTGGTGTTACTTATTTCGTCTAAAATGTGCCGTTGAACATATATGTATTGCGGGTTGCAGCGGAAGTGCAAGACCTTGAATAAGACGCCTGGAGAACATAGCTGCTAGTAGTAACCCACCGCGATACCCTGGCTTTTATTTTCCTCAATCATATATTAGATAGACCAAATAATTATTATAGTTTAAAATAAAATTAATTCATTTTACAACCGTTGATGCCCTGATTTCTCCCCGCACCTGAACCATCCCATCCCGCAAACACGCTCGAGAATTACGGGTCACCCCCCCCCCCTACACACACACATATTAACACATCCGTTAGAAAAGAAAGTGTTGAAGCAAACATTTTAATACAATTCTAAAATTTGCTATTCTATGAATTCGATATACTGCACTTGTCAACCCTTATCTTGGAGTATGGTTACTCAGAAGAGTCGAATTACGAAAATGTTACAGGTCCCAAAAGATCTCATCTTGTAGATATGGCCTGAGAAACGTACTATATATTCAGCTCCTTGGCATAGAAAATCAAGGATTCAGGACCTAGAACACGTGTTTTTTCGACCATGAAAAAACACCCATTTCGCGCACTTAGTATGAAAACTATTATATAATTTATTACAGTAACGAAAGTCATTCAGTATATCAATTGAATACATTGTAAATAACTATTTCTAATTAATTCAGAATGAATGTGCGCTACACTGACAGCCTACTATTCGCGCCCACGTCTGCGTTTGCCCGACGAACATAAATTAATTTTAACACTTTAACTGACATGCCGAATTTGGTAATTTTGTGGCAAGCTCGAGCTGTTTTGTGGAGGTGTATATATATTACACACACACATTATATATATATATATATATATATATATATATATATATATATATATATATATAAACACATGTTGCGCTATCTGCAAAAATTACGAAACTAAACCTGGACTATGATCCAGGAGGCCTGGGAAACCTATTCACCCATCAGTTTTCACAAGAACTGTGGATCAAATGTATGCTCGCAGCCCTAAAGTTGTGTGTTCAGATTTAGTATGCACGTGACCCTGATACACAGGTAGAAGGGATGCCCTGTGTATCAGTTTTGCTAGACGTGGCAGGCAGTGGTACATATATATATATATATATATATATATATATATATATATATATATATAAAGGAAAACTTACTTAAAACTTTCTCTAATTACACATTTAGTACAGCTCTTGAAGTTCTTTAGCGAGTTAGCCTTGTTGATGTTGATTTGTTAATTGTTTCTTTCGTGTTCATTTCCTTGCGAGCGCTTGTGCGTTAATCGTGCGTCGCCGCAGAGCACGTGCTCGCCCCATCAGCTGGCGTTGGGGATGGAAGCGGGTGGGCCGGCGGGCGCTTCCTGGCCGGGGCGGCGTGGCGCCGCTGGTTGCGACGCGACTGCGAAGCGCCCGGCCTGTATTTTTGCGTCAGACGCACGCAGTTCCTCCTCCCCGCCATTCCGCCTGCTTGGACGACGGCCAGTGCCCGACGCGCCGTGGCGCCCCTGCCCCGCTCGCATCCCCGCCCGTCCCCGCGCACAGACTCTGCGGCGGCGGGGGGGCTTAGCCGCCGCCGGTGGCCAGCGCGCAAGGTCGATCACGTGCCCGTGTGCAGTGCACCGCCGTGAATGACTCGCTGGCAACCGGCGCGTTCGCATTCCAGAGCTACGCGCTTCGTTCTGGACCTCCGGTCCCATCAGCTGCCCCTCGCCCTGTCATAACGTCGTTAACATATTTGTTTAATTCCGTTATCATTAACAACAAGGTCCGGTTCAGGCTGTAAGATTAGCGTCGAGGGATACTATATATATAATTACGGTACCCATCAGGTTTTTCGTAGGAAATCAAGAAGGGGTTTACCGTAAAGTGCTTTGGCGGATGAGCAGACGTGCCTGCGGTTTGCGCATCGCCAGCACATGAGGATATTTGCTTCAGGAGTAGCCTTGTGCGGTAAATATACTTGAATAATGAGGAAAAATGACAAAGATAATGAATTGTAATAAAAAAATGTGAGATGGAATGAATGGCGTACGTTGAAATGTTACGGGGTAAACCCTAAAACCTCGCTCGAATCCGTGTTGCCCTTCGTATTCCGAATGACGTGGACTGCATTATATTCCAGCACGTTGCCCACTTGTGAACCGTCGAAGAGGAACCTACCAGGCTAATATTTTTTTAAAAATCTGTGCAAGTTCTGGAGGAACGATTTTCCTCCTACATAATAATCGTGGGGTTCTTTGTGTAACATTATTTTATGGCAATGAAACATATTCCTCTCTTCTGAGTTCATGTTATTACCTCTTTCATCTGAACGCTTCCGCACAGACATTTTTTAAAATGAAAAATACTAGATGAATCGTATATCCAAATATTTTGAGCGACAGTGCGCGATACCACCCACAAAGCAATAATGTGGAAATCTCTTTGTGTGTGCGTGTGAGTGTGAAAACGTAACGCATTTTATTAATTTGCATATTGTATATTTGTTTGATAGCGTATGCTTATGGTGCCCATGTTCTGTTTCAGCTGTGCATCGACGACAACCTCGACATGGTGGAGTTCCTTGTGGAGAACGGGGCGGACGTGAACCGCGGCGACAACGAAGGCTGGACTCCCCTGCACGCAACGGCCTCGTGCGGCTTCGTCAGCATAGCAAAGTGAGCACCAAACCACACCACATACTAAACATCATATCGCACCTTACATATCACCACACATCTTACACCTCACCAGACAGCTTACACCACACCACACCTCACCATGTCATGCTCACCTCACATGCCACACCTCACCATACACTTTTCACCACACTACACCATACACCTTTCACCACACTACACCATACACCTTTCACCACACTACACCATACACCTTTCACCACACTACACCATACACCTTTCACCACACTACACCATACACCTTTCACCACACTACACACCACGTCACGCATTTTTTCTGCCATCGTGCTAGCACATCCCACCGCACCATACCCTCTCATTTATTTACATAATGCGCCTCTGGTATTTCGACTACAGGAAGGAATTGGACAACAATTTTTGTTGTTCAGCTGGCTAACTGAAGCTTAAATACATGACAAATAATTAGCAGGGTTCACTCTCTTTTCAATTGCAATTTTGTATTCGTATGCTTTTTTTGCCACTGCGTTATCAGAAGTAAATTAAGATTCAGAGTTGCTAATAATGAACAGGATTTGTATATAATTTTCACTTTGTGCGGCGTGACTCTTCTTCCTGAAATTAGACTATAAAATTACGTGGTGTCCTCTTACTTTCAAGAAAGCAAAGATTCAATCAGGAGAGTTTCCATAATCCTGACTTTAAGAACAAACGCGTTCAAATTTCTCCGTACGTCCTTGCAGTATTGAGACTGAATGGATGTTGAAGCGGTCATCTCGAAATTTGTCTTTAGACAAGGGTTACGGCGAGATTTATGAAATATGACGTCTTGTAAAATGTATGTTATGACGAAACTCCAAGAGACTGCATCCTGTGTGCAACAGACAAGTGTCAATATAAGTTCATATGAAATATCGCCAATTAAACACACTACTGGTACATATTGGGAAAGGAGCTATTAAAGGATAACGATTGAACCCTCTACTAATTAGTCGACGTCTAATTGCATTACGACTTTGCCATGCTCAACTAAAGCCAGTAGCGAAGAACATGGGAATTGGAAAAGAGATGAAGCACAGAAAGTATGTATCTAAATTTTGCACTTCATGCGCGTTCGTTGATAACCAACGCACCGAATGAAGGTCGAGGGGGAATTTCTCCGACCGCTCTTGCCTGAACATTTCGACCGATAGAAAGGCCGGTCTCGTGCGCGCGCTGCTCTGCGATCGCGCATTTCACTTGCGGCGCGGCGCGGCGCGGCGCGGCGCGGCGCGGCGCGGCGCGGCGCGGCGCGGCGCGCGGAGGCATGTCTGCGCGCTGGCGTTGCGTTGCGTTGCGCTGCTATGGCAAAAGAACCGTTGGGCGAGAAATCAGCCGATGCTCGCTACAAATAGACCGAAGATTATGTAGCAGGAGGTGGAACTAACGAGCCACGAATAGCCCCTGTACTCGACGTACTCCGGCTGCTCCAAATGCTGGAATCTCAGAACATATTTTTTCTTACTGGGTATATTTATTAAATACTAGCGTAGTGAAGCGTTTCCGACTCTTTCCACAGTTCGAAAAATAATGAAAGTAATTTAATTAGTGGTGTTTTTTTTTCTTTTCTTTTCTTTTTGTTTTTAATTTAGATTAAAACCCGAGATAATGTGGTCAATTCCCCGCTAGCAGACCTTGATGTGTAACATACTTAGGTTGTCCCAAACGATGGACTGGAAGGGGTCTACGTTATTTTCATCCCGTATGGTTCATTTGCTCTCTATTCCATGTGTCCCTGCCTGCTTTCTATTTGGTATATGGAAAGTATTAGCATTATCTCGAAGTATACGAAAAATTGGCCAGTTCCAACCAGTAGCCGAAGACGCATCGACTGACATCTCACTTGATCCAAACGGTAGACCGAAAAACTCTCTTTAACAGTGAGTGACGGGCGGACAGACGCATGTAGGATGATTATTATATGCGAGATGATAATCAGTCGAAACTTTACTGGGGAAATTACATAAATATGAAATATCAAAATAGAGGCTACACAGAAGGCGAGATTATAGAATGAAGTACGAGTAGATTTATAAGGAAAGTAACACTTTTATCTAGACCTAAAGAGAAGACGTTCTGGTAGTGCAGATTTGAGTTATCACTCGCTTTAATGTATGCTATTTTTTGTAATCTAGCTTTATAAACGACTTTTTACGTTACAAGAAATCTTTTATAAAATGGCATTTTAAGGCACGATTATGACGTATTTGATGTTTACGACAGGAATAATAGCGACATAACAAATTCAGTCAATTGTAGCGAGAGAGTCGTGGGTGGTGGCGGTAAATCGAACAGCCAACCACGTTTTTTTTCTGGCACAGATATCAAATACTCGTGACCTTCCAATAAACTTGTTTTCAAAAATTAACTTTCTCTTCTAAATTTATAATGGTATACAAAAAAATAAGTATGCAACTCGTTTATAATGTTGCTTTATTGCATTCGTACACATTTGAAAATTCGCTCCCAACGTCGCTCGTAAAAACTTCTACTGATGCAATGAATATTAACATTACAAAGTAGTTGAATAATATTTATTTGCATTCTGATCATCAACGGAGGAAAGGTTCGACTGGAGTTGCAAACAGGTGATATTGTGAACGTTGTAGAGATAGAAATCTGCAGCCACTGGTCTATGACCACTCGCCACTACGTTTTTTTCAGCCCTTCTGTAACTCGAGAGAAATGTACGTGTCTCCTGCATATCTTTCACCCCCCTTCTTTTAGTAACATAGATATCGCAAGTACACATTATGCCCCATATCTCTACCCCCTTCATTCTGCTGCCATCAATTCTGGCAACCTGTAGTTCTGGTGATGGTAACTTCACTGAAGATTTTTACGAATGTGCTGACAAATTAACAGGTAGCCCTTGAATAGAAATGTTCTTCCGAGCATTTTTTATTGAATGTTAAACTAGTAAAACGTGGTTTTACAAATTCTATAATATTAGGACTGCGGAGAGTTGAGGTATGGAGGCTTTGCTCATAAAATACGATTTCGGAGGAATTAACTTTCCATGCTGTTCGTCCGACGTGGTCTTTTGGAGGCTTCGGTGATGTTGCTGTGAGAAAGGAACGATTCACAGCAATGCATGCTCATAAATAAGTACTTTTCTGCAATTTCTTAAATTATAGTTTTTTCGCTCTTACTGCATTTTCTTGTTACATTACTTCATCCTTCCAGTAGTTTACAAAATGGTGCATTTTCTACAGGAGGCTTGAGCAGATTATCAGTTCGTGGATAAATTACTTCCTCTCTCTTTTCCAAATCTAACTTCTGCAGAAGGTGAAAGTATTATTCTATTAAGAAGAAAAGAGTTATTAAGTGTCGTAAAGATATGCTCCAAGGGTGCGAATATATCGTTGAAGCAATATTGAAAGCTCATATACCTTATATTACCCTTTCGTAATTGTAAACTTTATCATAGGATGGACACAATCTAAAAATGACTGGAACGTTTGTGATCGGAGCGATGGTTCTAGAGCTGCTGCAGTCGAAATGCATGGTTGCCTCTGTGTTCGAATCCGATGTCGCAGAGGGAGGGCCGACGCGTGTAGGACGCGGGGTGCAGGCGAGCTGGGCGGAGGGCGTCGCCGCGCGATTGTGATGTGGGGCAGAGGGAGAGGAGGTGATGCGGCGGCGCAGAAGAGGCCTCTGTGCGTCTCCGCCGCGGACGCTGTGATGGAGAGCGCGCGCGCGCCACAAGGCGCTTCTGTTCGGCACCGCGCCCCCGCCCCCCGCCCCCCCGCCCCCGCGCTCGGGCCCTCCGCTCTCGCGCTCGCGCACGCGCACCGGCAACCACTGAGCGAAGAAAACTGGGGCAATGACAGTAAACCGAGGAAATGGACACGTTGAATTTGACATTTCTGCACACATCAATCCGCTAGGAGGCATTCTTTTTTATTTTTACTTTTTATTGATGTGTTATAGCTTGTTATTGCCTTCAATACAAGTTCGAAACACGTAGCATAACTTACCTGGGTCGAGGGAAATATGAAAACAGTTTAATGATGCTACATGTTTCCTTACGGAGGGAAATATGGAAAGACAAGCAGGGTCAAGTTAACATCTATTTAATTAGTAAGTAAGTAAATCTGAATGAATAAAGTTAGGTGAAAAATAAAATTATGTTAGTACCACAAATTTTAACTGGTTTAATCACCTCGGGTAACAAAACAACACCATAAATGTTCACTACTTTATTTCACTTGGACAATTCATTTGAAAGTTTTGTAATTTTTTGTTTACAGTGAATTCCCGTAATGCTTTTACAACAGTATTTATGTCATTAATGTATTATATTGATACAAACTTAATTTTTCCTCCATCAGTGCATTCTGTGATGTCTCTACAAACACTTTTTATTAAATCTTGAAATTGGTGACCTATATGAGTTGTCATTGTACTGCAACCTATTACATTGGCCTGCATCGTTTTTGATATTTGTAATATTTTATTCGTTTTTTTAAGTGTTATTCACACTTATTCTGCAATCGGTATTTCCATATTAGCTCCATTTTTTTCTCTCTCTACAAGCCAATATGTTTTTGACATTTGTGGTCTTTATTAGATGTTAATGCTAATACAGTATATTACTTTTTTAGGAAAAGTATTATAATTGCTTGAAATTCGGTTATCTTTAACATGTACCATTAAGTTCTTCTATTTAGTACATGTTAAAGATGACTAAATTTCATCAATTAACATGAATAGAAAATGTAAAAATGACCCAAATATGTTTTGCTCCATAGTATGTGGTAAAGTGATGTTGCCAGGGCAATGATCAAACAGTAAGAGTTCTTCATTTGTGAAGGCCAGCTATTACTATTATGCTTATTTTGAAATGAGTTGAGAGATCAGGAACTTTACTTCACAGCTACAGTGTGTGTTACAGTAGGCTTAGACGATGAAACAAGGGAATCGTAAAGGCAATAACCAGTTGGTGAATCTATGGTGTGGAGGGAAGGAAAGGATCATTTAACATATACTACCTTTTCATGACGAAATTACGAGGTAATAATATTGAGAGATTTTATTTTATATTTCAGAGGTAGAGAGGTATCAAGATTGTTGTGACATCAATATGATGGCTGGTTGGTGTCTGAAAAGAGATGAATGTGGAGCCATACATAAATGAAAGGCGCTTAAGTTATCATTTCTATAAAATATTACGGTATTTAAAAAACTCTAAAATATAACAAAGGAAAAGTGAAATAGCTACGTTTAGTTCACTCATTTGCATTATTATTCTCGAGGGATGCATACAGAAATAAAATACAAGGGTATCATTTTTTCCTCAATATTTAGGTTTTTTCAAAATGTAATTGTCCATTAACAAAGGTTGCACTGAAATTATCTTGTGTTTAATTCATCTTATAATTACCTTCATATAAAATGCAGTTGTCATGTCTGTTAAATAAGTTATTGACCCTCTATAAACATAAAAGTCTTAATGATAAAAGCAGTATGTGTAGTGGTAATAGGATTCACAGCATAAAACCTAGGCTTGATTGAGGATAACTTATATTATTTTCTAGTTCAACATGGTCAATTCCTATAAAAAAGTTGAAAAAATGTAAACATAATCACTTTTTTTTAAAATCGCAAGCCAGTGGTATGTGTGCATATAACACTGTTTGTCTTTGTAGTAGATGATTCTCAAAACAACTTCTATAGTGAGTGTGTGAAGGGGGTCTATCGAAAATAAGATTTCTTGAAAGCCAGATTGGAATTGGCCATCTGATACCCAAATTGGAATTTGGGGCACTACAGCAAGAAGAGAGAGGCAAAATATCAGTGTTGATTATATAATTAGTGGGTATGAGAATGCATGAAGAGAACATACAGTTAGTAAGAGTTGGACCATTTTTTAATGTAACAAATACATTTAAATTGTATCAGATACATTTAAATTGCTTTTGGTTTTTATGATTTCATGCATAAATTTGTTCTCTGCTTGCATACCATAAAAAATTAGTGGAAAAATGAGTGGACATAAGTTGAGAAAATACAACTATTTCTTCAGAAAGTGGTCTGTACACTTTTTGTCTGGAAAACTCCCAATGTTATATTTGCAATGTCCAGCTTCAAGAAGGAATCAAAATATTTTTAGAAAACTATTTTAATTTTTTGTGGACATATTATAAATGTTTAACTAAAATAGATGAATTCAATTAAGAATTTTAATTCTTGGGAAGAAATAGGTTAAATATAAAATTAAGTATATCCTTCTTACTATCTTAATGCCAGGAAAATTTAATATTAAACCTCTTTACATAAAGCTTACTGCAAACAGATTATGTAATATATGGTCATATAACATAATTGCAAATGAAGTACTAGTGTAGGGGGTGCATATGTGCTGACATGTGTGCTGATGGGTGCAGGTACCTGATTGAGAATGGGGGTGATGTGGCCGCTGCCAACAATGATGCAGAGCTGCCTGTGGATCTGGCGGAGACGGATGAGATGGAGGAGCTGCTGCGGGAGGTCCTCATTGACAGAGGTATGCTCTCCTACCCACCCACTCTTACTGAAATAAAAGTTAAGGAAAAGAATTTTAGAACCTTTCATCCCCAATATAACACTTTTTAATTCTCTTAGGATATTTTTCTTGGCAAAAGCTTGTTGAGAAGATTGAACCTTTAAATTTTTAAGTTTACAAGATACAATGAAAGGTGAAGGGGAACAAAACAGAATGGCTTACGCTTTGTATGCTAAAAAGTGGATCAGATGGGGGGGTGTCTTATGCAAAATGGTTTAACAGTGCTAATGTGCCACATTTTAATATTGAAAATAGATTGTCACAAATTACTAATACTAGACCCCACTGGAATCCAAACCTGGAACCTTTTTTATCCAGAAAGTTGCTCTAACCATTTGCGCTACGAAATCAAATCTTGCATGTGTAACAGTTCCATTATTCCTTTTGGCTATGGAATCAAATGTCGCATTTGTGGCAATTTCATTTTCACTTTTTGTACCATTTGTGCGAAAATATAAGATTGCTGATTTTTATAAGAAGGTTAAATTCTCACCAATGCAGTATTTGTTTCCACCAGTTAAATTTTGGTTGATTAGAGTATTTGTCTGTGTTGGAGAAGAACGCGTGCTTGAAACCTGGTGGGATCAAATATTTGCACTTAGCCAATCCATTTTTGATAGTTTGTAAGATACGGATAAATTGCCGGCCATCTTAGATTACTTAGAAAGCAAAGTACGACTCTGCCTTATCTAGGAGTGAACATCTTTTAACCACAATTACCTGTGAAATTTTTGTTTCGTGATTTTTATTACAAACTAGTTAAATACTGTTTTCTGAGTTTTGTTTTAGGAATTCTTTTTCCCAAATTACTTCTTTCACCTTCTCATCCTTCAAAGCCTTAAATGGAAACCATATACCTCACTAAATGTCATCACCATTCCTGGTTAGTTGCTGGAATTAATCCTACTATATTTTCAACGATTCATGCAGATTTATAGACATCCAAGTTTTGAACAGGCTCTCCTGAGTGTTCGATAAAATTATTTAATTTTGTTTTCTATTAGTTACTTTAGAGACATTAAGGATAGTTTTCATGAACACAGCTTAAATTGATAGTTATGTAAGTTTACCAAGAACTGAAATTGACTTTTGAACAAATTTAGTTTCATAGGCAAAACTTTATGAAGTAAACTTCAACGAAAGTAAACTTCAATGAGTTACAAAAGTTAAAAGTTACTATTATATTTCACAACTGGTAAACATTCCATTCCAACTAGCCCAGGGAATTGAGATCTTTCATACACACAACAAGCATTTTCATAACATTCGGCTTCATTTGGGAGTGATACACACTGTGTACGTGAGTCTGCCGAATCAACAACAATCAACATGGATACTCTTTTAATTATTCTGCATCCTTACTCCTTGCAAATTGCCAGCAACAATTTGAAAGTTACTTGAAAACCTAAAAAGTGCATCAACTATTGACATTGACAAAATAAAATTCAATAAATGAGTAGCTGAACATACCCTCACCAAATATTGACAACTCAATGTTAATACTTTTTTAAAAATTGTGATTTTACCTGTTGAATAACATCTTTGAGAAATTAAAAACTGAGTTGTGGGAGTCCTCTACCATGATCCTATCACAGGTCATTTCTTAACATGATGAAAATCGGTGATTTCAACTGAAGTTGCTTTCTAAGTGTATCTTCTTCAAAGTAATGACTATTAAATGGAAATACTTACATGCTAGCTTCAGAGTTTGAGTCAGTCTTAAGTATAGTTCACAGATACAACCCTTAAACAGTTTTACATTTGCAAGACTCGATGAGAAATAAGACATAAAATATTTTTCTTGTCAATATGCTCAATTAGAAGAACAGTATGGGATATTGATTTCATGCAAAGAAACAAAGGATTCTTCTGTAATAATTATTCTGTAGTACTTTCTTGAAGTGAACTTACTTTATTGTTTCCTTAACCATGTTCAAATAAGCTATGCCTTTTTCATTAATGCCAGATCAAAACTCAGAATTCCAAGGAATGTTTTACAACCCAAAGTACCCAGAACAAATGTTTTTTACTGAGGTTCCTTTGTCCAAACTCAGATATAATGCTAAAATTTCAAATATGCAGACATCACTAAAACAAACTTGGAAAAAACTCTGAACAAGAATCTATTCTACAAGAATTCTACTTGAAATTCTTTTGCAAAAAATTATCTAACTTTTGTTTCAAATATAGCAAAGTTGCATTCAAGAACCCATGTTCCCAAGCAGGATAGTTTTTAGCAGAACTTTTGGTCAATCTTTCTCCTTTTTTTCTGTGTGTCTCTTTCTCTTATTCGCTCTTTGACTCCTTTCTCTTTTTTCTCTCTAGAAATTAAAACTTCATTGATATGTTTAGGTAAGACTGTACATGAGTTCGGCACATGCGAATTACAGAGTTTACTTTTGACTACTGTTAATTTTTTGACATAAGAATGAATTTTTTTAATAGAACACCATTGTAGGTTATCACAAAAGGCTTATTGGCATGCCAATTTAAATGTACATAGATTTTGTGTGTCTGCTCTGAGCACCCATGCAAGCTACAGAAAGAGGGTTCCTAGAAGAGCTATATCTCCGAAAATGTATCAGAAGATAGAAAAGGATCTCATTTTGTAGAAAACTGCTTAAGAAACAAAATTTGGCCTCTACCTTCTATTTGCTATAAGTTTTCCTGTATGCTCTTCCGTTAATTTCTCCCCAAGTTCTCTGCATGTTGCTCCATGACTTTGGCATAAGTTCCCCCACTTGTGTACCACATTTGTTTCTTGCACTACTTCCGCATTTTGCGTGGTTGAACCCCACATATACCCTTAATTATCCCCAAATGATTGCCTAAATTTTCTCACGTGTTTTACTTCATATTCTTGTGCATGTCCCCCCACATGTTTATCTGGAAATTCAAAACTTTCATTAAAGTTTTTTATTGCAATATATTTTTTCACATTTATGTTGTGCTGGTGAATAGTGTGGCTATGGGCCAAGCTAGTGGAGAGCAGAAGAAAAAAACTGTAATAGAAGCATCTGAAAAGATTTTTCCAAAAAATAGCACCTCCCAAATAATTGTTTTAAAAGTGAAAGTAGCTTCAAAATAGAACCCATCTTCATATTTCAGGCAACCCATGCTAAGGGGTGAGGAAACACTTAAAAATGTAATAAAATACCCCAAAAAATCTGTTTGTAGATTAGGGCAAAAAATGTAACTTATTTTCCTTTTAAGCCAGAGACAAATACAATAATTGCTTATGTAATTGTTAATTTACCTTTCTTTGACATGACTTGTATGAAATATGCATGAATCCAAATGATATCTGTTCAGGCATTGATTGCGAGGAGGCCAGAAATGAAGAGCAGCAGATGATGGTGTCGCATGCAAAGGAATGGCTAAATGGAGGAGTATGTAAGGATCAGCCACATCCAAAAACTGGTGCAACATCTCTCCATGTTGCAGCAGCAAAGGGTTACATCAAAGTTATCAGGTTTGAATTCTTATTAGTCTGAAAACTACACTACATCCAACACTTCACCTTCTTTAAATTTATCATAATTATATAAATTTGCCATAATTATAAAATTATTCATAATTTAAATGGATTTTTGGCTTTAAAATTTCTTTGGAACTTGGCATATTGGTTAATTGCAAATTTATTGGCAATTTATTTTATATCACAGAATAAATAATGTTTATTACTATTTCAAGGTTTGTGAATTAGATTGTTTCACAGTTAATCATTGCAGACCTTTTGTGCAAAATGTTTTGCTTTCATTCAAGGTTGTGTTTGTATGTATTGATATAGGCATCACAAATGTGTCACCAAGAAAATTTCAGAAATGATTCTATTTATGCTTTGTTCACAATTAAAACAAAATTGATAATGCCTTGTTACAATATATAAATGAGCGTGTGTTTGTGTATTATATCTGTAATCTGACAAGAAGTACTATTTTCATTACAGTATCTTGTTACAAGCTGGTGCTGACATTAACGTTAAGGACTTTGATGGCTGGACACCTCTGCATGCAGCTGCCCATTGGTGTCAGAAAGAAGCTTGTGAGATTCTTGTAGAAAACTTCTGTGATATGGATATTCGAAATTGTGTGGTAAGGTTGATGAAAAAAGCTATGAAGATGTTTAATTTGATGCAATTGAGGCTGCTTTTCTCAATTATGCAATTGTTTTTGAAGGGTCAGACTGCTTTGGATGTTGCTGATCCAGATATGGTTCCTGTGCTTGAAGAACTCAGGAAGAAACAGGCAACAATGCAGAAGGATCGTAATGATACTAATGCAATACTAAATAGGAAAGGGGTTAACACGCAAAAGAGACGGTTAGCATTTTTCTTTGCTTTCAACTTACTCGTGTCATGTATTTTAGTTACGTTTTGTTTTTCTTTGACATTTATTTTTGGAATATTTACTTATTATAATATATTACATTTTGTTTTTAATGATGAGTTATCATTAGTCTTTTGGTTAAGATTTAATGGTCTCTTATCACTGCAAAATTAAAATTATAAACCATAAGAATGTGCGGAGTGCAAAGCCATTTCAAAAACACCTTTTACTTGAATATCTACGATCTTCTAAGAGTGAAACTCAAATTTATTGCTTATTTTGGAAATTGTGTGTCAAAGTAAACGTGCTCTAAGTTCGTAGCTGTTGTTAAACATTGAACAGTGGTGGCTCACCAGGGGGAAGGAGTGAAGTCATTCTTTATCAGTAATGACCATCTAAATGTGGCAACTTACAGTAGGTGGCCAAATGATTAGGGATAGTACTAAGATTTTTGTGTTTTGTAGTTTAAATGCAATTTTCAAACAAATTATTGGTTTTTGGTCTCAGAGGTATATTTATCCTTAGGATTGTATATTTAAAATTATAAAAACAACAACATATCTAGGTAAAAGTATTTTTACATAAAATTAATTCTAGAATTCAGTGAAGCCACCCACAAATGCAATTACAGCTTCAGTGTGTTGTGGCACACTCTCTATACAGACTTATGCATTTTGTTTTAGTTCAATATTGTGAAGCCATTCCTTGTTAAGAATTTCATTTAACTGTCTCTTGGTGATGATCACTTGCTTGGCTATCGACCGATTGGGGAGTTACCATGTCGCTACAGGGTTCGTGTTTGGTGAATTCCCCGGCCAGGGCAAAAAGGTTTTCTTTTTCTGCCGAGGATGCAGTAATTCTCTTAGCTTTGTGACTTGATCCTGGATCATGCATAAAAAGTGTATTCTTAATCACCAATCTTCGAGCTATGACATTAGCAGAGTTAGTAGTACTCTCTTCTACTGGTCTTGCCTCATGATTCCTTCTACGAAATATAGGCCCTTCACTGACATATATACCCTTTGTTCACGTCATAGACCCCACCATGACATTAACTGGAAGTTAAACCCTTTCTACGAGGTAGTCTGGATGGAACTGTTCCCCCGGGTGTCGGACAAATGAACTTGAACCACTGAACCAAAATCTGAAACGTTGATTCATCAGAGAAACATACCTGTAGAGCATTACAAAAAAAACATTATTGAAGAAATGCACTAGTGCTTTAAATACATAAAAATATTGTACTACTAGATTTGTCTCCAACAGTCATATTTCAGTGTTGACTGGCTAATTTCAGTCACTTCTTCATGGGCTGGGTGAAGAGTGGTTTTTGGATAGGGCCTATCAGGTTCTTTTTGCCTAACCATCTCCAGACTATTTTGAAAACTGTTACTCCCTCAGTGTTTATCATGATAGACAGTCAGGCAACACCTTCTTTTATTTTTGAGGGAAAAATCCGTGATTATACGATTGGTTCAAAGACTGATGATTCTTTTCCTTCTCATTTATCCACACAGCATGCTTCCAGTTTTTTTTTTTCGGATCAATTTTTATTTTTATTCTATTAACAACACTTCTTGAAACACCTGCCACAGTTGCTATATATCTATGACAATGTGTGGAGGGAAGTAATAGTGTTTGAATTTTTCTATTTTTCTTTGGAGACGTGTCTCAAAACAATCACTTACTAAAAATTCAAAATTTTGAGGTTGTAATGTTACATTATAAACTAAACTAAAATTCACTCATAAAATTTAGTGAAGCTATGCAGTAAGGAAGGATATTTAAGTTTTGATTTTTTAAGGAAAAACTTGCAAAAGATAATTAAAAAATTATTTGCATGTCTTCATTTCAGCAGCAGTTTTCATTATACTTCAACTGAATGAAAGTAATATCACTTATTTCTTAAGTAACATAGACATACAGTGTTGCCACTTATTATAAGCATAGTATTGATATGGTAAAGGAAATAATCTCCACAAAAATTTTAATAATTTTTATCATTAATTTTCCAGAGTTAACTTTCGGGAAAACACGTTTCCCATCCTCAGTGGATCTCTAGCAAGGAGGAGAAATGAAAACATTAACGCAAGTTGAACACAAAAAAGGGAGGGTACTGTGAATTTAATGGAAAAAACAAACAAATAATATCATATAAATACAAATTGAAAATACTTATTGCCCAAACGACGTGCATCACCCACGAATGTTCACAACATAGTCAAAAAATATGTAAACTGAAAAACATGCTGGTTACAGCTAGGTGGCAGCCATCTTTTGGAATGGGAGAAGAGGAAGCCTACACTAGCCTACTGTAGCGGAAGCAAAAAACAATTTAAACAAGAAATTACACAAATTTGAGAAATGCCCCTAATAATTTGGCCACCTACTGTACATTGAAGGAAAGAACAAATAATATCTGCTTTTAAAATTTGTCTACCATCCCTCAATATTGCTTCAGTTCTCTTTTGCTTGCATCTTGGCAACCCAAAAACATGTTAACTTTATATTTATTCTGCTATGTGAGATGAAAGGTTTTGAGGTCTTTGTTGAATGTCTTCATTTCTGGTACCATACCTTGAAAATGAAAGCGAGATCACAGAATATTTGCAATGGGTGAAGTGTTTTCATTGTCCACTTCAGATTGCTGCACATTCAGTATGTTTTGGTGCTAGTTATCGTTTCTGTTGCAATAATTTAGCATTCCCGCGAGGTCATTAATTTTCATTTTTATACTCATCCTAGTGTCAGTCCAAGTTTTCAAGTAGTCAAAGGAAGGTTTTTTGTCATCCTTCTTGAAAATAAATGTTATGACAGCACTCTTCCATCTCCTTAGAGCTTTACTTGATATCATTGATCTCTCAAATCCTCCTTCCAGAACTGGAGCCAAACCCAGTTTCTAAGTAGGATTTATGGGATTCCATCTGGACCAGCTGCTGTGTTTGTGCCAAGACTCCTTGTATTTTTTCTAATTCCATAGTTGTGAAATATAAATCATTTCTCCCATTTTAGTGTCCCTAGTCACCATTGCATTTAAATATGAGTATAACGTCTTTCCATGTTTTGTTGTTGTTCCACCTATTATTTTTCATTTTCACTTACATCATTTATGATTGATCTGTTTGCCCTGAAGATGTTCTTGTGTTTTTCATATATTTCTTCCATGCTTTAATTTTTAGAGTTCTCTTCATTGAACAATCGATCCATGGTTTTCGAACTTCAGTCCTTTAATTTTTGAGCAGTCAATCCTCAATAAGCAATGAGTGTAATTCTGTAGATAAAGGACTTGCCTTCCTGTAACTCACCAATTTCATTATGTTCAATATTTTCAAAGTAATTAATTAATTGTATTATATGAAAACCCACTTTTAGTGTTCTTAAAAAGTTTGACTAATTGCATTTCTTATACATCACTTGTGTTATAGTGCATGTAATCAAAATAATGGTGTAAGGAATGTAACGTGAGAGACCACTTCAGATAAACTACATGCCATGAGCTGCCACTGGATTTTAAATGTGTGAATACTTTTTATAATATATAATTCTCTAAATCTTATTTTAACTATTTTAATTGAAGAGGAGGAATAGTAGTTTTGGAGGTTGCAAATATCAGGGGAAGAAAGGAATACAATTTTAATAATTTTTGTGGTTTACATTTAAAATAGTCTAGAAATAAATTTTGTGTATTTGTTTTTGCTGTGTTGTCCTCTGTGTTTCTTTCTGTTATGTATTAATCGTGACAGGTACTACTTTGCCTAGGTCATCAATAACTAGAATGTCTGGTGCAGATAAATCAAATCTTATTAATAAAGATGCATCTTCGGAACGTCAGCTACTTGCAGAACAAGCCAGCAATAAAGTCAAGACTGTTGAGGTAGAAATAGAGAACAGTCCTGATGACAGAGAGGAATTGATGGACATGTCATCAAAAATGGGATCTCTTGCAGTGAATGACATTGGTATGTGTTGAAGCAGCGAGAACACTCTTGTGTGAGAGACGTGTTTGGCATGTGTGCTTATGGTGAAAGGAAATCGGAAATAGCTTGATAAGAGTTCAGAATGAGTTACTCACTTAATATTCTCATATTTTGGTTAAAGGGCAAATTCACACAGTCTAAGAATGAAAGTCTTAACAAGTTTGACAGTTCGAATTACTCAAATTGAATGAATTAAGATTGAATATAATTTGGATTAGAAGTAGGATTATTAACCATTAAAATGTATTGAGAAAACGTAGGAGCCAGTGAAGCAAATCAGCAATTATTACAATCATCGCATGGCTTATTAATTTTGTCGCATTGTACTAGGCAGTATGAGCTTAAAGCATAATGTGGTGTTGGTGCAATGTGACTTTCTCTTGCTTGCATGCAGCAGTAGAGGATGAAGATGCTTCGTCCAGTGAGTCTAGTGAATCTTCAGATGATTCTGAAACGTCTAGTGCTAGTGAATCTTGTAATCCAAGTGTTGGGGAGGGTGAGTAGTGTGTTCAGTCTGTGAGATTTTTTGTTGTTTTTTTTTTTGTTTTTGTTTAAACTGAAATTATTATTAAAAATAATTCTAGGATCTAATTAGTTCAACTGACCTTTGTCAGTAAATGAGACTGTAAACGTAGGGATTTCTTCATTGTAGTTGTGTAAAAATGCTTTTAATATTCTTTTAAGTGATATTTTATCTCTCATGGATGCCTGAACTTAAATTTTTTTGTCATATTTATTGAATGAAATTGTATGCGTCCTGTTAATCATAGAATTTTATCCAGATGTGTGTCAGTATCAATGCATTCTGTCTTATTTTCAGAAAAGAGAAATCGTGTTAATAGAGATGAAGTTCCAAGGATACCTCTTGGTTCAGATGTTGCCAAATCTATTCCTACAGTAAGTTCATTTGCAGAAACTATAGGAAGGTTTAAAAAATGTGCATATTTACCCATAGTATTGTTTATACAATTTTACTTGGTGCTGTAGAACTTATCAAAGTATAATTGTGTCTATAAAATACAAATTATATAACATTTTTTCAGTGTTTGTGTGTAAATAATAATTAACATTTAAATTATTGCAGACGCCATCATCGCAACCTACCACACCTGAGAATGAGGACACTTCCTTGAGACGTCCTGGATTAATTAAAAATCGTAATCGTGAAGAAACGTCCAATAGAGTAAATCGTAAGTGATATTGGCTATAAGATTGCTATACAATTCATTTCATGAGGAGAAAATAGTTATTAACATCATATGGCAGAAAACAGTAAATTAAATCATGGTGATAATCAAAAAATATAATGGTAATCCTCCAATAAATGTGTTTCTTCAAAGAGTTATGGTTTATTACTGCAAATGAGAACATGGTGTTATATTCTGCTTTTGGTAAACCTCAGGAACTGGTAGAAAACAACACTTTTTGAATGCTAAAACTGTTTATTCTCCTTTTCGGAGACCATTATGTTCTCATATTTATCCGAATATATGATGACCCCTTAATTTTGAAAAGCTCACTTGAGAATTTTTTTCAATAATAGATTCTTACTATTCAATGTAATAATTATGAGTCACCATTGACAACAATATTTTCTAATATAATTATTTATTATTTCTTATATAATTATTACATTGTAAACACCCAACGAAAACTCACTACAATACCAATAATATATCTTACTATTCAGTCAAAATAAAATAGCAAATTGTCTTATTGGCCCAAAGATAGTCTTGCTGATGTTAAATCTTTCTGCCTTAGCTATAACTATTTTTTTGCTCTTTGAATTAATATATTCATTGTTTTTAACACTACTTTATTCATTTTCACATGTCATTGTTCCTTTCTTTCTGGTTCTTCTCCTGGTCTAGGTCATCCTGACCTTTTAGCACCCCTTGCTCCCCTGGATAAACTTTTGCATGTTGAATTTATGTTCTTTATTTTCAGTCTGATGCCATCTATGAACATGCCCTTTTGTGACTCCAGATTTTCTTTCTGGCACTCTTGTTCGTGGCCTCTGCTTCTTTAACTACCATTAATGTGAAGTTTGCATTATATAATGTTTGCTTGATAGAGTTATGAACTGCAGACTTGTTAATCTCTGTTCTGTGGGTAGAATGGGCAGAGCAACCAAGTTTCAAATGTTTGGGACATTTTTGCTAAGATGTGCTGCCCCTTCATAGGTGAATGCTGTTGGGAAGCATAATACACGTTGGAAAGATTGTCACGTTGAAGGAAGTGGCCAAAAAGGGGAGAGGTTACAAATGGAAAAAGGAATTGCTATCACAAAGCGATTGTAATTTAAATGTTTATTGTGATTACTGCCCAACTGTCACCACATAATTCTACAGAAGGAAGGCAAGGAGGTGAAAGGGGGAAAGAGAAGAATGAGGGAGCACAATGGAAAACGGATACATATTGAGGGAAGGAATGTTGAGATGCACATGTAATGGCGTCAACTGTTTACCATGGCTACCAACTCTGGTAGGCAAGGTGTTGATCTCCTATAAGCTCATGGTGTCTTGGTTGCTACTGGCTATGATGGCTGTGCTTCAAGACTTTGCAGAGTAGCAGTCTGGCTGGTACTGCCTGTCTGTGGTTTGAGCATTCTATTTATATACCAACATGGCAATTGCTGAAATCTTCCTGGAAGTTTCTTTTGAAAAACAGGTTTCCAGGGCGATGTCAACATGTTACCTTTGCCTAAAGTTTTCCCACTGGCTTGGTTCACAAGGAGACAAAATAGTTTATAATAAAATATAGAATATTGCCATTTTAATGATGGCTCAACACAAAAAAATATTTTTCCAATCGTTCTGTGTCAGTGGTTGAAAGTAGAATGTGTACTTCCATCAAGGTGCTTTTTTTCATTTCTATCTCTAGCAAAATGCTGATTGCACTTGCTAGACATCAAACTGAGAGTTGGTGCCACCACATCGTCAATCCTCGGCCTTATCGAGTGCAATATATTATTGGGTGGTATGAATAAAAGTAAGCAGTTACTCCTTGCTCGGAGTTTTGGAGATCATTTTCAGTTTCGTATGAATAAAGTGGGTGAGCAATTGCTCAGTCTCTGAATACTTACTCCATCTTTGAGCATAATCTCAACTGGCGAGCAAATGCTCAGAATTGGTATGTATAAAGTTAGGCGTTTACTCTCTAGTGCGAGCACTTGCTCCAAAATTTCAGAGGGACCTTAGTAGCAGACTCACGTTTGAAAAGTAAGGTTAAATTAAAAAGTAAGGTTGATTTTTTACAATGTGTTGATATAAAGGTGCAGCGAACTAAAAAAAAAATTACAAGATTCTTGTGATGTAGACTATTAGGATCTTTGCTGATTCGAAAAGGACAATGCATGGTTGATACGATTTTTGTCATCGTTTGCTTTCAGGCGCTTTTTCATATTGTATATCTTTTATGTTAATTGGCCATCGCTCTTTTCTACTTGGAATTTTTCAGGGTACTGTTTTTTTAAACTTTGTAATGTTTCATTTCGGCCACAGTGTACCACCGGAGGCTGGTCCTTTTCAAAAATAATTTTATATTCGCTTAGCATTTCGACAAAAACTAGCTGGGCCTCTGGCGCCTATTTTACATTAGTGCAACTCATATTCGAATTTAAAGAACGAGACAACAAGACATTGCTCTTTATTCGGCACAAATGTGTGCGATGCGTGTAACGTATGTAACCTTTTTTGTTTCTCAAGAAACCAATTTTTAAAACTTTTAGCCTGCATTATCTCTTGTTCACGACAAGCAAATGCTCGCGAGACATGAGTAAGTTCTTCGGAGACATACAAAGTTTTTATTCATTCGAAATGGAGCTTTTGCTCAGTGCCGCGGAGTAGACTCACTTTGCTCCGGAGCAAGTACTCCTGAGCAAATGTTCATTTGTATTCCTCTGATCTATTTTCATGTTGCATTTCTCTTACAATGCCAAAATTCTCTCATTACCGGCCTGTTCAAAAAAATCAGTCTGAATTGCCTGGCATATCTGTAGTAGATGCTAAAATTCGTCAATGAAACTTACATAAGTAGTATAAATATGTGGAGTTTTCAAAATCTTTGCAGATAATTGATATATCAGCGTTTCAGTCATGACATAAAAAAGGTAATACAAAAATGTAGATCTGTCTAGCATAATCTGTGAATATAAGATAAATTAGATCATTGTGGGGAGGGAACTCATCTTTTATTCGTAAATAATGTATATTCTTCTCTTTTTTCTTCTTTTTCTCCTCTTGTGTCCAGGTGGCATGATTAAGGGGTTGTTGCAACACTGATCCTGTAATACATTGATGTGAGTGGATTGCACCAAATGCACCTCCACCTCAGGAGAGACATCTTTGATTATCACTTTTGGCCAACTTTGTTCGTTATTCTTTGTTCGTTCGTTCTTTAACCAACAATGTTCGTTATTTTTGATTTGTTAGATGCTGCTAAGTTTTTTAATGCTTTTCCATTGTCATTTACTTTATCTTCACCAAAATATCCAATTATTTCTTTTAATGGTTATTTCCTTGCCATTAAAATCTCCATGCAACATGATGCGCACTTCTTCTTTCTGAGAACTGATACTCAGATACGATAAGTTGTAAACCTAATTTTTTAGTTATTAATGTTTAGCTTAGCATGATACTTTCTGAGCTACCTTCTTTCTATTTGATATTATGTATCCTTTTTCTTGTCAGATGACAGGATAAAATTTGATTAAATGGGATAAAATTGATTTCCTTGGCCTTCCGTAAATTTACTTCTATCCACTAAACTTGGAAGGAGTTGTATTTGCTCTTCTATCAGACTGTCTTTTCATCATCGTTCAACTACCTCTTCATTTATTAATATTTTACTATTTATTAATTCTTGGTTGCGGTCAAAATATGAAATGGGGAATGCTTTTTTTAAAAAAAGTGTCACGATTTCTGTAGCTGTGTGATGGAAAAGAAGCTGAGGCAGGCAGTTTGCTAGTTCCAGTGAAGGGCTTTTTTTAAAAAAAGTGTCACGATTTCTGTAGCTGTGTGATGGAAAAGAAGCTGAGGCAGGCAGTTTGCTAGTTCCAGTGAAGGGAACATATCATGTTTGCCAAATGCCTTTCTCTCTCCCCCCCCCCCCCCCCCCCCCCCTCTTTCAAGCTTGGGAATTAAACTAGGCTCAGGCAAGGGAAACAATGTTAGCTGCCCAGCCAAATCAGACAAGCAAACCCATAATGCCCAAAATGCAAACATACGATACATGTTATTGATCTAATTTTGTGCCTTTGAAATGTCACACAACGCTAGAAGTTTTGTTTGTTTATTTATTTTTTTATTTATTTATTTGATTTATTGCAGGTCTTGAAAAAGAAACACCTGTACATAAAGCTACCTCACCAACAGGTACTGCCAATCGCAATTCTGAAAACTCAGAAGTCGTCATTAGAAGGACGCAAAGCTTTGAAGATGAAAAGTAAGTATTTGTATGAAAATATGTGCATGCTTGCTCTGTTAATTATCATTTCACCAATTAGGCTTCAACTAATGCTGCCTTGGCCTCTTATTTGCATCACAAGGGAAGCAGAAAGCTTGTAAGACTTAATCAACCAGATTCCTTTTCTTTCCGAATTTCTTCTCAGTTCAGATTCTCTTGACTGAAAGCAGGAAGGAAAAACATAATAAAGGTTCCTGGTTGATAATTAATGACATGAGTCATCCATAGGAATGCCTTTGCCTAATAACACAGAGAATTAGGTTTGCATGTTTGTGAATTTCTCATATTATATTATATTATTAATTATATTAATATTATAAGATTGGAAATTACCACTTTTCTGTCAAGTGAATCTTGAAATTTGTTTTTTTATTGCCAAATCCATGCAAACTTGATGTTCTGTAGCTTCCCATATAATTTGTTAATATAATAACATACCCGCATGCTCATTTTATGTGTTGCATTTCCCTTTCCCCTTTTTTTTTGTGTTTTCATGCATGCAGGTTCTATCGCAGATACATGGAGTTGCAAGCAAGAATTAAAGCTGGCTCTTGCCCCACCCTCCATTCGTCCCCAGCCTCAGCCCCTCCTGCCCGCTCCGCATCTCTACGAGAAAAGCAACTACCAAGGTAGGCACTTGTCAGGAATAATGTGCTGAGCACTCAACGATCAAACACACTGTGTAATTCTGTAATAATGAGGTAAACAGAATATGTCAGAGGGTATTCCAGTGTAATTCAGAAAACCAAATGTTAAAGGAGCAGCTGTTGGGGGATACCTGGAGGTTCAGTATAGCACCATGTATTTCAGATGTTTCCAACAGCATGTGCATGCTTAACACCTATAAACTAACTTGTTCCGAAGAGTGGTGGAACGTAATAATTAGCTAGGAATATTCTTAAAAGGTGGAGTGATTGCCACTTGCTTGCATTGAGCGAGTTGCCTTGTTACTGCCAACATTTTCCTCTCTCCACTCTTATCCCCTCACACACTCACACACACGCTCTCAGATGCACACACTCGCACACACACTCATACACTCACTCATACTCTTACTCACTCGAATTCTGGTATTTCTTGAACCAGACTCTACGAATTCCCAAGTTTCTCACCTCAAAAAACCAGAACACACTTCGATTTCCTCTTGTAATTTGGTCAATGATTTTGAAAACACCTTGTTTATGTCACAAGGTAACAGAATGTCATTCAGAATATAAAAAGGAAGTTGACTTCGCCAATATAGGAAAATTCAGTAAAGGCAACTTAGTTTAAAGCTCCTAATTATTTACACTGATTCTCTTTCAGAGCAAACAAGAGAATTTCCCTTGTTCCATGTTACATTTTCAATTCCTTTCGAAGTTTGAAGATTTTGCAGTACAATAAGAATGAAGATGGCTTGTGTACCATTTCAATAATAATTGGGCCCTTGCAAACATAGTTTAGTATAGTGAAAGTACCTTTTTCCTGAAAGCAACTTGGGGTAATCAGATTCTGAAATGCACATTTTATCATATAAGCTTTCATAATTACAATACAAGGACCTTTGTATTATACAATCCTAAGATTGAATATGACTAACAATCCTCCACTGCTACTTGCGCGTAGGGCTGTTTTTATCGGTCAGAAACAAAGCGAATGTCGTTTACCTGTGAAACAACTTAGGATGGTAGCTTGTTCCATCCTACTTCTTTTTCTATTTTGAGACTGCAAATATATCAACTTGCAAGTGGAAAAGGATATGATATCAGAGGAAATTGTGAAATCCTCAAATTCGTATCCTTAATAGCATGCTGTATGCTTTTGATATTCTTAACATTCCTCTGCTTCTTCTTTGTCACAGGGAGTGTCAAAATAAATGTTAGGGCATGTAGAGGGTGGGAGAAGATCACTTTGGACATGACGTAAAATTTATTGTAAGGAAGTTACACATGTGACTTTTGTCCAACTCTGTTGATGTTTGGCAGGTACACAAAATCTGCATAAGACGATGATGTGTAAGTCCTTTGATTGCATAAGAATGGTATCTGCTAAACACCAATATATGACGGATTGCTTACCAATGTGTCACATGTGCAGCTTTCTTAAAAGAAATTTCCCACCACATCTTCATTGGGAAAAACGATCAATTTAATAGCCCTATAGTTTTGTAACATTTATTCTGAGACACCTGTGTACTTAATTTTTTTTACCTGCAATGAGCCTTAAATATGTGCTCACTTATGAGTGATGGATGTCTCCTGTCATACAAATATGTATCAATAAATTCAAAAGATTGATCTACATTTCACAGACTAATATTACAATATAATTTGAGAAGTTTTAAAAAAACATTATTACTATGATAAATGTTTCTACTTGGTGGACAATTACAGTCAAAACATATATTGTACTTACAATATTTTTTTTAAAACCGCTCCAATTACATTGTAATATTTGTCTGTAAACATACATCAGTCTTTTGTATTTCTTACCTACATTAATTATGAATTTAAATATTATATATTTTAAGATTTTATTTTTATATAATTAATCATGCAGGGAGTAATGTGTTAACACATTACATCAAAATATTATTTTTATATTATATAATATTATAATGTATCAAAATATATCGTATATTAATCTAGAAATTTATGATAATGTGATGTCAGTGGTCCAATTTATTTTGGGTAATGATGAAATTAAATCAAATATTGCTTGGGAAATAAAATTAATTAGCGATTCACATTGTGCTAAATGTTTTTGTAAAGTAAGTTAAAATTCAATTCGTTTCGCTTCTTCATAAATGAGCATTTTTTAAAATTTTATTTAGTTACGAAGATATTTTAAGATGAAGTAACATAATAAGCATTAGATGAAATATTTCTATTCTAAACATATTAATAAATTTGAGAACTCAAATTTGGACCATGAACATGCTTTGACCTGTCATTTTAATATATGAATCTTAAATGTCCACTTCTAGGCGAGGAGACGAGAGCAGCTTGGTTAATCGAGACTCAAGTGCTGCTACACCAGTGTCGGCAGCAAGTAATTCTCCAACAGCAACCAGTCCACTGCCAACAAGTCAAGTGCGAAGGTTCGTCCCTTTTTCATTTTATTCACGGGCTTTCCTATGACTGAAATTATTTCAGTTGACTTATGAATTAAATTAAAGATGTCCTCAATACATCAAATTTTATTTGATGTATTGAGGACATCTTTAATGTGCTTTAATATAATATATAATAATAATCTTTAATGTGCCCCCAAAATTTATTTGCCATGACAATGCCTTCTTAAAAATGAAGAAACAGCTATTTCTCAACGATAGAAGTTTTTCTGCAAAAGGAAACTGTAGTCATTAATTTATTGGAGTAGCAGGAAAAGCTAATATGCAGTTATTTGTTAAATGGGACACTTTTGCTTCCTCAAATTGAATGTGTTATACGAATACTTCGTTCAAGCAGAGATAACTGAATAAACGTTAATGATTTTTTTCACATCCTGAAGGTTATGGTGTTCCTCCTGTGGGTTATTGTTATGACACTAAGATTTTTTCTTAATTTTCTTCTCATATTTTTCTTTAATAATGTTCTAGTAAGTACTGAAAAGCTTTGTTATGTGAAATTTGTGATAAAATATTTGTGGTGATGGTAATCTTTCTTCCACCAATTCTTAATATCCTTGTTTGCTTGTTTATATACATTCACAACACTTAGCTTGGTTTCATGATTGTACCATCACTGTTGTGCACTTGTAGTAAAATGCAAAGATGATCTATTGATAGGATTTCAATGTGAGATGTTTTTGTATGGAAGACATGTTTCATGTTTATGGGAACATAAGAAGAGAATGCTCATTTAATTGAGCTGTAAAGTGGTATCAAAGAAAACATTGTGTTTCTTTCAGCAGTGGGGAATATGTGCCATTTATTATTCTGATACTGCGGCTAGACAACCTTTTCAATCAATCTCTTTCAAAAATTATTATGTATGGATTTTCATCTAATGTTTCTTTCTATTGAAGCATATTTGAAAACGTATTTTCTTCAACAAGTAATATTCCCATTCCAACTATCAGAAGATTTGGTTACACACAATACCATACACAATCTAGCAACACTGTATAACTTCAAAACAAAAATTGTATTTTTAGGTGAATGTGTATGTTTTATAGGTGAAGTGAAACATAAATAAATTATTTTGAATACCTAAATAAAGATGAAGTTATTTCATCTCTTTTTTGTAATAACCATCTTCCAAAACAAATTGTATGTCTCTGAGTTTATCTTGCCTGGTTGGTAAAATCATTTGCTTGGTGTTTCATATTGAAGCTCACTGGATCTTTTGTTAGACCCTGCTCTCTGCCTAGTTGTTATGCTGTTCATTTGCAATTGAAATTATGACGCAATGTTGTCTTATTCTGCCATATTGTGACAATGTGCATTGAAAACTCCTCATTAAGTGTAATGCACTGAAACGGGACAATTTCCTAATGGAAGGCTCGCATGTTGAATATTTTCATTCTTTAGGCTCCTCTTTAGTCAGTGTTAGTAAGAGTTTGCAGCAGAGTAGTTACTATTAAAAACGTGAGGTTTTCGTGTATTTGTGTGTTGTGAATAATAATTCACAGTATTCAAGCCAAAACATAACAGTAGGATTCCTCATACATTGTTACTATACAGAAAGATATGAAATTTGAACTTTGCAATTTGATATAAACTGTAACCATATTCTCTGCTTCAGAATTAAATGTGAACGATGCAGGGCGTAATATGAAAGGATAGTAGGAATGGGACTTTGTTGACAGTAGTAATACACGTGATATGTCAATCAAAGCATCATATATTTTCAAAAAAATAACTTTTCTGATAACTAGCACTTTCATCAAAATGTCAAAAGATAAATCTTTGCATTATTTCAATACTTTCTTTTTTGTTTAGAGTGTAGCATGGAAATTTGGTAAATTTGAAAATGAATTTCCTGACGAAGGTCTTCCTTGGTAGATCATTAGTGACATAGGTGATAGCCAAAAGTTGGTTAAGTTAACCACAAGACAAACACAAGTAAAATCATAACTTCAAAATGTCTGAACTGTTACAACTATAGGGGAATATCCCAGAGCTGTGATTGCACTGGTTGACAAAATTTAACTTTTTGTCTGTTAAACTGAATATAATAGCTGTTTCTTATAGAAAATGATGTTCTGATTTCAATTTTATGGAGCATTTATGTGTTACAGGCAAGGTTTCTTTGTAATAAGCAATTAAAAACTATATACTGCTAATAAGTTACTGGTTTTCTTGACTTTACTTGCATATAAAAATCTCAATCAAATGTAATTTTGAACGATTGTTTATTGTATTTTGTTTGTGTTTATTATTTTTTAGTGTCCAGCATTAGCCTGCAAGCATATTTTTATTCCATTTTCCCTTATAAAATGTTTCTGTTGTTGCAATGTCATGGTGGAATCACTTACAGCACCGAGATTTTCAGGAAAATATAATCTAAGTGTGAAGACAGAAAATTGTATATTAAGGGCCATGTTACATCTCAGAGCTTTATAATTGCGAAGGAGTTCCGACACTATTTCTTCACAGGTCTCAGCTTTTCTGTTACCGAGAAGTTTAGATACTACCTTTTGAAGCAGCATCCATGCCGCCCTTTCAACACTATTCAAATATACTCCAAGGTCATGATCCCCCATACGCTTCTTCGTTTGTGATCCTATGAATATACCCGTCTTTTATTTTTGACTCACTGGTCCTCGGGAATTTGTTCTTAAAGTACAGGTAACCTGGCCCACTTTTTAATGCATCACCATCACGTATATCTTCACAAAATTTTTCATCAATCTAAGTTTGGTATGCAAGAGAGGAAGATATGCATGTTACAAAGGGTTGCTAAGTTACATTTTTGGTCCAGGAATCAGATGTTGTTGAGACCTGCGCTTCTTCACAGAATGATTTTTGTTATCTTCGCTATCATATTTGCCTAGAAAGCAGCAAAATTTAGAATATTCATTAGAATACACCTAACAAGTGCCTTATACAGTCCATGAATTCTGCTGGTATTGTATCGTTGATAACAAAAGTTTCAGGATACCACAAGTCTGTTTCATAAGGTCTGCATAGACAAGAGGAATAGCTTGGCTTTTATATATGAGCCTGGCTTTTAAACAGAGTTTGGAGGAATCTATAAACCTTCATTTCTTAGGATGGTCCCCAAAGTACATGGTAATGCTTGAAAATCAGTACAATACATTAGATTACCTTCTTCTGAGAACAGGTATCGGAGAATTTGTTCCCGTCATCAATACACAGTAAATGGAGTTCCTTCTGAAGGAGGTTCCAACCCTTTAATCAAGATGCTGAAAGTTCTGCCTGATTCTTCGACAAGTTTAAATCACAAACTAGATCTTTCTGTTCCGACTGATTCTATGACATTCTGTAGATATTCCACCGAAACTGGGTCTTTGATGTCGTCTTTTTTGATACTTACATTTCAATCTTTTTCGCCAGTTTTCAGAATGGAAACTCCAATTGTTTGGTGGCACTGGGATTGAAAGGTCGTTGTGAGGAACAGGCCTGACAACTGAAGGAAGGTTGCGATATTGAATGGTCTTCTTGGTTTTGCTTGTGATTTCTGCAAATTTGGTATTACAGAAATAACAGCCTCTGGGGTGATGCTTTGGTTCCCTCTGTGCCATGGGACTTGCAAATGGCATAGGTCACAAATTTCCGTTTAGCCAACCACTAATTAAAATTACATAAGAAACGCAGCAAATGTGAAGGGCCCGTAATTTTTTCTGATCACCAATTTGATGCCTGACATCCAATTTATTTGCCTTTCTTCTTAAGGGAGTAATATTCCACCTTTGACTCTTCAAAGTTATGTCACCACACACATAACAGACATTGTTTAGATAGTTTACTCACTACTGTGGTATTGCAAGGAATTTGTTTGTACAAAAATTAACTCTAGAACACAACAAATAGATAAGTTGTGCACTACAAAACTATAAACACCTTTCTCGTTCGACATTAACCTACTGTAACCCAAGTACATAATGCACCGAGTCGGTGTGGTGTAAATGTGGGTCACTACAATTCACTTTGCAATGCATAAAGATGCTCAACGGATTTGACTGGCCTGGCATGTCTTGAGTGGAATCTACAATATCATACATTATTATTGACTACTGTCTTATAATAAATTTGCAAGGAAATTGAATTTCAGCATAAATGACACATGGCGATCTGTGAAATATATATAGTTTTGGTGAATGTGTGATTACACCAAAACTGAGCCCAATTGTGTATTCGGCTTTAGCGTAGCAAAGTACTTTAAGAAACAGCTAGAGTTAGTCATTTAAGAAAATCAGTATCGGCCAGTGTTATCAGTGGTCTAAAATTCTTTGGATTAAGGTATGCAAGATCAACAATATCATTGCTAATTTAAATGCTTCTAAGGATTGTGGAGAAGTATTGTTTAAAATGCCTCTGACTCTGCAGTGGAAGGAAAGACTCAGGCACTGATTATCCATAAGATTCATATCTTTGTAAGAGAATTTCTGAGAGAAAGGACAAACTGTCTAGAAAGAAATTTTGTTTTGTGTTCAGATGGATATGGTGTAAACATAGTTAGAAATTGTAGCATCAGGAAGGTGATACGTTTCAGCAGGATGGTTCACCTGCACAGAGGGTGTATTTTTTCCAAACTGGTATGTTGATAAGGTTAACACGTTCTGTTCCAATCAATTTAGCCATTCTATGATAATTTGAATGCTCTTGGCTATAATGTTTGGGCCATAGCAAGAGTTACTAAGTAGTCCAGAAACCCTGAAGTGGCATTTTTACCTCTTTTTTTTTTCTTCCAATCACACAACTGACATGCAAAAGAGTTAATTTTATTAATTAAAAAACAGTAATGAAATGTTTGTATGTTCCAGACAAAAAAGAAGTCATTTTTTCTGAAATTAAGCACTGCATATGTACTTTAGGTGAAACATACACAACATATAGAATACATTCACAAGTTGAAATCTGAGTGAAGTTGAATTGTCAATTGTGTAAGGAAATGAGAAAGTTTATAATGCTACTCAAAGGAAAAGAGATTTTATCTATCGTATAGATATTAATGAAAAGCAAAGAATTGACCGATAGTATTTTAGTAAACAGAAAATACTCTTATGATGTATCATGATTTGAAAATGCTTTACCTTTCAAACGATACTTCTTAGTATTATATCTTGGTAGAATTATGTTTTCTTCCTGTTTTTTATTCTATGATGCTTTTTGCAATGGAAAAGAAATTTTGAAATTATTAGGTTAAGAAAATCAAATGGTGTTTGGGAAAGTAGTTGAATAAAATTTTTCAAAAATGTTACAATTGGCACTACTATATTTTTCAAATGTATAAATGTATTGATATATGTCAATATGGTTGATGTATGTCCATATAAGTTGACATCCGCAATTTCTTTTGCTTAGAAATTTGACACTAGCTTTCTTGAACAAGATTTAAATACGTTTATTCTGTTATGTAATAACTTGTAATAATATTTAGTGTACCCCTTATTTAGTTTCTTACCTTTAATTTTATCATTATCAATTTTCTTTTTTAACACCTTGGAGCTATTTCTTTTGTGCTTGTGCTTTCAATGTTGGTGTTGAGGGAAGTCCTTGGCTAATTTCAGCCCCTCCAAAGGCAGTGTTGCCACTGCACCAACCACACCTACATCTCCTGGTGGAAGTAAACTCAGTCCGGGCAACATCTTTAAGAATTTTTTCAAGTGCGTTGAGTTGTCACTCTTCTTTTATCTTGCTTTCTCATTATGTATAGTGAGTCTTTTGTGAATGGCTTTTATTATTTCTTGCATTAGTTGCAATTTCTTTAACAATGTAGAAATTTCATATGGTAAGTAGCATTGCATTTGTTTTGCAAGATAATCAGTTTGTTTTGAAGAACTCTGTCTTGCTTTTGTCACCTTTTTGAGAAGTGGGTTTTGTTTTTAGAATGCATGTGGAGAATGCTTAGTATCCACATTGTTGTTTCTATTTGCATGAAATATTGAAGTTTAAACTACATTCAGTTCTAAAGTTCTACACTTCTGCTTGGGATATAAATACGAAGTGCTGTGTGTCAAGTTTAAAATCATTCAAAAGAAATTTTGAATTTCATTCTTGTATGAAACTTTGTTAACTTATTAAAGAATTAATCTGTTGACTAATATTTAATTTTCAAAAGGCATCAGGACACTCCCCTAATGATTTTCATTATTTGTATTGCATTTTATATTTTTCTGTTGTTTAAATAAACCTTTTATTACAATTTTTAATCTGAATTTTGCAAGTACTTATTGGTGGCATGGGTATTATTGTTCACTCCAAATTACACTTATCAAAATACAAATGTATCATTTTTGTTCAGATCTTTTGTTCCACCTGTTCGAGATGAAGAATCTGAAACTCAACGTAAAGCACATGCTAAGAGAGTACGTGAAACACGGCGATCTACTCAGGGTGTTACTTTAGAAGAACTAAAGACTGCAGAACAAATAGTAAAAAAGAAAAATCAGCAAATGCAACAGGCCAATCAACAAGTTAATAATAGCAACAGTGACCAGGTGAGTACATTACCATGCTTCACTTTTTGCATTTTATGGCCAATTGACCGATGTGAAAACTTATTTACTCAATAATTCAAAGCACAAATGTTGGTTAAATTTCCTGATATGTGATTATGTATTGTAGCACTCACTAAAAGTGTATGTATGTAGAAATATGTATTAATTATTTTCTTAGTGAACTGTGTGCACAAATGGTTAACAGTTCAGAAATTTTGTTGTTGATTTGTTTTCGACCACAACAAGACAGAAGCAAGAGTCCTTTTTTTTTCTTTCCTGTATGTGTCATATACTATAATTTTATGCAAAAAAGATGTGTAGTGCCTGATATTATGTTTATCATTACTTGTACAAAAAACTTGGTTTCAGTTGTAATGTTATAATTTAAGAATTGTTTGAGAGTTCAAATGTCTGTTGTTTAATGTACATAATATAATGAGTGTTTAGCAATACACAGCAGTATGGAAACTGATTAGCTTAGTGCAAACCTCACAATGCTTAATTTAAATTCTAATTTTGTGCTATATCTTTTCTAGTAAAGATCTAATTTTGTTAAATATGAATTTCTTATAGAGAAATAGGAATTCTTGCAAATACATGTTTATGCATTTCCAGACATCGTTACATTACTAAAAAATTACAGTAAAATATCTTACAACGGCAGAACGCAGTAGTTGGTGTGGTAGGGTTGTACTAACAGGCCTACATGCTTTTCAAAGCTATCATGAATGTTATGAAGGAAACGAAACGAAGTCTCTATAAACTAGTTATTATAGGCAGTTAAATTATCTAAAATGAATCTTAATGAGGGCACTGTTGAAAAATTAGAATTTCAAAATGCTTTAGATTGATTTTTCAAATGGCATCTTGAGAGTTTTTATTTAGAGTATTGCGTGAAAAATCTAATTCTAAAATAATGTTCTCACTATTTTTAGATTTTCTTCATTTTCAACTATTTGTCCCAAATTATGGTCCTTGGTAAAATGTTCATTAATTTTGTTCCCTGTTATGGTGGAAACTTTTTCCCCCTGAAGCATTATATTTATATTACGGATTGCTGCATTGTATTAAAAGGCTTGTCTCTGAAATCTTCTAGAGCCTATGTTGTATTTTAATACATTTTACATTTGTATTTAATTTTATTTTTATATAATTTAATTTATTTTTTAATTAAAAAAATGTTTAATGAAAAAACTTTAATTAAATGCAAGCCTCTGTAATTGTATAAGCTTGTTTGAATGTCATGTTGTTGCTAGAGAATGAAACCCAGTAGTCCATCTGTATGATGAATTCCTGGGCTTAATCATTTTTAATTCATCATTAGCTCAATTTTTGTTTTGTTTTTGTGCCACTTTTTTACCTTTTCCATCAAGCAAAGGTTTTAGCCTCTACTTTTTCATTTCATTTTGTATTTTTGGGACTTGCAGGGAATTCCTAATTCTTTAAATTTAGAGATGGAGTCTGCTTTCCAATATTGAATACATTTACTAAAAAATGATTTGTTAATTATGGGTGATTCTTTTTCCAAGAAGTACTTGTAGTTCTCAAGTTTTTGAGGAAAAGCAAGTACACATCAGTTGCCCCAGATTTGCTTGCATAAGCTTTTCTGTATTATTTACCTGTTACATTTTGAATTTAGTTGTTAATTGACAAGAAGGCCTGGACATGAAATGTGTGATAACCCTGCATTTGCCGTAAGATTTTTAATCATTTATATCATTCACAGAAATCGCAATTTAAATAAATGTGATATATTTTTCTTTAAATATTCATTAGAAGAGGACGAGTATTGTTGGAATAATATTTCTGTCTACTTGACAGCAGGGGTGGGGGTGAAGCGATATTGCCACTTGCTCGGGTGGCAGACACATGGTCATTCTTACATTAGATCACAATAGTAGCAAGAAACACATTGCAATAAGAACACACATCAGAGACGACACAACCACATACACAATGCATAACCAAAGAAGTAATGGTGCTCTTAAATTTAAAATTGCTTCATGCTGTAAGATTTCATTGCTTCCTTGGTGCAACTTCAATGGTGTCAGAAGAATTTGAAGCCTCTGATAGGATAACGGAACCCCCTCTCCCCACACAGCTTGAAGCTGTCAAGTAGACAGAAATATTATTCATACAATAGTTGTTATGTTTGGTTGGAAGCAAATTTATCAAAGTTGAAAACCCTTACCTTCTTGAATTATCAACTTACATCTCACGTCATTAACATGGTAAATTATAAAGAAATTTCAAAATGACATTGAAAATTTTCAGACAAAGATTCCGATGCTATTACTACTAATTATCAAAATCAGCCTTGGTGACAATGTTTCAAAAAACTTGTATGTCACAAGAAGACGGTGCCTCTGAGCAAGTGTGCACACTTTTGTGCGAGTTCTGCGTTTTTTATTAAAAAAGGTGATGGGCAGTGGGTATATGGCGAAGGTAATGCCTGTCTGTGGTAAGAAATGCTCGCCTTACTTGCTATTTACAATTGTGTGCATTCCTGAAGGACAAGTATTGAAGTCAGGACAGTGGAGAATCATGAAGGCCAGTGTGCAATGAACAGAAGCATTTCCTTGTATTGTCATGAAAACGACAGTGTCTCTATGGATCTAAATTCTTTCTCTCCCCCCCCCCTCCCTTCACCATTTTGCTTCATCCATATACTTAAGCAACTTTAATTTTTTTCGCGTGTGGAACATTTATTTTGTTGTTGGCCTGCTGTTTTGAAGTACTTTTTTGAGAAATCTCTCTATCACTTTATAACTAGCTTTGGCAACTTCTATAAGAGTCAATGAATTTTCTACCTGCATGTAACACATGAGGTCCTGCTTCTGTTTTACTTTTAATTTTAATTGTAAGTATAGTAGAAAGTTCAATAAAACTGATAACATTTTTGTCTTATAGTTATTACTTACTTTTGGGATCATCTACATAGGTAACTAAAAGTTTTTGGTATGCCTAGTCCATTAACGACAATAACTATTATTGCTTTCCAGTGTTTTATTATTAGAGGATTTCTATTACAAATCCTGACTGAAACCCAAAGGGGAGGGGTGTCTCTGTAGATGTGGTGAAACCAGACTCTAGTGGAAGGAGAACCCAGTTCCTCCAGGTATGAGGGTTGGGTGAAGGGCACCCCATCATTTGGAAAACACAAAAAATCACAAAATTTGTCTACACAATTTCAAAACAAAAACGAGAAAGTGGAAAACTATTTTCGACAAGAAAAAGAACTTTGCAAATCTGAAAATGGAACATTCAAGAGATATTAACAAAAGCCGATGAAGTAATTAGGGAAGTCGACAAGCGTGGTCTGAGTATTGTCACGTTATCAAAAACTCGGAGGAAAGGAAAACGTACTAAAGATAAGGGAATTTTATTCACATATATACAGGGGCCTGATGCTGAAAGGCATATAATATACACACATGCACGCACACAGCACCTCAATGAACAAAGAATACAAACTTGTTTTAATAAATTGAGTATGTTATTTGATAACATCAGTGGTTGCTGATGGAGCTGAATCAACAACTTTCATTGAAAATTCCTTGGTTGGTTCAAACATAAGGGCAGACACTAATATACATGTGTCTAACATCGGAGGTGCATTTTGGATTGTTAACAGCATGTCAAAGAAAATGATATACAAGCTATGAGATGGCTAGAATGTGGCTCAAACCACACCTTTTTTTTTGTTTTGGAAAGTGAATCGAAGACCTATTCGCAGAATCTGAGGAACAGAATGGCTTCAGAGCAGGGAGTTCATGCATTGATGGTATTTTTATTTTTACATTAAAAAATTTAATGGAGAAACACAGGTAGAACTATCCTATTTGTGGACTTGCAGAAGATATACAATACAGTGCTATTAAATAAGATATGGGCAGCCATGAAGAAAAATGGTATCTCTAAAGCTTACATTAATGCTGAAAGAACATTGTGTACTGAAAATTACTGCTCAGAATTGGGAAAAGACTTTCTCCCAATGTAAATGACAATATATTTTACACTGTGGCGTCATGCTGGGTGCAATAATACACAGACGAGAGTGAGTTTAACCTATTGCTAGTTTATTAATAAATGAATCCACAATCGAAATAAACCTTTTCTACAATAGTTACATAAACGAAATGAACCCCCCTACTAGAAGTTATTTTGATTCTACGGCTACCACACCTTCTATTTAATTATCGAATAGATACGATCGTGTGAAGCACCGCAGAATTCCTACACGACTCGTCACTTGAGTCTAACTACTTCATGACAAAGTACATTGCCGGCCCTAGCCTACGCGCACTCGGGCCGCACCCCACCCGGCGCGCTGCCTCCGATCCGCACAGCTCGGGTCCTCGAAGAGATCAGGGCCCGATGAAACGGCGCAACCGCCTAGCTTGACTGCTGCGCCCACCACCCCTTCCCTGGGCTTTTCCGCTACGTCACATCCTGACACCCCACCCTTAATCCAAGTGGTCTGCCATGCGGCGAGCACGTGGTCACCTTAGCGTCTCTCCTACGGCACGCGGTCGCCCTGTTGTCACAACTATGTTTGTGCACGACGCTACAATACATTACACTTCGTTGATAATCAGCTTGCCATAGCTGGTAATGAAGATGACCCAAGCTATATGTTTCGTAAGCTTCAGGAAGAGTGTGAAAACTCGGGGTCTTACTATTAGCATCGAAAAGAATTGGAATATATGGTAGGAGGTGATGAAAGACATGTGGACATCGACATAGTAACTTACAAGATCAAACAATGCAAGTCAGTCAGATACCTAAGTGTAACTCTTTCCTCAAACGGTAGAAGTGCTGATAATATCTCTAATAAAATAGGACAAGGAAATAGAGTAATCCAACGAAGATCTTCGTGGATCCATTTACTTATTACAATGATTTACAAGAGGAATTGGTGCGAGTAAAGGCATGGTCTGAGAAATCGATGCTTCCCCTAAATAGTTCCAAATGTAGTCCTCCATCTTGAAAGAGAAACCGTATAAATCCATACTACATCCAACAGGAGATGGTTGAGCAAACCGAATCACAGGTGGACGTAGGGGTGATCATATCACAGGATCTCAAGTGGCAGAAACAAGTTGCTGACGTCGCCAGAAAGGCTAATGCCTCTACTTACCTGATCCGAAACGCAATTCTTGATTTCACTATCCCACAAAGTAGACTTAACAGAGTATGACATACAGGAATTTGAGGAAATTGTCATTACTCTGCCAGATGATAGTGTAACGTATTAGCCAGCGTGCCTCGTGGCATCTTTTTGGAGACGCTTGGTAAGGGATTAGTAAGAGGAAACTCCTCGCCACAGGAAGGAGAGAAGGGTTTTTCCTTAAAGCAAGAACGCGGAAACGGGAGACACGAGGCTTTGGGGTCTTCCGGTCGTAAGAAACGGAGCTCAAACCCTCATGCCTAGCAATAAAGCGCGACGGGGGCGGCGTGACGTAGGTCACGTGAGCCTCGACTATATAAGGGAGTGCACAGAGCCAGTGGGTGGGTTCTGGAGACAGTGGGAGAACCTCGTGCATTTGCACAAAACTTGGGGCCACGACGGTGCATCGGCGGGCCGGGCTCGCGAGGCAAGTCACGTGTTGACGAGCCTGTGGAGGACTTTTGTGTCCTTGGATGACTGCGGTCACGTGGGAGCGATGCTGTGTGCTGCTCCGAGGTGAGGAGTGGTTGAGTGCCACGATTCACGCCGATTCTCAATCGGGTAAGATCGCTCCTGCGATCGAGGCAAACCATCAGTCGGTACGCCAGTACGGACTTTGTGTTCCAGTGTGACATCCGGTCACGGAAGCTTGGCTTTGTGCGCGCTTCAGAAGTAGGAGTGGCGAATGCCACAATCGAAACCGATCATCAATCGAGTCTGGATCGCTTCCGCGATCAGGGGATAGTAGGTCTATCAGAGCTAGGGTGTAAGAAGGAAATTCATTGTAAATATTTGTTGTGTTTTCTTTGTAAATAAATATTTGTTATACGAACGCTCTGTGCCTGTGTTCGCTGTGAGCATCCATGACGTCACAATAGACTTCGAGGGCATCAACGCAGATTGCAGAAGGAGAGAGTGCGGGCCAACCATTGTACGCAGTTTATTGCCAATAGAATGAGCCTGGGACGCCAAGGCCCAAAGTCATGTATCCGCGAGATATATAATTGCATTCAAGAGGAAACTGGATAAAGACAACCGAGAAATTGAAGTGACCTTTTAAACTTAGTGGACCTGAGTCGGACGGGAGAAAGGGAGTCGGACGGGAGAAAGGGAGTCGGACGGGAGAAAGGGAGTCGGACGGGAGAAAGGGAGTCGGACGGGAGAAAGGGAGTCGGACGGGAGAAAGGGAGTCGGACGGGAGAGTTCAGTTGATGTCCCTTGATAATGACTTTTGGAGAATTAGTTGCTGTCTGTTAAAATTAGATCATAAATGATGCAAAGACATCTGACAATGGATGGATGTCATGTAGAAGTATCCATCTTAAATATGGTTGAAGCCAAATGATTCAGTTGGTATGGTCATCTGCAATGGATGGATCACATGAGGTGGCTAAAGAAAGTGTGGTTGTGGATGCCTACAACATGAAAGAAGTGTGGCAGGCCTCCCAGAAGCTAGAAGAAAGATGTAGAATGCTATGTGGAAGCAACAGGTCTGTTAGGAGGGGACCATGTAGACTGAAAATATTGGAAGTTAAGATGCAAGGAACATTGTTAACAATAAATAACTCACATAATGTCAGATTATATCCATCTCACCTTGTCTGTCAGATATTCAAAATGGAGAATATTCCTCAATTCATTGAATTTTTTTATTCAGGATAAAAAAAAAGAGAGAGACATCATCATATTGTCTCTTCCTTTTTGGACAAACAATTCAAGTAGTATCTGTGACAATTGGTGCATATAATTATTGAAATACATCAGTAAGTTTCATTTTCTCTTCTTATGATGAAAATACCAAATTGGTTTTTCAAAACGTGTGAATGTTAAGGGATCGTCCGTACAATGGTCTTAGTCAATATAGTTAAATATCATATTAGAGAAATTTTGGAGACGTGAGTAATAATTTTGCTATAGTGAAATTTTATTATATTAAAGGGCACCTACTATATCCAAACCATTGCCAAATCTACAATTCTTTGTTAATTTAAAATTGACAAAGCTTAATATTTATTCAATTAAAATATTATGACATAATATTTATCTTTCATGGATGCAATTGGAAATCAAACAATAAGGTTACGATTCAAAATTATAATTGCCATGGGTTGTTTATAAAATTTGCTCTCCTATCCAACCAATAGCATGATTTTTCATTTGTATCTAAAAACTGGACACTGAGGTAGAATTATTTGTATAATTGGATAATTATCTAAATCATCGTAAGAGAATTATTTATTGAAAAACAGGACATATTTCAAATATATTTTGAATAAAATAAAGAAAAAACGGGCAAGAAAGGGAACTTCAATTCGTTATTCTGAAACTTCAAATATTGTTACAGTGAATCGTTTTAAAAATAAACCATGATTGGTGAGAGTGAAAAAAATTTTGTACAACTGATACTTTTGTTATGTCAGTGTTAAATGTATTCAGTGGTGGCTGCAGACACCAATGGGCAATTCATATCATTATAAATATCTCATATTAATAACTGAGACCAAATTTTTATGTAGATACATATGTATTTGTCTTTCTACTTACTGTTCTCATAACTGAAATCTTAGCAAGTCATCGTATCCTAACTCAATATTAAAAAAAAAATATGAAAAGAAGTATTTTTCAAGAATCAGAATTTTTTCTACATATTTATTACAGAGTGCTGTCAACTCTAGGTGCGGTACATTAAGATGCAGACGGATGTTCTTACAATCCTGCGTGTCTGTTTCAGTTATCTCAGTGGCAGGAGATGTGCATGAGCGATTGAGATAATTTTCACCTTTACCTGAGAAAAGTATCACAGATACTGCATGTCGTGAGCTTTAACCTTAATGTCCGAGAAACTTCAGCAATCACCAACCTATAGCAATTCAATGAGAATGCTGCACACTGTAGAGATTGTTTGCTGGTCGTAGATATTGTCAGTTTTTTGGAGGGCTTCTATTGCGTCTAGTCTTTCTGCTAAACTACGGCCCTGGCGAGCAGTAGATGAAGTTTCTTTACGGATGGGAAAGTTGTAAAGTTCAAAATGTGCATCAACTTGTGCTTTCCAAATGATTTTTAAAATGTGTGGAGGAAGTTGTTGATAATGCAATTTCGAATTACGTGACGGTAGTATATAATTTGTGTATTTTAATATTGTAGATTATATCAGACTTTACATGTTTATTGCAAATTCTTACAGTTTTCTTAACATATTTCTGTACATATTTTGACATTTCATACAACAGTTTTTGGTTTTTAACTTCAAGGGTGTAACTATATCAGACAACATGTTCTTTAGTATTCCTATTTTTAAAAAAATTCCCTTCACATAAAGCTGTGGCCTTTTGCAATTGTAAAAGTCAAAACTTTAGAAATAAAAATACTTTCAAAGTCTTTTAGTGACTTTTCTCACATATTTTTTTTACAAATATTGGATTATAAATTTAATTTTTTTATAATCTTGCAAGTATGTTAATTCTTCAAAAACTAATGCAGGAATTAAAAGCATTTCAACAAACTGAAACTTTTTAGAAGACAGGACAAGTGAAGAGCCTCGTGAGTTCAGAGGGGGAGGTTAGGAGAGTAAGTAGACTAAGTATCGCATTTGAGCACTGGGCCTTCATGAGAAAAAAGTACTATAGAGGAGTGTGAGAGAAAGGCCCTATTTTGTGTGTTCAGAAACTAATATCACTGAAAAATTATAAGGAATTTACAATTATTATACAGACAACTAATTATGTTCTGTGTATACAATAACAGTGCAACTTCATGCTGAGAGGCAACAATTTTGTTTGCGTAATTGAAATTTTAGAAAATGTCTATTTTGAAGCAACCAATATTTGAAGATTATTAACTTTGATATTGACTTGAAGTTTAATTACAAAAAAAAAGCGTTTTTTGTCAAGTTTGAGAAACAGAATACTCCAAAACCAAGATTGTCCAAGTTTCAACAACTCCTTTTTGGGAAAAAAGCTACATTTGAAAATAGCCCCCTCATGTGTGAAAACTTAGTTATATTGTTTTTAATAAAACTTTATAGTTTTGGAAAACGTTTGTTATTATGACATGGTTAACATGCTTCCCTTTGATGAATAATTTCAGGAGTTTCTGTTAATGCACACATGTACACAACAGCTCTACCATCTCAGAAGCTGCTGTACACACAGAATACTCCATACATGTGATTGAAAGAGACAGAAAAGCAGAATCCATGATATGTATTAATAATAATAGAAAGACTATAAGATTCAAAATATAATGCATCAAGTGAAGTTGCGTGTTCATTTCTCCTTTCTTTCTCCAAAGTTGTTTTTAAATTTATTTTAAGAGAAAAAAATCAATTATGATAACTTCACTGATCATCATAGCATTTTCCCCCCTCGGAATTGTGAACATTTTTTGGTCATAGTTGAACATATGGAGGAGTTGCTACCACATTTGTGATGCAATTAGGAAGAAAATGTTAAACATTATTTATTTATTTTTATTTATATGTTTTGTGTTTTAAAATGTTAAGAATTGAAGACATGCAGGAGAGTGGCAACATTTTTACTTATCCTCCCTATACTACAGTAGATGGTGGGAAAGTATTGTTTCACCTCAATATGATCTGGAATTTTCCGGTCTGCAAGATTCTTTGGAACTGTAACTCTGCACACACATTAGGGTGCAGGTCTGTCAGTGCTGTTCTGGAGAGAAATACATACAGTTTTGTACCAAAAAATTAGGATGTCTGAAGAGATGCAGAAGTTTGTCAGATGGTGTCATGCACAACTTCGTCAGATTAGAAGCTTTTGGGCTGAGACTAGTTAAATAGTTCAGGAGTAATGGCTGAAAATTTGTTCTTGAAACTTTTTGCTCTGATGGAAGCATTGTAACATCTTTATAAGTATGGTATAGTTCTGATTTTCATTAAAAGCTTGACATTTAGAAAATTTGAAAAATCTTTATATTTAATACAGTAAAGGTTTTAGTTTGAAAGAAGTTTACTTTCCACTCAACCAAATTTTGCAATTTTTGCTTTAAATGAAAAGTAGTGGGCTCTAGGTGTTTTGTTGCTTGCTATTATCAACTGCTTTTAGAATATAAACACGAAATTTTAATATAAATCATAAAATTAATAGAATGAATTCTTATCTGTAGTAATTTCTTCATTATTTCGTTGTGCAATTGATCTATTGAAAGCATTTAGCATTTCCTCTTTGTAGAGAACATGTGAATATGAGTGAGTTTTTAGAGAAGCTAATACAGCAAGTTTTAACAATGTTTAGTGATTGTCTGACTAATGTTTCCCTTCACAAAACAATTTCAGTGGTTATAATTATGTGGTGCATAACATTTTTTAGGTGTGGTGGACAGTAAGATTTTTTTGCCATATTTCCCTGCATCATACATGTACAGATCTTGGTAAAAACAAGAAGACACATTAGATTTTCAGAAAGATGTTGAAATCTGAGTTCACAGTGAATAGTGATTGTATTGTTACAGAATTTGTAAACCTTCCTTATTTAATTTGTCTTTAAGACATAATACTGAACAAAATTAAACGATGTTTTAGGGTTTTTCTATTTAGTGAATATGTAAAACGTTTCTGCAGCTATATCCCACACTTAGCAAGTTTTTGCATCTAATTTTCAGTGTACATCCTTGCTGCTTTAAGATAGGTGCTAACTTTCAAAGCCAGTTTGCAACCATATTGATTCTTGTGGTTTTCATGTTTTCTGCATATATTAATTTAATTTAAGAGCTTCAAAAGATGACATGCCCTTTTGTAAAAATCTGAGTAATTGTTCAGTGATAAGACTATAAGGAGAGGAAAAGTTTGAGCACATTTCTAGATTATGCCATGTTCAGTATGAAGATGCATTGGTAATTATGCTTTGCATCAAAGAAGTTTTATATAATCATGGAGGCCAAATATATCCTCACAGTAAACTGGGAAGTACATGAGCAGAGCAACTCAATTTTACCACAAAATTATTTTGTGTATCCAAACCCCAGTTGCCGTAAGGCCAAAATTCTGTGATTTAACAATAAAAATTTTCAGCAAAGGAATTCTAAAACTTTAAAATCATTCCATGTGCTTTCACGTAAATATACTGTGCAAAATTTTTGAATGGGTTCTACTACTTGAAGCCACGAAACAGGGTACAAAGTTCATTAATCACTGTCGAAGATTTCAAAAGTCATAACTTGAGAAATAATTGTCTAATTGTCACGATACTAGTACCAACATATCTAGAATAAAGCAGGCAAAATGTGCAAAAATCCAAAACTCAGTTTTTTGATCTTCAAACGCTTTTATCTCCCTTAAGTGACCTATTTAGTTCTAATGTTTGTCTATAAATGTTTTAAGATTATATTTTAATTCCGTGTAATCCACTATTGTACCATGTGAAAATAAATTTTCATAATGTAGTTATTGTTTTTATTTTTCAAATGAATTTTCTTGGAGTTCAGCAATTTATTACAGTATTTAGTAGGTGTTCACAAGGAGAAAAATGTTGTGGACCTCCAGTGTAGAAATATCTAAATAGATCTATATTCAATTAATGTAGGAAAGGAAATCTTAGGGTAATGTGGAAATGGAGTGCAATCTACTCATCAATCTACATAATTATAACAGAGTGCTGCAACTGGAGCCAATTGTGGCTTCTTTTTTGTGTTTCTGTGTATATAAAATTTTACATTTGAATATGGCTATCTTTTAAAATGAATAATCTCATATTACTGACATTGTGGAATTAAGAAAAAAGCTTTCTGAAGAAAAAAAATAGAGCATGGTGTGCAAAAAGTATGTAGACATGTATAAAACAAATCAAATCATTTTTATTTTCTATTTATTCTGTGCTCTAGTCTTGAAATTTTAAGTTGCTAGGAGCAAGTTTACAAATAAGGCTTATGTATACAAGAGCATTTGTAGAAATAGTTATGTGATGACCTGAGGTGATTTCACTAAATTTTAAATTTATATTCTAGCAGTTTTTAACGCTGAAATAATGTTTTTTGCTGTCCTAATATTGGTGTGTCTTCTATGAAATGTGTTAGATTCTACAATAAATTCATGAGGTGGGAATATGGGTGAAAGAATAGAAAGAGAAAACCCAAAATTATTGAATATTATGTTTTTGTATTTAGAATAAGTGGAATTTTTTCTCGCTTGTTTAACTGGCTTTCTATTTTTTTTACCAAAATATTTAATCTGCCTTTGCTGCTACTTCTATTATGCTTCTGAATTACTAATGTGTGTAAGGTTTCCTATCTTCCCCTCTGTGCAGTCTGTTGTGCTGACCCCAACTACTACCACCAACTTTACCGCCACTAACTCAGTGCCGTCTGTGACGGCTACAATTACAACAGGCGCTCCAACATCACCTTCTAGTCCAAAAGAGGAAGAACCTCCCCAAGAGCGACGCCCTTCATGGCGGCTTAGGGTTGATAATGGGGACAGGAACAAGGTGTGTGTTACACTTTGAATACTTCGTAGGTAGCATTGCAAACTTTTGTGCTCTTGATGCTAGTTTACAAGTTTGTGTGGACATACATTTCACCTATTTCAAATTCTTTAGCACGACTTCTTTGTATACAACTTTTTTCAATATAACTTTTCCTACATTGATCTGTTGTCTGGCAATATTTGAGAATTGCAGATGTAGCTTGTATGTCTCTTGATCTAAAGCTTCATCTGGCAAATTAATGTTGAGTTCAATCAATCTTAATTTCTCCATTTTAGTAATATTTAAAATTCTGTTGCTGGTCTGCTCAGACAAACGATCAAAGTTTATATTGGATGATGCATAAAAATGTAGCAAATTTTGTAAAGCATGGCGTGTAGTTTTCATTGGTTTTTCATTTCCTCCATTTAATATTTGTGGCTATGTTTATTTTGTCTGTTAATATTGACTTTTGCATGTAATGCACTGTGGGCTAATGAATGTGTGAGTATGGATGTGTGGACACCGAAGAAATGTGTGAAATTAATCTTATTTCAAATCCATATATTTTAACGTGCATGTTCTAATCAGTCAGCAAGGTTATTTGTGACTTTCATTTATAATTTATGAATGCTATGAGTTTTTAAAGCAAATTTATATTTTATGAAACAGTTGAAATTTGTTATTAATAGTTTTATTATTATTATTATTATTATTATTGTTGTTGTTGTTGTTGTTGTTGTTGTTGTTGTTGAGAAAATGACCATTACATGGTCATATTAAAAACACAAAGAAAGAAATCTTGGGAGAGAGAATTTCTTAATGTAGTATTTGACCACCTCTTTATTTATTTTGATGTTTATTTGATTATTTTTGTTAATACTTTGGAGATCAGAAATATTAAAAGCCCTTGTTAACACATTGTGGACTGGCACCTTTAAGATGCTGTCACACTGCAATTCCTGGACATTTGCTTGGAGAGTTTGATTGAACATGTTGCCTGTTCAAAAACATGTTCAATTAACAAAACACTTTGGAAATATACTAACCTGTGTGATTACAGCGGCCCATAGAAGCTTACGAAAGTGCCAGTATCACACAGAAGAAACTACTTTCCCTCAAAACAATAATTGATGCCTTGCAAGTGATTGTGCGCCAGGATGAGATTTGTCTAGAGGTGACAAGAATTCTTGTCTACAGTCTGCAATCTGTTAAAAACGTATTAATGATTTTTTCTGTTTCTCTTATTGTTTTCTTCTCTCGTTTTGTCCTTTTTCTATTTTCTCTCAGTTCTGAGGGAAGGGTCAGAATTGGAATTCAATAATATTGTTCCCCTTTTCTTCTCGTAAGATGGTTAATTAACATCCTGATTTGCTTGGTGGATACTTGCTCAACTCCTTCCTGATTATTTTGAAGTAGTTTGCCAATTATTTACATCCGAGTAATTTAGGCTTGTATGCATATTACAGTGACTCTTAAAAATTGGCATGATCTCATGTATGCATTTTATTGAGACCTCTGAAAGAAAATTCACTTTCTTTTCCTTTAACGATCACTACTACAAATTTTAAAATTGGTGCGTGTTGATAAACAATGTTTCTTAGGGTTTAATTTCTAGTGTACCTATTTCATGTGAATAATATTTACCCAACTTACTTGATTTACCCCTTCCCTCCATTTCAGAAAGGAAGACTTCTGAAAATTTCCTTCCAAGTGGATAGGGAGACATGGATATATTTCCATTTGGTTAATAGTTAATGTGAAACCCTCTTTAATCATCTACCTATATCAAGAACATGTAATGAAATTTGAAGTAGAAAATATGCTTGCTTTATTAAGAGCAGATAGACAATGATTGTCTTTGATTAGGGTGTACTTATAATATCAAATGTATTAGTTCTTTAACATGGGAAGCCATGTGTATAATATTATTTCACATGTTGTGATCTGCTGTTCCTACTCATCAAGCGATTTTTTCCTCTGCGATGGAATAATGTTTGGATATCCATCATAGAGAGGTTCAACGTAGCAACACACCTATCTTGCTACTAAGGTGATACTCCTTATCCATTTCCTTTCACCCACATTGAATGACTGTCATATCCAACATCAGCTCCACATTGAAGAATTAAATAGAACTCCTTGACAGTAGTCTTCAAAAAGTCACAATTTTTATCACTTTCCACTTCTTCAAATTATATTTGTTTTGAAGTTACACATTACATCTCCTTTTGGGTCTTGTTTGAATCAATACACTTCTGTGACTTTCAAATGGAGCTGTAGGACTGCATTTGGGCTTCTGTTGTCCAATTAGTTTTGTTGTGTAATGTGTTAAATATTAATCTAAATTTGGAAAAATTGCTTTTGAAACTATTTTTTAGTTCAGCAACAAGTATAAAACGCTGTGTAGGAGCTCACACAATCTTTATTTGTGAAGAATGATAGTGCTATTTTATTTCTACCAATTTGTAATGACTGTAAAGTTATTATTTTTTAGATCATAGTATTTGGTGTGAGGGTTGTCATTATCTTCATAAAGTTTACCAGTTAAGAATTTCCAGTTCTACTATTGACAGAAGGATACAAATATTAACAAGATGGAATAACAGAAAATTGGTCAGATAATTTCAATATCTTTTTATGAAACACTTCCTTGAAATTCTCATTCCAATTCACATAGGCCAAAGACTGGGAATTAAAAAATATGTGAATTCAAATTTGTTGAAATCAGAAAAAATGCTAATAGCAGCTAGTGAAAGAAGGTTTTGTGTATAAAGAATACTGCATGAAAAATTGTAAATGCGCATGAATAGTTTTTTGTTTTGTGGTTTTTACTTCCGAATGCACACGTCTATTTGCATTCTTTGTGCACATATTTTTGATTTTGGTTTCTGAATCATTTATATATGTTACTTGCTTACAGTGTTCTTTCCCATTACATGTGCGAGTGTTGAGTTTTTTTATCAATGCATGGAGTGCAGTTGTTTTTTATCCTAATTTTTTTTTTATTTTTTTTTTTTTATTTTTTATTAATTGTTATATTATTCTTTTGAATAACATTATTATAAATTGAGGTGTTTGATATTCTCTTTATTGTTTTACTCTTAGTTCCTGTTGGAGGATGCACGGAGAAGTAGTAGTAGTAGTACTAGTGTTGCGGAAACTCCTCCAACGACAACATACGCTCGTCGACCGCCTCCATTACACATGCCTGCCAGACCTTCATCAGCACCTGTGGAACCAACTTCACCTCCTGCTGATGCTTCTGTAACAATAGCTTTAAGGCGACAATCAAAACCACCTGATGATAAAGGTATGTTCAATATATTTTCTAATGCAATGCACATTATACTCAGATTTAAACAGTGGAACTTAGAGGACATGAGCTAGACGGAGAGGGGAGGGGACCTTCATCCAAATAGTAGCTTCG